>CM055979.1:10732500-11472500 GCA_029531755.1 Holothuria leucospilota
GAATGAAAATCAAGACATTTTCAGCACATGGATCTAGTGTGAAAAGAAGCAAAATATAGCACGATTTTTTAAACTCTTCGGGACAGCAAAAGAAAAAAAATTCAAAAGGAAAGGGGACACTCCATGACGGCGGTCAAGAACGGGAACTATGAATAGACTTTGCCCCTGCATTTTATTTGGTGATTTTCTAATCATTTTGCAATTTTCTCATTTTTAATTGAAGGGAAAATTTTTTTGCAAACAAAAGCTCAAAATATCGACTGCTTAGACTCTACTTACAAGCCTGGGAAATGCCATTTCCGGCTATCTGAGGGGTCGCGATTTTTCAAAATTTTCTGTACGCTCCGCGCCAACCGATGGTGGCGCTCCGCTTAGATAGTCGTTCGGGCGGATGCTTGGTCGTCAGCGCGCTCCCCCCCCCCCCCCCCCAACGAAAAATCCTAGATCCGCCCCTGATTACCCACATCTTTCAGAAATGACGACTTAAGATTCACATTTAACTTTTACAGAGAGTACCACGCTTTCATTGAGAAGAAAAATCATATAAATTTACCTGGCTAAAATAGTTGCAACATTTTATTGTAAAAAGCCGGCTAACGGCGTTAAAATATATCTTAGTTGCTTAACAAATAATATCAAAACTGGACGTTACCTGATATTAAAGAAATAATTATGACAAAAGTTCTCATGGTCGAAATAAGTCTTTCTGCCATATTTCAAAGTATCCTGTAAGGGCTGGTTGGGTCTATGGTAAGCTCTTTCCAAAACAATTCGGTTGATCTTGTCTTTCCTTCACTTTGTATTTGGCAAGTTATTTTTTTTATCTCTAACTGGATTCTTTTCAATCTTCTCCATAGCTTGAATCCTTTGGCAAAAATTAACTTCCTTCAGCAGAATAGCTTCAGCTCCCAAGATTGTTTGCTGAGTCATTTACGTAAAGGCACCATAATTTAAAAGATCAATTAGTTTGTCAATAACTGTCGGGCGAAGGTACGGTACTTAGGGTTCTTTAGAATATTGGACATTTTTAAGTGTAGATATTACAATTACCGGCGAGTGAAGTGTTTACAGAAGCTTTAGGTAGTCCCTTCAAGAAGGGAATTCGACAATTTGTATGAAGCATGGAATTTTGGGAAACATGCATGTGTGATAAACAAACCGAGCTCAGCACATAGTATACTGCGTCCCCGTATTTTCGTACGTCCCCGAAATCCGTGCATACAGATATCATTAAGTCTAGATCTACCTGTATCCAGCCTGAGTGCACAAAATAAGGGTTTTCATCCTACTTTACGGGAAATTGTAATTAATGTTTACACAAAAGAGACTCTTCATATGCAGTCAAAATACCAAACCACATGTAAGAACTCTCCTCTATTGGGATGGATCTAAAAGAGGATGATTCGACATTTTTTTTTTAAATAAACTCAAATGTTGGAGAACTCGTTGTAGGTACAATTGTCACAGTGTGATTTTTATCGCGAAGATTTTAAAAAATTAATTAATTTAAGGCTGTGTCCATGTACAGTCGAATTATCGAGCTCGCTTGTTTTCTTCTGCCATCTGTGCCCATTACACCTTTAATAGACATACACAGGCTTCACCACAGTGCCATACTTCATATTTGTAAATTGTGAATCGATCGAAACCCATCAAGACATATTCACCTGTAACCTTCTACACGAAAACGAAATAAATCAAGGTTGGATTTGTGTTCAAAATGTAAAGACGGCGGCCATGTTGGTTAACTTTCACACATGTAAATGATTTCTTAAGTCAACCGTACACAAATACCGCCATACATCCATTTAACATGGATGCCGTATTATGAACACTTCCGCTACTTTCGACGATTGCTCCGTCAAATGACAGCGCAACACAGCAGAAAACTCGCTCGAAATTAAGCTTACTTTTCCTCTTTTCTGAATTGATTTTTAAAAAGTTGACAAACTAGTAAAAGGCATTTGGATAAATACTGGAGGTAGGCTACATGTTAATTCAAGGACAGTGCCATTAAAATACCTCTCTGCTGAATGTATGTCACCGACAGATATTAGAGAGCACGAAATGCATCCTTAGAAAGAGGTATGCTCGCGTCTTACTTGCCGACTCCTATCATTAAATCTCTATCTAGTGCACCTAAAATCTACAATGGCCTGTAGAGAAACTATGTTGTTCAAGGCCATGTATACACACTATTGTATTTGAACTGTCTGAAGATGCTTGGATGTGCCGAGAGATTTGTGAAAGTCATTAATAAGCAATAAGAGTAACATTTTTGTTTGATAATTTCCTACTTTTCTTTGGTTGAACAAGGACAAGTAATACAACCTCTGACGTCATATGGTAGAGATTACGTAATACTTCGTCATCAGGACTCGAAATGGCCACAATGTCCAAAAATATTGTATCAAAGGCGTTTTCTGATTGAATCATCTTTGACAATAAGCTTTTGTCTCTGCACACCCTACTGATTGCTAATCTCTGCAATTGGTGACATGGAGTCATGGGCGTCCGCAGAAAAAATTCAGGGGGGCAAAATTTTTTAGGGAGGCCCAACTTTTTTCATGGGGAATATTTTAATCCCAGAAAAGGGTTTAGATGCTACTTTTCACACAGTGCTGACAGAGGCGTAGCTAGGAATTTGTCAGGGGAGGGGGGGTGGCGAAGCCCATAGACAGACTCTCAGCGCTCCCCGCCACCATAGGTTGGCGCGGAGTGCAAGAAAATTTTGGCCCAAAATGCTTCCCAGATCGCTGGAAATGGCACTTCCAAGGTCTCTTTACCGCATATAAAAAGGGGAAACACTAGCAATATCTTCAATATAAACTTTAAAAAATACCAAAAACATGCGGGGGGGGGGGCGCTGCTGGGGCCTAAGTGTTGATATTTTTATTCATTTCCTGTTTTGAGAGTAGAAATTCACACTGAGTGAACCGTTAAGAAATGTTGATGTTATATTTTCTTCGTTTTTTTTCTTCATTTTTTCTTCGTTTTTTCAAATTTTTGATTTTCCGGGGGGCAAGTGCCCCCTTGCCCCCCTCCGGACGCCCATGCATGGAGTTGAAAATGACTAGTATATGTTGTCGGGTATTATACTTAGCTTTATTATAGTGAAAAGTTGTGACGACTGGTAACACCAACCTCACGGCAAAGAGCTCATCTCAGCTTTTCCGGAAAACCCACTCTAGGAGAACTTGCGCTTAAAAATTTTGCACCGAGCTCATTTACCCTTAGTGCTTTCACTGTCATTTATCTAAATTAATTTTTAACAATTACAAAGCATTTTTATGTTTTAAATACTACAATCAAAAAGAAAAACATGATAAACGGACTCTGAAACAATTGTTCTACAGTTTCTTTAATTTAGAATTACGAAACTATTATGAAACTTTCGACGAAAGGGGAAAACGTGAGTCTTGCTATTAACATTGTTTATCTAGCAAGGTTTGGGGGCTGTCAAAGTGGGTTTGTAGTCTGAAATTTCAACAAATCTCTGATAATCTTGATCCTGTTTACAGAAAACACAACATCATACCCTACTTGTGATGTCGGTGCAACTATCTACTCAATGTTAGTAAACACAATAGAAAGAACTTCACGACACTCCCTGCAGGCTCTCCTCTTCATTCCTTGAACTTCGTAGGCTAGGCAAGTGATTTAAAAAGCCCCTTAAAGGCATTTTTTAGTGGCTTTTCACAAGGGTCCCATGTAAAAGAGAAAAAAATTTCAGTTCATACCCTCTAAACCCCGTAGCAATACTATTTTCCTACAAAGAGGTATCTAATATTAAAGACTACTTATTTTTGTCAAAAAATACCTCCAGTTATCATCAAGGTCACAGGATGTTATATAAACTGAGCACATTGCCTCAGATTTCTTTTTTCCCTTTATAACTGAATGTCCTGTTGTCAGGGTTATAGCTGCGCTGGTCGGCGCCGGTCGGGAGAAACGGCACTAAAGCTTACCGACCACTCAAAGTACTTTGGCAGCTTACCGACCGGCACCCGATTTCCTAAAATAATGGTATATCGATATAAAATGCATCTTTTCTTTGTCACGTTAGTATATTCTAAATACAGAGGGCAATATCCGTGGCCAAAATCCAATGCTGCATGAGTGTAACACGCTAACAAAGTTTCAACAACAAACATTTTCCGTTACTATTAGCGCCAATTGCACGTTCCACGCGTATTGACAAATCCCGTTTCAGCACAGATATTATAAGGCTAGGTTAAGCACTCGTAGTGTGTGGCCTAACGTTCATTATCCTACACATAACGTGGTTTGTGAAAGTTACGCAGGGGATTTTAACTGGCACTCATATTGGGCTAGCTATACCCTGCCTGTTGTCCTTGAAATTTGATACTGTTGGAATGCTTGAATATCTTTCCACGTAGGTTTAGCATAAATCTACACCATATGTACGGCATAACAAACAAATTTGCTAAATATTCATACAACAGTGTCAATATCATAAAGAAATTCAATGCTTTGTCAAATTAATGTGCCGCGATGACATCACAGATTTCCCATAATGCATTTTATCTTGAGAAAAAATTGCATTTCTTTGAAAATTAGTATCTTCCAAACGCTACAAGCTATTGAGATAAGGTTTTCACCTCCTAGAAGAGAAACGTTTTCTGCATTTTTGAAATCATTGATTTTTGTCACTGGCAAATCCTTTAAGCCAAGATTCTTTGTACAGGACTCTTTGTAACCTCTGACGATAGAGGTATGCAGGACACTGAAAAATCCCTGCTTGAATGTCTCAGGGAGAGAATAAAGAACTAAGTTGAAACGAACAAAAGGAATTTTCTCACTAGGTAGCCGTAGGAGCTCGTTCGCAAAGGGAGGAAATATTACCTCCCTGGTTTGAATGCCAGTGACAAACCAAACTTTACAACTTTAGTTGGTAATTGCATGTCTGCAATGAGATAAATGTATTATCCCAGAACTGTATAAAATGAAGAAATTTGCACTCTGGAATCCCAGTGAGTCCCCGCAGTTAGTGAAAGCTTGGAAAGCGGCCTTGATCGCAAGACATCACACTCCTTTACACACATGTGTAACTATAGTTCGATCACGTTTGACGTGGAGCGCAAGTATGGTGATTAAGAAACCCCAGGAACACCTGGTGTGGACAATTTCATGATTGCACAAAATGAAAAAAAAAGAAAAATACCAAGCAATGACGCAACACATAAATTTTTCTCGCCTGAAAACTCAAGTTCCCCTAATAAGGTTCTTTAATGAAATTCACAAATTTCGTGTAGGTGATCGCTAGCGCTACAAAGCTTTTAACTCCAGTACAAGAGTAATCTAAATAATGGAGGAGTGCTCTACACGGTAGGAGCAGGTATGGACAAAGTGACTATCAAGTTAAATTAAGCTTTTATTGACAAATTTGTATTAGATTTAAATGTGCTGTTAAATTTAGAGCATTTTATTGACATATTCGTATTTTATAGACAAATGGACTCTTTCAACATAAATTAAGCAACATTTTATTAACATTGTTCTGTTAAATTAATCACACATTTTATTGATAAGTTTGTTTCGTAAGATTGATAGTACATCCTCACTCGAAAGAAGATTTATCAAATTTCTTGATATCCTGAGATACTAATTCGTTGGAATATATTGCACTTATTTACAGAAAGTTTCATATTTTGAAACCAATATTAATAGATACAGAATGGATGACAGACAATTCAAAATAGGGAGGTACAGTAGATTCCTTTGCAATAAACAAGGCTCACATGAAGAAATTCAGTTATTTGTTGCACGAAAATATTTTGTTCAACGAAACTTTCAAAAATTCAAATGATGCATCATTCGATATTCTTGTAATGCATAATATTTTGAGGTGATAAAGATATTGCTAGAGTTTAGTGTTGAGACTGAACGTTGCTTAAAGGTATTTTATTTGTATTTTCTTTCAATGCATGGTACTGCATGGTTAGTATAAGTATCTACAGCATGAAAGCTAAACAACTGCCACGTTGTCGAAAATTAAAGAAGGCGTAGCCTTTTTAACAGTTCGGAAGATTCCCCCATTCGGGAGAATCTACTTTTCTCCCGATCGGGAGAAAACTTAGTCATGGCGCCCCCATTTAAAAGCGATTCACCACGCCGTTTTTTGAGTTTTTGAGTGGTTTTTACTCTTGCTTAAGCTTGTTTTTTGTTAGGCTGGCAAGCCTATGCAATGTGTTGCATAAATTTTCCCCCGTTCGGGGGAATTTTGGTTTTCCCCCAAACGGGAGAATCTCCCGGACTGTTTAACTTTCATAGTCTTTTCCACAATGAGAGATGTTCTAGTACCAGGTGTCAACATAATGATTTTCCCGGTTTTCTCAAAGAAAAGTAATTTGCATTGATAATATTATTCACCTCTAACATGTGGAATGTTGCAATGGTATGTTATTAAGTTTTAAAAGCTATATTTCAAATGAAATCCCAAGAAAAACACCAGAGATTGACACTCAATTGTAATTCAATCCACTGAGATTTATTTTACATTCCATGAGATTTGTTAACAGAATTATTTTCTTAGTTCAACATTATACAAGTTTGGGCTGGAGGAAGCTGAAAATTCGAAAACCAACAAATGTAAACGGAGTGGGTTGGTTGGATAACACAAAATTAGTGAAAAAATGAAATTGTGCTGGCCAAACGAACAGACCTTTGGCTTATGATGTGGTTGAAGACCTATAACACGTCCAATATATGAGGTTACACTGTTTGATATTGAACTATAAGCTACAGGATGGGTGTCAAACTAGTTGATCACTGCTTAAAAATAAAATCTAAGTCAGACAAAGTTAAACAATACGACAACAGTTGGGCTCAGTCTGCCAAAAATTGTTGTACAAGTGGATTATTGACGTTTCATAAAGATGGATCTAAGTTCATTCAGAAAGCTCACTCGAAGAGTCACAAATGTCGTGTTGCTAATAATTTCACAACATAAGACTTAATATATAAACTGCAATCAATTATGTGATATTTTTTCTATAAAAAGGTCTTACTGGTGTATATATACACCAGTAAGACCTTCTTATAAAAAGAAAAATATCACATATCATAACGATTGATTGCAGTGATCAGTGATGGTGGGTATCCTGTTTAACTAGATACAAGAAAAATATCTCCAAAACAGGCAATACGATGCCAGTACTCCCCACTTAGGATCGAAACAACAAGGGTGTTCAGAGAGAAGTTAAAATTTCACATTAAATACACAAAATGCAACACTTAAAACCAAACTTGATGAATTACATTTATATGGTTAGAGTTCAAACGCACACATTTTACAAAGATCAAAAGGGTCAACTCTCCCTTTTATTTTGACAGCAGTAGATGTTCCAGGGAGCTACATGTCATGAATATTGCATCCTTAATCTAAGAAAATGACAATTAGCGTTTACATAACTTTTACAATCAATTGTTTGCTCAAAAGAGTTTATAGAGCGCCAGTATCAACAAACGCTCTCCGATACCATTGAAAGACTGTTAAATGACATTACTTTCGATTCCTTCGAACAGGTGAAATTATAAACTTAAAAGTTGACAGCTACGACGTTGTTATTCTGTTACATAAATCCATCCCGTACGTAAGGAGTAAACATTATCGCCCCACGAGGGTGTTAGACATTGCCAATAATTTTCATTTTGCTTAAGTGACTGGTACAGACATGCCTACATATCAGAGACTGGCATACAAGAAATAAAATAATATTTAAATATTTATAGGAATATAAAAGTAGGATAATTTGAGTTATTTTTGTTTCAAATCCCATATAAGTGAACGTTGACATTGTCATAATTCAATAAAAAATCTATACCTACAATCAGCTTTGCCTGGCATTGTAACAGAGTATTCAAGCCTTGCACAGTATTTCTCACGTTTTAAAAGTTTTGTTTGTGTTAATCTTCTTCAACGAAGATACATTATTTAGACTTACGTATTGTGAAGGAACGTGGATGTATAATTTTGAAAGCAGTTTCAAACATTACCCATAACACGACTTTTCACATATTTTCATCATGTTTATAGTTTTTTATTGTTATATCATACAAGAAATTAATCGTAGAAATGAATCGCCTTATCCTTCACGGTGTCATTATCAGAAATGAGACACATCAAATGGAAGAAGTACATATATTAAGTAAAGCCAAGATAAGTGCAAACATTTGTTATTGTCATCAAATTGTGTGCGTTAGTTTTTTAACGTTTGAGTATGGGGAGAATTTAGATACATGATAAAAGTGTAAATAAGGATTCGCTTTCTGCTTACCAATATTTAGAAATGACAACAGAGACACTCTAAACCCCTGCAAATAATGTTCAGGAAATTAAAGAGACCGTCACAAAGCATTAGGTCACGTAGAAAGAGTTTCTAATATTAACCAAACTTAGCTAAGAAGGGAACTCAAGGTGCTTAAGTCCCTTCAGCGCAACTGGAAACAAAGATGGGACTTGTAACAATCTACAGAATTCACGCAAAAATAATTATTATAATATGAACTTGCAATAAAAAAATAGCACTCTTACCTCTACAAACACGTATTCCTCAAGATTTTGGTTGATTAATTACAACAACCGTGTTAACAGTTCTCTATTCATGAAGTTGGGCCATCATATGAGCCGAAGCAACAGAAACCCCTGGTCCTAGAGACCAAAGCAATAATAATCAACTCTCGGCACATAATTTTGAAAAATACCTGTCAGGTCTTTCAAGACTATCAAGTCTTATTAAGACTAGCAATGTTACGTACTTTACTTGCTCATTTTTTTATATGTTTACCAAGAGCGTGTTTAATTCGACTTGTCATTTTAAGGGAAGCAATTATCATACGATATTCCAGGATTCTCCATAAACATAGTAAACGTGACGACTAGAACTATTAGGAAGGTAATAGCAAACATAGCGAGCGCTAGTTTATCTGAGACAACAGCAATTGTACGAGCTTCCAGTCTTTTCTGAAAAAGCAAACAAATAGACAAAGAATGCTTTCTTTGGAAGATATATCAATTTGCATTCAAAAATGTTTTTTTTTTCTTAGTAATTTTACATTTAGAATTTGAAAAAGAAATAATTAAAAAATTTAACACATTTGCCAAACAATACCAAACAATAAAACATAGGGACAAAATGGTTGTAAAATTTCAACGTCTGAGCTACTTGTTTGGACTTTCAATTGAAAAGCTTCTCTTAATTAGCAAAGTTAGTATACATCTTAAGATTAGTCTATCACGTAAGCTCATTTTTTCTAAAACCGGACGTCCTTACAAAACATGACTAAATTAATACCAGTAATTGCCTTCACGTTATCTGAGTTGGGATAAATTGAGCTTATGTGGTAAGTGAATGGTGCTTGACGTATTACGTACCTTTCTTTAGTGAAAATAGCGTCATAAGACAATAAAGATGAAAATAGCTATGTAACTACAACGATTACTATAAAGCACATTATTACAAATAAACGAATTAAACAAGGTCCAACCTACCTTTTCGGCATTGCTCAATTTTTGTTTTACCGTAGGAGAGTCAACTGGATGCACTTTTCTTTTGTCTTCGATACCATCACTTATGGACACAATAGCTTTCATTTCGATATCTTCTGCAAAGACATTACTTGTCCCCACATCAACACTTGCACACTTGATTCTTTCGCGGTAAGTTGGTACACATAGTAATCGGGGTAGATATTCAAGAAACAAGTTACGGTACACTGAATATTTTGTACACGTAGAAACCTCCTCACAGTCTCCGTATGCTATGCCTATGTTTGCCAAGGATGACGGAATAGTCAGGCATGCAAGGACGAAGTTAATGGTAAGATAGGTGCTAACAATTGGTGACTCTTTGCTGGCGGTAGGTAAGGTATCAGCTACCAGTAGCTGGAACACGGTTAGGCCGAGTACCATAGAAACACTTAGTGATATCCTTTCACCACTGTCTGGGGGTGCCAGAAACGTTGCCATTGACATTATGCACAACAAGCTTGATGGAATGATAAGTGTTGTGATATAGTATCGTGGATCTCTTTTGAAGAACATACACAAGCACCCGGTTGTATATTCCGCCACAGGTCTGTTACTAATGTAGTGGGAGACATTGTAAAAGTAGTTGTGGCTTGTGATATTTATAAGGTCCCATTCGGAGTTCTTTATCGAACTTTGGTATCTTGACAGTTCTGTGGTAATGTAAATGTTTTCCGCAAGCTCATTCCCAGGAATGAATGTTAATGGGCAACCTTGGATGTCAAAGGGAAAATATCGAATACTGTAAGAAAAATAACATATGACATTTCGTGTTAATTCTATCTCAGAGTAATTTGAAAGAAAGAAGAAAGAGAATAAAGTGAGTGGTTGTTAGAGAGGTGTTCCCTTTGTCCTAACTGCGGATCTGTTATCATAGTATTTTTCTTTCGTCAAAAAGTAAAACATTTTTATGGGTAAACTAGCCAAACATTTGAATTTCTATTACTTACGACATATGACACTGGCTTGCCTGGATAAACGGTGCCCCATATAAAACGTTGCCCTCAGATGTGAGCAGGATTTGTCCTTGATTCGACGAGGCGATACTTGAACCAAAGCTATCTAACCTATGTATATGAATCAGAATAGGGAATCCGTTATTTGGCTACAGAAAGATAGCTTCTCAATTACAAATGTTTGTACATGAACCTGCTAATAAACCCTAGGGACTATCACGAGAAGAAATTTACAAATATTGCCAGACGAGTTCGTGTTATCATTATAAATCAAAATAGGAAGTAACCGGAACATTTCCGTCCTTTCCTTAAACAGTTTTGTTTTTAGAAAAACGTTTTGTGATAGTGATATGAAACCGTGACTATATTTTAGAAGCTGTGTGTCTTATAATTACTATATGCTTAGGACACTGTTCATTTTTTGCTCACGAGCAAAACATGCGCAGCCTTGGAAAAGTACCAGCGGAGGAAAAACTATTTTTTCTATTTTAGTAGAAGTGTTGACCATTAAGATCGAGGGCTGGCCTATAATGCATTGCTCTTAAGGCAGGGTTTTTATCTAAAAGCCTTTCTTCCTTTGTCATTCTTTAGCAACTTTTAGCAACTAGCATTACAGACGTAACAATAGATTTCCATACGTGTGAAATGAAAGGTATATAAATACTGGAAAGCTAACCTGACTATGCATGAAACCATGTTAAGTCAGAACGCCAGTTGTTTGATTCCTTGTCAAGAGAATAAGGGAAAGAATGTCATATATTTAGTTCTTTCATTCTGCCCGGTTCCGGTCCTGGACAGTACCGGTCAGTGCTGGGTGGTGTTACTTCAAAAGATATAAACATTTTCTATAAGAGTACATGAGATGTATATGCTTTTTTCGCAAGTTATTTTCAGTTTTAACTCTCCTGACTCTCCTGCCCACAGAAGGTTTTTGAGCTGTAGAACACATTATAGGGCACTTAAACCTAGCATGGAGCATTTTTGTGCTTAGTATGAGATCCCTCAATGCCTCTTGAATTCAGTGCCTTGCGTCTCTACATGCTTACTGAGAAATCCCTTGAAAGTAACATTTCTGGGGAAATCGGTTCACAAGTTGCCGGTGACCTCGAATGAACTTTGATTTCCAACAAAATCAATAATCAAAATCAAAAATCAATTAATTTAGACTTCTGCATGTTAAGAAATCTTTAGGATTTTTTACAATTGACTTGTGGCCTTAAATAACCTTTGAACTCCAAGAAAGACACTATATAGTGAGTTAAGAATACACACTTTTAACTATGCGATACGTTCCGCTTACACTTTATGGTTTTTAGGAGGTGTTCAGAGTATGGCCTTTAGTTGCCCCATATGACGCCTGATAGAATTGTACCAAGTTCGGCGGGGTCTTGTATATAAAATGAAAAATTTCTATGACATGCATGAGCTGATAGCTGAATGTCTCCTTCTTTAAAATAAGGTATTTTGTTTACCAGCTGGTTACAGTGTGTGGTAGTTTCACCTCTGTTGACCTCAGATCTCTTTTAATTGACATTCATTACATGTGAATTTCCGTTAGGGCTCTTTGCACACAGACATTGTATGCAGACATACGGAGTCTGGTCACATGAGACCCGAGTAAAGCTGTTTTATTCGGGGATGATTATCAACAAAGCTAACGGGGTTGTACATGTAATGTTCACCAAAACAGTAGGGATCTTTTATCTTCATTTACAAAAGTGAATGTGTCACCAACTGTGAAAGTGTACACTAGTACTGTGTTGATCAGGGGCGGATTTGATGTCTGAAAGTGGGGTCAAAGCCGGGTGGACTGTCAAACGGCGCTGAAGGCGCAATGGGAGCCTGAAGCACTCCCTCTAACGGCGTGGGGTCCAGCGGCAAGTCCCCAGTGAGGTTCCAGGGGAGAGCGAAGCTCTGGGGTATTTACGAAATTGTAGGCATTAAAATGATGCATTTTCAGATAGCTTCAACTTCAAATCACATAAGGTAGGCAAATTAACACACAACAAAAATCACAGTTTGATTTTTTTTTTTCAATTTTATTATTACTTCGGTTGTCTTACTCCATGAGACAACCAGTCAGATCGGATCGATAATGCTAACTGTTTGAGGAAGTAGTTGAGAATGGATTATTGTGAGGCTTTCGCGGGGCTTTGCAACAATAATTATAAGAATGGGAGATATAGTGCTCAGAATGGGTGCGCGCGAAGCGTGCTGAAATAATCACATTTTTCATACTTTTCCGTGATGATGAGTAATAAAAATGCTAAGAGAGATAAGTATCCTGAAGGAGAGGGCTCTTGCCCCCCTCCCCCACTTTGCTAAGCGCCCGTCCCTTATTACGGTACCGAAAATGACACTTTCCGTGCCTTACTGCTTGCATCTTAACAATCTTTCAAGAGTCGGTAAATTTACACAGGCCGATGGTGATAAAAACTTTGCTTTGAAAATTTCTGTGGGAGGGGAACGTCCCCTACGCTGCGAACGGCCATGGGGGATTGGTGGTTTCAATGAAACCCCAAAGCAACATTTAAAACGGATGGGCGCGGCAGGGGCGTAAATAAGGTGTGTGTGACACCCCCCGTGAAAATCAAAAGTCGGTCTCTGATCTCCAAAGCCAGGTCAGTACGCCGTTGCAACTGTAGACCAGACATGAACAACATTTGAAGTGAAAACTTTGCCCGAAAAGAAAAGTTTTCAAAAACTCGGATCGTACTACTAGGTGAAAATCAAAAGTCGGTCTCAAATTGCCCGAAAAGCAAAAAAAAAAAAAAGAATAAAAAAATAAGAAAAGGTCTTCAGAATTTCGAATCGTACAACTACGGCAATGGGAGTCGGGCTCTAAGAAATGTAGTCGGTCCCAAAAGTTCACATCTCCCCTTGCAAATTCAAGAATATACGCCCCTGGGGCACTGTCGAAGCGTGCAGAAGAAAATGGCATTGAGACATTTAATTGCAGGCTATTGTTATTCTTTAGTTTGAAATGCAGTACTTTTATTACATAAAAAATTTTCCTGCTTTCCCCAGGTGCCTGTTCTTTCCATAGAGCAGGATATGGAAACCTATATCCTACTCTATGGAGGCTCTGTTTCATGTTTCATTTTGTCGATGGTCTGAGACAAGTGCCCCTCAACTTTTTTATGAGTGTGAAAAATACGGTAAGTCTCGATTTTGAAGGTAATAGACTATGTGATACTTCAAGAAATCCATGAACTCTTTTGTGGGTAGTTTTTACATGGACATTGTCAAGGGTATCGGCGGTTTAAGTGCCAGGGAAGTAATTTTTATTAGAAGCTGCATCTTGGAAAGTTATGGCCAGCGAAGCCTACCGCGATCGCCGAAGGCTGGGGACTAAGGGTCCTCCCAGAGAAATCTTTCCTAAATTTGACGGCTTTTGCAGCCATTCTTGGCCATTTCTTGAGAAAATCCTGCTTCCCCCAGGTTTATTCTTTTTCGTCATAAGTGCACAGATTATTACGCATTAACCAATGTACAAATTATCCAGTTAAGAATTCTTTTGTCGAAATGTGGCTAGAATTTTTACTTTTTGACACTTATGGAACAGTTACATCATATGATCACATACTTCTGCTAAAAGCCCTTTCCAAATATTTTACTTGTGGTGTGGAAACATGCAAATCAAAGGCCTATTGCATGAAGAGGTGTGCACAATTATAATTTCGCGCATTCTGTAAATTTGAGTCATCACATTAAAAAATCATGTATGGGTTGCTTTGGGACACTTTGGACGGGGCCCATTGTGACAATGCAAACAGGGGCGTATATACCATTAGGAACAAGCCTGCTTAAAAAACAGAACTCTCTGACCAAACCTTACAGAGGGGAGGTCGGATGTAATAAAATCCTCTTTATCTGTTTATTTCTTTCTTGTAAGAAACAACTATCACTTCTAGAATGACACTTAATCCCTGGCCTGTAAGCAACTTTGAACAGTTGAATAAGTGCAACAGATAAGCTGTTGAGATGCCCACTCATTGCACAGTTAAATCTTTTGTGTAGGGTATGGACAGGAAATCTTTATTTACTTTAAGAAGAGCTAAGATGTCACTAGGAGTCAATTAACCCTGTACACAGAGACCAAGTTTAATTGGATTAGGTAACAGATGTACAGTTTATATTTCCAAACAAACTGTCTGAATTTTAAGCACAGGAGTTCCTAATGCATGAGTTCGCAGGGGGGGGGGGACACCCGAATCTCAAAAAATTGTCCGAAACTCCTTGCAGTTCAGGTGGATAAAATGGAGAACTACACCACTACCAGCGCGCGAAGCGCGCGAAAATTTTTGCACACTTGTCGGGCATTCGATCAAAAATTTGGGAACTCATTAGAAAATTAGGGCAAACTTTTCACTTTAAATGTTGTTCATTTCTGATCTACTGTTACAAAGGCATACTGAACTGGATTTGAGACCGATTTTATGGCGCTAAGAGACCGACTTTTGATTTTCACGGGTGGGTCACACCGCCCACCCCCCCCCCCCGCATTTACGCCCCTGAATGCAAGCCTGTTCCATGTAGTCATAATTCAGAATAAACAGCACAATAAATCTTATGGTAAACATGATTTCCAAATTACGCAAACACATATTAGGTCAAACGAACCGTTAACAGCGTTAAATGGGGCCTTCTGCTGCACTGAACGTATAATGAGGCTTTATTAGATATCTGAATAGCATTTTCCTACAATGTACGTTGTAGTTGCACTGACTTTACTGTGGTAGGCTAGCAATAAAAATACATTTATATAGCAGCTAATGTATGTTTTATAATTACAATAATTTTGAAGAACCCCCAGAAAGAACTCAACTACTTTGGTTTCTAATGTTTAAAAATCTCTCGAGAAGCATGTTTGAATGACCCAGTGTCATTTCTATGTAGGCCTTTGACAGTGAAAGACTGGTATGGAACATATGGACTACAAACTTTTAGGCCATTGAAAGTAATTGTATGTTACTTTCAAATCAGTGCGCTGTCCAGTGAGAACTTGAAACATTCCCGAATGTTGGTGAGGCTAGAAAATGGTCAGCCTTCTGTTTCTTTACTGGGCGGGGGGGGGGGGGATTAATTATTTGTTTCTCCACGGCTGTCCCAATTTGCCTTGTTGGTTGTCCCAATGTACCCCTCTTGCTGGGCGCACAGGGACAAAAAAAAATTGAAGAAAATGATTAAATTTTGTGAAAAAAATGAAAGTGGTATTTTAAGGTTTAATGCATGTGAGGGTACGCTATGTTGTGCTTTGTTAGTCAGTGCAATATCTTGCCCGTATCACATTCCAAGGGAGTGTTATCCACAAAAAAGTAAAAAATGTCCCAATGCGCCCCACTCTCCCCTAGTCAGTTTTCTCTCTAGGTGCGCGAGAAGCACGCCGAGAAAAAATTTCTTAACAGTTTTATGGTTTTCGATATTAATATTTTCCTTCATTAAACACTGCAAAATTTAATCATACTAGGCTACTGAAAATGCTCTTATAATTTCTCTGGTGTCACTTATTTTGCTAATTTTTTTTAATTTTTTTAATTTTAAGCTCTGGGAAAAAGTGGGGGCAACTTCCAGCGCCTACTCCCCCCTTGTAATCCCGCCTATGGTGTTGAAATTTTTTTACAAGGTTTTCGGTTTTTGACCTGTGGTGACCTCAAATGACCTCTGATCTCCATCAAATATGATAGGGCTTTCTCTCATAGCGTAATAATTTTGAATGGACTCACCAAGTATAGAATCCAATCAAATCCTATAATGGGATATCGCGTTTACAAGCTAGACATCAGAAATTCACTCAAGCTTGCATTCACAGGGGGATCATAGTATCCTGTCGCCTTAATCAAGACATAAAAGGACTCACCCGATTAACTTGAAACACTTTGTTTAAAAATAGTTCAAGATGTAGGGTCATTAACTGGACCATTGATACTAAAGAAAAGGAAGTGACCATTGACAATTCATTATAAAGAAAGAAGAATAATGCACTTACGAATTAAGCAAGAAAATTTGTGGTGTCCAAATCTCTTCTGCGTACATTGTCACCAAGTCAGTGTTATTGAAGTCCTGGGGGGTCCAAGTGAGACGCTCGTCTCTCCACGCCTAAGTGGGACATTACCAAAAAGAAAACATCTCAATAACTGAAAGGGATAAACCTTTGCTCTGATTGAATTCACCCAACCACGGTAGACTATTCTGGGTAAAGAAACCTTTCAGATCCTTGAGACCGTTAAAGCAACAAACTAAAAATGTAGCCTACCTACCTCTTATCAAAAATATGTTATGTGTGCAATTTGTTGAACAACTAAATTGGCTATTTCATACAAAATATTTTTGAAGGACATTAAATCTGAGGTCTACACTATACGTTGACTTTGGAGGATTTCACCCTGAATGGCCCTGCAACTCCTGCAGTGTGGAATTGCTTGTTTTAAGTAGTGATTGATCTGCAACATTTTGCTACAAGTTAAGACTAGCTCTAACCAGGGGCGGATCCAGGATTTTGAGAAAGGGGGCGCACACATCGTCGGGAAGGCCGACGAGCATAAAAAAGGTCTTCAAAATTTGAAGACCTTTTTTTTTTTTTTTTTTGCTTTTTTGCATCTGGGAAGCATATTTTCCATATCTATTTGCTCATTTTTTTCATATTGCCGGTGAAAAAATCATTGGTCATCGAAAAAAGGGTGGGGGCGTGCGCCGGGTGCGCCCCTTCTGGATAACACAGTGCACCCATAACACTTCATGGTTTCTTTCAGGATGGATGTGTAGGAATATCGATCTCACATATTCCAATTAAGTTTCAAATGTGCTTCGCATGTCCCTAACTTTGATTGCTTTGCGTGCAGTGAAGTGTAGCCTGTCATAATGTAAGCAAGTTAACCAGAGAGGTGATATTAGATTTAACAAAGTTACATTTCATTAAAGGAACTGAAACTTGAAGTTTACTCACCAAATTCAGCCAGGAGGCCGTTGTTACAATTTCGTCACGTTCATTCTAGATTTATTTAGTCAAGAGAAGACAGAGTAGAAAAGAGAAGGACAATGTTCGCCAGCATTATTATACTAACATTTCTGTCTAAAATTGGCACATAAAATTGGTACTCTATGAAAATATTACGTGGAACGAAAATGTAACTTATTACAATTTCTTACAGTTGAGAAACGCAAGCGCATGCATTATTAAAACTGGTTCCTTCAAGTATATAATGAGCATCGTCGAACCAACCATATTTTATGAGGTTTTTTATGTGACTCGTTCTACGATTATTTTACTTCTGAAAGGGTTAGAAAGTACAGTTCACTTACAAGGTCAAGCATTGCAAAGAGCTGCATAGAAAGGACTACGTGGACAGCATCATCGGAGTTTAGCACCGGCCGTTCTTTAGACGAATAGTTGGCCTGGTTAAGAAGGTAATCACGGACCCTACCCTCTGCAGATCTGGGGTGTCTGGCGTAAACCGCTGTAAAGCAAATCGTTAGTTTCATGAGTGTAATATTTAGTCACATATTGCTCTTTACAGGAGTGGAAGGAAGGCTACGAAAGTACATAGCCTACCCATGTGAATGGAAAAATTACAAATTACAACAAGGACCTTATTTAAAGGTTCTATAACCTCACCCCAAGTAGTAAAAGTTTCCCTACTAAAATTACTTCTAGGGCCTCCTCGAATTTAAACAGAATCACTTGTCTAGTACACCGCGTAAGTCAGAGCCACAGATCGAGTGGCCTGCAACGAGCTTCAACTGCTCGAGGCCATATTGACATATATACAACTGTGTGTGAGCTTATTGGGAACAACCTTGACTCGGAATATTAGTCATTATTGACCAACCAGAGAGGAGTTACTGTTTGAATGAATGTCAGATCAAAGTGACGTCACAAATTGTATTTAGAACTACAAGTTCATTCCTGGATAGGTTTGGGGGATACCATAGCCCGTTGAATGTTATTTGACTATTCATAAACATATGCAAAAAAAGCGACGTTGACAACAGGCGTGACCTGTTGTTGGAAACTATTAATGGGTTATGCGTTATCAAGTTTGCCCTAATTTAAAAGCAATAAATAGGTTTAAACAAATTGTTGACCTGCATGTGAATCTCATTTCTCATGAGTATAACATCTCTTAAAATATATTTAGTGTAATTCACGTTATAAATTGATACATTAAAATATTCAGAGCCGTAATAATACACAAATATAACCAAGTTGTTAACTAACATGAGGTAACATCATATAACATGCTTTCCGTATAACTTAATTATAAAAGTTCATAATTACCTGTGACCAACGCTATGGTGAAAACTGTACATTTTCCAGAGATGGGTGCCATTTTCGAACGTGTGCCGTAGGCGAAGCGGGTGGACAGAGTGAATGCTTTAGCCACAAAATACACTGTTTGTAATGATCATCCGTCATTCCCGTCGTGCCTCTATGTGGAAGTTCAGTATCTCTCGGGCCTTCTTTTGTAAAATTGATTAAACATGGCTAATGGATATTTGATTGTACTTTTCCATTCTGTCAATATTTTGTCTCCGAATTAAATGTCTTAATTTATAAATAAAATTGCCACCTTAAATATGATTAGCCGAGAAGAAACTGAAGACATTAATCAAAATAAGATGCTTTAAAGCGGACTAGACAAATGGAGGTAATTGCCTCGTAGCTATAAGTTACCGTATTCGTCGGTAAAGTATGCATTGAAATAAGCAGTTTAAATAAACACTCAGAAAAAAGCATTAAAGTTGCAAGGTTGTGGGAAATAGTATACTGAGAGTAATTATTAGTCTCGATTCTTTGAAACAGCAGAAGTCGATGAACTCCTGTTGATTGAAGAAATTTAGAGGGAGTGAGGGGAGGACATTTTAATCACAAAAGCAAGTTTAACGTAAAAGAAAATGGGTGGTAAATTATGAAAGGATTTGCAGTAAGTAGGAGGGCACGGGGTTATATATATATATATATATATATTTATATAAATATATAAATTTATATATATATATATATATATTTATATATTTATATATATATATATATATACTATATATATATATATATATATATATATATATATATATATATATATTCTCTGAACCTTTCCTGCTTTGATAAGGGCTATGCTCTATCTAGGATTGGTATAAAAATTCAAGATCGAATGTACTACTATTTACCTTTCGACCTATGTATATATATATATATATATATATATATATATATATATATATATATATATATATATATATATATATATATATATATATATATATATATATATATATATATATATATATATATATATATATATATATATAATATATATATATATATATATATATATATATATATATATATATATATATATATATATATATATATATATATATGTAAACGTGACAGGACACAAAATAAATACCAGAGAAGAAGTCCAGTGCAGTACTAAAACGTTTAGTCACAAATTTTTGGACGGCAAAGCGTCCTTCAAGCCACGTACCAGTATACAATAAAACCAAGAACACTGCACAAGCATTTAAAAACGGAGAAAATAAACACAGAGAAGAACGAAAGCTCTAGTACACGATAAGTAAAAAGCTAATCCTAAAAGACACAAAACCAGACAAAGCAAACCAAGAAAACTCAAAAGAACAGCTCAGAACTTAAGACCTGGATAAAAAAGCCTAGAACACCAAAACGCAGGAGACAAAGATAAAAACTAAGAAGGCGCCTGGGAACCCAGCAAAGGATAAAAACCTAAGGGAGGCCAAAGAAAAAAGGGGGGAAAAGGGGGAGAAAAACAGAATTAAAAACATAAAAATAAAAAATAAAAAAATAAAAAGGGGAACTAGATATTAAAATAGCAAGTAAAAGAAAAAGAAAAAAATACTGAAAGAAAAGCAAAATAAAATGAAAAACAAATCAAAAAGGAAGTAAAACCTAACGACAAAAAAGTAGAAAAACTAAAGGCAAAAAAAAAAAAAATAAAAAACAGCAAATAAAACACGACTTAACGAACTTTCCTAAAATGCTTATTCTGGCAGTAAAAACCATCATCCATATTAAGTCCCTTAGGGGTTACAGTGTCCAGTTTCCAGATCCATTCCCTTTCTTTAGCAGTTAGCAGTTTTTCCAATGTCCCTTTGTCACGATCAACTTTGAAAATACGATCAACAATCTGAACCTTAAATGACTCGCAATTATGAAAAATAAGATGATCATAAAGAATGTTTGAGTCTAATTTGTGTGATTTACCAGCCCTATAAAGTCTAAAATCACTCTTGTGCCCATTAATCCTTAAACGAAAAGTATTAGACCTACTCACGTGTTGCAACTGACAGACAGGACATGAAATAACATAGATAACCCAGAGTGAGTCACAAGTAGTAGAGGAGTTCTTACATTTAAAATTCTTACCCTGGCAGAGGAACTAATCATTACATCATCAGAGCACACAAGCAAAACACAAATTAGACACCAGTTTTTGGCACAACAACGGCCATTTTCAAATCAACTCTGCTTGGGTCTAAAAGTTTAGCCCGACATACTGGACCTTTTAAGATTGGGTGGCTGGCTAAAACTCATAACAGGGGCAGCAGGGACAGCTAACTTCAATCTATCCGACTAGATGCAGGAGAGGTAAAAACTTGGTGAGAATCTCCTTAATGTCAGGTAAAGTGGGATGGAACTGAACGGTGAAAAATAAAGACTTTTCTTTAGAAATTTTAGGGGTCATAGGGGTAGTGAAATTTTCAAAGGCCCGGTTCACTTGTTGTTGAACCCTCCTCCTATTATAGCCCCGCCTTACAAGGTAGTCACTCAATTGGCTACACCTTTCATGCGCTGTCTCAAGACTAGAGCAAATTCCTAATTTAGACCAAAATTAAGTAAATCGTTGGGACGACTGCCCGTTTTCGGGGACTACATATATACATAGTAGCTCCCCGACGAAACCGGAAAATTTCCCCGACGGGGAGGGGGCAGTCTTCCCCGACGTTGGTAGGAGCATAAGATCGTCTTTGGCATTTGGCTCAGTTGCCTACCCTCAGGCTAGCTTGGCCCATTTCAGTAATGTCCCTCTGTGGGGA
Source organism: Holothuria leucospilota (assembly GCA_029531755.1). Classification (NCBI taxonomy): domain Eukaryota; kingdom Metazoa; phylum Echinodermata; class Holothuroidea; order Aspidochirotida; family Holothuriidae; genus Holothuria; species Holothuria leucospilota. Next base: position 10,754,083 of record CM055979.1, read on the forward strand.
CCCAGGGGGCGAGGCCACTGGAAGCTCTGAAGCATTTGCACGATTGTGGCACTAGAATAAAGCATTTTCTTTCTACAAATGGCATTGATACGCACTAAATAGACCATAAAATGCAGTCTGCTTATCTTTTCAAAATAGCGTAATTTGGACTGTCCGGGCGGTCGATTTATTTAAGAGCAACGGGATTGATAGTGGGGTAAGTGGAGGGTCATAGAGTTTCTACTGAGTTTTGAAATAGGGGGCCTAATTACACTAACTTTGTTCTATGGAAAATTATGATAGGTTAACAAGAGGAAAATATGGATGCGTGCAAAAGCGCGCCGGAAGATAACACTTTTGCGGTTAAGTGGTGCTTGCTTTCATTTTACATAACTACCATCAACAAATAGCACAAATATAAATTGACCTTAAAGTTACAATTAGCCATTTTCTTTCATAGTAGTCAGGACTAACGGCCTTTCGATTTCTTTCTGATGCAGCAGGTTTAAGGGTTGGGAGGTAGCTAGGATAGTCAATCGCGAAAGTTTCACGGAGTTTTGCAATAATCCAAAGCACGCTCTGTCCTACTTAAGTTATTAATTGGATAATTAGTGCATAAGAAGGATTGTGAAGCGCCCCTAAAATAGAGTTATACCAGGCAATTTAGAAACTTGTTTAGGCACTGCATTTACAGAAGGAGTCAAAGCAGCCTCCTTCGCAACCACCGGCCGCAACACAAAGTGTACGCACTTCCAAGTTTTTACAGCCTTGCGCAAACACAATATAGCAGTGTTGTAACGAGTTATGACTCGAGTCATTAATTTTCAAAAGGGCAATGACTCGAGCAATTGTAGCATAAATTTCCTCATAGAAACAATACAATGACTCGAGTCATTGACTCTACTCGAGTGACGTTGAAAGTAGTTAATGACTTGACTCTACTGCAAAATTAGGTGACTCGTTACAACTCTGCACGATAGCGCTCTGACTTCACGATTTGAGTACATGGGGAGCCAGCCCACGCTGCACCAACCCGACTACAACCCGACGGCAAAAACCAGTCGCGTGACAGACGGGTGGGTCAAGTATGTTCCAAATTTTGTTTTCTACCCGATATTTGGTCCCGATTGCGATCCGACAGTCTACTTCATAATCATATTGGAAATATCAAACTGTCTGATATTCGTAGTGGGTCCGGAGAGAGGGTGGGAGTCGCGTCCCAGTTGAGTAAAGTCCGTAGTGAGAAGTCACAGCAGTGTCATCGACCCAACGGCGACCCTTTTTTTATGAATTAGCGAACCGTAAGCAGGACTTGCGAATTAAGACGACGTGTTGCAGAAAGTCAATGTGCTCGGCCTCATGTGTGATTGATGAACAGTAGATAGACTGATATCAACGCCGACAGTGTGTTGGGTGTGTAACCTACAATCCGACTGCGACCCTACGTAACTGATCACGTATACCTACAACTCATCCCCGACAAGCAGTCAGATTGAGTTGCATCACATTCCGAAAGGCTTTTATTACACAGTGTCGGTCATGGTGTATATTTCACGGCAGACAACTATGCAATACGAAACTACTATATTCCCGACAGCCTGGATTTCGTCAAAAGGTAATGGCTTCCCGAATAGCATAGGCGTAGCAAGCTTTCGAGACTGGGGGACTGAACCTTGTTTCGAATCGCCGGCCTTGGAGAGGGGAAAATTTTTGGGGTATTTTAGGGTCCTCAGATGCAATTTGGTGCAACATTTTGGACAAATTTTAAAGAAAATTACTGCAAATTTTTGACATTTCTTACAGAAGAGACAAATAAGGGGTTATTGGCCTTGGATCGGGGGGAGGGGGCGGAAGCATACTTCAGCCCCCACATTTTGACTGGGGGAGCTAAAGCCCCCCAGTCCCCTCCGCTTCCTACGCCTATGACGAATAGTGTGGTAGATATCTCTGACACAGAACCCTCAATTTGTGACAACTTTCCTTACAAGATATACTAATTTCCCGACAAACAGAATATTTTTCCAATACAGTCACATGAGTATATCTGGGAGGGGTTAGGTCTCTGGTTAAATGTATCTAAAGCAATATAATTTCCACCGGAAAATAATTCACTTAAATTAATGCAGTGTTCAGAAAATTTCTGTAGCCCCATGCAAATAAAAGATTCTTTTCTGACATAGTAAATTAATTGCGAAAGAAATTAACTGGTAACTTTTCCCCCAACGAACCGCAACATTTTCCGGAAAGACCCCACTTTGAAAATTTCTGGGGGTGTAGCACCCCACACCGGTATAGTGACGCGCCCATGGGCTTACCAAGATGGCCACCGGGCTATACTGTCGTTTACGTACTTTGATGATGAATCTGCAACATTTCAGACAAAATAATTGAAACGGCGGAACCGTAACGCACTAGTCCTTCACTCTGTTCATTTAATTTGGCCTAAACTTGCATTTTTCGCATAATCTGGGGATACTGAACTACTTGAGCAAGTCCATGGAAACTTCAACACATGTACGTCACAAGACAGAGGATCAGGAGATACAGTAGGACCACGTACGGAGCTGCTACTCTCCCTTTTGATTAAGACGAGGTTTCAGTTTCAGTTTATTCTCTTTTCATCCTCTGAAGAGGTATTAGAGCCAATAAATATAACATTAACAAAATTATTTTCAATTTACAAAGAACCTCAGAAAGAGAGAAAAATGAAAAAAATAAAAACAAAATGGAAACAGAAAAAAAAAGAAAACAGTACAAATTTATTCCGGCCCCAACCTAAGACTTAAAAGCTATTCTTAACTTTTCACAAAATAGACTCATCTTCACTAGTTTTTTCTTACTTTTAGTTTGAAGTAATTGCTCCATTTTTAAAGTGTTTGGATTCTTCCTAAAATAAGGTACAATATACAATTTTCTGATATTTTTAAATGCATCACACTCAAATAAATAATGAAATTCATGCCCGATACTTCCCCTACTGCACAACGTACAAATTCTTTCATGGACAGCAATGCCATCAAACCTCCCAGTTACTGTTAGGAATCTAAATGTTTCCACAACGAAGTTCACACAAGTTAATTCTTTCACGCGTATTCAGTATTATCAGGTATTTTTCAAATTCAAATTTCTTCTTAAAAATTCTGTTAATTAAACATTGATTATTAGCATTTACTTCGGACAACCACTCTCGCTCATACATGTATGTCTTGCTCATACATGTCATCTTTGTTTTAATTACCCTTTTAAGATATGAGTCTGGAAAAGCCATGCTGCTAGAATAAAAGCTTTGAGGATTCATGATTGTCCCACATATATGATAAGCCTGTCTTATTAAATACTGAATGTAATTTAAGAATTCAAGGTGATGAGTAAATTCCTTTATCATGTAAAGTTCTTAAAAGCCTGTACATCATACACGAAAGTTTATGTGTATCACCATTGACTAATCTACCCCAAAAGGACACCATTCTGACGTCAACCGTATTAACTAACTTATGTCTTCCCAGCTCCCCATATACCATGCAATTCAGGGGCGGATCCAGAATTTCTGAAAGGGGGGGCCGAAGTTGTTCGACCTGTGATTGACGCAGTGGCGTAGCTAGGATTCTTTGTTTGGGGGCTCTGGGGGCTGGCGATTTGTGTGTGTGTGTGGGGGGGGGTCCCGTTTACTATCTAAGCGGAGCGTCACCATGAATTGGCGCGGAGCGTACCAAGAAAACCTGAGAGTTTAATACATCCCAAAATGTAAAGTTTGATTTTATTTTGTTACAAATTTTTGTGAGGACGGATTAGCTCAGCTGTTCGGACTTTTGGTCCAATGACTGCAGGTTCGAATCCCGTTTATTCAGTGGCGTACCCAGGATTTCTCTCATTGGGGGGGGCATGCAGTATGTTGTGTGATCGCTGGACTGGGGGAGGGATCTAAGTGGAGGGGTTGTCCCCTCCCCTTTGAAAATTTTTGAAAAATTAGGTGTCCTTACATGCAATCTTGTGCCACATATGCTACCTTTTGAAGTAAAATTTGTGTTAAAAAATGTACGTATTTTTAGGAAGTAAAAAAAAAATCGGCATGACCCAATGGCCTCCCCGTGCACGCCACTCCGTTTACTATCTAAGCGGAGCGCCACCTTAGGTTGGCTCGGAGCGTTCCAAGAAAATTTTTTTGAGGTTTTAATACATCCCAGATCGCCGGAAATGGCACTTGCCAGGCTTGATAGCAGCCCATCAAGATGTGCAATTTTTTTGTGAAAAAATGTAAACTTTGATTTTATTTTATTCTCAAACACATTTCTGTGAGGACAGATTAGTTCAGCTGGCATGAAGTGAATTGCAAGTTAAGCAGAGAGCCACAATAGGTTGGCGCGGAGCGTTCCAAAAAATTTGAGGTTTTAATACATCTCAAATCGCCGGGAATCGCACTTGCAAGGCTTGATAGCAGCCATCAAGATGTGCAATTTTGGTGACAAAATGCAAACTTTGATTTTATTTTATTCTCAAACACATTGAGTGTGTCACAATCAATCCGAATGTATTCAAAATTATTCAGAGTGGGTGAATTCTTTTCCCAGATCGCCAGTGGGGGCGCTTGGGGAGCGCGGTGATTTTGTGGGGGTCCCTCCAAGCCCCCCCCCCCCCGTAGCCATGCCACTGGGTTGATGACACTATACCACCTAAGCGGTGTGCCACCATCAGTTGGCGCGGAGCGTACAAGAAAATTTTTGACAAAATAGATCTCCCAGATCGCCGGAAATCAAAACTGAATGACCGGGCCGCCTAATTTTTTCCCTCTTCGATATGGGCATTTTATATTTTCAAAATTCCACGAAAACGTGTTAAAATCAAGGATGAGGTTAGAATAGGTTCAAAATCGGCCTCGAACTTGCAAATGGAGCATGGTCTCTCATATTCCAACCTCAAAATTGGGAAAAGACAAACGTAAGTTCGTTAGTGAAAAAAGGGAGCGTGGTTGGATTCTACCACTGAGTTTGATTGGTCGACGGCCCTCCTTGAATGGTGAGATACCAGTAGGAGAGGTGACTTTACAAATAAGAAAACTTCGAAAGTGGAAAGTCACCAGGAGTTGATAAAGTTGTTAATGGATTTTTCAAGTACAGCTCAATTAATGTTGTAAGATTGATAACCAAACTTTTCAACATCGTTTTGGCCTCTGGAGTGGTGCCGATGGACTGGACAATCGGTTCAATCAAGCCATTACATAAAGGAAAAGGATTGCTTAATGATGTCGATAATTATATCGTGGTATCACCCTTTTGAGCTGTTTAGGAAAACTTTAAATGTACTTTTGCCATGACGATATCGACTTAGGGCTAAGTTTTTTTCACATCGTGATATCGCAACACAGTCAAATAAATGAGTAAACCTCTGTGAACTCTCTTATTTCTCAAATTTCTGCTTCAGTCAACATCTCAAATGAAAAACACTACTAACCGCAAAATATGATATAAAATCCGAACATATCTTTAAAATGACTAATGTACATATAATGCCAGTTGGTGGCAATTGCGCACAAAGCGTGTTGAAAGTTTGCAATGAGATTGCTATAAAACCGTAAACATACCTTTGAACAAATATGTGTTTAGGATGATATTAAGGAGAAAATAGACTTTGAAATACATTTAAATGTACAAGATCCCCTTTAGAAAGATTCATAAATGAATTTTAAATTATTCTATAGATACATGAGAGGTACATTTCTGTGTAAACTAGACTTACTTATTAAATCCCAATACTTCTTGGGTATAATTAAATTTTTGAAGACCAAATATGTAAACACGTACCTTCGGTAGGATTACCCTGACTAGAGGTAAGGCAGGGTGTACGCATAGTCAGGGTCACCCTGCCGCGAAAGCCTGTAATCGATCCATCATCCCAGCATAAGAAATTGTGAGAGTTACGTTCCTGCAAAGTTTACCAAGTTTGGAAAAGTTGATTGATTTTAGAAATGACAAGACATCAAAGAAATGCAACCGCTGGATGTGTTTATACTTATCATGAAAGAAAAAAGGATGCTGGTGCGTGGAACTTGAAAAATGAGTGTTAACCCAGGCTTAAACCTGTCTTTATTTTGTTGACTAACTTAGGCCTTCAGTAGGCGTAACAAGTAACATTAAATTTGTTAGCCTACGTTGACGTTCGCTTAATTGCTCCCCATAGTAAAGTCTGACCCATGGTAGTATCGTCGCGGCATACCATACCACTCACCAGTCAAAACGGCCTTTAAGTACAAGGCTTTACTAAAACGCCTCCCCTATTGGTCTAAGTCAAATTATTTCGACGCCAATCACAACGCACGTTACCTGGATTTGTCAAATGAGGCGCTACACGTATCAATCTGCATAGCGAACGTACGTTCTTTTGATTTGCTTTACCTTGCGCTGCGTGTTTTCGCTTACGAGACGGCGTAGATGGTTGCGCAGGTTATAATCATACGTCATCTGTCTGTGTAACCACCCAGTTGCGAAGAGTCCATTTTTTTACGAATAATTCTGATTAGAAGTGATTTTATGCCCGCAGTTGTGCCCGAAGGGATGATGAATGTTCTTTCTCATCGAATGACGTGATTGAAAGAAATCAGAGAGGTTCACAGTGAGAGTAAGAGTGTAAAAATAGGCCAAGTTGTAAGCTTCGGCCAGAAAATTGTCGTACCTTGTTAGTATATATATGTATAGTATATTATATATATGTACATATAAATCGGAACGCCTGTGGTGGGGATAGGCCTAGCTAGCCTAAGTAGGCCTAGGCCAGTAGGCCTACATGTCTTCATGTTGCGATATTACTGTTCTGAAAACCAAAAAGCATTGTCACTGATTCCTTAGCATCTGAAACAAATTTATTAAAATTGAACTTTTCCAATACTTGAGGCAGTTATTTCCTAAGTTCTGTTTTCCCCAAATGTTTCCCCTGAACAATTTGCCCGTCTGGAAAACATGTAGGCCCCTATGTTATGCCGAAGATCTTCGGCGTGCAGTAATGACCTTATACACCAATTTGATGGTGTAATTTTCTTGTGTTTTACACACATGCTGTACTTAAAAAGTTAAAACACAGTAGGCCTAGGCCTACAACAATTTGGCGTGGTGTTAAAATTGAGAAAAGAGGTGACTAGCCTAGTGTGAAAATTTGGTGTAGCAGATACAAACTTTCCAGACTGGACAATTTGTTGCTTATTTTGTGTTTAGGCAGTATGTACAGTATCATATGCGGGGACATTTTGTATTACATAGCCTACATACTGTAATACCACGAGTATGTGTTGGTAGCTAAAAAGCAGGGACGTTTAGGTAAAGGGATATTGTGACTGGATACCGTATCCTCAATGTCCCTCATTCGGCAGGTTAAAAGTATTGTTCGAACTTACATGCAGTATGTTTCTGTTTCTTTTTTAATTCTTATGTTCAGTTGCAAGTCCAAGACTAGAGAAACATTAAATTTGTAGGGGGAGTAAAATACCCCGCACATCGATAGCTTTACCTCACAGCTGGCTACAAGGTTGCAAACTTTGAGCTCACTCTCTGTTAGTATACTGCGTGTGCAGTACTCTGCATGGGCACATGTACAGGTATTGAAAAGAAAATTAAGTTCAACTGGTCTTCTTCTTGGTGGCTACATGGTAGGGCTGCCACGATAATCGTGATATTGTGATATCGTCGATGTACTTTTGCCATGACGATATCGACTTAGGGCTAAGTTTTTTCAGATTGTGATATCGCAACACAGTCAAATAAATGAGTAAACCTCTGTGAACTCTCTTATTTCTCAAATTTCTGCTTCAGTCAATATCTCAAATGAAAAACACTACTAACTGCAAAATATGATATAAAATCCGAACATATCTTTAAAATGACTAATGTACATATAATGCCAGTTGGTGGCAATTGCGCACAAAGCGTGTTGAAAGTTTGCAATGAGATTGCTATAAAACCGTAAACATACCTTTGAACAAATATGTGTTTAGGATGATATTGAGGAGAAAATAGACTTTGAAAAACAGAGCGCATGGAGCGCACAAAAATTTTGATAGTTTGGGAAGGATTCACAAAAGTTTTCACAGTTTGCAAAAATAAAAATTGTCTGATTGGAAGTTTAAAAGTTTCCCTGGGTGCCATCTGTTCTTTCAAGATTGAAATTTGGTTGCCCTTGGGACAACTGGTTGCTTTCATGCTCGTCCATCACAAATTTTGGTTGTCTCAGGCAACTGGATGGCAGTTAAAATCAAGCCTTGGTTCTGTAGAATACCAGGAAGGGTTGACATTTTGCCCCAGTGATGAAGGGCAACAAATTTCACTTTAAACAGAAAAATTTTTCCAAATATTTCTTCAACCCCCCCCCCCCCACCACCATTTCAAAAACAACACCTGTTTAGTACACCTTGTATACAAAAGCAGCAGTAGCTTGTATAGTACTAAGTTAAAATTGCTCAAGGCCACATCCACGCAGGTTCCACACAGGCTGTGTGAGTACTGTAGTTTGGTTACACTGCGAGTGGCCTGTACAAGTCTTCAGTGACAGACCAATCAGAGTAATACTATTGTTTGAATTACTGTATGTCACCATTCACCAATTGTATTTAGCTGTACAGTATAAGGATATACAGTACCTACTGTAAATATTTTTGAGGATGCCACAAACCCTTTAAAACTGAGCTTTCTGGCATCCTTCCCATAAATGGTTTTGAACAAAATATTATCATGAAAGCATTCTATTAAAGTTTGGACTTCCTAAATATTAAGTGGAAAATCATAGCATAAGTTTTGTCATGGTATAAATTCTGCACATGCAATAATTGTAAGTCTTCCTGCCATGCTGACTTACCGTACAATAGTTGCACATCTTTATCTGGAGGTGTCACCAAATGCATGCGAAATTCAACTTATTCCATGTTACTGTAAAATTAAGATACAGTAATTGCCACAGTATTAACATGATTGATGCAGGGTTTTCACTCATCATTTTTTTTTCAGGAGTCACTAACCCATTAGAATAAATTGACGAGTCAAAACTAAAAAAGAAGGGGTCAAAATAAATTTGATTCTAATGCAACAAACGTGATTCCTGTGTTTGTCTAGAAGAAGCATTGTAAAACATACTGGAACAAGCGGGAATTCACTTCCCTGGGTGGAAAAAGTTGGGAAGCTGGGAGGCTCCTTCCCAGGAAATTCGGGTATTTGAAAGGAAATTTTGGTCATTGGAGGGAAATTTACACCTTTTATGTACATGAAAATATGGGAGGAATTGTGGAAAATTTGACTCCCTTCCCAGGAAATAAACAGTTTTTCCAGCCCTGTTCACTACTTCTATGATAAGAACCTTTGTAGGCTACGTGTAGACTGTACAGTAGCTTACGTCATACACTGTACCTCGAAACTTCCCATGTATTGCAATTATGATTGTAAAGTTTTCCTGCCAAAACACACGCCATGCACCAGACACACTTCTAGAAATAACTAGATAGAATTGCAACACGTGCTTTTAGTGCTATAGTAGCGCTAGTACCAAATATGCATGAACAGAAAAGCCTACGATGTTGTCGATCATTGCTGTAAATGCATAGTGTACTGACATCATAGAGCAGTATTATAAGTTCTTATAATACTACTCTATGACTGACATTTACATCAATATTGATTGCAGCAGAGCTTTGGGTAATATATGGCCTCATACTGTATCTGCATACTTGTTCATTTCATTTCATTCATTCATTTTGTCTATACATACATACATACATACATACATGTTTACAAAGAAACAAGCCATGATGTAGTATAAACAGGACACTAGAAAAAACAAATAGATGTTTATCATAGCTAGTGACCTTACAGGAAAGAAGAAAGAAAATTTAGCAAGAACACCCCCATTCCCACCCACCTAGCCCCACCAAACCCCCCAAAAGAAAGAAGTTTACAAGAACAATGACATACGCAATATGAAGATAAGTGAAAAATGGTATAGTCTCAAGCAGAGTAATTTTCAATTAAATAAGCTTTTAGTTTCTTTTTGAAATTACATAAGATTTAGAAAGCTTAATATCATTAGGAAGATCACTCCATACTTGAAAACAGTAATTATTCAGAAGGAGTTTCCCGTGTTTAGAATTGTGCCTAGTAACTGAGAATAATGCATTACTCCTTGTACAGTTAATATGATATGAAGGCATTCTGGGGTTAACGATGTTACAAAAAACATGAGGCAGTGTATTATTTACATATTTATAGATAAAAGTACCAATTTTAAGAACATGAATATCGCTAACCTTAAGAACCCCTAGTTTACTGTGCAAATCATTGGTAGGATGACGCCGGTGTGAAAAAGTGATCATTTTTAGGATTCTGTTGTGAAGGACTTGTATAGGTTTCAAGATAGAGGCATTTAATAGCCACGCCATAAATTTCCATTCCGTAAGATATCTTAGAGTAAACAAGAGAATAATACAACTGAATAGCAACGCAGAGTGGGACTGAGTTCCTAAGACGATAAAAAATGCCAGTGTATTTGATGAGACTATTACAAAGTTTATCAATGTGAGTTTTAAAAGAAAGCTTATCGTCAATTATTAATCCAAGGTATTTAGTACACGCTGTTCTGCAAATTTTAGTGTCATTTAATATAATAAAGTCAGGACAAAAATGAGCACTTCGCTCCCTACAATGAAAAATGGAGAAATTGGTTTTACCTAGATGCAAGGTAAGTTTGTTAGAGTCAAACCAAGTTTTGAGTTGACCCAAAACATTTTGAGCTTTAGAAACAAGATTAATACAATCATTATTGTGAACAAAAACAAGGTTCATCAGCAAACAGTCTCAAAGATTCGCCTGGGACTACATTGTGTATGTCATTGACATAGATTAAAAATAACAAGGGTCCAAGAACAGAACCCTGAGGAACACCAATGTTAATATCTGCACAGTTTGATAACACACCGTTAACATACATACGTTGCTTTCTATTGTCAAGGTACAGTAGCTTGCTATCACATTGTAAGCGTTACCACAGATACCGTAGCTGTGCAGTTTACGAAGAAGAATTCTGTGGTCAACGGTATCGAAAGCTTTCTTGAGATCTAAGTATAAACCTTACACGTTTTGCCTGTTATCTAAATAAGTAGGTATGCAATTAACGGTTTCTAATAGTGCATGGCTAGTATCGTGACATTTTCTAAAACCAAATTGATAGTCGAAGAGCATACTGTTATTTTCCATGAACATTCTAAGTCGTTTTTCAATAGACCTTTCAAGCAGTTTATTAATACAGGATAACAAACTAATTGGGCGATAATTCTCTGGATGGGTACGATCCCCTTTCTTAAATATTGGAATAACCTTCGCTACTTTAAGAGCATCAGGGTATATTCCAGAGGTAAGTGGGTGTATCCATAAATTAGGGGTCCAAAGTGTGACAAAGGGGTCAAAATTTAAAAACCATTTAATACTGGTGTAAAGTATATTTTCAAGAAGGTATATGTATCTATTTCTAAAATTTATATCAGTCCTGGCTTTTGTTTAAGACATCCAGGTTATTGATCAACTCTATCTCAAAGCTCCTTTCAAAAATGGCGGAGGTGACTGGGACACCAAAATTGGCAATATATGCCTAGAAAGTTTATAACTGTGTAATATATCCAAGTCTTTTCCTCACTTTTGGTAAGGCATAAGTGGCAAGGATTAATGACAGAAACAAGTTACACCCACTGAAATTGGTTGTATGCTCAATTTAGAATAAAAGCTCACACCATGGTAAGGGAAATCATGTAATATTTACACTGAAAAATATTTATCATCTGTACAGTTTCCAAAAGATAGAGCAAGTAGCTGCTTGAAAATAAATGAACACATAAAACATAAACATTTTTCAGAGTTGTCCCCAATTCATCCAAATATATTACATTTTTGAGTAACTGGGTTACAGACGTTATGTGTCGGGTGTGACGGGACACCAAAATCCCCGTAATACTGACACAAACAATGCATAAAAGGTTTCACGTAGCATTTACAGAGTAATGTGTTCAAGTGGGCAACTCTAACAGTTCAGACAAACCTATTTTTTCTTGGAACATCGGATATTTTTACTGTCAGTTGCAAATTTTCTTATGTTACATATAGGGGTGACAGGGTCCTATTGAATTAACATGTGGTGTCCCAGTCACACCCGACCATGTCAACATTACTGTATGTTGTGACTTCTTAAATCATTACAAAATTGCACAAAGTTAAAAACTATACTGACTTGAACTAAAGTAAGAAAAAGATAGGAAGGATTTATCAAATAACAAAACAGCTTCATATTTACAGTAGTAAGTAGTAATGATTGTCGGGTGTGACAGGGACACCAAAGTGTGACCGGGACACCAAAAAAATAAAATAGATATTCACACTCTCCATCCATTTTTCAAGTTTGTCACTTTCTAATTACTTTCCACATCTTTATGAAGTTCATATTATCCATCTTAAATCATTTATTTTAATTTTTTTCAGTTTAAAACAGTTTAAATAGCTCTTTGTTGTTCTTCAATGGCGGAGGTTACAGTGGGACACCATGGGACACCATTTTCCCCTTTCAACCAGATAGTGGACAATACATTACAAAATGGGGAAAAAGGGGTAGTATCAATAACCATGTGCAGACATGTTACAACTCAGGCATGTATGAATGGGATTGGCATAGTTGAGGTGATATGAGAGGGTGGTAATTTTGATGATTTTGTGCGCGATGTGACATGATCAGCGGGACACCAAACACAAAACGTGACTTCCAATGGGTGCCATTATTACAGTTGTCCTTGTACTGCTCAGGTTTAGCATTTTACTTTATCAGTAGAGGTTACCAGTAATTGGACATAGTGATTCAAGTTTCCAAGAGTAACACAGGGAGATGAGGCCTTGTATTAATGTCCATACTAGTATGATGTGACAGGTGGGACAAAGCGTCACATCCGCCATGCCAACTTTGAAATAGGCGCATTTCGTTAAACATTGTCCCTTAATCTGGAAACTCACATTGTTTGTTTGTCTGGTTCTAATATCTCATCTGACATAACTTTAGGCTATCCAAAGGATAGAATAAATTTTTTATATTGTAATAACTGAAGGAAATTACCCATACATGTCACAACTTTTACAGATAATCTGGTGGGATACCAAATACAAGCTGGATAATAAAATTGTAAACGATAGATCAACAGACCGTAATTGGACATTGAGATACTACAGTTAGTGATAACACATAGAATATTAAACACTTTCAATAACAGGAATCATCTCTAGCCTCAGTTTTAACCATTCTCTATATGCTACAAGTGGCGGATGTGACGGGGACACCATGGACCCCTAATTTATGGATACACCCAAGTACAAGGTTAAAAATGTAACGTAAGATTGGTACAATAATATGAGAAATACACTTAAGAATCTTAGGCGTAATTTCGTCTATACCAGGAGATTTACCATCCTTTAAGGAAAGGATTCCTTTAAAGATTTCATCATCAGTGATAGGCTACAAAAATATAGTATTAACATTACTAGCGTGCATAAAACGCCTAGGGTCAATGTTACTAGAAATACTTTCACCAAGTTTGTTTCCAAGAGTGGAAAAGAAATCATTAAAGGCATTCGATATGTCAGTGTCATCACAAAAGGTTATATTGTTATGCTTAATACTATTTATTGCAGGGGTAGACTTTCCTCCCCTGTTTAGTAGCTCATTTAACACAGCCCATGTTTTTTGGGTGGAGTGTTGCCTAGCTTCAATTAAATACTTGTAGTAAGACGATTTGGAATACCTGATGGACTTGTTTAAGATGCCTCTGTACTTTGCCAAAACAGCATGCTTTTCAGGAGTTGGGTTATCAGTATATTTACGGAAGAGCAGATTTTTGTGCAGTATTGACTTTTTAATGCCTGGTGTAATCCATGGCTTGTTTTTAAGCCTCCTTCTAGACATTTTAACTTTCAGCAGTTATCGTACAGTGTGAAATGCTGTAAGTTGGATTTTATTTAAAACCACAGACATAGTGTACAGAGACTGGCAATGTATGTCTTGTGTCTCACTCATGTCCTGGGTAACATCTACTACAGATCATGTTTTAGCTAGTGCATGTTTGTCCCTTGTCTAGCCTTATGTTTACAACTGAAATTGAATTACGAACCAGAACACTCCGGTCATCTGCGCATGCTGATATCTGTGATCTGTTTACAATACATGTACACATTTCGAGTCTAGTCTGATCACGTAACTAGGTGCATGCAGGTGCAGTTAATTAAGTGCAAATGTATACCTGGGAATGGTGGTAGCTCTGTACTGTATACTGTAGTTTTTTATTTAGATTTTTGGTTTCGATGATAAGAGAAACCTATGCAGTCATGATGGCGTGTGTATGTATGTGTGTATGTGCGTGTGTGTGTGGGTGTGTATGTGTGTGTGTGTGTTTGTGACACTTTGCTCGTTAACACGATATCTCAAGAAGGGAAACTCTGACAGTTTTCAAACTTGGTACATAGATGCCCCATATTGAGAGGAAGAACCCTATTGTTTTTGGTAGGGGTCAAAGGTCACCTGGGGTCACCGGGGGTCAAACTCTGAAAACCTTGTTAACACAATATCTCGAGGTAGGATGCTTGGATGAATTTCATACTTTGTATGTAGATGCGTTATGGTAAGAGGAAGAACCCTATAATTTTTGGTGGAGGTGAAAGGTCATCTGGGGTCACCGGGGGTCAAATCCTGAAAACTTCGTTAACACGATATCTCAAGAAGGGAAGCTCTGATGGTTCTCAAACTTGGTACATAGATGCCCCATATTGAGAGGAAGAACCCTATTGTTTTTGGTGGGGTCAGAGGTCACCTGGGGTCACTGGGGGTCAAACTCTGAAAACCTTGTTAACACAATATCTCGAGGTAGGAAGCTTGGATGAATTTCATACTTTGTATGTAGATGTGTTATGGTAAGAGAAAGAACCCTATCATTTTTGGTGGAGGTGAAAGGTCATCTGGGGTCACCGGGGGTCAAACCCTGAAAACTTCGTTAACACGATATCCCAAAAAGGGAAGCTCTGATGGTTCTCAAACTTGGTACATAGATGCCCCATATTGAGAGGAAGAACCCTATTTTTTTGGTGGGGGTCAAAGGTCACCTGGGGTCACCGGGGGTCACCGGGGGTCAAACCTTGAAAACCTTGTTATCACAATATCTTGAGGTAGGAAGATTGGATGAATTTCATACTTTGTATGTAGATGCCTTATGGTAAGAGGAAGAACCCTATCATTTTTGGTGGGGTTCAAACATCATCTGGGGTCACCGGGGGTCAAACCCTGAAAACCTTGTTAACACGATGTCTCGATGTAGAAAGCTTGGATAAATTTCATACTTTGTATGTAGATGCCTTATAGTAAGAGGAAGAATCCTAGCATTTTTGGTGGGGTTCAAAGGCCATCTGGGGTCACTGGGGGTCATACCCTCAAAACCTTGTTAACACAATATCTCGATTTAGGAAGCTTGGATAAATTTGATACTTTTTATGTAGATGCCTTATAGTAAGAGCAAGAATCTCATCATTTTTAGTGGAGGTCAAAGGTCATTTGGGGTCACTGGGGTTAAGCTCTGAAAATCTTGTTAACACGATATCTCCACGTACGAAGCTTGGATAGATTTCACACATGGTAAATTGATGTGTTATAGTCAGAAGATGTACCCCACTGTTTTTGGTGGAGTTCAGAGGTCATCTAGGGTGGCCGAGGGTCAAACACTGAACATCTTGTTAACACAATATCTCACGGGAGAAAGCTTGGATAGATTTTATAAGTAGTATGTGGATGCATTGTGGTGAGAATATGAACTCAATCAGTTTTGGTGGAGGTCAAAGGTCATCTTGGGTCAACGTGGGCCAAACACTGAAAAGCTTGTTAACATGTATCTCCAGGTAGGAAGCTTGGATAGATTTCATACTTACAGTACTATGTGGATGTGTTATGGTGAAAAGATGGACCCTATTGTTTTTGGTGGAGGTCAAAGGTCATCTGGGGACACCAGAGGTAAAAAAGCAAAACTTCCCAAGAATTCCCAAGAGTTTTATATGGGTTCAGCAGAGGTCAAAGAGCAAAATTTTCCAAGATTTCCCAAGATCGTCATCTGGGGTCACCAGAGGTCGAAATGCAAATTTCCCAAGAATTCCCAAAATTAAATAGGAACACAAAACTGTATTTTTCCAACATGTTCAGATAGCATTTGACCATTGACTGAAAGATATGGGACATCATGGCATTATTTGGAATAGAACATATATCATCGAAACCTCAATGCATTTTTGCATTCTGGTTTAGAACATAAAAAGAGGTGGAAAATGTCTCGCAAAACAAAGTTGGGAACTGGAAAGTGCTGCATTTTGTAAGTAAATTTGCACAATGAAATTGCTTCATATGGGGTGAAAAAGCTGTGCGTCAGTTTGACCCCAGAGGTTTTGTGTCTGTGCGTCAAAATCAAAAGTTGTGTGTCATTGACCCGGGTGCCCAGGTCAGTGAAAACCCTGTTAAGGCCACATATAAATGATCCAGTGTTTAACTGTTGAACTATTTTGTCATTTATTTTAGCCACATCTGGGTATGGAACTAACTTTGCAAGACTGGGAACTGACTCTGTGAGAGGATTTGACTGCTGCTGTTTGAGTTTACAGCCATGTCAGAATCCGGTCATAACGTAAGTTAATACTTAAAATCATTTTCAGTAGTTGGCATTACTGTAAGGCAGAAAATGAAACAAAAGGGCAGATTTCATCGCTTTCAAACATTTGTTCTGTGGTAGGCATTTTAAAGGCAGGGACTGTTTAATTTGAAGCTTTTACAAAAGTGTATTCAGCAGTACTGTGCTGTACTGTACTGTACTGGTCTGTACTGTACTGGTCTGTACTGTACTGTAATGTACTGTACTGTACTGTAATGTACCTTGTTTTCTCTATTTCAGACCTGATGGTTGGCTTTATGACAAGGAAGCCATCTTGGAGTATATTCTTCACAAGAAGAAAGAAATTGAAAAGCAAATGAAAGAGTATGAGAGGCAGTGTAAAAAGGAAAAGGTGATTTGTCATATTAGAATCTCTCAGTTCTCTCTTTATACAGTATACTGTACATGGATTTTCTGTCCTGCTTTTCGTTATAATGGTGTGTGTGCGTGTGTGTATGCATTAGTGAAGTGAGGATTTAGATACTTCTGCGTCTTCACCAGTTGTCGTAGGTTTCTTCATCCAGAGGGTTGCACAAAAGGAAAGGGGGGTTGTCATCTCCCCACCCCTTACAGGTAGTCTCAGTCAAAGAATCAAGGGAATTTAAGAAAACTTGAAATTGGGAATGGGGAAGGGCAGCTGGAACCAAAATGGGATCTTGCCCCTCCAACCTTCTCTGTTTCAAATTTCTGAAATACTGTAAGCACACACCACTGGCTGTATCTCAGGTTTATGTCTTTGTCATTGGACCCTTGAAAACACACAGAGGAAACCAATGCATGGTATAATGATTCTGTATTTCAAATCAGGAAATTTTCATTTATGGGTATCAGTATACATGAACTACTTCAGTTAAAGTATTGAGAATACTGGTGATGTTTAGACTGAAAAAGGACTTTGGTGCAACATTCTTCTCACATACTTAATCTATGCTGAAGAAGGAATATTTTCAAATACTTGCCAAAGGATACTTAAAAAAGGCGATCCCTTGGGAAACATTTAGGCTTGGGTGATACCACAGTGTTTTGAAGTATTATTCCATTTGCATTTGAAATGTGACAGTGTCTAGATAAATGTTGAGAGTGGGGGTCAGATATTCCCACCCGGTATTTGTTTTTAAGTGTCATGATGTCATTTACTGTATACTAGTGTATTTAGCTAGAAATGTTAGGCAGCATAAAACCTACAAAAGGTGTGGAAAAAGTCTTCAATTTTCGTCAAAATGTGTGGGGATGCTGTGAGGCTGCCACAATAATCATTTTACATTTATCGATATCGCGAACATTTCCTCGACGATATCGCAATATCGCGTACCTAACACTGTAGCCTTAACATTTGCCATGACTGTACTAATAATCATATTGGCCATATCAAAGTCATACATAGTACATTGAACAGACTAACAGAGTTCAATTTTAAGCTCAAACTTTCATAAAAAATTCAAGACCTATAGGCCTTTGCAAAAGTAATCAAACTGAAACATAAAGTACTGTTTTTTATTTCTTGTACAGTAACAGCTTGAATGATTACCATTTTATGTTAATGACCGAAGAAGCAGAAATTAGAGAAATAAGAGATTGCACAGAGTTTTAGTCCGTTAATTGATTCTGTTGCGATGTCACATCATTAAAATGCTTAAGTTGATATCATCAGGGCAAAAGTATATCGACGATATTCTGATATCGTGATTATCGTGGCAGCCTTAAAACGCTGTAGATTGAGTCTGATTAAAATTCTAGAATTTAGTAATCTGTTGATACAGGATACATAATACAGTAGTTTTAAAGAATAATGGATGTTGGTTATTTCCTCCTTCAGGAAGAAGAAAGCAAGACAAAAGAGACTAAACAATCACAGAAGCTGACTGCTTTCATGAAAAATGGTAAGGATATAGAGAGTTTTGCGGAGGGAGGGCCCGGCGAGGGGGGGGGTGGGGTATGCAAGTAGATCAAGTTCTGAGGTTACAGCAAACTATCAGCCAAGAGACCCAAGTTTATTAGCTTTATAAATCTTGTGAAGTCAGTGTGTACCAATTATGATGCTCCAATGTACATTACATAAATGTGACACACATTAGTGCAGCTGGGGAGTTGTGCTCTAGAACCAAATCTTTTCTTCTGGTCTGGTTCCATTTGAGTATTATCAACTGTAACTGATTAATAGAAACTTCTGGTAGGTCCAGATTCTTTCAGTTTGGGAAAGTATTAAGTCCTTAATTTTGATAGGAAAGGTTGGGAAAGCTTGGAGACCACAAGATTTTTTGTATGGTCAGTCCATGCCATAAATGAATTGCCAGTGCAAGGTTGTTCCTGGGTATGGAAAGTTAGCATACACAATACAACCTCTGCATCACCAATATTGTTGTAGTGTGTGTGTATGTGTGTCTATGACTGCCATTGACAGTTAAATACCATATTTAGCAAGTTTGTAAGTTGTTCATGGCTGTATAAAGAAATTTTATGGCTGGGAAGGGGGGGGGGGGTCATTGGGTGAACCAGAGTGCCTTTATCTGTTCATGTTTAATGTATATACATGGAAAAGAAAATTGCTTAGAATGGCTTCCATATTGCCACATACAGCACTTTCCATGCCTTACAAGTTCCATATAAACACTTTTTGTTTTATATCTTGGAAAATTATGCAGCTCATTGTGAAAAAAATTCACTTGAAAAATTGGAGGGGGGGGGGGGGGAACTGCCCTGTTTTCTACCTTCCCCAGCTGCATATGACCATGCCCTGTTGTATATACTGTAGTTCCTCTCCACTTCCACAGAAGTTTATAGTTCATCAGCCAGGTTCTCAGTAAGGGAGCTCCCGCCACACCTCCCACACACATTACTGTTAATATGATCGCCTTTCTTCTCTGATAGAAACAAGCATTACCAGCAAGCCGTTCAACCCATTTCAAGATGCTCCCCCAGCAAAGAGGGTCAAAGTTGAACAGCCCAGCACTTCTAATGGGCCTAGCAGCAGTAATGGACCCAGTGCCAATAGCGAGTCAGTCTCTAACATGGCGGCAGGAAAGGATAAAGAATTACCTTCCTTTTGGACACCAGACCAAACACCACAAGCTAAAGCAAGCACAATACAGAAACCAGTATGTATTGTAATATTCCTTACAGCAAAAAGAAAATACCTGTAGCTGTTCATGTTAGGCCTTTGCCTACGTAGCAGGCTGTACGGCATATTCCTTGTTCAGTCATATCCCCAACGCCTGCCAAAGTCAACACCGAACCAATTCTTTTGGATATTCATAGAAATGTGTGGCCTCAGGACTGGTTGAATGTTAGTGAATGTTTATGAGAAGGCAACATCTGGTCCCGTTTAAATCTTGCAGTAGTCTATGCCACCCACAGAGTTGGTATGCCATTGTAATAGCCACTCCCTGGTAGTGCCAACTGCACAGGTGGTTATGCAATACAGTAATGATAGGACTTTGTCTCAGGTTTCAGTCTAGGCTTTCTGTTTACAACTATAGGAGTTCACACACTCACTCAAAAACAATAGCATGAATAATGAGAGAGCACATGAATAAGTCATATTATGGTAATGAAGTTTGCGTCTAAAAGTGGACGCAGTCCTCTTCGCTTTGGCGGACGGTGGTTTGGAAAGCTGAGGAGCTGAGCAAACAGAGTCCGCTCCGTTTTCCTGTATATAGAAAAAAGAAAGTAGCTCTTCATGTTAGGCCTAGGCATTATACTTTAATAGAAAGGAGAAATAAGCTTTCAAAAATTATTGGTACAGTTGACTAGGGTTCTTGGGTGTGGTTGAGAATCAGTCCCTATTAAACTGACCAGTAGATTGTGATCCACAAGTTGGAAAAAACTTTTTTTTCAGAAGCGTTGGAGATTACTGATAGAACAGTTTGGATTTGCAATTTTTCATGCTCTTTTAATGGAAGGTTTAAACTGATCTTTATAGCTGACTGAAAAGGGAATGTTTTATTTTCATTTCTATCACCAGGATAAAACTGTTTACTGTCCGATGAGTAAGAAACCCCTGAAACTGAAACATCTAATCCCTGTAACATTTACTCTTGCTGACAAAGAAGATGTCGGGAAAAACTTGGCTGGGAAGCGGGTTCGGTACAAGTGTGCAGTCACTCATGATGTCCTTACCAACTCCATCAGGTGTGCAGTACTTAAACCAAGGTAATGACTGGTAGCTTTTTTAACCAGAATGTACAAGAGGAAGCAGGGATGCTGATTGCTTTTTAACTGTGGAAGCTTCAGTAGTAATTTAAGACAGGGGTGCAAATCTCTGTTTAAGGTTGGGGGGACCAAAATGGACATTATGTACGGGTGAACATGAAACTGTGCACGCGTAGCTCACCTTTTGTGTGAAGCCCAAAATGGTTGGGGTCCAGGGGCGAAGCCCCCGGAAGCTCCTGGGTTTTAGTATTTCAGACGCCTCAGGAAAATGGTTTGGAACGAAAATTTTCCAGTGTAATGCTCCTGGGTTTTAGTACATTTAGACTTGAAAAAAAGGGCTAGTTTGAGCACAAAGTTTATATTACTGATGTGCTTCACTGGATTAAAGGTTTGCAAGAGCTGCGATGTGTTTGAAATGTATAAAAGTAGGGACAAAGTTCAATAGTTATCTGAAACTACAAGAAATTGGCTTGCTTAATTGATAATCAACTCTAAATGGTTCATTTTAAAGAACATACATAGAGTACAGATATTCCACTTACAAGCATCTGTGACTATCCTGTGACTAGTTTTTGTTAGCTTGTGCTTTGGTCTTGAAATTGTCAGCCATGCATAATGGCTCAGCCTTTGATGTAAATTAATTTCGTACGGCTTCCATCCATTGACATCTAATACGATATCCGTTGTATAAGTACAGTATAACTGTACTGGTTGTCAGCAAAGGAAAGTTAAAAGTTAAATTAGTTTTATCAATAAAAATTAACAGTTGTGTATTAGGCAAAGAGCTATTGGCCATATATTCTGCATTTTTGGTTAAAAGTGACCAAGTGCCAAAAATATTTGAGCATTATTATTAACATTTTTTGTGGGGAGGGGAGGGGCAAATTACGGTTTTTCCCCCTTCACTTTTTCACTTGGGAGGCCGAGGCCATCTTGCTCCCCCGGGATTTGCGCCACTGATTTAAGGTATTAAGTACTTATTTGTGCAGAAGAGTGCTCAGTGGCACAAATGTTACATCCTGGGGTAGAAATCTAATCTCCCATATTTTCAGCCAAAAACGGGTCTCAGCTGCTATTCTTTATAAGCAGAGAAGATCTTTAAGTTAAATATTGCATTTGTTGTACAGAAAATCACCAATACATATACAGAATAATAGGCAATTCAATGTGAGGCAGCTTGGTAGCTTTCTTTTCAAGAAATAAGGTTATTATGTAAACAAATTCAGTTAAAGTATTTTGTTCCTCAAGAATAATTTGATTAGCAAAACTTAAAATTTCAAATGATGCAACATCCATAACTCCTGTAGTGGATAATTGTTAAACATAATTATTTGGAGGAGATAAAGCTATTGCTGGAGTTTTTTGGTGATACTGAATGGCTTAAAAATATTTGTAGCTCTTTTCATTGTATATACCATTTTGGGTGCATTTTTTATGCAATATTTCCCTTTAATGAGCAAAAAAGAAATTCATATTTTTGTTTCATGTGACCTTATCATGAGAGTATTACCTCATAGTTAGACCCTAAGAGATTAGCTTAGAGTGGACCCAAGCTATTTTTAGTGGGGTCGGTTCTTCTTTTTCTTGCAGTGGCAAAGTGGTTACCATGGACTGTGTAGAGAAGCTAATAAAGAAAGACATGAGAGATCCATTCTCTGGAGAACTGCTGAAGGATAGTGATATTATCCCATTGAAGGTACTGCTTTTAAAACGGCATGCGTGGAAATAAGTTACAAGGGTATACACACCAAGGTTTCAGCCAGAGGGAAAAAGATTATGTGAGAGATTCCTACTAGAGCACTAGACCAGAGATCTACTTGACTTCTCATTAGAGCTAGGATTTAAGGTTCATGTTAGATACAGAATTACTGCACATTTATGATTTGGGTTGGAATTAGAAACTTTGGTCTAGAGAACCTTTAATCTAGGGAATAGATCTATTGAACCTTTGCTCTAGTGACCCTTTTGCTCTTATGAACTTCAATCTGGTGAACCTTTAATCTAGTGAGCCCTGCCCATCCAGACAGCCACCCACAATCTCCACCCCTATTTTTTTTTTCTTTTAACAATCAAAAAGGCAGCCTGAGCATGTCCAGCTCGAAAGCAGTTATTTCAGAGATATTTTTGATGATGTAAAATGAGTCCAGATTTGTTTATGCACATAAAGGAGAGGGGCACAACCCCTCCTGTAAGCCCCAATATGGCACCAGATGTGGACCCTTTGATCTTAAGTCCCAGTTAAAGCCCTGATGTACATGACTTCTGGTGATTGGGGAAGGTAGGGGTGATGAAGAGGAGATGATTAACTGTAAAGATGGAGAGAGGGGGTATTGGGATGAAATCTTATTTGACTGTGCCATTTCTGTGGGTGCTAGCCAAAAAAGGGCAAGTTTTGTACCATTTTACAGCCAAGAAAGTTCAGCATTGGAACTTTGTGTGTCCAGTTGAGGTGGGCAGCCCCATGTCCCTTAGACCCAACACTCTGATGAGTGTGGTGAAGAAGAGATAATTAATTGGTAAGATGGAGATAGACATATTAGGACAGAATTTAATTTGACTGTGCCATTTCTGTGGGTGTCAGCAATAAACAGTCAGATTTTTGTACCATTTTACATCTACTGTAGGGAAGACCAAAATTGGAACTTTGTGTACAGTGGGGCAGGGGGGCATTGGGGGCCTTGCCCTTGGACCCATCAGCCTGATGGATGCTGGTATGCTAATCTTTAAATTCTGGCTTTAGTCTTTGGTATGAATGTATTAAATGTATTGAGGTCAGCAGTCCAGGGAAGGTGGGGTCAGGTGGTGAAGAGGAAGAACTGGGAAAACAGAGAAAAGGGGAAGAAATGTAATTTGACTGGGAAGAGAAGATCAGGTGTGGTAAAGTATGAAGGAAGTGATGACACATGAGTTTGTGCCTGGAATGAGCATCCTATTGCCTTCTGACTGAAATCATGTTATGCTTTTTTGCTCAATTTTTCGTGACTTACATAGCATATTTAGGATTTAAATGGAGCTTTTTTTTTCTGGTAATGATGGAGAAAGGAATGAAAGGTGATGGTCAAGTTTATTTGGAACTTGGCTCCAAAATTACTGTAAGAACTGGTTTCCTTTATGTTGTCAATTTTTTTTTCTTTGCTCACAGCATTATTCTTTAAGGAATTGCTAAAATTGCATGTAACATGATTCATTAAGTTTTCCTCAATTGACACTGCAATGTTCAAGGATGAAGTTGAGCTCACTATGTGGAGTACTCATGGATACGGGAATGAAACATGATTGTCAGTTTTAGTTGGAATTTGACTGTAGAATTTGCTATCATTGCAAACTTCTTACATTTGTCTCTTGTTTGGTCAAGGTATTCAAACCTACATAAACAAGTCAGATAATATATCAACAGCATATTGGAGCCTACTGACCATAAAAACTGACAAGGTCATAAGAGTGACCCTTAGGGCCACATAGTAGAAATGGCCTCCATGCAATGTCCAAACTATTTTTTCCCAGGTTAATAGTATTATTCTACGTACATGTAGTTATGGTACATTGTACTGCTCATTGTGTAGTTAACCAGGTGACACCAGGAGTTCAGTAGGGAAAGAGAGATGAAGAAAAACAGCTGTTTTCAAGAAATGGTTTAGATACTCTGGAAACTGATGAAAGAGCCTGTTGTATTTTGTCATGTCTGAACAACTCTCCCTGGGACAATCCAGCCTGGACAATTCCCATTCTGGACAATTCTCACCTATGACAGTTGCCCCACAGGTGACTTCCCCAGAGAGTTTGTAGTTGTCCTGGGTAGGAATTGTCCTAGGGAGTTGTCTGGGTGGGAAATGGCAGGGAACGGGGGAGGGGGAATTGTCTGTGAAACATTTCCCTACTCATTGCAATATGCTGAATTTTCTGTACAAGGTGATGTGTACATGTGCTGGTGAAGAGGGCAGCAGTCAGTCTTTAATGCTCTTTATTTATAACAAGACAGACAATGTCACCATCTGTTTTGAGAAGGTTACTGTATTAATAAACCCAAAAGTTATGTCGAAACATCCTCGCATCACACTTGCCTAAAGATGTTCTGAAAACAATGATACATAGTTTGCTGTATAATAGTGTAGTAATCAAGTATTAAATTTCATTGTTTATTCTTGCTCTAGGGAGGAACTGGATTTGCTGCCTCTGGTGCCGAGCTTGAAGCTAAGAAAGCAAGACCTGTGATGATGGCTTCCTGAAGACTTACCAAATGGAAATTACATGATCAGTTATGTGATAGAGGTTTGCGCTGGAAGGAAAGCTATGAGTGAGGGAAGCGATGGGAAGGGGAAATTCTGGAACAATGCAAATTACCACTAGCCTACTCCTGAAACCTGAGAAGCTGGCTTGAGGTCAAATGTTAGCTAGTGATTTGGGGACCAAGAAGAAAATGATAGGAACCATTGGGTGTGATGTTATTAATTTCACAATACCTCAATCTCAGAGTCAAGGGGTACAGACTTCATACAAGCAAGCACTGTCTGCAAGTTAAATGGTCCACTGGAGTGCTCTTCAATCCGATGTGCAACCAACTGTTGGCCAGACAGATTTTGGTGGCAGGCCTTGCCAAGTCGAAGAAAAGCCAGAATACTTGAAGAAAAATCCATGTACCCCAAGCAGGATTCAAACCCTCATAAGTGTGAATTATAAGGTGTAGGCCTATGACAGTGTAAACCATTCTGCCTCTACAGGACCCTACATTAAAGGTCTGGTGACTTGCAAATTACATAGTTGGATATTTGATGTAAGAAGCATTAACATCCAGAAAACAGCCACATTTCTGATCAAAATCCATCAAAAGTTTACCATTATACAGGGAAATATCTATTTCACTCTTGTATAATATGTAAACATGAGCTAAACATGCAGATTGTGATGTCAAAAGATGGACATACCAAATATGGCTAATGTATGCCTTTGTTTTTTCAACCTTCATTTCAAGGACACTTGTAGCAGAGGGGTTTATTATGGAAGTTGAAACTGTTTCCTTGAAAAATAGTGATATCAGTCATTAAACTGTAAACTATCTGACCAGCAGTTAAGAGGTAATTTTTAAACAAAAGAAATCTTAACACTGTGCAACAAACTTGTGTTACTTGAGTACAAATTTCTGTACTTGTACCCGTACTCGTACTCTTACTTGAGTACTCATACTTGTACTCCGGTAGTACCACGTACTCGTACTCTGGACCTGCGCACTTGTAGTTAAGTACAATAATTCTCCTGCATATGAATTGCTGCATTTTATTTCATCATGTATTACTTCAATTTATTATCCTCAATTTGTTTAATCAATTGGCCAAAAGTTGAATTTCATCAAACTGGTAACCCTCCCTCTCGACAGAGGTTGACTCAGAGAATGCTTCCACTTTCCAGGACTACTGTAAATTGCATTCCAGAAAATTTGAATGCCCCTGAATGGTTCCATTCAGATTTTGAAAGTGTTTTGGACACTTTTCCATTCAAACTGGGCTAAAACCATTTAACACCAGTCAACTTGTTAAGGATGACCAATCAAAATCGTTTGCCATAAATTTTAAGCCAGTTAGAATCATTCAAAATCAGTAAACTCCATTCAAAGTTGAATGTGTTATGGGCAAAAGTTGAATGGAATTAATCCTGGGTTTTTAAGGGAACAAGAGAGATCATGCCGGCTATTGTGGTGGTCAGGCTTGGCAGGTGGATTAATTCCTTCGCCATGCTTTTAGGAGTTTCAGCCTCAAGTCAAAAAGATATCCATCAAATTGGATAAATGTGGGTTCACTGTAGATATGCGTTTTTGCGATCCCTGGACTATTTCTGCTATCATGATCTGCGTCAGTTGGTGCTCTGGTTGAAGGTTGTGGGGGTTTGAGGTGAAGGCTTACCTGTAACAGAGACATCTAACACTGTGTGTACATGCAGTCCTTGTTGCTCCACATATGTAACAACAGGGTGATAATGAAGCTGTGATCGATTCATAATAATAATCTGTGAAATTGTACTTGTACTCGTACTCAAGAGCTGTGTACTCGTACTCGTGCTTGCACTCCGGTGTTTTGTACTGGTACTGTTGCCCTCACAAAATTGTGTACTCACACTCATACTTTGGGCTATGTACTGGTACTCGTACTCTCAATTTTGTACTCCACTACACGTCTGCTGTGCAACATTCCACATCATTAGTTTTGCGTAGGTAATGAGTTTATACTTCAAAAACCATCAAACTTTGGGTGCATTTACACTTGATCCGGATCTGATCGCCCTATGTTATCAGCATATCGAATTACATGTATGGCTTGATCCTGGTGCATTTACACTTGTCTCGTACTCTGATCCACCTCCCTGCATAATGAGTGTTTTTTGCAGAAGTGACCTCCAAATAATTTACGTTGAATTACCGTTGATCTCGGGTCACCGTTGATCCGGGGAGCATTTACACTACAAGTTTGATCGCCTGCGCGGGGTCTGATCCTCCCCCTTACTAGGATCAAAATCGGGCGATCAGATCCGGATCTGATCTGCATTTACACTACAAATTTGATCTCGAGCAGTGGATCAGACCCCGCGCAGGCGATCAGATCCGGATCAAGTGTAAATGCACCCTTAGAAGAAGTGTATCTTGAGAATGGTAACAGATATTGACAAAGTTCCAAGGTATCTTTCTTTTGGGGATTTTATTCTTTAACTGCCACATGAAAATAGCTCTTTTTAGTGGCATGTCACCATAATTTTTAAAGCTGTATTAGGGAAACTTTGTTTGAGATGTACATCCCTTAGCTGAGTTGTATCAGAGTCATTTCTAAACCACATGTTGTGATATTCTGGTCCTTACTTTGGTGAGTCAAAACTTCAATTGTGTAGACTTCCAGGCTGACAAGTACTCCTTGTCTGTAGCAGGGTCTGCCTCACTAGCATAAAACATGATTAGGCAGATAAAATAGCTTATAAAAGGAGGTTTTAAGGTACCTTTTATTAGCTCAAAGAGCTGTTTGAGCTATTGTGATCTGCCACTGTCCCTCTGTCTATCATTCTATCTATCTATCATGTCTGTCCACAATTGCCTTTAATGCTCTCAGGCCCAAATTTGTTGATGGATTTTAACGAAACTCGAACACATTAGTCCTTGGCAGGTGGGCTATTTGTGACCTCCAGGAAATGTAGGTCAAAGGTCATTTAGGGGTCATTACAGGCCATTATAGGAAAATTTTCAAAAGGCATCTCTTCTTACCCAGAACTCGTAATGATCCTACAAGTGGGTGAGAATGCTCATTGAGTAGCCTAGTTTTGTCATCCTTCATGGATTTTGGATTTAATGTCGTTTGGGGTCAGGAGAGGTCATAAGCTCCGTCTGGTACAATTTGTGCAAAATGTGTTGCTATTTCCATGCTGTGGAATGGATCTCGATGAAAGTTGGACACATTGATTGTTGGACCATGGGCCAGCTATTGTATTCCAAATTTTGGGGTGAAAAGTGCATCCAGGGGTCATTTGTGGTCAATGATTGAAAATATACCAAATGCCCCTTTGTCTACAAATAGCAATGAATCTTTTTGAAATTTGGTTACAGAAAACGTTTAGTGGTGGTATGCATGGGTGTTAAAGATTTAAGACCTAAATTCCTTTTGGGCTCCTTTTGGGAGGGGGCTGATCCTTGAGAATACATCCGATGTTGCTCCTTTAAAAATAACAAATGACAGTGCTTCATGGCAAATGGCCCTTTTAACTTCTGATTAAAGTATACATCGCTGGAGGGAATGATTCTGTTGGCATCATAATTCATCATCGTGCATGAGTTGTAATTGACAATACCTGTGCCTTGCAGAAGTCCACTCTCCTTGTAACTGTATATTCAAGTTCCCTGTGGCAGCAGAGAGCTAATACCACATTTATTTATTCACTGTAAAAGCAATGTATGTAGTGTGTAAAGACCAGAAGCAACTGGACATTTAGATGGAGCAATTAAAAGAGAAGTGATTAACAGGAAATTCATCATCGTGCATGAGTTGTGCAAGGATTGCACTGCTAAGGTCAGATAGTAATCAAGACTTAAGAAGTTGATACAAAAGAGATTGGTCCTCTGCTACTTGTCAAGTAGGATTGGGGATTTTATGCACTGCCTTAACATTCACACTTCTCAGATTGTAAATGTGAATCTTTGGACCTGTGGTAATGCATAAAAAGGAGCACATCAATATTGCTTTATGTCAAAACTGTTCTGTAAATTAGTGTCTTGATTATGGTAGCCCACTGTGATATTGAATAACGTCTTTCTTCATAGATAATTGGTATGGTAATGCTTTGAACTTAAAACAGGTTAGTTCTGTTATTTTCACTGGGGACAAAGGGAAAATTTCCTTACCTTGCTTTTGAGTGTGGGGGAGGGGGGTAAGGTCTCGATTTTTTATTTGCATTTTACTAATGTTGGGAAAGACATATTTTTTTATGTGTTTTCTGCAATCACACCATGCAGTGATGTACACAGGGTTTTGCAGGTGGGAGGGGGGGGGGGCTGAGAAGAGCCGACCCCAAAGTTTGCCCCTGAGGTTTGAGCTTCTGCACCATTGGTGCTCTAGTTTTCTTCCTTTTAAGGTGCAAATTCCAATGTGCTACTGTACAGTGCATGTCTCTTATGTGTATACATTAAGGGTATGTTGTGTTTTTAACAGTATTTGGAGTAATATTGGGGTTATACAGACATCAAGATCTACTTACAAAGAGGTTTTCAAAAATTTTTTTTCAAGATTGCCTGCCTCAACATCATATGGACTCATTATAGTAGGTTTTAGAGAAAGATGATAAATAAAAACTTGAGTGTTCTCTGATGATAAGGCTTGAATCATTCCACAAATGGAATAGAGCTTTTCTATGATCGTATCATTAGATGAAGTAACCAAAAATGAATTCAAGCTATTTCTGTTGAAGGTCTTAATCTATTGAAATTGAAGCCCTTTAAAGGGAAACATTGCATTTAAAATGCACCAACCCAGTGGCATACAAAGAAAATAGCTTTAATCAGTATTAAACCATTTTGTCTCACCAATGAACTCCAGCAATAAATAACTTTATCTCTTCAAAATATTATGTATTACAAGAGTTGGGCATGTTGCATCATTTGAAATTTTGGGCCAACATATATTTAAGCAACAATTTACAGAATTTCTCTCTGTGAGAACCGTATTTCTGGAAAAGTCCACTATGCTGCGTTATCTATAAACATTGGTTTTAATACAAGGAAAGTTCTCTGTGCAACAAATGCTATATTTCCCTTAAAATCTTTCACAAGAAGATACATCTACCTTAACATGCCTACAGTAGTTCATTTGCTAACAATAGAAGCTGGACTTGCAGGCATCCTCTTCTAAAGTTGTAGTAGCTCTAGATTCATTGTTTCTACAGCAATGCTGGGTACTGACTGCTACTTGGATTCCTACTTTCAATTTTGTTCAGAGCACAGTGGTAGAAAGATTGGCTAATATAATGATGTGGCATCTGTAAATAATTGCTAGTGTGAAGTATTTGTAAAAATATAATGTGAGAACCTTTAACAAATCTTCTATGTTCTCATATTTATATTCTTCTCATTCTTTTTTCAGTGAAGGTCTATTGAAATACAGTATAGTTGACAGGAGTCATCTCATATTACCTTGATGAGCTTGACTTTTCTTTGAATAAATGCCAACAACCATTTTAGTGGTACTGAATAGGGGCAAAATAGCTTCTGGGAAGGGGATATTTTCTTAGGGAGAGGGGGCAAGACATACTAAAATGAATTCAGACAAAACTTATTTTGAATTCTCAGGCAGGTAAGGAGGGGGGTAGAAAACTTAATAGAGGGGTGCTGCCCACACCTTGGCTACTGGCTTGAGATTTGCTCTACCAATGTCATAGCATCAGGATGTGGAGGTAGCTGAGGGAGGGATTTCAATGGGTTGTGGGGGTTCCCTTGAACTTGCCACTGCATCATCAGGTGATTACATACATACAACTTCCCATCTCCATAGCATTTTAAGTTGTTGAGAAGTAAAGTAAAATTAATTTTCAAAGTTTATTCACTTCATTTGAAATACCATAGCACAATTATCTGTGATAAATTTCCTTGTACAACAATTGAATGCTTTTATTTCCTTTTGAAGTCAAAAATAGGACCTTGAAGAAATGGCCTCTTCCTTGTAAAACATGTTGCAAGGTGATGGCTTTGTATAGCCAATGGAAAACTTAGTACACTTTGATGTAAGGTGCAAGGGTTCTAAAAAACAGAGAGAAACAAAAATTGTATTTTGAGTCAGTACAATGGTGACCTCTTAAATGATTGCACAACCTACTATTTGCAAATGAGGTGAATACTTTGCAACATTTTTTTTATCTCAGTAATGTCTTGCAAAGATGTATGAGTTTGCAACATATCCTTTTTAAATTTATCATTTTAGACTTGGGGTACGCAGTGAGTCATTTATAGCTACTTTGTGGCCTTACTTGAGCCACAGTTTCAAGTTGCTCTCATTTTCTATGCGAAAATATTCCCCCAGTGTTGGTCTCTTGTTTTTTGGTGGGCAATGAAGTTGAAAGATTGGGCCTGTGGTTAGGTCATCTGATATTAAGAAGCATTGTTCATGTTTGGAAGGGTACACAAAGATCTATTAATTCCATCTATAACTGCCCAGAATTCTTTCTTCAGGATCCGAGTACAGTCACACAGCAATACTACAAAAATACCACTCACCCAGACATTTGTGTTATCTGACATTCTACATACTGTATTTACAAAAATGTTAGATAGGTATCAAAATCTTCCTCCTGAAGAAACACTGGCAATGTCAGAAGGTTCTAATACCTAGTCTAAAATGAGGTAAGCACTTTTGACAGCCCCTGGAAACCACACAAAGTCACAAAATGCATACTGAGAGCTCATAATGCCCCTCAAGTTACATGTAAAAACACTTTTAAACAAATGTACAAAACATTGACTGCACACATATCATAGAGAGCACCTCGTAGTTGAAACAGCACTATTTAGAGCTTGGTGGTTATCCCTAAAGTATTATGATGATATTGTATGAAACAAGAAATGGAATATGGCACATATACCCTCTTACCTCATCACACACTCACAGGAGCTAAAAGGTGTCAAGTGCAGACTCTCCAGCTCAGAAGCTAGCAAAACCACCAACCCCCTCCCTGCCATTACCCCTAGATCAGACCATATAAAAGATGATAATACAGTATTTTGAAATTTTTGTAAGAACAAGACCCCACTGCAGCAATACATTTGAATTATTATCCACCTCTTTAGCAATTCTACATTTGAGAGACAGAAAATGGGTACCTTTTTTAGGCAAATGATATGAAACATTCGAAGTTACATCATGATGATGTACAAAACAATGTTTCCATTAGATGGCATTACTGGTTCCCTCACTTTCTTTAAGAATCCTGCAAGTTGAAAAATTGTGTGAGGAAAATCCCCAATAACACTGCTTTCAATTTACATGTTAACTTTGCTCATGTTTCAAATCAGCTTGCATCTCAATGAGATCTCCCTGCTGAAACCAAAAGAAAAATTTCCCCATCTATTGACTCACCCCTCCTCCCACCCTTTCCCCACAATCCAGCCTCCTGATTGTGAGACATAGTATCAACACTAGTCAAAAATGAAATTCATGTTCATTATACCTTAAGAGATTAATTTATAGTTTTGCTCAAGATCAAGTAATTTGTAATTTATGCACAGCTGGTTCCCACAATCATCTAGCAACACCGGAAAAGCTGTGTGAGTGCAAATTTGAATACCCCTCCCCCCCCCCCCCCAACCCACAAAAAAAGGTAAGCTTGTAATCAGACTTGCACCAAGTATACATGCACTCCTACTGAGGCAGAAGATTTAGATGCCCAACATGTTTCAAGATATCTGATATGGCTGACACTCTTTTTATCCTTGCATCTGACAAGAGTATGGTATTAGGTTAACATGTTTTAACCACCCTGCATTGAAGACTGCTGCACAGAGAGAAATCAGCTCAGCAATGCTTCCTGTGTAACTTTACCTCACTAATTTCTCTCGTCTTTAAGCCAGTGACATGTGCAATATTTGGTATAAAACAGGACCTATGTGCCCATCACATAGGTTTTCTGCCAAACACTCATATCACAAAACATGAAACACACTGGATATTGTAGTCAAGGGCCATGAAAGGTGAAAATTTTACAGAAACTCGTCCGCATACCTGAGAAGTAAGGTGAGCAAACTTTTTGTAAAGGTTTTTTTCTCTTGCACGTAGATTAAGGTTTTAAAGAATACCACTATCCTCTAACGTGCCACAGATTGGAATACTTTTGAAAGGAAATTCTGTTTATGCAAGAGACATTTTTAATCAGCCCAGTCACATTGCAAGATACAACTGAAGCAACTGTATATGCCTATTAACAAAGTTCTTCTATACAGCCATGTCCATTTTGATTTTAGGGTATGGTTTGTAATTGACAATCTCAAAATCTTCAAATGTAAAGTCGTCAATACTTTCTACCTTGCGCTTGATGACCAGTTTGGGAAATGGACGAGGTATTCTCTCCAACTGCAAACAGAAAGATGTATAGAGTATTAGAAGGTGTTTATATTTAAAAATTACAAAACAGAGACGAAAGAAGTGTAATAAACTTCAAAAGGAATAAATTATTGCATAGATATAATGCAAAATTGTTTTGTAGAAAAATTTGTAACCCTGGACCTAAAGCATACCAAGTGTCAGGTCCTCTGGTACCTGACCATACTGTCAACTTTCCATATCCTGACTTTAGTGCTTTGTGCATGAATACTGTCTCAATTCATCACCCCCACCCCACTTCCCTACCCCCTTCACTTCCCTACAGCTGACAGGACCACACAAGGATAACACGCTATTAAACTGCTTTACTTCACATGTTCCACTCAATCTTTAGTCTTGTTTGTGTAATCGTGAAAGTTGGAAGAAAGAATGTAATTTGACCATGTACTTAAGCACCATTAGAGTGATATGTACAGTAGTCTCACATTTTACACAAACTGAAGTCCAAACCCTTATGTAACACAGCATTATGTGAAATGTGCCATAGCTCTTTCATTATTAAAAGATTAAACCAAGTTTATTACTGCAACCTCTGCACTAAACACTGGTAATTAAAATCTCTCAAAAATTGCTTTAACTCTCTTTCGAATCCTCCACTGTACACATATTTTCTTTGAGATTTTGACAATAAATCTTAATGACATCTCCTGGGTCTTGATCTGATCCATACTAAACAACTAACATATGATACGGCACATACAGATCACGCACTGTATAATGCATCATATATGAACGAGCCCTATGCTGGTTCCCTACCCTGTGGAGTACAGTATGTTGTACTGTGCAGTACAGAACTGGTCTATTTGGAATACAAACACTGGCATGCTCCATTTTAAAGGAAGGGTACCCAAAGAAAATGAGGAAAATATGTCACCCTTTCTTCATGTATGTTTGGGACAAAAATCTTAAGGGCAATTCCATGGAAATGTCAACCTGGGGGTGAAATTTTTATTTTCGTCCAGCAGTTTAAAACTTGTTTGAATATTGAACATGGATGTCTAAAATTTCATAAACAGGCATTTTTGATCAGAAAAACATGATGTAACATGCAAAAATGTCAAATTATATGACGGAGGCCAAAAAGCCTTGTTTCTTTCAAAAATACTGTTAAATTTCTTCCTTTTTGTAAATGGTACAGTTTACTAATAATATGGTGTTAGCTTTAATTCATACACTTGAAATACTGTTGTCTACTACACTTAATAGGAAAAAGGAAGAAGAAGACACCTTTTGGGGAGAAATGGAAACCTTGATGTTGTTACTATGAATATGTCAGTCTGTTACCGAAATATTCAAAAAAGTTTTCTGTATGCCCTGCAAGATATCACAGGAACACTGTCTCTGGTATTCTCTGTATTTATCACAAGATGCAACCTACTTTCACAAAAAGAATTGAATAAACTTTTTCTTTCCTGTAGAAATCTTTGGGTAAGTTGGTAACAGACTGACGGTAACAGACTGACAGCTTAAATGTTTAGATGCAAACCAATACAAATCAATTAATTGAAATAGAATCATTCACCTATCATGCTCATTGTAAGAAAACATCATTTAACTTTCTGTGGTCTTTTAGGAAGGTACAGTATTTTGTTTGAGAGAAAAGGGAAACTTGATGTAGTCAATATGGTACTGTCAGTCTGTTACCGAAGTAATCAAAGAAGTTTTCTGAGTGCCTGCAAGATATCACAGGAACACTAATCCTGGTATTCTCTGTATTTTTCATGAGATATTAACCAACTGTCATTAAAAGATTTGAATTGACTCCATCTTTCCCACAGAAAATTGTAGGTGAATTGGTAACACTGTTGGTAACAGACTGAAGGTAGCAGACTGACAGCTTACTCTACTTACTTAGATGCAAACCAATACCAGTCAATAGACTGACTTAACATCATTCACATATTATGCTCGTTATAAGAAAACAGTACACACTTCCTTTCTCTTACTTTCTGTGACATTTTAGGGAATTATGTCCAGGCTCCATTTAAATTTGAAGGTAACAAAAGGTACAGCATATACTGTACAATGGATCACTAATAGTGAACAATGTATGGGACTCAGTAGCAAGCCATGGGTCAGAGAGATTTAGGTTGCATTGCATTTTGCTGTATCTGGACCCAGATGTATATCTATCCCAATGCAAGCTCAGAAAACTAAACCCATTGTTAGGGATATGAAGGTGGGCACAGAAGGCAAAAACCAGCCTCTCTTTGATAGAATTATGAGTAAATATTGTTTGGGGCAGGGATTCTGCTAGAAACTCAAACCAGAATGCAAAAATGCATTGAGGTTTCGATGATACATGTTCTATTCCAAATAATGCCATGATGTCCCATATCTTTCAGTCACTGGTCAAGTGATATCTTAACATGTTGGAAAAATAATTTTAGGTTCATATTTGATCTTGGGAATTCTTGGGAAAATTTGCATTTTGACTTCTGGTGAACCCATGAGACGATCTGGGAATTCTTAAAATTTTGCTTTTTGACCCCTGTGACCCCAGATGACCTTTGACCTCCACTAAAAACGAAAGCATTCATATTTTCACTACAACGCATCCACATACTGAGTATGAAATCTATCCAAGATTCCTACCTGGCGATATCGTGTTAACAAGGTTTGCAGTGTTTGACCCCAGTGACGTCAGATGACCTCTGACCTCCACCAAAAAGTGATAGGTTCATCTTCTTACCAAAACGCATCCACATACCACATATAAAATCTATCCAAGCTTCATAAATTGAGATATCATGTTAACAAGTTTTTCAGGGTTTGACCCCCAAAGACCCCAGATGACCTTTGACCTCCACCAAAAACAATAGGGTTCTTCCTCGTACCATAATGCATCTACACTCTAAGTATGAAATTCATCCAAGCTTCCTATCTTGAGATATCGTGTTAACAAGGTTTTCAGGTTTTGACCCCGGTGACCCCAGATGACCTTTGACCTCCATCAAAAACAATACGGTTCTCCCTCTTACCATAACACATCTACACACTAAGTATGAAATTCATCCAAGCTTCTTACCTTGAGATATCGTGCACACAAGGTTTTCAGGTTTTGACCCCCGGTGACCCCAGATGACCTTTGACCTCCACCAAAAACAATAGGGTTCTTCCTCTTACTATAACACATCTACACACTAAGTATGAAATTTATCCAAGCTTCCTACCTTGAGATATCGTGCACACAAGGTTTTCAGGTTTTGACCCCCAGTAACCCCAGATGACCTTTGACCTCCACCAAAAATGATAGGGTCCTTCCTCTTACCATAACACATCTACACACTAAGTATGAAATTCATTCAAGCTTCCTATCTTGAGATATCATGTTAACAAGGTTTTCAGGTTTTGACCCCCGGTGACCCCATATGACCTTTGACCTCCACCAAAAACAATAGGGTTCTTCCTCTTACCATAACACATCTACACACTAAGTATGAAATTCATCCAAGCTTCCTACCTTGAGATATCGTGCACACAAGGTTTTCAGGTTTTGACCCCCGGTGACCCCAGATGACCTTTGACCTCCACCAAAAATGATAGGGTTCTTCCTCTTACTATAACACATCTACACACTAAGTATGAAATTTATCCAAGCTTCCTACCTTGAGATATCGTGCACACAAGGTTTTCAGGTTTTGACCCCCAGTAACCCCAGATGACCTTTGACCTCCACCAAAAATGATAGGGTCCTTCCTCTTACCATAACACATCTACACACTAAGTATGAAATTCATTCAAGCTTCCTATCTTGAGATATCATGTTAACAAGGTTTTCAGGTTTTGACCCCCGGTGACCCCAGATGACCTTTGACCTCCACCAAAAACAATAGGGTTCTTCCTCTTACCATAACACATCTACACACTAAGTATGAAATTCATCCAAGCTTCCTTCCTTGAGATATCGTGCACACAAGGTTTTCAGGTTTTGACCCCCGGTGACCCCAGATGACCTTTGACCTCCACCAAAAAC
Organism: Holothuria leucospilota; assembly: GCA_029531755.1. Lineage (NCBI taxonomy): Eukaryota > Metazoa > Echinodermata > Holothuroidea > Aspidochirotida > Holothuriidae > Holothuria > Holothuria leucospilota. The sequence continues at coordinate 10,791,524 of CM055979.1, forward strand.
AATAGGGTTCTTCCTCTTACCATAACACATCTACACACTAAGTATGAAATTCATCCAAGCTTCCTATCTTGAGATATTATGTTAACAAGGTTTTCAGGGTTTGACCCCCGGTGACCCCAGATGACCTTTGACCTCCACCAAAAACAATAGGGTTCTTCCTCTTACCATAACACATCTACACACTAAGTATGAAATTCATCCAAGCTTCCTACCTTGAGATATCGTGCACACAAGGTTTTCAGGTTTTGACCCCCGGTGACCCCAAATGACCTTTGACCTCAACCAAAAATGAAAGGGTTCTTCCTCTTACCATAACACATCGACACACTAAGTATGAATTCATCCAAGCTTCCTCCCTTGAGATATCGTGCACACAAGGTTTTCAGGTTTTGACCCCCGGTGACCCCAGATGACCTTTGACCTCCACCAAAAACAATAGGATCCTTCCTCTTACCATAACACATCTACACACTAAGTATGAAATTCATCCAAGCTTCTTACCTTGAGATATCGTGCACACAAGGTTTTCAGGTTTTGACCCCCGGTGACCCCAGATGACCTTTGACCTCCACCAAAAACAATAGGGTTCTTCCTCTTACCATAACACATCTACACACTAAGTATGAAATTCATCCAAGCTTCCTACCTTGAGATATCGTGCACACAAGGTTTTCAGGTTTTGACCCCCAGTGACCCCAGATGACCTTTGACCTCCACCAAAAACGATAGGGTTCTTCCTCTTAATATGGGGCGTCTATGTACCAAGTTTGAAAACTGTCAGAGTTTCTCTTCTTGAGATATCGTGCACACAAGCTAAGCGTCACAAACACACACACACACACACACACACACATACACACACACACACACATACATACACACATACATACACACATACGCCATCATGACCGCATAGGTTTCTCTTTCATCGAAACCAAAAAGGGGGGAACTATTACTGCTAAACCCTAAGTCCTAATTGGTGCTGCCCTAGGCTAAAGTTACAAGTGGGTTCAGGGGTACAAAAGCTTGCTTCCAGACCCCTGTAAGGTGCAATTTGATGGGTTTAAAGACCATTTATGAAAGTTCAAACATTGCCGCAAAAATCTCTTTTTTTAAAGTAAGAAACTAAAATGTTGACAATTTGTTAAATTTTATGGAAATAAAAAGGTGGGGATTTTACCCACCTACTTCTGGAAAGGGGGGGGGGGCAAGGCCTAAGTCAGAGAGCAGTCTAGGAGTCATTTGGACTCACAAAATTTTATATTGCACCATATGTATAGTACATTTTCATGTTTACTGTACACAAATTTCACTAGAATTGTTTGGACTCCCTGAGCTCACCATATCCTGGCTAAAGCACTGGGGGAACAAATCCCCACCCTACCTCCTCTGACAGAAACTCTACGGGGGGTTACACATTGAACTTGTTTGGTAGAGAGGGGCTACTGTAGAGCTGCAGTAGTGTATAAATGTGTGAAATTCAGAATGTTGAAACAGTGAAGATGACTTGGCAGTGATGTACAGTACATTAGTTCCAAGATGTAGTGTAGTAATTAATGTACAGTACAGAGGGCCTACTGTACAAATTTATGATGTCTGCAAGTATTGTGATAAAACTTTTCCTTTTCATTCTCAACAAGTGAATATCTTAATTATGCAGATTCCAGCTTGGCTGGTTTGAGTCAATAAAATTAAATTAATCTGGTATATAAATAAGTATGCCACTGAACTTTGTGGACCAACAAATTTCAGGTTCTGTAAGACCACATTACACAGATTAATTTCCCCTGTTACAATCATTTTCAAGAATGTTAACAGAGTCACAGATGGTTCTCTTTGACTTCCGTTAAGTCATTTAAAACTGTTTTGGTTATTATAACCAATGATGAATAAAAATTTTCTTCCAAATTTCCAGACTTTGCAGATCTTGTCCTAAAATTCAGAGCATGTCAGTCTGTTACCGAGCACATTATGCATGACAGTGCAGTAACCATGCATAACAGTCTCTAACTTTTGTATTTTATTTTTTGTATATTCCTTTGCATAAGTAAAAGTGATAACACCCATTCAGTGGAGTGTTCATTTTCAGAGCATTTTAAGGGAGAATATGACAACGCAGACCATAGTGTTGCAGAAATGTCAGTCTGTTACCATGTCATTAGGTGATCATTTCTTGCATATGCAACACAGCTAATCAGTTTACATTGGGTCATTTTGTAGACATTCTGGTCACATTTATAATTATAAATTATCAACATTTATTTGTGTTCAGTTTATGAGATAGGGCACAAAATCTTTCAAAAATGCCTTCCAAATGTCAGTCTGTTACCGGTAGAATCGCCCTTAAATTGCAGTAGTCAGTCTAGTGGTATAAATAATCAGGCCTATTGTGCATGCATGTGAGGTGTGTGGTAATGAAAATGATAACTTACAATTTCTTGCACTTTCTTCTTTTACACTGCTTCTCAGACAGCAGCATGCCCATTGCACGTGGAATGTCTATTTACAGATTGCAAGGTACATTTATCAATGAGATCAGTTCAGCTTATGTAAAGAAGTATACTGTCTCATACCTAGATATGACTTGCTTTACGTTTAGAAATGTGTTTGCAAGAATTGTAACAGTTAACTTCAACCAGACATGGGAACAGACAAGCAAGTTCATTCAATGTCAACTTCATTGCAGAGAAAATGTATCAGCAGTGATGGACTTAAACAGTTGGCCGGTCACCACTGACGACCAGAATTTATCATGGACCACTAAAAAATCTGTCAAGGTAGTACTGTGGACTACCAGTTTTTTGCCTCAAAGCAAAGGCAGGCGTAAGGCCTACAAGTCTGCTATAAAGGTGAAATGCAGAGAGATTTATTACCACCAGTTTACAGTATTATTCACAAAAGACAAGCTAGCAGACCACAGAATAACATAACCCTGTAAAATATAATAGATAACTTTCAACTTGACCTTTCAACCCAGAAAGGGTGTTTGAAAGGCCATAGCAGTCCCTAAGGTGAAAGCAGAGGTGAAGCTGGGAAATTGCAAAATGATATTGTAGTATTAGGATGTGGGTACACTCTTTAAAAAAATTTAAGCCAGAGTGGCCAATAAATAACTTCAATTCTGTGAATGAGGAAAAGGCTTTTTTATAATAAAAATTTCTTCAATGCCTTGATTGTTGACCACACTGCTTTTAGACTGACAGGGGTTAGGGACGGGGTTATAATCCTTCTCTTCTTTAACACATTGCCTTTGTGCAAGGATATAAAACTTCAGCTGGACTTGAGACCAATTGAACAAAGCCATATCACATCCAAATACATCATCCCTTTGAAATTCTGATTGGTCACCTAATCAGAGTGACAGGATGGCAAAGTAAGACTTAAAAAAATTTCAGAGAACATACCAAAATGCTCCTTTGCTTTTCCTATAGTTTCTCAAGTTTTTTCCTTCAGTACCACAGTGCATTAACACATATTTTTTATTCTGTTACAGGGTATCACTATTAAAATTCCTAAACATATTTAATGCCTTTCAGCAGGACAACCAAATTTTGGTTCCTACACAGTTGTCCTCAGGAAACCAAATTGATTTGCTTAAGGATCATCACTGGTATTAGGGAAATATATTGTGTAAGTTGCAATTACCATGCCATTTCCCTTGAATCAAATGTAAACAGTAGAAATTCTACCTGGGGCCTGGAGAGTAATTTTTCCCAGGTACAGTAGTAACATTGTCCGCTGGGCACCTCCAGGGGTACAGTATGGTACCTGGTGAAAACACTATGTAAACTGATATGACACCATATCAACCCTTTTCATCCTTCAACACTATATTAAGTAGGTATTGCTTGTGAGTAAAAGTACTGTATCATTCTTTTGGCAAATACTGTTTCAGTCGGACCAACTTTTTCTAACAATGACATATAGAGCAGACTCACTCAACCTGCGGGGTCTAAGGAACAACTTCCTTCCTCACTTGTTAAGTAAAATAACTACCCTCTACCTCTGAATTAAGATTATCTAATGGTCATTCAATCATTTTTTCATCATTCTCACAAGCATACAGACATATATCCTCCCCCCCCCCCTTCCATCACCTTTCCTCTTCCCCTTCCCCCCATCATACTTTGCATAATGATAAGGCAAATATTAAAACAACTTTTCCCAAAAAAGTCACCCATTACATTTTCAAAACCTGAATATGGGCCTGTGAACTTGTACTATGGTGAATGCTTTTACTATTGTGAACATGATGCAAAAATGAATGATCCGTCCACAATGAATGTTTTCAAACCAACAGCTTTCAGAGACACTTTGATACACCAATTGTTTTTCAAACAGTTACTTTCACTGCAAGACTTACCTGTTGTTTAAGTGGCTCAAGGTGATTCATGTAGACATGTGCATCCCCCAGTGTGTGAATAAAATCTCCTGGTTTTAGACCTGTGATGTGTGCAATCATGTACGTCAGCAATGCATAGCTAGCAATGTTGAATGGAACACCCAGACCCTGTTAAGTAGGACACAAATGGAGAGAGAGAGAAAAATCAGAGCTGACTAAACATGAATGGATATTAACTGAGATACTGTACTTGGACAGATAAGATGGTATGGGCACAAGCAGATATAAGCAGTCTAACCCAAACTTAAATATGAGCTAAATCTTTCAGATTTCCTTGTAATTTCCTTACAAGTATCTATCATGGTAATTTAGAACATAAATATTGCATGCTGAAGGTAGAATTGGGAGGTACCATATATATCTAGAAGGAACTGAAAAATACTGTGACATGATTGAAAAGAACAGTGTATTTAAGATAGCATAGGGACAGATTATTACCCTTATTCAAATTAGGGTGACAGAATGCATTTTCCTTTGGTATCTGTTACCCTCACTGGATGGTAGACTTGTAGTGTGAGTACATTGTCATGACAATGAGTACAAGTGGAGCGTCTTTGGCTGTGAGTATGAGTACACCTCTTCTCCATGAGAACGAGTACAAAATTCTGTACTGGACCCAGTGCATACTTCCAAAATGTGTTAGTACGAGTACCAAGACAAACCCATTTTTACAAATACGAGTACAGACAAAACATGCAAAACATGCAAAACTGTGAGTATGGGCACATACTCACTACAAGTCTGCCTGAGGGAACTCTTTTTGGACAGATAGTAAGAACAGGCCCATTTCACCTTGGTCACATTTCTGTTGACAAAGGAAAAAGCTGCCATGTTCAGCTGATAGAGTGAGGTGCAGCCATGCAGATGTGCAAGCATACTCAAGTGACCAACTGCAGTCAGGAAATGGTGCCAAGTACGGAAAGAGATGCCTCAAAGCTGCCCTTCATGAGGTAGAGTGTTTATGAGCAACTTCCAAAGTTTTCGCCATCTTACCTTCGATGACCTCAAATGACCTCTGACCTCCATGAAAAACAATGAGCCTCTTCTACAGTACTTAATACAAGGCTCGAAAATAGACTGGCGCTCTGGCACCAGAGACCACCGCGACTGCGGCAGAAAAACGAAAAAGTGGGTGTTTGTCTGGTGCTAAAAATAGCCCCAGGTGCGTGAGGCAAACAACCTCAAAGTCACGGAAAAATTCCCTGCATGTAAGTGTCCAATTACACCAAAGAAATGTTCAGAAATCTTGCAATATGCACCGTGAAAAACAAAGTTTGTGTTCATGGCCCTGACCGTCTGTCAATGCAATGTACTGGGCATCGCATTTAGCACATTACACATATTGTATACTGCACCGATGCAAAGACGTACACAACACAAGAATCTATTGAGAGTTCCATGCCATGTGGGCTTATGGAATGTGCCCATTGCCATTGTAGACAGTTCATGTAAGGATCTGTACCTTCGCCTCGTCACACAAACACACATAACAATGCTTGTAGAGTTTCACCAAATTACTGTGATTGTTACCATATCGGCATAATTATATCCCGAAGTCTTAAAAGTAGTCAGTGTCAACTTGAAGGGTGAAATTAGAGGCTGCGCTGTTTAGTGCTTGTTTCCAGCTGAAAAGCGTCCGTTCAGGGAGCTGGAAGACCAGTTCCCTGGTCTGTTAGACACCAACAAGAGTTTTACAAGGTGCCACTATTTTAACGAAAGTAGTTCCTGTCATCCTGAAAGTCCCAAGGCATAGATACGACCCCAGAATCAATGAAGTGTCTGTTGTAAATATCTTTGTATCAGCAACCTTCCAATGGACAAAGTAATTGTACAATTCACAAAAATATTCACCTAAATATGACAAAACTGAACTTTGTGATCCACTTAAAAAACTGGAATAAATATTGTTAAAATCCAGCAAATTTCATTACAAATACTAGTTCGCTTCCTTGTGAATACATTTGGATTTCCCAGTCAATGCAATATGATGTAACACCGGCTGGGATTGGCTGGAACATTTCACTCTCTGTGAACAGTGGAGTCCTCAGAATCTGGACCAAAATTTTGCCCATAACAACTTAGAATGGATGAAACAAATTAGAATAAACTAATGATCTAGACAAATATATTTTGGCTAAGGCGATGATTATGGTTTCCTACTCCCCACCGGAAGAAATTTCAGCCCGAAATGCATGGTTCGATCAAACAAGTGAACTACTGCTCTCTGCATGTGCACTTTATACTAATACTACCTTACTTCAACGAAGCAGGATTGATAATTGAAAAGTGTCAACGATACTGCAAATGGTCAAGAATGCCAAAAACATTTACATGGCATGTGCAAAAGACCCTCAAATACCCATCTGCGATACATTTGGAAGCTTTAGGTGAAAACTTTTTCTCTACGATGTTATTTTCTTCAGCATGTCTTGTAACTTTTGCTGTTGCCTAACCTGTAGCACGTATGTACAATGAGAACTTAACCTACACACAATTCTGCAATAATCTTCTTACTTGAAGAACTGTTCACAGGTTAACATTTTTCTAATTATTTTTGTTCTTGAGTGCCTACCAAAGCTATGCTTGTTCTCTAACATGCTCTTAACATGCAGGGTCTTATTTTATCGACAGGGTGGCATCTCTGCATGTCAAAATGTGACAAAATATTTACAAATTTTCCAGTATATATCATTGTTACGAGAAGCTACTATACAAACTCAGGTCATACCATAACAGGTTACAGGGCAAAGGAGGGCTAAGGCCCCATAAGATGCCCTGAAGTCCAAACAACCATAACTGAAAACAAAGAACCAACCAACACCAAACGAGCCCAGCACAATTAGATTCTACCACAGTTATGGAAGAACTTGTCAATTTTAATCTTAAAGCAGTGTACAGATATGGAGTTAACTACCCACTCAGGCAGACTATTCCACTTGTTGACAACTCTATGAGAGAAGCTGAACTTCCTAATGTCAAGCCTTGCAAAACACTTAACTAGCTTCTTACAATGGCCTCGAACCCAAGAATTACTTTGAACCTTTAAATAACTGCAAGATGACAAAGGATTCCTTTCAGAGAGAAATTTGTACACCTGAAGCATGTCCCCCTAATCCTTCTCAACTCCAGGGTGGTAAGCCCAAGATGCTTAAGTCTAACATGATAAGGTAGGTGTCTCAACTCCAGTATAAGGTGAGTGGCTCTCCTCTGAACTTGCTCTAAAAGAAACTTGTCCTTTTCATAGAAGGGACTCCAAGCCTGGGCTGCATAGTTGAGATGGGGTCTTACCAACTGCTTATACAGATTTAGTACAACTTCTTTACTAAAACTACTGAAATTCTTCTTGATCAATCCAAGCACCCTAGCTATTAGCTCTAGCAGCAGCTGCACACTGTCTAGATGGCTTTAAATCGCCTGTAATAACTACACCCAGATCTTTCTCAAAAGTCACATCACTCAGCATACTACCATTCATGTTATAATCATAGCTGAAATTCCTAGGACCAAAGTGAAGGACTGCACTTATCTGCATTAAAAGACATTCAGGTCATGGACTGCACTCACCAAGTTGATACAAACCCAGTGGAGATTGAACCTCGCACCATCTCAATCAAAGAGGAGTCCAGCCACAGGGTAGGGGATAGAATTTATGAACTCCTCCCCCTCTCCACATTCAAGGAGCGAGTGAGGGCAATCCAAAGCTGCTGTATACATGCACCCAGCCCCTCTGTCCCCTTCCAAGTTTTTCAGAGATGGAATGACCACACCATGTTTAGTACTACCATTTGTTACACCAAATAAATGTTCTTTTGTCTTATTTCCTGCCTCTTATATTTTGATTTTCTTTACTAAAATGCACAAATAATGTTAGGAGATGATAAGAGGATGTTACAGTACATGTAGGGAGCAGTGGTTTTTTTGAAAAATGGAAAACAGCTCCAGACAACAGTAAAACAGCTCCAGAAAAGCTTCAGAATGAAGGTTGTCAGAAGCTGTTTTTAGCTCCAGAGGGAAAAAGGTTATTTTCAAGCCCTATAATATGGAGCACCTACATGTTAAGTATACAATTCCTCAAAGTTTCCCTGCCTGAGATATGAAGTTTTGGCCTGGGTGAGCCCAAATGAACTTTGACTTTTAACAAAACAATAGGTGTCATCTACTCAAAAGGGGTATCCACATGCTGAGTATGAGATCCTGCCAGGTTACCCTTCTCAAGATATCATGTTTACAAGCAAAAGTGTCAGCAGATCACACACACGCACACCCACACACAAACAACATCACCATCACACAGATTCCTCTGCCTATGGCAAGGGATCAAAAGCAGTCGCCAATGTGATCAAAACAGTCCCAATGTTCAGCACTGGTAGCAGCAACATTTTGGGAATGGAATATTCTGCAAAACTAGTGGAAAATGGCATTACTTTCTCTTTAACAGATTTGTTAAAAAAAAAAAAAAATCATTGTGCCACTCTTGTAAATTACTTTTGATGGTAGTGTGAGTTTGCTCTTAGAATCATTGTGGACTGGAGAATAAAATTTGGATTGGTACCGTAATGGTACATTACCATCTTACCATGTCTGCAGATCTCTGGTACAACTGGCAGGACAGTTCTCCTTCACAAACGTAAAACTGAGCAAAAGCATGGCATGGTGGGAGAGCCATTTTTGGCAAATCTGTGAAAAAATGGAAATCTATCCTTGAATTATTGAATAAACAGGATACCTAAATTGCTTGTAAATTCAGCACAATTAAAATGGCATGCTGTGTATTGGTTGACAGTATTCCAACCACTGTTATGACAAAGTTCCTTTTAAATGATTTTGATCACTGGCTTGCTGATTTGACTCACTAAAAGTTTCCAGTAAAAGTGAAAGGGAGGGTTTCATTTGGTCTTGAAACTGACATACCTGTACAAGGAATAATTTATTTGGTATAGCATCTCATTCTGCTACACAAGCTGGCCAAACTGATACAAAAACACAAAACTGTGTAGCAGTTTTCGTACATGCAACCCTAGGGTTTGCATTGATGTTGTCATTAAAATACTACGAAACCTCAAAACTGCTACGCAATTGTGAACACTAAATTATTCCCTGCTATATACACTTCAATATGAAATCAGACTACAAAGTATCCAGCACTTAAGTGGTGTCAAATGAATCCCAGACCTTCAAGAACCTTCACAGAAGCAGACCCTAGACAGGTTTCAATGGCTTCAAGCTACTGTATGCCATTGCATGTATGCACCATGCACATTCTCTGCACTTCTTGCAAATGTCCTGATATTGAGTGTAATAGCTCAATGGATAATTTTGTTGAGTAAACACTGATTCTGCTTACAATTTTCTTTAAAGTGGACCTAAAGTCTAAAAATTCAAAAATATATATTTTAGAGGTTACAAAATTAATCTTATTGGTCCAACTCCCATTGTCATAGCTTATTCCATTGCTGAGATATTAAATGTTAAAATTTATTCACTTAAATCCAAACAGTTCATTGTGCAATAATTTTTGACATTCTTGTTGTACAACTCACATTAAATGCTTTGTTTTCTTTTAAAATTAAAAATGTTTATATGACCTTGACCGCTTCCTGTTTTCTTGCATGACATGCTGTACAGAGAGGGCTTATATAGTCAAGTCACCCCAAAGCAGTAAGAACGCGATCACATTTTGGCACAAGGTGCGGTGGCTTTCAGGAAAACAAAGAAATACAAAGATTGTAATTTGAGTAGTACAACAATGACATCACAAATTATTGCGCAATCTACCTTTTTAAATCGAGTGCATAAACTTCAACATTTTATATCTCAGCTTAAGAAAGTCCTGTGAAGATGGGAATTGGACCACTGGAATTCAGTTTTCATGCTCTGTAATATATATTTTTGAATTTTCAGACTTTAGGTACACTTTAACAACAAGTAACTTTCAAGATGATCATACATCTAAAAAAATTACTGAATTGGCTTCAGTGGACAGGACCATCCAGATGCTTCACTTAAGAGTGATCCTTCCCTCCCTCCCCACCCCCCAAAAGGAAAAATGATTGCACTTGAAATACCCCAAGTCCCCTACCAGCTCCCCCCATGCACCCCCACCTCTCTACAAAATTTCTACCACAGCAAATTTGTTTGACCCCTTCACAGTTCTTTCTGTATGATTACTATACGGTATTACAGGAGGAGACGTATTACAGTACCTGGAGGGTTCCAAGCAGATAAGATGATCCTTCTGTCATCAGGGTTCTTCTTGATGGTATCTATAACCTGCTGTAATTGATCCACACCCTCCCCCGTATAGTCATGGTGCATGCCCTTGTATTCTGCTCCAAAATGGCGCCACTGGAAGCCATAAACTGGTCCTAGTTCACCTACAGTACCATATCAAAAAAAGAAAATCAGATTTTTGCAAGCTTAAAATTTGTTTAATGTTTTAAAATACTGTATCATGAAGCTGCAAACCTACATAACTTACACAAATTGTGCATGACTTCACAATAGCACTGCACCTACTGAGCAAAACAAGGAGCAAATATATGAAACAATGACACATTAACAATTAAAACAATTACACACACAGACACACAAATTTGTTTTATTCAACACAGTAAGAGTACACACAAGGCCTCCTTGAACTTAATTTCAAATCCTTTAATTTCTGAACATTGATTTACTTGTTACTTAACCGCAGTATGTGTATTACAGTTACTTGGTTAGTTAGAAGAGATTTAACGACACACCAACACGAATGTGTTATACAGTTTTAACTAGATAAAAAGGTTAAGTTAAAATATGGTTTCACATACGGTTCAAGTTTAAGTTTGGTTTCAAATACAGCTCAAATACAGTGCAAGTCCTCCCCTTAATAGTCGCCTCTTACGACAGGCAGGAAATACCGTGGGCATATTCTACAACCCCCAGCCCACAGGGGGCAGTATGTGTTTTACAGCAGAAAACTACTTGTAAGCTCATACTACATAATCAAAGACTAAAACTACGTTTTAAGTTTTCAAAATGGAACAGTCCACATGTGAGAGTAAGAGCAAGTATTTCAATTCCAGACAAAGAAAAATATAACTTTAATAACTATAATATTTCTATTGTGTAGTCAATACAGTAAGGATAACAGCTTTATGAAGGTCAAGTTTAAATGAAAAATGATTTCTGAATGATAACTTTGTGTTTGATATAATCATTGTATTATAATTTACAAAATAAACCTTTCATTTCACAAGAAGACATCACAAATTTTTACCTTCTTCATAATGGGTCAGTCCCCTCCCATCCAGAAACTGTCTAGAACCATTCGCATCCCAGATGTGCACACCTTTGTCAGAGAGCTCCTTTCCTGACGTCGAACCCTTGATAAACCAAAGTAGCTCTTGAGCAACTCCTCTCCAAAAAACTCTTTTTGTTGTTAGCAATGGGAACTGATCTGAAAGAGGCAGGGAAAAAAAATACTTTTTGGTGATTCTGAATTGTTATATAACGATATATTTTTCTTTGCGTGCCCTGCAGGAAATCTACAAACAATTGAATACATTCCTTTAACCACAGACTGAAACTGCCACTGCAGAGAAGCAACTCTTGCCCATCTTAGCTAACTAGTGTGTAACAGTTTTCTTTACAATCAGTGCAGGATTTTATGCACCCGTAAAAGAGAACCTTCGACCTCCCCACCTCAAGCATTCACAAGTATTCACTTTTTAATGAAAATGTTAAGGCAAAGATTCACCCCAGATTCACAATACTGAAGAAAAGTTAAGGCAAAGATTCACTCAGTTTTCTTTTTCATGAAATTTTGTTAATCTAAGATTCACCAATTTAACCATGTCATTCACAGTAATGCACATGCTGTGATTGTCTGCTGATTATTTTTTGACGTTGATTCGACTTTGGCTCACTCTTTAGCTGCAACTGTTTGTCGCAGATTCACTGCAGCATTATTTTTATTCGATGAAGATTCACATTTCAGGGCATTTTGTACGTCAAAGATTCGGCATTGTATGGGTGTAGAAGGAAGACTGCTTGAGGTGGGGGTGGGGGGTGGGGGGTGGGGGTGGGGGGTTAAAGGTTCCGTTTGACAGGTGCATTAAATGAGACTCACCACGGCTGCAGTCATTCCAATGCAACTGATACTCAGCTACTACTGTACATCTGTATTTAGGGCTACAGTTGTAAAAATTTTGCTTAAAGTATCTCCAGCCACATCCTCCAAATGCTAATCAATGTCAAGTGGGTAGTAAAGGGGGTAGAGAGTGGAGATGAGGGTTGTTTGCAACTGGATGCGAAGAGTAGTATAGGAAACCATGTGGTGATGCCATATTTTTTCTAGTACATGAAGCAGGTAAGCCAATGCATTGATATGTAGCATGCTTTGAAAATTCAGAAACAAAATAATTTCTCAAGAATAACTTACTGTAGAGGGACTAGTACTAAGAGGTACCATACACATATTAGCCTATGATACTATATATATCAGGGGTGGGGAACCTTTTTCGTATCAAGGGCATTTTGATGTTCACAAAATCATTCGAGGGCCAAAAAAAGTTCTCACCTGTTCAGCCAGGTCCTGGTGAGTTAGTTTGTGATTTGCTCCCTTACTTGCGGTGGTACAGTATATTACATAGGGCATTGCAATAATGGTAGTAAAATATGCAGCCAATGAAAAACAAGTTAAATGGTAAATTAAAAATAACTCACAATTTAAAGTGTGCATTTGTGAAAGTTCTGTCTCACAGGCTGGATCAAATGGACTCGCAGGCCTACATGCCAGATGTTCCCCACATCTGCTGTATATCAATTGCAAACTGGAGTGCATACATTTGGCTTTCAACCCTTACAGTTAATTAGAAGACATGCCCTATTTAGTCATTCAGAAAAGCCCAGGGCCCTGCAGATGCTGCCACATAAGCTCTCCACAGAAAGCCACTATAGTTCTAGCTGAGCTCAACTTTTAATGTAGAATTTTATCTAGGAACTCAAAGTGAAGGCTCTTTCTTGTTTATTTTCATTTGTTTATTTCCAGTATAAATATAAAAATTTATAAACAGGACATTAAAAAGTGAGGATTTTAATAATAATAAAACTGTTAGTGTACAAAAAATATAAAAATATATACAAAAATATACAAGTGCAGCTGTCTACAATAAATTATCCAGATTACTGTTTTGTACATAAAGTGCAGCACGATAAATAAAGCTATTTTTATACACATTAATTCTGAATTTTGGTGTTACTGCTTTGCTTCTCAGATTATACCTAGTAGTTTCTCGAATTAGAGAGTTAAGTTCAGTATGCAAAGAATGTCTGTCATTTATGCAATTTACACTTCTGATGAACTCATTTTTAGCAGCATTGTTTACGGTACTCATAAGAAAGTTAAAATCTATATTAAAAATTCTAGAACAAAACTTTAAAAAGGTAATTATTCTTTTCTTATCTTTGATTAGTAGAAAGTGATACCAAGCAGAAACAGCACATAGTACTGTAGATGTGGTAGTATATTGGCAGTAAAAACTCTTTTTCTTACATCAACATTAAAATATGGAACTATATACAGTACGATAGAGTTGAGACTATGAAATACACCCGTTTCAGTATTCTGCTTATATGACCAGTGAAACTCAGTTTATCATTGGTATGGATAGCTATTAAATTACTGTAGCACAGAGTAACCTCAAATGTGATATTTTGCCAAAATCATACTATCAGTAACCATAAAATTTATCAGAACAATTCCTTACCTCGTAAGCTATACCTGCACTGAGCTCCAAATAAACTCTTTGTCCCTGTTCCAGTTCTGTCACCTTTGACCTTTCCCTTCTCAATTATTTCTCTAATAAGGTCTAAATACTGGTACTCATCATGTCTCTGGGTCTCCATCCTAGATTTCTTGGTTACCTGGGTATTTTCTTCTATGTTTTCTTTATTTTCTTGTAATATCAGAGTCCTGTTGTCCACTTCCATTGTGCTTGATCAATTGCTCAACCCACCCAGTTGTAAAGAAAGCTTGAGAAGGAAGAAAATATTTCAAAAATTACAAAAGAACAAGTTCTCATAAATAAAGATACTATTCAGTGCTATCTGCAAAGCAAAAAGCTATACATTACTTTAGTCAGCTCTGTTGGAGTAGGAACTTTAAAGCTGAATCCCTAAACTGCTTTGTCTTCCAGTTGTACAGTGCTAGATGGGAGAAGGTTCCAATCTCTCATGGTACGAGGGAAGAAGCTACAGTATATTTATAGCAGTCCTTGCTAGTTTGGATTGGTACATACTGTAGCTATCGTGGTGTTGATGCCTTGAGGGATGAACAATCAATTACAAGGGGTTTTCGCTGGTAAAGCAAGAAGGCCCATTCTAGCCTTGTAGAGAGTTATTAGTATTAATACAGCTCTTCTACCTTTAAGGCTGTTCCACCCTAGTTGGTTTAACATTTCAGTCACACTACTATGGGAGGAATAATTATTGCAAATAAATCTAGTGGCTCTACGCTGGACCTGTCCAACTAATTAGGGAGGCAGTACAAGGGTCCCAGACAAAGGATGAGTACTCCAGGAGAGGCCCAAAAAGTGTAAGATAGGCATTGGCTTTGATGTTCTTCGGACAAGAATGGAGGTTCATTTTGATGAAACCCAGGGACCTACTGTATTAGCAGATGATATAATATGGTTTATATTTTTTAAATTTCATGAATAAGAGTATTACAAATTTCACCTCCAAGGTACAGTATGTATGGAAGTCAGTGGGCTCTAAGATTTCATTATCAATCATGTAATTACAGTATGTAGCTGAGGATTCTTGGAGTGAATGATCCTCATAAAAAAGCATTTCTCAGTATTGAAATGCATTTGCCAATCATCTTACCATTTAATTTGCATGTGAATTTAAATCATTTTGGAGCTGAATCTGGTCTAACCTGTTCCTTAATTGTCTATAAACCACAGTCATCAGTGAATAATCTGATCAAATTCAAAAGAGATATTATCTGGCAAGTCATTAATTTGAACTAAAAAACAATAGAGGACCCAGTTCTGTGCCCTGTGGTACTGTACACCAGAGATAACATTGGTCCAATCAGAAAAATCACCCATGACAGCAACTCTTGTTTTATACTAAGAAAGTTGGCAATCCAAGAATGGGTTGTACTCCTACAGTAACACCATACTGTACTTCTCTAGTTTAATTAAGCCCATCTAAGTTACTAACTAAATTCCGGCTTTGGGGAACAGTATCAATGCCTTGGAGAAATCCATGATAATCACAGCAATCTGGGATCTACAATTTAAGGACCATGCCAGTTAAGGTCAACTGCAATTCACCAGACTGGTGTTTTCTAAAACGGACTACTTACTCACAATGATAGAATACATACCAAAATGGAACATAATACAATTCTGCAGTACAACAATGTACAGTAAGTGAAACAGGCCTATAGTTCATTAGCTGCAACATCTGGTGTGATCCCCTTTTTTCAAGATTGGGAAACCATTGGCCCACAGCCAAGAAGATTGTAAAACACCCATATCCAGGGATCTCTGAAAAATAAAACTGAGCAGGGGCAACCCCCTCTGCAGCCATTTTGCAGTATATGGGCAGGTACACGATCAGAACCAGAGGCTTTCCTTGGGTTTAGCTCATTCAACAATTGTTCGCATTCTAGAGGTACAGCACAGAACTGCATCTCAATGTCAGGCATGGTTGGGATGTTATTAGTTGAAATGAGGGGTCACAGTAACTGTCACTCTCTGGAGTAAAAACATTCATGAATTGCTCAAATGTTCAGAATACTGGCTTTCTGTATATATTCCCAGATTCAAGCTTACTGCACCATCAGATTTTATTAATGGTATTCCAACAGAGTCACATTTGAGGCTCTAAAGGACCAGAAACGTTTCCACAAGTCTGTACAAACCGATTTAACATATTTTTGTACAAAGCCTTTCTTGATGCACCATCTATATAGGTGAATTTGCATTGAGTCTCGAAGTTCTCAAAAGGAGGCTAGAGTTGGCATTTTATGCCACCTACTGTATTGCATGCTCTTTGCTTCTTTCTAAGTAACCACTTAATAACATTGTCAATTCAAGGGCAATGAAGAAAAAAACACAAACCACAGTATACTTTCAATGTAGTATTAAAGGTTGTGTGACATGAAAATAACATAGTTGGATAATTGATAAAAAAAAGCATTAAAATCCAGAAAATAGCCACAATTTCCATTAAAATCCATCAAATATTGACCATTTTACAGGGAAATTTCTATTTCACACTTGTATCATGAATAAACATGAGCTAAATATGCAAATATGTGACATATCGAAAGAGGGACATACCATATATGGCACATGTTAGACTTTGTTTTTTCAACCTTAATTTCAAGGACACTGGTAGCATTGTTATTCCCTGAGGTGTTTATTATAAAACTTAAAATCTTTTCCTTGAAAAATACCGATATCACTCACCAAACTGTAATCTATATGATCAGTAATTAAGAGAGAATTTATATAGGGTTAACAAGAGAAATCATAACACTGTCACTGTGCAACACTCCACATCATTATTTTTGCATAGGCAATTAGTTTCTTCACAAACCATCAAACTAATTTGAAGACATATATTTTGAGAACCGTAAAAGATATTGAGATCATTCCAACGGATCTTTGATTGGAGGACTTAATTCTTTAAGTGACAAGTAAAACAGCTCTTTTTGGTGGCATGTCACACGACCTTTAAGTGTGGTACTGTACTGCATATGCATACAAGACTTGACAATTATTAAGTGTAAAGAAGCTTCTTAGCCAACCGAAAACAATCAACTTGTTTACACAAACAAAATGGTTACATCAATTTTTAAAACCTGCAACAAATCGATAACTGAATTTACCTTACCAAGCATTTACACTTAAAGGTCTGGTGACATGAAAATTACATATCTGGATATTTGTAATGTACCATGAATAAACATGAGCTGCAATATGCCAATATGTGACCTCGAAAGATGGACATACCATATGTGGTTAATGTTAGCCTTTTTTTTTCAACCTTAATTTCAAGGACACTGGTAGTATTGTTATCCCCTGAGCTAGGGGTTTAGTACGAAATTTAAAATTGTTTCCTTGAGAAATATTGATGTCACTCACCAAACTGTAAACTATCCAATCAGTAATTAAGAGATAATTTATATAGGGTTAACAAAAGAAATCTCAACACTGTGCAACACTCCACATCATTATTTTTGCATAGGCAATGAGTTACTTCAGTCCCCATCAAACTTTGAAGATGTGTATTTTGAGAATGGTAAAAGATATTGAAAAAATTCCAACGGATCTTTCATTGGAAGAAAGTAAAGCAATATTTTTGCTTGGTTCATCCTTTTTATTGCGGTTTAGTGCTATAGCAAAGCAATGAGTGGGTTCTCCAACATATGAGTGCACATACTGATGTTATTTTCTCGCTGCAAATTTACATGAAATCGTTCTAGTTGTATATCCTTCGCCATAACCTTGAGTCAAGTATCATTCCACACAGTAAGTCAATGGGAAGATCTTGCAAGGAAAAGCAAACACTTAGGACCCACTGACTTTGGTTGCAAGATGTCACTGTCAGCAGTCAGAATTACTTTTAGTCGTTTCAAGTTTTGGTACTTACTTGCTAGCTTGGAGGTATTAATACCTAACCCCCTAAAACAGGGCTTTAGCCAGCATGGTGAGATCAGGGAGTCCAAGCAGTAAATTCTAGTGAAGTTTGTGCATTAAAATGTATTATACATATGGGGCAATGCAAAATTTTGGGAGTCCAAATGACTCCTGGACTGCTCTCTGGCTTAAGCCTTGCCCTAAAAACACAATAAAGTGGAGGGAATATCAATGAATAGTTAAGAGGTCATTTGGAACAAACAATGCAAGACAAAGGGTGATGCAAGATGATCTTTGCTTGCAGGGCAAAAAATCACATACTGTACTAAAAGTTTTTCTGCGTTTGGTAGTAAAACTTCAGCATGTGCGTTTACACAGTACTGTACCATACAGCATAGGGAATAACACGCGCAAGTGTAACCGACTTTAAATGATAACAGTGGAACGAGATTGCATTTCATACTTAAGCAATTACTTTATCAGAGATTAGCATGTGTCGTATATTTAAATGCACTTTGCTTTTTGTGGAAAAACACTGTTCCACGGAACAGTGGCTTTTGAAAAGTTACTGTTCAGGCACTAAAAGCACTGTTCTCGGATCAGCGGAACAGTGGGAATTTCGACCCCTGGTTGCGTTACCTGAGTAGCTATCCATAGGGTCTCAAAATAAGCAATTGCCGCGAATTGTTGTCGAGACAAATTGACCTACCTTGTAATATACATGTGTAGGCCTAGTGAATTAACCTAATAAGGCCACTTTCAAATTTTGTGCACCAATCCAACCAACGATGCACATCAATAACTAATGTCACAATCAGCATGTTAATTTCCGATGCAGCATGCTTATCACAAGCTCCTCGGCAAATGTGTGTGAACCATCATATGTTTCAAGCATGCACACAGAAAGACATGCAGCCTCAAATTTAACAAGCAAAGCCATACACAGCGACGTATACATACAGCTCTGTACACAAATTGCAAGCAGAGCCCGCTGGCCTTTATATTAGGCTAGGTTCATTCTGATCTTCAGCATAAGCTGGAAACTCTGAACTTGTTGTACGTGCATCTCTCAGTAGGAAAATTCTGTGGTAAAGATTTATAGCTCACAAATCCTGATTTTTGTCCGTTTTCTCTCCATCTGAATACTCTGTAAAAAGTGTTCTGATTAGAAAACCAGAATGCAAAAATGCATTGAGGTTTCGATGATACATGTATCTTAACATGATGGAAAAATAATTTTAGGTTCATATTTGGTCTTGGGAATTCTTGGGAAAATTTGCATTTTGACTTCTGGTGAACCCATGAGACGATCTTGGGAATTCTTAGAATTTTGCTTTTTGACCCCTGTGACCCCAGATGACCTTTGACCTCCATCAAAAGCGAAAGCATTCATATTTTCACTACAACGCATCCACATACTGAGTATGAAATCTATCCAAGCTTCCTACCTGGCGATATCGTGTTAACAAGGTTTGCAGTGTTTGACCCCAGTGACCTCAGATGACCTCTGACCTCCACCAAAAACAACAGGGTTCTTCCTCGTACCATAACGCATCTACATTCTAAGTATGAAATTCATCCAAGCTTCCTATCTTGAGATACCGTGTTAATACGGTTTTCAGCATTTGACCCCTGGTGACGCCAGATGACCTTTGACCTTCATCAAAAACAATATGGTTCTCCCTCTTACCATAACACATCTACACACTAAGTATGAAATTCATCAAAGCTTCCTATCTTGAGATATCATGTTAACATGATTTTCAGTGTTTGACCCCCAGTGACCTCAGATGACCTTTGACCTCCACACGAAACGACAGGGTTCTTCCACTTACCATAACACATCTACACACTAAGTATGAAATTCATCCAAGCTTCCTATCTTGAGATATCGTGTTAACAAGGTTTTCAGCATTTGACCCCTGGAGACCCCAGATGACCTTTGACCTCCATCAAAAACAATATGGTTCTCCCTCTTACCATAACACATCTACACACTACGTATAAAATTCATCCAGGCTTCCTACCTTGAGATATCGTGCACACAAGGTTTTCAGGTTTTGACCTTGGTGACCCCAGATGACCTTTGACCCCCACCACAAACAATAGGGTTCATCTTCTTACCAAAACGCATCCACATACCACGTATGAGATCTATCCAAGCTTCCTATTTTGAGATATCATGTTAACAAGGTTTTCAGGTTTTGACCCCCAGTGACCCCAGATGACTTTTGACCTCCACCAAAAACAATACGGTTCTTCCTCTTACCATATCGCATCTACACTCCAAGTATGAAATTCTTCCAAGCTTCCTATCTTGAGATATCGTGTTAACAAGGTTTTCAGGGTTTGACCCCCGGTGACCCCAGATGACCTTTGACCTCCACCAAAAACAACAGGGTTCTTCCACTTACCATAACACATCTACACACTACGTATGAAATTCATCCAAGCTTCCTACCTTGA
This sequence comes from Holothuria leucospilota, assembly GCA_029531755.1. Classification (NCBI taxonomy): domain Eukaryota; kingdom Metazoa; phylum Echinodermata; class Holothuroidea; order Aspidochirotida; family Holothuriidae; genus Holothuria; species Holothuria leucospilota. The sequence goes on from CM055979.1 coordinate 10,812,032, forward strand.
GATATCGTGCACACAAGGTTTTCAGGTTTTGACCCCCGGTGACCCCAGATGACCTTTGACCTCCACCAAAAACGATAGAGTTCTTCCTCTTACCATAACACATCTACACACTAAGTATGAAATTCATCCAAGCTTCCTACCTTGAGATATCATGTTAACAAGGTTTTCAGGTTTTGACCCCCGGTGACCCCAGATGACCTTTGACCCCCACCACAAACGATAGGGTTCTTCCACTTACCATTACACATCTACACACTAGGTATAAAATTCATCCAAGTTTCCTCCCTTGAGATATCGTGTACACAAGGTTTTCAGGTTTTGACCCCGGTGACCCCAGATGACCTTTGACCCCCACCACAAACAATAGGGTTCATCTTCTTACCAAAACGCATCTACATACCACGTATTAGATCTATCCAAGCTTCCTATTTTGAGATATCATGTTAACAAGGTTTTCAGGTTTTGACCCCCAGTGACCCCAGATGACTTTTGACCTCCACCAAAAACAATAGAGTTCTTCCTCTTACCATAACACATCTACACACTAAGTATGAAATTCATCCAAGCTTCCTATCTTGAGATATCGTGTTAACAACGTTTTCAGGGTTTGACCCCCGGTGACCCCAGATGACCTTTGACCTCCACCAAAAACAATAGGGTTCTTTCACTTACCATAACACATCTACACACTAAGTATGAAATTCATCCAAGCTTCCTACCTTGAGATATCGTGCACACAAGGTTTTCAGGTTTTGACCCCAGTGACCCCAGATGACTTTTGACCTCCACCAAAAACAATAGGGTTCTTCCTCGTACCATACCGCATCTACACTCCAAGTATGAAATTCTTCCAAGCTTCCTATCTTGAGATATCGTGTTAACAAGGTTTTCAGGGTTTGACCCCCGGTGACCCCAGATGACCTTTGACCTCCACCAAAAACAATAGGGTTCTTCCACTTACCATAACACATCTACACACTAAGTATGAAATTCATCCAAGCTTCCTACCTTGAGATATCGTGCACACAAGGTTTTCAGGTTTTGACCCCGGTGACCCCAGATGACCTTTGACCTCCACCAAAAACGATAGAGTTCTTCCTCTTACCATAACACATCAACACACTAAGTATGAAATTCATCCAAGCTTCCTACCTTCAGATATCATGTTAACAAGGTTTTCAGGTTTTGACCCCCGGTGACCCCAGATGACCTTTGACCCCCACCACAAACGATAGGGTTCTTCGACTTACCATAACACATCTACACACTAGGTATAAAATTCATCCAAGTTTCCTACCTTGAGATATCGTGTACACAAGGTTTTCAGGTTTTGACCCCCAGTGACCCCAGATGACCTTTGACCTCCACCAAAAATGATAGGGTTTTCCTCTTACCATATCACATCTACAGACAAAGTATGAAATTCATCCAGGTTTCCTACCTTGAGATAGAGCACACAAGGTTTTCAGGTTTTGACCCCCAGTGACCCCAGATGACCTTTGACCCCCACCAAAAACAAAAGGGTTCTTACACTTACCATAACACATCTACACATTAAGTATACAATTCATCCAAGCTTCCTATCTTGAGATATCGTGCACACAAGGTTTTCAGGTTTTCCCTGGTGACCCCAGATGACCTTTGACCCCCACCAAAAACGATAGGGTTCTTCCTCTTAATATGGGGCATCTATGTACCAAGTTTGAAAACTGTTGGAGTTTCTCTTCTTGAGATATCGTGCACACAAGCTAAGCGTCACAAACACACACACACACACACACATACGCCATCATGACCGCATAGGTTTCTCTTTCATAGAAACCTAAAAAAGGTACATGCACCTGTGCATGTAACTTAAAAATTTTACCTGCACAAATAAATTCTTACATGCACCATTGAAGTATGACAATGAATGATTAAAACTCTGGCCTAAAATTACCTCTGTTTCTTCTCTTTTTATAATGCCTTGGCCTAAGTAGGAATAATCAGTGAGATGATGCATGCCACCTAGCAATGGCTACAGTATGTATGCACGTTGAAAAAAAAAACAGAACTTTGACAATTCTCTACGAATTTAGCAAAAAATTATCCAGCTCAAAATATATGTAACTTTTTGATAGAAAAGATGAGCTAGTATTCTCCAAAACCATATCAAATGAATGTTTGCATTTATGAAAGAGATACACAGACATTTTACTACCTATAATAATGACAATTCGCCTTAAATTATCAAAATCCTTCAAAGTTACGATCCAAAAAGGAAAAGCAACTTATAGAAAATTGTCAAAATTTTCTTGGTATAGGCTGCTCACACACAGTAGGCTTCAAAGGAAAATTTGGGAATTTGGCTATGCTTGAAATGGAATTTTACAGAATTTTGAAAGTTAACCAGAAAGCCAAAAGGCTTAGTGATTCCTTGCCGAAAGGGGGTGCTTTGTTACACTGAGGTTCATCCATCAAATTTATACTTCTCTTCTACATCATTTTTTATGATGTGGTCACAATTTGACCCCTGCTCACATCAGCTCATGTCACATGACCTTTAAACCGAAACTTGAAAAACCACAAAAAAATGAAAAAAAAAAATAAATAAATAAATAAAACGTATGAGAAGGGATTTATCTGTGCTTCCTCCCTTGTAATGACATGTTTACAAAGTTTCAGTTTTTGACCTCTGGTGACCTCAAATGGCTTGTGACATCCACAAAAAAACAATAGGGTTTTTCCTCGCACCATAACACATCCACATACTTAGCATGAAATCTATCCAAGCTTCCTACCTTGAGATACTGTGTAAACAAGGTTTTCAGACTTTGACCCCTGGTGACCCAAAATGACCTTTGACCTCCACCAAAAACTATACGCTTCTTCCTCGCACCATAACACATCCACATACTTAATATGAAATCAATCCAAGCTTCCAACCTTGCGATATGGTATAAAAAAGGTTTTCAGAGTTTGACCCCTGGTGATCCCAGACGACCTTTGACCTCCACCAAAAATAACAGAAATCTTCCTCTCACCATACCACATCCACATACTTGGTATGAAATCTATCCAAGCTTCCTACCTTGAAATATCATGTAAACAAGGTTTTCAGACTTTGACCCCCGGTGACCCCAGATGACCTTTGACCTCCACCAAAAACAATAGGGTTCTTCCTCTTACCATAACACATGTACATACCAAGCATGAAATCTATCCAAGCTTTCTAACTTGAGATATCGTGTAAACAAGGTTTTCAGGTTTTGACCCCCGGTGACCCCAGATGACCTTTGACCTCCACCAAAAACAATAGGGTTCTTCCTCTCACCACAACGTATCTACATACCAAGCATGAAATCTATCCAAGCTTTCTAACTTGAGATATCGTGTAAACAAGGTTTTCAGACTTTGACCCCCGGTGACCCCAGATGACCTTTGACCTCCACCAAAAACAATAGGGTTCTTCCTCTTACCATAACACATGTACATACCACGCATGAAATCTATCCAAGCTTTCTAACTCGAGATATTGTGTAAACAAGGTTTTCAGGTTTTGACCCCCGGTGACCCCAGATGACATTTGACCTCCACCAAAAACAATAGGGTTCTTCCTCTCACCACAACGCATCTACATACCAAGCATGAAATCTATCCAAGCTTTCTAACTTGAGATATCGTGTAAACAAGGTTTTCAGATTTTGACCCCCGGTGACCCCAGATGACCTTTGACCTCCACCAAAAACAATAGGGTTCTTCCTCTCACCACAACGCATCTACATACCAAGCATGAAATCTATCCAAGCTTTCTAACTTGAGATATCGTGTAAACAAGGTTTTCAGATTTTGACCCCCGGTGACCCCAGATGACCTTTGACCTCCACCAAAAACAGTAGGGTTCTTCCTCTCACCACAATGCATCTACATACCAAGCATGACATCTATCCAAGCTTTCTAACTTGAGATATCGTGTAAACAAAGTTTTCAGATTTTGACCCCTGGTGACCCCAGATGACCTTTGACCTCCACCAAAAACAATAGGGTTCTTCCTCTCACTACAACGCATCTACATACCAAGCATGAAATCTATCCAAGCTTTCTAACTTGAGATATTGTGTAAACAAGGTTTTCAGATTTTGACCCCCAGTGACTGCAGATGACCTTTGACCTCCACCAAAAACAATAGGGTTCTTCCTCTCACCACAACGCATCTACATACCAAGCATGAAATCTATCCAAGCTTTCTAACTTGAGATATCGTGTAAACAAGGTTTTCAGATTTTGACCCCCGGTGACCCCAGATGACATTTGACCTCCACCAAAAATGATAGGGTTCTTCCTCTCACCACAACGCATCTACATACCAAGCATGAAATCTATCCAAGCTTTCTAACTTGAGATATTGTGTAAACAAGGTTTTCAGATTTTGACCCCCAGTGACCCCAGATGACCTTTGACCTCCACCAAAAACAATAGGGTTCTTCCTCTCAATATGGGCCATCTATGTACCAAGTTTGAGAACTGTCCAACTTTCCCTTCTTGAGATATCGTGTAAACAAGCTTAGCCGTCACATATGCGCACACACACACACACACACACACACACACACACACACGACATCACCATCGCATAGATTCCTTGCCTGCCTTCGGCAAGGAAACAAAAATGGAATTTTGTGAATTTTCAAGCGGAAAATCTGTGGCTCTACCTTTAATACATTTCTCTTTAAACTACCATTAAGCCTAGGCCTACATGCACGCATGCAGGTACAGTAATTAAGCAACCCAAAGTTGCATGCACTGACAAAATGTTACATGCATTGATGCACGTGTGCATGCCTCATTTTGAACCCTGTCTGTAAAGAAAGAGTGCATAATACTGGCCCATAGGTAGTATGTAGTATGTCACTATGTCATCATGATGTCATTACTGTTTTGACTATGAACAATCCTTTACAGGAATCATGTTTGGGGTTCAGAGGTGTTACCAATTCATTTTGAATAGACCTATTTATCACGTCAATCAACCGAGTCTTTCTGTTGTGATAAGGTAATTGCGATTAATCGCAAAACGATCGCAAATTTTTGCTGTTAAACGTTTTATTATTTTGCCACACGTTCACAGCCCTACTCGCAAATAAGATCAAGTCCGCCAAAAGATTTGTATGTACAAGCAGGCTCACATTCTTTTTTCTTGTTTTAAAAAAATGAAAGCTTTCTTACAGTGGCCTTATTACTGTAGGTTTCTCCATCAAAGGCTCTAATTTAGAATCCATGCCCAGAAGTAAGTCATGTCGATGAGCTGTAGCATGCATGCATATGCATCCCCTACAGTATACATGTACGCAGAGGAATAGGGTTAGGGTGGGCTATACTGTACCTAGGTATATGTATGCGTAGAGATATACGCATGCATACGCAAGTACGTACACTTACGCATAGGTATAAGGTTAGGGTGGGCTACAGAGGGATTTCACCGCGTCACATGATCACGCGTCCTCTCACATGTGTAGCCTAGGTATATACACATGTACCTGTATACATGTATACCTGTGTACACAGTTTATAAGGGACAGTGCTGTTAGTACCTACTTAAATAATTTTAATTCATTTGCCGGCAACTGCGCTCGTGGCGCTCCTGGTGTGATCGGTTAGGGCATTGCTTCATGATGATAGCATTACCCTTCCAGGTTTGGATCCAGTAACACTCTTCTTTCTTTCATAGCATTTAAAATTTCTTGTTTCTCTCCATAGCATTGCATGCCATGTTGACTCTCCGGAAAATATAAAATGGAACAACTTTTACGGGAGATACTTCATGTAAGACTACCTCAAACTAAGGTGAATAGACAACTGAAGGGAAATGAATAGACTGAATAGCCTGAAGTGAATAGGATTAGTAGGTGTCTATTCACTTCAGTTTGAGGTTGGCTTACATGAAGTATATACAGTACCACTTTTACTGGAATTGCTCGTAATTGCAACTCGATTTGCCACTAATCTTTTAGTGGTAGGCCTAGGGTAACTAACATAGTTTTTGACCATGCACTACACAGTATTCAACCACCTGTTGTTTTTTTAAATCACTCCTATCCCATAATAGCATTGTCAATATATTCTTATGTTACCTTCAAAGCCTACCCTATATTCACTACTGGTATGTACAACACGGCCCATTTCCACAAAATTCATGACATGTTTCTACTCAAAGAACTGCTGCGTCTGCGTGTTTAACCAGTCAAGCCATGAAAATAGTGAGGGTATAAAGCTCTAGGCTAGGCTACCTGCTGTAGGCCTATGGCAAAAGGCTGGTTGATTCAGTGACTGGCTGGTCTCCATAGGTGCATTGGCCTTCAGAAGGTAAAATAAAATGTCATTTTATCCATTTTGGGCAGTTCCACGGTAACGCTGTGACGCTTTGGAAGCAAAATTCACATTTCAAGTGTAAATAACAGGGAGGCCTTTAATGTTGGGAACAAACTTTTATTACATTTCTACTACTGCTATCACATATGAATATTAATCACTGTGGTAATGCAGTGACGCTGAAAAGGACATGCATTTTCTGGCCACTTGCAAACTGTTAAAACCCTGTGAAGTTAAAGGACTTTTTAGAGTTTCTTCACATTAAACATATTTTGTAGACTGTAATCTACAACAGTAGGGTGAAATATAAAATAAAAAATTATGATTATGGTAGATATGATAAGATATGAAAAAAAAGTCTGGTAACGCAGTGACCAAAGCCTGTAATACTATATGGGAAACACATGTTTAAAAAAAAATTAAGTTAATAAGCTGATGGGAAATGGTGATGTTGATAGTCAGAATGTTTGTAATAAGGGTTGGGTTTTTGCCGGCAAAAACCTAGCCTACGTAGCGCCTCTGTGGCTGCCGCCCCTTTTGTAGGCTGCCGCCCCTCAGAGCCTGCCGGTGATAGCCATAAATTCCTTTCACTGAGCCCCAAAGTTGATGAACTTAATATTCATGAGCATGAACTGCAATTGGTCTATTCCTGAGGTTGGCGGAGCTCAATGACTCGGATCTTTGCAACGCTACGTTGACCACAATTTCGTTTACACCAAAATACATTTCGTCCGTTAAAGCTAATTTAGATGAAAGTCTTGATCATGGACAATCTCCTATAAACAATGACAACTGATATCAAAGAGTTCGTTTAGAAGCTGACAAATAATCTTCGGTTGAAAGATATCGAACAGTCTTTTCTCGTGGCTGAGTGGTAAGTTGTTAGTAATTAGTCGAGGAGTCACTGTACTGTGTATGCACACACGGTGCCAGGGAATACCAGGATTGTGTCAAGTTGCATTGACCACTGTGACTCTACGTACTGTTGCTTCATCCAATCACCTTAGAGCTATGTAAATGAAGTTTGCGTCAGATTTCTACGCAGATGAAAGGAATTTGTTTCCAAAGCCTGCGGACATTTGTTTTTTCGCAGCCACAGAGGCGCTACGTAGGTTAATGATGGGGCAGCCTACAAGTAGTACTACTAGGCTACTAATTTAGAATCTGGAAGTGACGAAAGGAACTTCTCACAACTTAAAAGATAGCGCTCTAGGCCTAGGCCTAGTCTGTGTTAAGCCCCTAGGCTAGCCTAGTTAATTAGACCTATGCAACAATACAAGTTTATCTGTTATGGCCTAGGCCTAGGCCTTACTTTGCCTAAGCTAAGCCCATGCAATGGTGTGCTCTTCATGTCTTGCCTAAAATTAGGCCCTAGGCCTAACGTTAGGCCTTAGCCCTAAGCCTTTCCGTAGGCTAGTACTCTGTCAGTCTGTAGTAGGCCTACTAATAGCCTTCCTACAAAGGACAAAATTTCGAGCTACCATACCATTACCAACTTACCGACGTTTGCAGCGTAGGCCTACCTTGACTGTTACTAAATCAGTAAATACGATGTTCGTGTCAACGCGGGGCTAGTACTAGTGCTAGTTACAGGCAGTAAATCGGATGGCCTGGCCTGGATAAGCGGATATAGTGTATAGGCCTACATATACATAAATGCATAATCCTTGCTCTGCCATATGCATACGAGTACAGCAGGAGGGCTCCCGCGCTTTCACCTTCAAAACTTGGCGCCATCTCGTCATGAAGCAGGTCCCTGCACAGCTATGTTACTACACTGTTGTTACTTACGCAGTGTTTCCACACTCTAAATTCACTTTTCCTGAAATGGAAACTAAGATTCCTGAAATCGGCATGGTATTTCCTGAAATTTTCAATAACGCTTGTTTTATGCTAACTTTAATGGCTGATCTAGGATTTAACCCTGCCAAGCCATACGCCATTTCCATACGCCACATGCCATTTCCAGATTTCCCGAAATTTCCCGAAATTATCCCACTTCCCGAAAATATATGTTCCGTGAGTGTCCTCTAGAATGCACCAAATTGTATGGCTTCCTGGGGCTTCTCCCTTGGACCCCAACAGGGGACATATGACGGTCCCCTGTACCGTGGCCGCGGAGGCGCAAAGCGTTCACGCAAGCAGATAACCCCCTAATAATTTTAACAGACCGACGCCCCTAGTCTGAACATCTAGCTTTTCGATTTGACAATGCATGAGTGAGAATAATAGCAGTGGGTGGGGCCGAGTTGAATGTATGGAGCAATACCCCGCCCACCCCTCTCCCTGTACAGCATGCAAGAGGTTATGATCGTAGACAGCAGTATATGCTTTATGAAAATTCATTTTACCACAGTGGATAGATGAGTAAACCCCATCATGGGTCAGGTCACTGGAAGATTGCAAGGACCTCAGTGGAAGACAACTGCACTTACCGGCTGGCTAAGCTATAGCTTAATTGCCCAGTGGGTAACTTTCCCATTGATCACTGAGGTCACCCAGGAAGCCTAGGGTCAATCAAAGACCCTACACAGCTAGACCAATACACAGAATTCCCAAGAGGGGTTCGAATGGACCGTGTCACATGACGTCATGTTTTGTTTACGCGGCCATGTTGAGGGCACATGTGGAATAAGCATATTTTGTACACTGTATCACTCCACGCTACTGTCGGTTGTACCTACCGTGACGCCATATATATGGTATATTTTACACGTACTTTTGTCTGACTTTGACTGATTTACCATTTGAATGTATATCTGCACCTTACTTATTTCCCCAACGTGGGTTTTTTTTTAAGTTGCATAAGAACGAAATGTGGGGTTGAAGAAATATAGGTCTATCAGGGCCTTTTTTAACAAATTTGTACTGGGGGGCTATTTTACAAAAGGGACCATCTGACACGAAGTTACTAACTAAGTGGAGCGCCACCATCAGTTGGCGCGTAGCATATTGAACTTTTTGGGGATCGACAGACACCCCAGATCGCAGGAAATGGCACTTCCATGCCTTCATGGGGCTACCATTCTTTAATGTCAGATATTGATCATTTATTATCATCATTATGTGTTTTATATGTATGACAAAAAAGGACCTACTGGGGGGGGGGGGGCCAAATGGACTGAGTGGGTGGGCTGAGTAGGGGACTGGGTGGGCCATGGCCCACCCAGTATGTATGTTAAAAAAGGCCCTGAGGTCTATAGGTATTGATCCTCGTCCTCAGGTGAACTTTAAGGGGTTGGCCATTTCCTGGCACCATAGGATGTCGCAAACCCATCCCAGGTAGTTCCATATAGGCGAAAATGTGCATATGCGCGGCCCGGGGAATCAGGTGAGCAATCTTGCTCTTCCTGCTGGACATACCCTCCGGAAGCGTAGGAAGCAGGTCTTTTAATAGGAACTTTGTCAGTCAAAAACTACAGAACTGTCATGAAAATATCAGAGCGGAGCGCACCACCAGTCAGCGCGTAACATACCCTGTGGGAAACTGATAAAGGAACAGTACTGATCACTTTTCGGCTTGCAATTGGAGCACTTTTCGTACTGTGTGAGGTTCATGGGCCTTATGCCGGGCCCTTTTTGTGTCTCATGGAGAAGCTCTGTTTGATTACAACATGGTGACAAAAGCAAGTTTCAGAATAATTTTTCTTCGTTTCCTCAATTGATTTACTTTCAGGATGTACCAATAATGGGTACGCACGAAGCTCACAGAAGAAACGCTGTTTGAGAAAAATGTTGACCAAGAATTTTAAACTTCAATATTTGTATACCATGCTACGTACGTTACCGTTCTCTTGATATTTGATTGGTACATAATCTTGCCCTTTTAATGCCATGCGCCTACGAGGGCTGAACATGAACCTGTTGTTGTTGGAAACTTGCTTTCAAGAGAACTATTCCTTAAGTACAGGCGTAGCCAGGAATTTGTCGGGGGGGGGGGGGAGCAAGGCCCATATAGACAGACTCTCAGCGCTCCGCGCCACCATAGGTTGGAGCGAATCGCAAGAAAATTTTGGCCCCAAATGCCTCCCAGATCGCTGGAAATGGCACTTCCCATGCCTGTTTACCTCATATAAATACAGGAAACACTAGCAATATTGTGAAAGTAAACATTAAAAAATACCAAAATATGCTCAAGGGGGGGGGGGGGGGCGGCCACCTTCGCCCCTCTCGGCTGCGCACCTGCTTGTGTATTATTACCCTTAGATTCCGAGTGTGAACTGTGACGAAGTGCGCCAAAATTTTGAACTAAAATACCAATTTTCATTACAATAGTTGCATCCAGACTCTGCACAGAGACTTTCAATTCGCAAATAAATATGTCTACTAAGAAGACAATGCTGAATTACTCTTCTACATCTTTCGATTACCATGTTTTTCACACGCTGTGTTCCTCCTTAAAAGCATAAAACTTAAAATAATCGGTATAATTGACACCCCCTTCTACCGAATGATGCTAATGCGCTTTAGACGGCATTTAATTGTTACAAACATAGCCATGAGGTTGTAACAGTGCCGGATTAAGGAATGTGGGGGCCCTGGTCCCGAACTTATGTGGGGCCCTGGGCATGAACTGATGTGGAGGCCCCTCGGACAGTCATTTGGCTCTTTGAAAAAGAACTGATATGATAGATTGGGCTAAACGCGTAAAATTACTTCTTCAGCGGCTGGACACTTATATACAGACCATAAATGTTCAACAATTTAGGCTAAAATTAAGCCAGATGCATCATCGCAATGGCGAATCTAGGATTTGCCTGAGAAGACGAGGGGGAAGATTTCAGATTGTCAAGAGCTACTGATGCAGGGTAGTGGCCTGAAGGTGAAGTCTTTACTTTTTTTTTCAAAAGAAAAAAAAAAGAAACTGGCAAGGTGCAATTTGGTGCATTTTAGCTGTTGGAATTGATTACGTTGTATTACAAAACCGTAATGAAAGTAACAAAACTAACTGAAACTAGGCTGGACCTAGCCATAAGGCGTTTGGGACGATTTTATTTCAGAAAAATGCCTGAATTTTCAGACCTTGCTCAGATGTCATGTTGAGTAAAGTGATGGCAAAGCGTGATGGCAGATCGGACTAAGATTTGCGTAAAAGGATAGGGTGGAAGTAAACTCTCGGACTAATTGGCATAAGAATGCAGGCGTGCATCTATAGGGTTTGGGCAAAGAGGAACATCATTGTGACTTCGATAAGCAATGGACAGATGGAGAGCAGTACGTAAGGGGAGCGCCACCGATAGTTGACGCCAAGCGCTTAAGAAAATTTTGGATGAAAACACCTCCTAGATCACCAGAATTGGCACATTCCAGGCACTGTTTGCCTGAGTATGGAACAAAATCACAGGCTTGTATATTACTATTTTTTTTTTCATTAATTTCTCGGTAGGCCAACAAGGAGTTCATGTGTCCCCATGGTTGCGCGCCTAGCACTATTAATCCGTGCAGCTCACTCATTGGTTGTTTATAAAAGACAGTTGAACTTCGTAGGGGAAGTTTAAACCAATTAGGACTACAATTTTACGATTTGGATAACCCATAAAGAATGCAAATACTGAATTGTTTCTTCATTATCCAAATAGCGCGTCTGCAAACTAAGTCCAGTGGTAATAGTCACACACGATCGACCAATTGAACCTCATATTTGGAATTGCATGTGTCTTGTGAACACAATATTCTTGACTCTCAGGCTATTCCGATCCGCCACACCGTCAGTTCATTCTTCTCCCCGACGGAGGGGGGGGGGGGGGGCTGACCTGATAGGGTGTCTTACCCTTCCAGGGCGCATGAAATTCCGACTACCAAATTAGTGAAACCTGGCTGGAGTGAAACGCGAGAATTCGGCCAAATTCACAGTGCTGTAGTACTCGAGACCGGTCTCGAGTCACGATTTTCAGGACTCGGACTCGTGACTCGAACTCGGAAGGCAAGAACTCGGACTCGGACTCGGACTCCGCCTCGTATAGTTCGGACTCGTGACTCGGCTCTAAATTTCCCGAGACCGGGCTCGAGACCGGCATAATTTGGGATTCACTTTTATGCAATTAAGCCATAGTCACATAGCATTTACCTTGTCCTATGCAGTTTCTGTACAACTCAACACGGCATCTACGTGTTTGCAATATGTGCTGTATTGTGTAGACGATATATTCTTAATCGTCCTTAATTATTTTCGCTGGTGGCCCACATTTTTAATCGGGAAGACCTCGCGGGCCACAGCCAGACGCATAGGCCTACCCATTACCTTTGGGCTTCGTTCTGAACTGGTAAGCTTTCCACCTGAATGTGTGGTATCTAGGGGTCCGTCGGATGGTCCCAGGTTAAGAGCAGAACAGAGCAGGGCAGAATGAAATAAAAAGGGCGTAGCCCTGGAAGCTCTGGGGGTATTTACAAAAGAGTGGACATAAACCTGAACACTCATCTATCTGCAAAAGACATTGAATGCGCACTCAATAGATGATCACAAATATCGCAATTTGACCGTTTTTTTGTAATATCCTCAATCCAGACTGACAAAGCCGGTAACAAATAAGAAAATGTCATATTAATTGGCGCAATTCTATGTTGAAAAGTGTTTAGCTGGGGAGGTGGTTTGTCGTGACTTTATCTGAGCGGAACGTCACTATCCGTTGGCTCATATAGGCCTTGCGTAACAAAAATATTGTTTTCCCCAAGATGTTTCTTTTATTGCTTTGAGTGACAAGTTACGAGGCCATGTAAGTTGTAGCTTGATACGCACCGTATTCCTTACTCTGAAATATCAGAGTAGCAATCCACATTTTAAATAATTAAAGAAAAAAAGGGAAAAAAATTCGGCCTACATAATGTTACTATCAAAGTGCATATGTCGTCTCTTCAGATTTGGTAAGTTCATTTCAACTGGTCTGCCTAGCCCCTCACCACCACTGGATTACTTATGTCAGAACAATGGCCCGTCGATTTGACTACGCAGTGAGCATGCGAGAGGGTGGGTGGGGGATTATTGATGATGGCAAGGTTTGCACGGAGGGGTGTAGCAGAGGGCTTGGTGAATGGGGGAGCTAAAATTCAAGATGGGTTTGAATCAAGAGAATTCCAGCTGTCAAAGTCGCTATACCCTGCACCCTGCTATACCCGTCAATCAGGCCCGTAGCCAGACAAGGTACTGAAGGGGGAGCCAAATATTTTCACGGGGGAAGCGAGACATACTAAAATGCATTGAGGCAATGATAAGCTTTTATCTTCTTGGGGGGGGGGGAATTTTTTCGGGGCCTTCGCCCCTGCCCCCCCCCCCCCGTCCTTGCTACGGGCTTGCCGTCAATCCTACTGACTTTAGCTAATATGTAGCCAGTTACCTCTCTTTTGGTGCACCCACGTTGGTTCCAAAACTGATGTGATGTCACGTTGTCGGTACCATTGTTTTGTTTACTCGGCAAATCTGCATCCTCAATTCGTCCTCTTCATAAGCGTTTGGTACTAGGACCCCTCAGGAGCGGAAACTGACGGTTTGCAGAACTGGGACTCATTCGTAAAGAAGACGCTCTCAGAGACCATTTCCACATAGCAATTTCAAAGGAATGTGGGATAGAGTTTTGGTACTCGTCGTTTTTGTCAATGACATTTTACTGTGGCAAAAAACGACCAACACCAAAACTCTCGCGCTATCCCACAATGCTTTGTAATTGCTATTTGGAAAAGGGTCCATGGAAAGAGTACTAAAGGTATGCCTCCGCGTGCAGGAGCCGGTGGGCTCCGGAACATTTACAAAAAAGCCGATGCGATTTTCTTTTCCGCTGTAAAACTTAATGAGCAGAGCAATAAACGTGAGAAAATTTTGACAGCTTTAAACAAGTTTTAACAGAAGTACTATATGAGCGATCGTTTGAAAAGTCAATCACCCAAACTCTTGAAGTTGCTTTCCCGCCTAAACCAATTTTCCCAAAAAGCCTTTTCGAAAATTCCTGTCTTCTCGCCACTACAAAATAAGTAAGAAAACATAAGCAGTACCATGTTTGGCATAAAATACAGTAACACCACATGACCATTAAACAGATAAAAGGAGAACAACTGCGATCAAAAGGTGCGATGTTTTATGATTTTGGCAGGTAGAATGTTCATTTCCCTGCCGGTGAACCGAAATTTTTCTGTCACAGGCTTGAAGTTGGAAATTGGGAGTTTGGGAGTCAAAAATTCAGTCTTCAAACTTTCATTTAGTAACAAGGCCTACTGAAAAATTACCAAGATAGCAGGAGTGTGGAACTCCTCTGGCGACATTTCTGGCTGCATGATGCGTTGGAACAATAACTGCACGGCTGTCCTAAATGACGTAATAGAAAGATGACTAGTTACAATAGGTGTAGGGAAGTTTTTCTTCTCTTTCCATTCCCAAAACTTCCCCTTTCTAAAATGCCTTCAATAGTGATAATTCTCTGTTGCTGGCGCATTTTTCCAATCTCTTTTTCCAATCTCAGTTTATCTGACGGGCTGGACTGGAACACCTTGTGGCCCGAATGTGGCTCACGGGTTGCCATCCAGACACCAGGGGATACCGGTGTATCATGACACACAACAGCATTGCATAAAAGACAGTGTAAAAATGATCACTTGTGAATTCCTATTCTTAGTGTACACTTTTCCATAGCAGGGACTCGGGACTCGGACTCGGAGCTTGAGACTCGGTCTCGGTCTTGGACTCGGATGCCAGTGACTCGGTCTCGGACTCGGCAGGTGAGGACTCGGACTCGGACTCGGAAGGTTGGGACTCGACTACAGCACTGCAAATTCATTCATTCGTGTGAAATATCGATATTTTGAGCTCTACAATACTGTTCGTATGTTTTTCTTTCGGTTTCGTTCAGCTCATTTTCTGCCAGTATATTTAGTTCCCGAAAACTTTACCGATGTAGTTTTCCCCAACTTCCTCGATGAAACTACAAGATAATTATTTCATGAGCAATCTGAGAACACCCTTTCAAATTCGTTTCTCTTCACACCCTCCCAACAATGCACAACGTTTGGGGGTTCATGTTTGAGGATATTTAAGTTTCAGCTGGACGGCGTCTCCCCGTGACCGTAAAAATATGATAACCTAGTTTGTGGGGGGGGGGGGGGCCTTAGTGTGGGGGCCCCTGTGCCATTCTCAAATCCGGCCCTGGGTTGTAAGCGGGTAGAATTTTTGATAATTTTGATAGCATTTGCAAAAATTTTGGTATGTTTTGGTAGTTCTGATTTGAACAAATTAGAACTAAAAAGGAAAAGAAAAACTTATCAACTCTCAGGGCAGCTGACCCTAATGGGAATGACATGCAGTGAAAGCATACCCAGTCTACGCCGACGAAATAGTTACATCCATCTCGTTCACCGTATCTTTAAACAGCTATAGACAGATGCGATAAAATCTAAGCGATTGAGGGTTACGTAGCCTATTATAAGGGTGAGACTTTTTCTGTAACATTTAGCTAAAATATGAGGGAAAAGTAGGAAAGCTACACAAATTTTTGGTTCATGTTCAAGAGTGGGACTCCAAAAGTACAAGTACAGGTAAACTGTCGGGGAGAATGTCCGTCGAAGGGGGATCGCACACTTTATCGCATAACGTGACTATGGCTCACTGACCACCTTGGCCCGACTTGATCTCTGCTCTCACCATGGTTTGAGCTGAGGCTATAAAAGAAAAAAGGTTGGAAACGCCATAGACGGCACAATAACTCAGCTCAGTATTCTAGAGCACAAGCGTGTCCTTGCAGAGTTTCTCGTCTATCATACATGTGTTCCCGAGTGTAAGAGAAAATTTGGCATCACAAACGCTCTAGATTGCGGCCGAAAGAGTTGCTCTCTAAAACACATATATTGTTCACAATAGTTAAGCGAGGTCGATCGTGAATGGTTGGCCACAGCGAACATAATTATTTATTTAATGCTGACATTAAATCGAATTTTTGTCCGCATTATTTCGATTTAATGTCAGCCTTAAATAAATTTCAGAATAAGCCAATCAGGGCACAGTTTTTAATGTCAGCATTAAATCATTTAATGCTGGCATTAAATCGAATTAATGTCAGCTAAAATCGAATTAATGTCAGCATTAATAATTTAATGCTGACATTAAAACGAATTAATGCCAGCATTAAAGCAAATTAATGCCTGCATTAAAGCGAATAAATGCCTGCGTTAACGATTTAATGCTGACATTATATCGATTTAATGCCAGAATCGAATTAATGTCAGCATTAACTCGACCAATGATGTCTCAGCATATTACGATCAGCCAATTGTATGCTGAGCTGTTAGAAAGTCTGAGTCGCGGCGGGCGCTTCATGTGCATGACATATGCTTATAACTATAATTAGTCCGCTATAGCTTACGTCCGCACATCACACAACGAGGCAATATGAGGAAAGAAATTCCTGTTCGAACGTTAGGACTACAACCAAGGGTGGCGCCAGCGAGGGGGCCAGGGGGCCATGGCCCCTCCGTCGGGGAAGGCTGCCCCCCCCCCCGTCGGGGAAATTTTTCGGTTTCGTCGGGGAGCTGTTATGTATACGATAAAATATGAAGTCCCCGAAAACGCCCAGTCGCCCAGACGATTTACTTAAGTTTGGTCTAAATAAGGGCAAATTCTTCAATAAAAACCCCAAATTTTCCAATTTTCTTCTTCAAAGTCCCATTTTTTTCAAATTTTCCATGGAAAATGCCGGCAATTTTTTCAAATTTTCTCCAAAAAGAGCCCAAAATTTTCGGCGCGCTCCGCGCGCCAAAATTTTCCTTCAAACGTCGTTTCGGCACTTTATTTCCTTCGTTGAGACTTTGGGTTGCTGGCCCCCCCGTCGGGGAGCTTGGCCCCCCTGTCGGGGAAATCCTGGCGCCACCCCTGACTACAACGTATTCTTAGAGTCAAAATAACATAAATAATGTCACACAGACGACGAACGTTTTGAGACGTTTCACAGAGAGGTTAGTTCGAGTCCATGTAGGGCAGGCCATTCATGTGAATTAGTAGTTCTGGGTCCCACAGCTCTATAGTGAAGTATGGTCCTTACCACTTTTGTCGCTATCATATATCTGCGCCATTGCCAATTCCTCTCAGACAGCTTGCATAGTATTAATGAATCATTGCAACTGCTATACCAACATTCACCTTCCCCACCCACAATCCCCTTGTGCCATCAAATCCATCGGCCTTTGTATAGAATTACAAAATAATAGTCCCAAGTTCCGATTTCGAGGTGTGTTTAGTGCGCGTTCAGTGGCATTTTCCTATAGCGAAGTGAGCCACGCCCCGACAGAGCTCACCGTGTTCCCGCGGCGCCTTTGTCACCCACCATTGGGTCATTTCAACTCGAACCCTCCCCTATGATAAAATTCTACTGTCACAGGACTTATATAAAGTTAAATTCCATGTGCCTTCTCCAGGTGTCACGTATTTGAACCTAGTTGGAATAGGACAGTGTTCACCGGAAAGCAAAACCGTTTGCCCCCTGAAAAGTAACTTTAACATGTCACTGCCCACACGCCCCCCCCCCCCCCCCCCCCCCGCGGGTCATCAAACCTACTGTATGTAGGTCCGACTTAGGCAAGCAAGAGCTATGGTAAAATTAACATATTTGTGGTCTATTTGGCCCACGGCGCATCCAATTTCTAATTCAAGTAAGATTCTCAAAAAAGGATGAAGTTGGAAGCAGGTCCAAAAATTAGGGTAAGTAGGAGTCATTTGAAAGCTTGGTATAAACATTCGAACAATCGGGATGAGGCAAATAGCTGTTTACAATGGGCGTTCCCACAAAAACAGAACCAGGCATTGACAATGACACCTGGTAAAGATGAAACCCACTAAAGGTAAAAATGAAAATGACACATGCACAACAAAAATGACAACAATATTCAAAGTTTTATACAATTCATCTCAATAAATCTCTTCTGCAATGAAAAAATCATGAACAGTTTATATTTCTTGACCAAAAAAAATGGTCATTCATCATGGCTGCAATTTTGGGGATGGTTAAGCAGAATTACATCATCACAAACTTTTAAATGTAACAGAATACAAAAGCTTTTTTTGTTCCGATTATTTCTCAACAAAAACAGCTCTCAATTTTCTTTCAATTGCAGGAAAACATTTTCATGTTCTAATTCAACAAATTATTTTATAACATTATCTTTTCTGTCCAAGTTTTCATTTCATTATACCTAAACCTTAACCAACTCCTCTCCAACTAAATCCCCATATTCCACCTAACCCAATCATGAAATATAGTCTTTTACAAACTTTCACATTTCATAATGAAAGCTTCTTCCCCAGATAACTAACGAACGGATTTATCTGTTTGAGGTGCATTTTATGAAACCTCCTGTGGGTTACCTCCCAAAGCCTGAAACTTCTCCCAAATGGAGTTAAGACCACGAAGGGACAAGAGACTTGAGAAGAAGCCGTCAGACAGCCTGCAATAGGGCAAGAAAAAACGTTCCTTGAACAGTTTAAACAATATTTATTCGAGTTTACCTCTCAGCTGCTTAGTGAATGAATGGTTGCTCACCCAATTGTAGAAACTGAGAAAAGGGAGAGCAAGGGAGAGAAAGGAAATATTGGAGAATT
The DNA here is from genome assembly GCA_029531755.1 of Holothuria leucospilota. NCBI lineage: Eukaryota > Metazoa > Echinodermata > Holothuroidea > Aspidochirotida > Holothuriidae > Holothuria > Holothuria leucospilota. The sequence continues at coordinate 10,830,948 of CM055979.1, forward strand.
TTAAAATTGGGAGGAGTTAATCTGTAAGATTAATTGATGCTGATGCCCTACAGTGGAGATAAGATGCTCCTACACCTTAAACATCCAACTGGGATCTGTAGCTTGTCAATTTTGGCGTGGCAGAATGGCCTTTGAAGGGGCAGATTTTTGTTTGGGTAGATCTACCATAGGTCCATAACTGAAGACCATGAATCTGAAAGAGGTGTGGAGGAGGGGGTGTTGGGCACTGTAACAGAATGTGACTACAGGCCTTTTTCTAACCACTGGGCTGCCCTATAACTGCAGAAGCCAAGCATTGCTAAATAAATCATTTTGCTTTTAAAATTAAAAGTACTGACTATGTAAAGCTTGTGGAAAATTGGATAGAGATGGCTTACATCAAAGTTTATAACTAATCTGACAAGATTTGCCTATTGAAAATGGGCAAATGAAGGTGACTGGCACAACCCTCCACATAAAAGTACATTCTCATAATCTCAAATTTTGAATTTCCTCTCACTCTCTGCAATACTTGCTTTTTTTTTGTCTTTATATACTGGCATTTTGGTCCCCTCCCCCCAAATCCTTTGCAGGGTGAGACAGAGGAAAACTCACTATTCAAGCATAATAGTGACCATATCGTTATACTTACAGTGGGAAGTCTACGTGGAGAGGAGAGAGAGCTAACAGAAATGCAACATTTAGTAGGACAATGCTAGACTGGAGGATAAGGAAGTCACCCTTTTCACCCCCTTTCCAAGCAACAGTGAAAAGAAACCAGGTTAAATCAGACATACAACATTGTAGCAGTACTGCCCCCCTCCCCCATCCATTACTCTTAATTTGGTTCATACTTTTAACAACTGTTGTCAAAAAGTAGGCACCTAGATGCTGAAGATTTTTTACCAGTTCCACAACCCCCCCCCCCCCCCTTGTCAATGAACAGTAACATTTCTCTTCAGCCATAGCTGCAATTAACAAACCATTTTTTAAATTTAAAATTATCACAAGCATCTCTTTTACAAAACAAAATAAGTCAATTAAATAGAACCATTTTTATGGCATCAATATTTATATGAAGACAAGAGCACAAATTATTTCATTTTAGCACCTTGATTACAGTCATCCTCAATCTACACATGCAATATTAAACTTTTGCACATTAAAACAAAATGTTTCTCATTTTTTTTTAGTAAATTCACAACCTTGAACTCTGGGAAATAATTTCCAACTAACTGCACCATGTTCTCTGTCCACAAGATGGGGAAATACAAAGGGGCATTCAGTGGACAATGGGGCATCCAACTGGACATTCAGAGGAATATTAAGGAGAATGTTCTACCCACAAGACACTTTTAAACCAACCATTTTAAAGTTTTTTTCAATAGTTGTCACAATTCCCTCTCCCCCTGGCCCCTGATCATCCTCACTAGTAATAAAATCAGTGACATAAATGCAGGAAACAACTTCCTTAGGGTTATCCTGTTCTTTTATCAGTTTAATGAGTGTACAAAATGTGCCCTTTCTTCGACCCTCGTGTACTTTGGAAAATGTGAAAAATTATGATCTTCAGCAAAAACGTATCCTCGTTTATCACATTTTGGGAAGGCATGGACAATAGTATAGGCACACCTTAACTCTTATCAGAGATACTCCTACAGGTATCAGCCTTCAACATTCAGGAAGGTTGGTAGAGTCTGGTGCTCAGAACTTTACTGAGCACACATCTACGACAATTTTTGACTTCTGACCAAATAGTATAACCTCTGCCTTTTCGTTACATGTATGTATGAATTAAGTTCCTTCTATCCATAGGCGTACGGGGGTCAATATTTCTGGGGGTCAGAGATAATTTTTGCCCGAATTTAGAATTTTGGACCAAGTTGCCCAAATTTTGATACTGCTGTGTCTGTTGCAAAAGGGCATAATTTATTTTCTTGGCTGTCTCATTTGCCCGAATGGATCCACTAATTTTGCCCAAATTGGGAGGGCATATGGTCCCCTGCCCCCCCCCCCCCTCATACGCTTATGCTACCATCCCTTACATTTCTGTGCCTCTGCTACAACAGACTACAGTTCTCATTCACTAAAGCTCATTGATATTACACCTAAAATTATAGAGAGAATGAAAAAGGACAAAAACAATTTTGAATAATCCTGATTCATGTCCTTCCCCAAAGTTCAAACAGGACTTACTTTGAATTTTCATTGGTGGAGTTTTTAAACAAAGAGACCACTTCCAAATGACTGGCATTTTGTCAGCTAAATCTAAGATGGAAGTGTGTGGAAGAAGGACCTCTTGATGAAGGTACTTTGAGGAATGTTTAAATACTTACTGACAATGTTAAATCAAAAGAGCCCCATTCATAATCCAGCATTCTCCACATGTGGTTTTAGGAAACCAGCCCACAATGGCTGAAACTTGTGGCCTTCCACTGATAGTTTTACACTGCGCTCCTAACCCCCCCCCCCCCCACAAAAAAAAGAAAAAATCCTCCTTTTTGATAAATGCTGCCCATAGTACTATCATTTCAACATAATGTTCTCTGTTTAAAGAGAGTTGTTCATAACAGGAAGCTTTATTTTTGCACACCAACTCCAACACTGATTCCGTGAGAAAGAAAATAATCTATAAACACATAATCAACATAATAATAAGATTGATGATCACACATGCACTTTACCCCGCTCTACCCCTCCCCTTGCAAATCTGTGGAGAACTTCATCACTCTACTACTATAAACGTCCAAATCATAAACACTCAGTGACATAAAATGTTTGGAGGCAAAGTATTAAAGGAAATTTGTAACTGACTGAAGGAAGTACCTCTTGAATTCCCTGTCTTTCAACAATCTGTATGGACACTGATCAATATGAAATTGAATCGTGGACAAATCACTGGAATGCACAGTCTGTTGACCACATTCATGACAAAAGAAGTGTCACATGACCACTGACCAAGCACTGCTGTTAGATGACCTGTTGTGGGATTATGGCTAGGAGTACATGTGTGTTACAGTATATTCTACTGTGGTACCAGTATAATCATGCATTCCTGTCATATAGCCAGTCTTCTCAGTATGACAGGGGATGCGGGAAGAAGAGGGTGGGAGTGTCATATCTTTTCCCCATTTTAAGATTTAGAGAATTAAAATTTATACCTAATACTGGAACTGAAATTTCTATGGTGGGTGGGGAGGGGGAGGGGGATCTCTCGACCTGCATAGGTACAAGTGCACCATTGATAAATTTTGCCATGAGACAGGGTAAGAAAACTGCTTTCAAAATTTGCAAGTACAACTTAATTCTCACCATGAAAGCACAGTCATGTGTGTCTACTCTGAGTACCAGTACATACTCACATCAAGGCTGGAAGAAGGAAAGTCAAAAGGAAAACTTCTTACACTGGGTAAGGCAAGTTTGATCCTTTGCCAGAGAGAATTGCTCTGTCAAACTCACTAGACAAAAGAATGGTATCTTTATAAAAATCTAAATTAAAAAAATTTTAAAGCTAGAGAGTGCTTATTTCTGTTAGAAAAGTCAGTCTAGAGAAGGGGAGATGACGTTCATAACAAAAGATGGCAGCACACTTATGGATGAGTTAGTCTGCCCTTCTCTGCTTAAAAATGGACTTTGTAAAACAATAAATTATCATGCTGCTTAAAGAATTATTGCAAATGAATAACATTACAGAAATTTAGTAAGATCATAGACGAGGTATTAAATGGACCATATGGCAAATTTGGAGTAAATTTTGGAAGCAAGCCATTTGTACAGCAGAAAGGTCAATGGTTTCTATAAATTTTTTACTAGTCTCTTCCCAAAGAATAAAAGAACCCTACCCCAAGAAAGCAAAGTAACCCCCATTACATTTGATAATAACTCCAAAAGACATGCCGCAACTATAAATGGAAGGAGATGCTTGTATATAAAACTGGTTCCATTATCAATGGCCATTAGCCATTCTGGTTCTTAACCTGGTAGAATATCTCCCGTTGGTTGCAGGATGAGTTGCATCATTCGTTGCATGCTGGGAAACTTTACTCCTCTCTGTGATGCTGCTTTCTTCTCTGATTTGACGCGAGTAAAACTTTGATGAGTTGTTATATGCTTTTCTTTGTCTCTCCCTTTTTGCCTCCATCAGCTGTTTCCTCTTATGCTTCCGATACGGTCTTACAAAGAAGAACCACAATGTCCAGAGAGTCAGGACCATGCCAAACAGGGCCCAGAAGATCAGGACTCCAACCGGTGGGAGTTTCATCACCAAGGGTAGGTCAAACTTCAGGACAATGAGTACCTCAGTTACAACCATTGCTATGGCAATCCAAGCTTGCTGTCCCAGCTTGTCACAATTTCTGTTTAAATAGACAATTATAAAAAGTTTCAGATGAATAAGTAAGATCAAAACTCTAAATAAAAGAGGGCAAAAGCTGGGTTGTATACACCAGAAGAAGGACAATTGACACTCAAAAATGCTGACAGCCCCATTACCATTCTTTAAGACAGTAGTCCCAATGAGTTGAATATGTCATTTTACATATATGTACTTCTTCAAAGGGGATATGGCATCCCCCCAAACCAGAACGCTGCTAGCAATTCTCTGCCCAAACATTTAGGAATAGCCCTAGAGCTCTAAATACAGGTGTAACTGCACTTTGACTGACATTCATTCAAACAATGCAGTTTCACTTTGGTTGGTCATCAATGACTTGTACAGTCAGTTGTGTTTTCCCAATTCAGCTCACACACATTGTGTGTGACAATAATGCCTCAAGCAATTTAAACTTTGTGCAGGCCACTCTGGCTCTGTCTTGGAGGTGTACTCACCAGGTGGTTTGGTTTAAATTAGAATTTGGAGGAGGGGGTAGCAGTTAACTTGTAAAGGAATACTGTTACTGTCTGGGGTGGGATCAGAGAGCCTTTAAAAGCCCAAAAAGGAGGGCAAAGTAGGAAATATAGGATAAATTAGGATTTTCAAGAAAATTGTAGGAGTCACTTGAAAGCCTGGCACCATCAAAATTTACTAAATCCTGGCAAAGATGAGTCATCAACCATGTGAATTCTGCCTCTATCTTTTATAATGCATGATTTAAAATTAACATATTTTTCTCAGAATAAGGGTTTTTCTGAGTTCTGGGCACATCAATCCCCACCCTGAGAGAAGGGTCTAAGGGGAGTGACAATATAAGAAGACTGCCTGTGCAAGATGGAAAATGTGCTGCTGGCTTTCAGGTTAGTACCTAGGACAATTTTCAAAGACAGAATGGGCGAACTATAGTGTATCAAAGCGTATCCCCACAGAGACCATACTACAGTATACTTCCATACGGTAAAACTTCAAATCAGTATCTTCTTAAGAGATGTGCTGTTAAATGTCTGTGGACATGTAGCCAAAAAAGCTGTTTTACTCCAGAATGATAGATGAAGATCCCTTGATAAAAAATCCCTTAGAATTTTTGAATGTATATCTTTTACTGTTCTCAAGTTATACCTCTTCAAAGTTTGACCTTTTGAGACTTTCTCATTTGCTTTGCACAAATTGTGATTTAGAGTGTTGCACAGGGTCTGTATTTCTTTCGTCAATCTTTTTTAAATTATCTGTTGATTACTTACCAGTTTCTAGTTTGGCATTTAATGTGGATATTTTCAAAGTAGTCAATAGCTACTTCCAAAATAAACCCTCAGGGAATGCCAACTTTACGACTATTCTTTGAATGAAGGTTACACAAACACTCAAACAAAGGATAACATATGACATATTTCATGAGTCCCTCTTTCCATATCACAAATTTGCATATGCACCTCATGTTTATTCATAGTGTGATTACAAAAACAGTAATTACTTTGTAAAGTGGTCATTATTTGTAGGATTTTGATGGGAATTGTAACTATTTTTAACATTATTAATGGTTTCTACATCATATAGGCAGGTATGCATTTGCAGGTCCACAGACCTTTAACCAGTTCTGGTGAAACTGGTGTTGCCACAATAAATTTTATGCATATGACACCACAGAACACAGGCACAAAGAGCATGTACCATTACAACTCACATTGACACAGAGCAGACAGCCGATTTGTGTACTGGTCGGGTATGCGCATAAGTCTACTGCCTGCGCATGCAAAGTCTACATTGTGAGTACAGTGTGCTTCCCTGTCTACCCTTTAAAATGACCTCTGCTTGATGTCAATGCATACTGGTCTATTTCTAGTGCATGTCACAGAGTGACAGCATATACATACAAGTACAAATAATGCATGCACTCCATTCCCCCTTATGATTCAGTTCCGAACGGTAGGTTGATGTAGATGACAGATGTGAGCTCGGGATAAGCTCCAAAACTACTGAAGTATAGATTTAGACTTGGGGTTGGTAGTAGCCATTCCGACTCTAAGCATGACAACAAGGAGGAAAATAAATACAGAGCAAAGATTCATTTTCCTTTCTCCAGAGTATATTAAATTTTCAGTCTGTCCTTGACCATCATCAGAATACAACTACTGTAGTAATATAACATTTACCAGGCCTATGATAAAGAGCCCTAGGTCTGTTTAATACTCAAGTGCATTTTTTAAACTCTAAAAATAAAGAAGAAATATGAGTTATAAGATTATGTACTGATATGTCACTCTTTAATACAAGGTGTGCTCTAGTGTCATATTTTGTGTAAAAATCAGTGCATTGAAAACTTTTACCGTTTGTCAGATAAGCCTTTTAAACATGTGAGATGAATGAGTCACTAGGCAAATGGTTTCCACCATCCCTCTAAAGTTTTCATCTACTTGTAAGGTTTTCCCAAGACTTTAAAGAGTGCTCAGTATATTGATAGCCACCATGAGGGAGAGAAGTCAAAGGGGAGGGGCTATTTTAGACACTGGCCTGTGCCAGACAGGAATATAGCACCGTATGGCATTCATAATTTTTTTTCCATGTATGCCAAGTGAAATATTCAGTACTAGAAGAGAAAGAGCAAATGCCCACCAGGTGTGGTTACATCTCTATATTTTGGTGGTAGTGACTTGCCTTTTTTCAGAGAACAAAAAAATCTTAAGTCAAAGGTTCTTTGGTATCAAGTTTACATGCTCAGCTTCTTATATCTACTCATGTAGTTGCAAGGGAATACAATGTCATTTTACTTACGGGTCATTCAAGTATTGATAAGCTTCTCTTATTGCAACGGCTCCTACAGGAACAAGTAGTACCAGTCTTGAGAAATTAATGAAGTGAGGAGGTGGGATCCAAAGGACGAATTTCAAGTAGAAACAATTCAATTCAGCCATGAGAAACTTAAAAGAAAAGAAGCAACAATTGTTTTAGTTTTCATACATTATAAAATACCCTTGTTTTTGAACATATGGCTCCAAAATCTGGATAATCTGTACTTTGGAGTTCATCTCCCTTTGATCACCACCAGAATTTTCATTGAATACAGTGGTTGCTTAAATATGAAAGCTGCTTTTAACAGTTTGGGTGCTCTGTCTACATGACCCACTCCTGACCCTTCCACCCCACCTATATTTGTTTTAATTGCAAACTTATTGTTGACATTTTCTTGCAGATGATATTGATGATAATTCTAAATAGCGAAGTTTCAAGATAACAGCACATCAACACACTCTTCATCAATAAACAAAGAGAGACAATGTGATGCTTGTAATAAGCAGTTAGTTGTAAACGCTTGCAAAATACTCTGTGGTAACGTCACTTTGCTGATTTTTAAGTATGTAAAAATCTGCTGCATCTGGACCAGCCAAACTGTTAATATTGGTTCTTTGTGTTGCTGCATACAGATCCTAACGATTGTTTACATGAAATGCATTTCTAACACAGTGATAGAGGTCGATCTCTCAAGATGTTTGCATGGATGCCTTCACATATCGCCTGCGAATAAAAAATAACATCCAAAAGTATAATGTCCAAAGGAATCTTTCAAAACTTTTGCAGTTAAACTTACAAAGGCAACTAAACCAATGGTGAAAATCCATCTGCTCAGGCTCTCTGTAGGATGCCAGTCAAATTCAGTCCAGCTGTAGGGCGTAAACTGCTTCAAAATTCTCTTCAATTTACCGCTAATGAAAAAGAGAGCCAAAAGATGAAAGCATTTATATCAAGATCTTGGTTTCTTAAATTAAAATGAAATGTTGTATTGGGGCCACCTAAATGAAGTTGCAATTTACAAGACTTCTTCCTCTAACTTCCGTTTCATAAGACTAGTAATACAAACACTTACCTATATGTGTGAATACTCCAAAGTCCTCTCCAATGATAGGTACTGGCATTAAGATAATTTAGTGTCTTCATGCCAAGCCATATTCCAAGACCATTACAGACAAGTGCATCCAAAATCCACTTAAATTGGGAATAAGAACAAAAAAAGAAAAAAAATCACAACTTGGATTACATCTTTTTACATGAAAAACTGTAGACATCATACTTTTCAACAACTATACAACCTGTTTAAAGCTTTCTAAAGGCCAACTGTTCAAACCCACATCATATGGAAATTTTAACTATAGAAAAAAATACATGAAAGAAAAGAACATGAAAACTGTAATTAGCTAAATATAATAATTGCAGGGATCAATAGTATGCACTATTAATTCATGATCGCACAATTGTAACCAGACGATTTTCCCCGCACAACTCCTCCCCGACAAACCTTCCCTTCACAGTGTCCACCTCAATTACAATTTTCAATGGTTCAATTCCCAGCTATGAAAATTTCTCCTCAGAAAACTCCTCCACCTGAAAATTTGGCACATTCCTCAGTCGCAATTGCATGAGGGGAAATTGTGTGGGTTGGGAATTGCCTGGGTACAAACTGTGCCCTGGGGAGTTGTCCTTGGAGAATTTTCCGGGGAAAAATTGTTTGGAGGGCAATTATCTGAGAACCCTACTCATGCACACCCAAGTGCTGAAAGCACTCCACGTAATAATTATTTGTAAACATATGTTATTCCAAAATCCATGTTGGTCCCCAAGGCTATACTGGTACAGCCAGGCTCTCAGTGCCAATGCTGTAACAACTTGGCCATGCAGTCTGCAGTGCAAACACACTAAAGATACCTTTTCCAGGGTTCACTCAGCACAAAACCTGAGGATCATGTTGAAATAAGTGACCTCAGGAACTATAACCTTAAACCAGAATGCAAAAATGCATTGAGGTTTCGATGATATATGTTCTATTCCAAATAATGCCATGATGTCCCATATCTTTCAGTCAATGGTCAAATGCTATCTTAACATGTTGGAAAAATACAGTTTTGTGTTCCTATTTAATTTTGGGAATTCTTGGGAAATTTGCAGTTTGACCTCTGGTGACCCTAGATGACGATCTTGGGAAATCTTGGAAAATTTTGCTCTTTGACCTCTGCTGAACCCATATAAAACTCTTGGGAATTCTTGGGAAATTTTGCTTTTTTACCTCTGGTGACCCCTGATGACCTTTGACCTTCACCAAAAACAACAGGGTCCATCTTTTCACCATAACACATCCACATAGTACTGTAAGTATGAAATCTATCCAAGCTTCCTACCTGGAGATACGTGTTAACAAGCTTTTCAGTGTTTGGCCCACATTGACCCAAGATGACCTTTGACCTCCACCAAAAATGATTGAGTTCATATTCTCACCACGGGCATCCACATACTACGTATAAAATCTATCCAAGCTTTCTCCCGTGAGATATTGTGTTAACAAGGTTTTCAGTGTTTGACCCTCGGCCACCCTAGATGACCTTTGAACTCCACCAAAAACAGTGGGGTACATCTTCTGACTATAACACATCAATTTACCACGTAAGAAATCTATCCAAGCTTCGTACGTGGAGATATCGTGTTAACAAGATTTTCAGAGCTTAACCCCCAGTGACCCCAAATGACCTTTGACCTCCACTAAATATGATGAGATTCTTGCTCTGACTGTAAGGCATCTACATACAAAGTATCAAATTTATCCAAGCTTCCTACATCGAGATATTGTGTTAACAAGGTTTTGAGGGTTTGACCCCCAGTGACCCCAGGTGACCTTTGACCCCCACCAAAAATGATAGGGTTCTTTCTCTTACCATAACACATCTACATACAAAGTATGAAATTCATCCAAGCTTCCTACCTCAAGATATTGTGTTAATAAGGTTTTCAGAGTTTGACCCCCGGTGACCCCAGGTGACCTTTGACCCCTACCAAAAACAACAGGGTTCTTTCCCTTAATACAGGGCATCTATGTACCAAGTTTGAGAACCATCAGAGCTTCCCTTCTTGAGATATCATGTTAACGAAGTTTTCAGGGTTTGACCCCCGGTGACCCCAGATGACCTTTCAACTCCACCAAAAATGAAAGGGTTCTTTCTCTTACCATAACGCATCTACATACAAAGTATGAAATCCATCCAAGCTTCCTACCTCGAGATATTGTGTTAATAAGGTTTTCAGGGTTTGACCCCCGTGACCCCAGGTGACCTCTGACCCCCACCAAAATCAATAGGGTTCTTCCTCTCAATATGGGGCATCTATGTACCAAGTTTGAGAACCATCAGAGCTTCCCTTCTTGAGATAGCGTGTTAACGAAGTTTTCAGGGTTTGACCCCTGGTGACCCCAGATGACCTTTCACCTCCACCAAAAATGATAGGGTTCTTTCTCTTACCATAACGCATCTACATACAAAGTATGAAATTCATCCAAGCTTCCTACCTCGAGATATTGTGTTAACAAGGTTTTCAGGGTTTGACCCTCGGTGACCCCAGGTGACCTCTGACCCCCACCAAAAACAATAGGGTTCTTCCTCCCAATATGGGGCATCTATGTACCAAGTTTGAGAACCATCAGAGCTTCCCTTCTTGAGATAGCGTGTTAATGAAGTTTTCAGGGTTTGACCCCCGGTGACCCCAGATGACCTTTCACCTCCACCAAAAATGATAGGGTTCTTCCTCTCACCATAACGCATCTACATACAAAGTATGAAATTCATCCAAGCTTCCTACCTCGAGATATTGTGTTAACAAAGTTTTCAGAGTTTGACCCCCGGTGACCCCAGGTGACCTTTGACCCCTACCAAAAACAATAGGGTTCTTCCTCTCAATATGGGGCATCTATGTACCAAGTTTGAGAACCATCAGAGCTTCTCTTCTTAAGATATCGTGTTAACGAAGTTTTCAGGGTTTGACCCCCGGTGACCCCAGATGACCTTTCACCTCCACCAAAAAGATAGGGTTCTTCCTCTTACCATAACGCATCTACATACAAAGTATGAAATTCATCCAAGCTTCCTACCTCGAGATATTGTGTTAACAAGGTTTTCAGAGTTTGACCCCTGGCGACCCCAGGCCTGATTTTTAAGGAAATTTTCAGGTTGCCCATCGGACAACCTGAAGCTAAATTTAGGTTGTCCAAAATAGTTTTTGGTTGTCCGAATGAAAGTGATGAACAAGAGATGAACAATTCTATTTCCTGTATCTGCCATAGAAATCAAACATTTACTTTAAATTCTGCATTTTTCCATATTTATTGGCATGGTACAATGATGAATGGTAGTCAATACCACTGTCTCAATGCCACTTTTTAAGGGGGTTTTTATGACATACGTTCCTGCTGATGTAGGGAACTATTCAGTTACAAATAAAATCTACTCGTCCATCGGACTAGTTCAAAGAGAGAAAGTGGTTGTCCGATGCAAGTTTTACCCGTCACGGACGATCGGACGAGTGCTAAATTTCAGCTCTGGACCCCAGGTGACCTTTGACCCCTACCAAAAACAATAGGGTTCTTCCTCTTAATATGGGGCATCTATGTACCAAGTTTGAAAACTGTCAGAGTTTCCCTTCTTGAGATATCGTGTTAACGAGCAAAGTGTCACAAACACACACACACACACACACACACACACATACACACATACATACACACGCCATCATGACTGCATAGGTTTCTCTTATCATCGAAACCAATAAACAGACCTTAACAATTTCAGAATATATTGTCATTTGACAACAAACACAGTGACTTCCATAAAAGCAGCTCAAAATAACTTGGATATATATACTGAGCATAGCACACTGACAAATATATTTGCTACAGATTTCACACTAGGTTTGCAACAACCAGCACACACGGCAGTGAAGGCACAAACTGACCATGAATTGTAGGGTTGTTGCGATATGAAATTTTCGATATCGATATCGCAAAATTTTTCCTTCAATTCCCAAACGATATCGCGATATCGTGTAATCCGGCTTGTGATTACTAAGCCACCATGTCAAATGTTTTTGGTTCCAGCCATTGCATAGCGGTCGCGATAGTGCTACGAACCTCAGCATGGCCACCTCAATGCCAAAAAATTTGTGACCAAATGACTGCCCTACGTACTGTAGCAGCGGGGGTACAGTACCGTAAGAAATTTTCCCGAACACTGTGTACCGTTATTTTCTGCTGCGACTTGCAGACGAAGCCAAAAATACCGAATACGAAAAAAGATGAGAGCCTACTATACATTAGTGGTGAACAGATCACCGGTTTGGGCCTGTGATCTGCCGTTCGGCGTCAGAAATAAGCGCCAAGTCTAACTGGAAATTTGAACCCAAAGACCCTCAGATTAGATCGTATTTAGAGCTTCGGAATATGTCCAGACAAAATCGTTTTGCTTCATTTCTAAACAAAAATTACTGATAAACGAAACAAATATTACTAAAAAATACCAATCAAAGAAATTTAATACTTTACAGGGTCCCAGCTGTAACTTTCCCAGATTGTTTTAGGTACATCTTCTAGCACGTTAATTTGACCAATCGCAAGCCAAAACAGCTCGAGGTCATTTTGCAAGTTTGGAAGCTTCCCATATCGTGCATGTGTTACAGTAAATGTTGCGGAACTTCCCTTGAAATGCCACATGTATTGTGTACTGGTACATGCATGTGTTTACAGCAAGCATGTCACTAGAACTAAAGCAGCATCTCCCTGCACGCAGAGCCAGGAATATACTGTACGGCTCGGTCTGATCTTAGTACACTCAAGAATGACGTACGTAAACCCTTCACCCATCAAATCTGGCGATGTGTAGTGTTGCCTTTGCGGAAGTCTCTATTATGCTATTCGGTAGGCTGCTGTTCTCCGTACGCCCTGCGGTTTAAATTTGACCACCCTTCAATCTATCGTAACTTCGCACGGGCGCCATTTTGGTGCTTACTAGTTTTAATATAATGGCTCAGGCCGTAACTTTTCCTGAACATTTACAGTATTAATAGCCCCATCTTAGTACTTAACACATGGCACTCGGTTGATTAGCATTGTAGTGACAAATTTAAACCCATTAATCGAGGCTTCTGCAATTCAGGTACACTCGAGATGTTTAGTACAGTATTGGCTAGGCCTACTACTTTTGACTATCGGAGCTCTTGCGCCCATGCTAGCCTACTACTGCTTTTGTACAACATCGTAGGGCTATATCCAGAAGCAGTTATTTATCTCATACTCATGGCCGTACGGGCCGGAGGCTGTGAGGCGGCCACCCCCCCCCCCATGCCAGAAACCTGACAAAATCGGGCAGGTATTTCGACTCAGTCGGCGGGCGGAAAATTGGACAGTTATATCACCGCCCTCCCTGAGAAAAACAGTCCCGTACGGCCATGCTAATACTGACAAGCATGGGGAGTGGATAGACTGCAAACGTAGTTTCATAAATACTGTAAACTGTTGGTGTTTTTCCCTTCTCTCTGAAGCGGGGGGGGAGGGGGTGCGATACGGAAAAATTCCATCTTTTATGAAACATTTGAACAATTTAACTGGTTGACATTTTGGTTAACGGAAACTTGGATATTTGGGGTAGTTAATTAAGGTAGTCCCAGGCGGCTGGTTTTCGGCAGTTTTCTCGAATCAATACGGCTATTGAACAGCCAATAGCTGACCAGAATCTTGTCATCATCAAGCTTCTATGTAACGATGACCTTGCGATGTTTTTCACGGACAGTGAGCACAAATGATTCGCTTGGCAAGTGGATTCTAAGCTCAGTTTATATAGCCTACTGAACAATGAGTGTGGTAACATGACCGGATTATTTTATTCACTTTTTTAAGTCGGGATTTAATAAAAAAGAAATATTCAGAAGTCATTAGCCTAATTGAGAATGATTTTTTCTTGAGCAACGTTTTAAGGGTTATAGAATTCGTCGAGAGCGTCGGTTACCCGTGCAACACTTCACTCGGTCCCTCCACTCGTAACTCACGATGTACAGTAGGTACTGTACATACCGTACATTTTACTTTCTATGCAATGCAGCGTTCAGGTGTTTGTGTAGGAACACTCTACATGCTTGCTCTTTGGGTCACTTTATCTGGCGTGAGATCTTGCAGGTTTATTAACAGAATCTTCTGCATTAATATCACTCTTTTTCATGCTCATGTTGAAAAAGTACAACAAAGCTTAATTTGACAACCTGTCATTATTCTACGCAGCTCTTGAAGTTTATGGGGATGTTTCATGCATGGATTTTCACGATATCGTTTAGGCGTTGTCATAAACGATATCACGAGCAAAATCCCATATCGATATTTTTTTGCCGATATCGTCATATCGTAACAACCCTAATGAATTGGCAAGTATGTAGTGTCTTGGAAGCTTGTTTGATCAAGAGTTAGAGTTAGATGAGGTTTTACGACTCAGTTTCTAACCAATTGGTTTAGGTCGGGCCACGGCCTTTTTTTCCAGTTGTGGCTCACTGGCTTGTTTTTCCTACTCCATTGCTTACGCTGAGCACCAAGCACAATGGCAGTAGGTTCCATTTCTTGTTTGATCAAGAGATTAAAGTAAAGATAACACATCTGGGGATAGGTGGAGAGTGCTTCAAAGGTGCAGAATATGGCTAATAGCACCTACAGCAACATACTACAGACAAAGCCTTTGAAGCTTTCTGTATTTTGAGACCCTACCAAATCTGAGACGTTTATTATTAAAATAGACCAAATTACTTCAGTAGAATAGTGAAAAGTAACTGAAAGTGGCTTCAACCAAGAACGATTTAATAAATTTGAGTAGGATACTCACATGATCCCACCAACACTCAGCAAAGTTTGGTAGTTGATGTTCGAGGCTGTATTCCAGTACTTCAAAGAGGATGCTAATGACATTACAAAGCCAGTAGTCCCTTACCATCAACATCTATGCAAAATAGTAAATAAATGAAACTGTGGGTGGCAGTTTTAATGATAGCTCCAATGATTACAGGTATGGTCATGGGCGGCAATCCCGGGGGGTGGGAGGGGGTGGGGGATTGGGGGCATGTTCCCCCAATATTTGAGAAATCACCTATTGTCTTTGATTTTTCAGACAATGAATTACTTGAAAATGGGGTGCACATTTTCTCCCCCAAATATGGAG
The DNA here is from genome assembly GCA_029531755.1 of Holothuria leucospilota. Classification (NCBI taxonomy): domain Eukaryota; kingdom Metazoa; phylum Echinodermata; class Holothuroidea; order Aspidochirotida; family Holothuriidae; genus Holothuria; species Holothuria leucospilota. Next base: position 10,846,296 of record CM055979.1, read on the forward strand.
AACAAATTGCCGCCCGTGGGTATGATGTTGGGCAACGACTTTGGTACCCAATACCCATGGGCAGTGATTGGGGGGGGGGACAGGGTCGTGTCACCCTCAATAGTTTACAGGGTGGACATAATATTTAGAGGTACAGGTATGCAGAAAAAAATGTTGTTACTCACATTTAAGATATGAATAATTGTGATATCAGCCTATTAATTGCAGCTGGGGAGTACTTTAGATCAGAAACATGTGACCTGTGTCCTCTAGAATGTACCAAATTGCTTGGCTGATTGCCCAAGATGCAAGGAAAATTTCAAACTGCTGCTTTTGTCCATGCTACCAATTTTTCTTCCAATCACCATTATTACTAAGGATTTTATTATAGTTTATTTTGTTGCTATTTTGAACAGTTTTTCAACTTAAAATTACTATTTAACAAAATTTATGATTTCGATTCACACAGACAGCCATCCAGGTGTTAACATTCCATCTCTCTAAGCCATGATAGAACTGGTATTAAACCACATTGCAATACTTACCTTGGCCCACCAACCAAAGAAATGTCCCCAGATAAAAACATCACATTTTTCCTGCATAGAAAGTAAACAAAAGTTTAGAAAGGAAAATAAATTTTTCAAAAAAGTGAATACTAACAAAAATGGCAGATGCACAACGTGAAAGTTAAACCCTAAGACGTCTACACAACACACTGATTAAACATACACATGACCCAGCAGTACAGGAGCACACATAGCATAATTTATGACTAGTCTTCTGTGACTGATGTAAAATAAGGGCGGTCCCTTTAAATCCCTTTAAGTACCATCTCAAAATGGCACTTGTCAGTGTGTCAGACTGGAACGAGTAAGAAGTCATAAATACCAGTCCAAGTGTAGTATGAGTATGAAATGGATCATATCATTATTTTATCACATGCCGCTAATTTTGCCATTAATAATATGATGCACCTTCTGCAAACTCAAAATCCCATCGTGTGCCTCTCTGGGCAGGTTTTCTGACTTAGTTTATTAGAGTACCAGTCGTCCTCTCACATCTAGCCCTCCCTTCTTTTCTGTACTGAAACGAATAGTCAAACAATAGCCTCTGTAGTAAACCTTGCAAGCCAAGTAGTTCTACTGGTTGATAAGAGAGTTGTGGTCAATGTTGCCTTGGAAGCTTATTTGTACAAGTACAAGTACAGATAACAACTCTGGGATATGTCGAGACAGCTGCAGAGGTGCATCATATGGCCAATGGGTCCTCTAGCGCAGGGGTCGGCAAACTAGGGGTCGCGACCCTTTTGAGGTTTGTGAAAATATTTCGGAGGGTCGCAAAAAGGATTTCGGAGCGAAAAATAATTACCAAAATTCTCATTAAAAATAAGCAATGGGAGTGATTCTAATCTAAGAACCAGTGATCTGCTTTATTAACACTGCATAACCAAGTCAAAACAAACTCCTCTTACCGACCCGTCAATTTGAGGGCCACCAAGATTCCGGAGTAGAAAGTTGGGGCTACCAAGCAAAAAAGTTTGAAGACCCCTGCTCTAGCAAAATGCAGCACAAATGTTTACATTACGTCCCCTTTTACACTAACAGAATATTAGTAATATGAGAACTATTCCATCTCCATATGTTTACACTACGTAGTAAAACTACTGTACTCTGGAAAATTTATACTTTAGAATAGCCCCTCGAGTTGAGAATAGTCCGTCCTTTGAGTTTTTTTACACCCACACTCTCATATTTATTATCATACTAATAGAATGGGATAACAATATTTATTTTATTACCATAGCAACACCAGTCCGTACTTCATACTTACCCAGAAGTTATGAAAGTGACCATTTGGGTGAGGATCTGGGTCATAGAACCTACAATCTTCTGCATAGGACTGTTCAGGAAGGGGCACCCCTAGTTTAGGGTCAAAATGTTTCATCAGCTGTCGTGCATCATCAAGACTCTGGAGAAAAATGTAGATCAGAAGTTAATCTTTGACCGTCTCTGTGGTCAGGAAATTGAGGAGCATAGTGAAAGCATTTATCAGGCATAACAATGTACCACCAGCTTTATAATGCACCTCCAAGCTTACAACTAATTACCTGGAGACATATAATAATTCACCTCCAGACTTGTAATGATGTACCTCCAGATTTATAATAATGCATCTCCAGACTTGCAATGATGTACCTCCAGACATAAAATACACCATAAGACTTGTAATGACACACCTCCAGATTTACAGTAATGCATCTCCAGATCTATAGTAACATTGGTCCTCCACGCATATAATTATACACCTCCAGACTTGTAATGATGTACAGGTCTCCAGATTTATAACAATACATCTCCAGACTTGTAATGATGTACCTCCAGACATATAATACATCTCCAAATTTGTAATGATATACCTCCAGACATATAATAATACATCTCCAGACTTATAATGATGTACCTCCACTCACATAGTATAAATACACCTCCAGACTTGTAATGATGCACCTCCAGATTTTTAATGGTACCCATACACCTCCACATTTAAGATAATGTACCTACACTTATGACAAGCCACCTCTTGACTTACAGTATAATAACATACCTCCAGAGAGTCCAGACCTTCAATAATGTACTTTAATAAATACTTACAATAAGGTATCTCCTTTTAGACAAACCTGCAGAGCAGATGTTGGTTTCATTTTTCAGAGCTGCCTTTTCATGTTCTAGGTTTAACATGAACATAACAATCCTGACAAAATCTAAGAATTTCCTTACATATGAAGAGGAATATGACAAAAAAACCAGGAATGATCATTGTAAAGATGAATAAACTGACTTACTTGGAAGAGCAAGTAGACTAAGGCAAGTTCATAAACAACACTGAGGCAGAGAACAAGTCTCCAAAAGGCAGGATGCGGTCTTGTGAATGGACCATCTTTGGTTTGGGTCATTCCAAAGAGACAAAAGGCAGCTATGCAGGCCAATATACCTCTGCAAAAGGAATTGTAAATAATCCAAATCAGGAACACAGTATCAACTGAGAAGGATCTTCCATATTCATCTGGTGTAGAGTCAACTTTAGCATCGAGACTTGTGCACTTGAAAGGCAATGTTGCATGGTTATTTGCACATGCTAATCAACTGGACTGATTATTTAAAGTGGACACAAAACCAGAGGGTCTTTAACTCAAAACGAATAAAGGAAATACCTGTTAGAATTCCAATATTTTGTAGCATTGTCGTCAAGTTATAAGCTATGCAAAACTTAAAAACGCAGAGCTGTGCACGGTGTCATTATTTCTTTTACTACCACCCCACAGTATATTTATAATGACCTCTTTCTAAAACTATTTGTCCGCCACAATACTTTGTAACAGCACACTAATGCTTCCTTAATATACAGTATTTTTATAAAAAGACCCACAGCACACATCAAAATTCTGGGGTCTATAAAATGAAGGAAGAGTATCAACGATACCATAACAAATATCCTATAAGTCCCTCCAATTAGACGAGCTGGGAAATTAGATTTTGCTGAACCATTGTACTACCACAGATCAAGGCCAAGGATAACTGCACACGGACACGAAGGCTTTGAGAAACTGTTTTTTGTCTTTCACAAGTTTCTGTCATACTACCCAACCCTTCTGGTCCTAATTAAGGAGATCTACATTGAAAAGAACTTTTCCTGTAAAGAAAATTCTCTTTGATCCATGATTGATGTCTAGAGAACCATAGTTTAACACTGGAAAATTGTGCGTGATTACACAAAATATCTGTCTTGCACATGCAGTCTCTGTTGTGGTACACTTTCCTTCCCAGCATGCATTGTAGCCTGAAGTTTCCCAACTCGTCTATTCCATACACCTCAGATTTGCATATTTATTTAAATATCAAATTTTGTTTATTTATGTTGCAAGTAAGAACCAGAAATTCCTCACAAAATCGTCAATATTTAATGACTTCTGATGGGAACTGAGACTACTGTATTTTCATGTTTTCAAAGTCTTTTCCATTACAAAGAAAATTACAGCACACATAGTGACTTACATATGTTCAAAAATTGTTAAAAGACAAACTGGTTGTAATAAGTACTGTATGCTGTCTGCATGATGCAATTTGCATAAAGGTGTTTTTACTGTTTTCTTAATTGTGTGATGTTTTGTAGCTGGGTTTGTGATTGGTTTTTTTTTCTCTCCTTTTCGACCCATTACAGTGAATAAATCTCCAGGCGTTTGCTGTATTTTTGTGGTTAACTTCCTATACATATGTACAGAAAAAGAGTTTCATGTGTACAAAGCACTTTTGGTAATATACTGTACTGCCAGCAATCAAATTATTCAAACTGTTCAGAAGTTGTGCCAGCTTCCACAGTTTTTTTTTTCTAATTCAGCTCTGCATAATGCATAGTAGTGCCTGTACACAGTAAAATCTTGTACAACCTCCTTGGTAAAAGGTTGCATACAAAGCCAAGGTATGATGACCTTTGAATGTTCGCCTACCATGCTGTACATAGATCATCACTGTCTTTGTCTCCGTTATCAGGGCTTGTTCACTGAAGTGTACATGCTGTGCTACTGGAAACTGTCAGAAAACAGTGCTGTATGCTAAAATGCAGATACTGTACCATTAAAATTTAGTGTTTTATATCCAGAACTTAAAGTTGTGGTAGCCGTGTACAGTATGAGAGTGCACACCAAATGTATGTGTCTTTTGAAACTGATCTGTTCTTGAGTCTCTTTATTCCAACATGAATGTATGTTTCAACTGTGCCTTAGGAGTTAGGTCTGGTAGTGGCTACTGTATATAGGGTTAAGCGTAGGTAAGGTATGGTCAGGGACAGGGCCAAAACAAAACCCATTTTAAAATCACAATTTCTCTGTGAAATGAAAATTGGAAATGTGAGTTCATCACTCAAACCCTGCCAAATGTCTGCATGTATATGCAGTGTCTGAACATACAGTAGGTGACATAGAGGTTCAGAACATAGGGGATGTTGAAACATAGAGACATAACCAAGTCTGCAAATTATTGAACCAAATAATGGATGTTTGGAACACAAACAGTTAGGTTCAGATGAAGGGTGGATGTTCCCTGAATGATTTACAAGGTGACAATCTATTTGACATGGCAGGCACCTACTTAATAATTAATAACTTTCAGATTAATTTGTTACTATGACTACAATGGAGGATTGTTTGCCTATAGGGGGATACTGATGCAACTCCAGACTTTGTTATCAGCATCAAACCAACAAACGTGCAAAGGCCAACTTGCTACATAGATTTCTACAGGGTAAGGGACTCAGATACATTGCAAATACCGTAATCTCCTTACATTGGGATGAAAAAAATACTGTACTAAACCTTCTAATAGCCATTATGTGCAACTCCTTTCGGACACCTGTTGGATATACAGCTACTTCACACAGTTAGTACACAGTAAATAAGATTATGGGAAGGCCAAATTTTCACGCAGTTACAGTAAGCCAGTCAGTAGCATAGCCAGGATTGTGTCATAGGGAGGGTTTTGGAGTACGACATGAGGGAAATTTAGGTCTAAGGGAAGGGAGAAAAAAATGGCTATTTTAGGTCTCCAGATGCAAAATGGTGCAATGTTTGTGCCTCAAATGTAATAAAGTTTATAGTGATCATGTGTTTTTTTTTTGCAATTATTTTTTTTCAAGGTTGGGTCATGGGGGGTTTCAACCCCCAAAACCCTCCCCGTGGCTACGCCACTGAAGCCAGTCCAAATTATATGTAGCTAGGCTCAATGCAGAACATCACTACACAAAAACTGGGCTTGCATCTACAATACTAGAGTACCCAAGGCTTGTCAAATTAACACTTACCCACTTACGGGCAGTAAGTGAAATTTTCTTGCGGTAAGTGTTGTTCTAAATCTAGACAAGTCAGTGGGTGAGTAAAGCATACAATATCATGTTTTGACACACAGTATTAGCCTACCCTTAAAATTGTGTCTAAATAATTTACACTGATTCAAAAGAAATAAAAGGAGAAATGAGAAGAGCGTATTTTATTAATTTTGCTGTGATCATCTAATTTCCATGTGGGATCATGTGGGACATAGAGTTTAATAATGTTGTTATATTATGAAGGTACCGTTGTGCCTCAGACTGTGCATAGGTGACTTAAAATTGGGTAAATAAAGGAAGGGTAGTGGGTAAGTGACTAAAAATGTTAAATATGAAGCTTGAAACTACTGCAGTGTACATAACATTGTTCCCACAGTGACAAAATGTTACATGCTATGAAAATGCCAGTAAGCCTACAATCCCAAGTAGTCCCGCACAGCCCGGGAAAATCTTATTAGTGATGGTCAGTAACTTTCACATTCTGCGGTTTTAGTCCAGCGAGTTGTATCTTCACAACTGTGCTCAATCAGGACATACTGTATGATCCGGCCAAGCCCTAGTAGCCACTGGAACTACTCATTAAGCACCACAAGTCATTATTTGCTTGAGCGCACATTGTGCGAGTTCTGTTACCTTGTTACGATGCAAGCCTGATTATTACTGTGGTCAGCTTCTACAAGAATTTGGACTAAAAGGACTTTCATGTCATGTACAAAATCATTCTGCTTAAAACCTCTGCTCCTATCCATGACTATAAAACATAAATCATCTGGCCACTTTTACGAAAGGAAGTGAAACCCTTATTTGCCAAACTATCCCAGAACATCAAAAGTATCCATCACCGGTGGTAAACTGCTGCCTGAAGCAGCATTTTCCACCCCACCTATTTTCATTACAAGGCAAAATATATTTGTGTCAACATTCCTTCTGTGCTTCTAGACCAAACTCTAAAAGCTTGACTTTTGAAATATTTAACTCTTGAAAGTCTTCTTGAGGAATATGACACACTCAAAAGGCAGGAGCCCCTAGACAGCACCCTGTATGGGGTTCACACTCAGTGTATGCATCACAGGCACACTTCCTTGTTCATATGCATATTACTGTGCACCCTCCTACTAACTCTGGAAAGTTCTGACTGCCTATACAGCTACACAGTAGCTTACCATACAGTAGTATTATTGTTACTCCAGCACATATATACTGTAGTACAGTGCAATCTAAACATAAAGTTAATTACAATATTAGAAAAAGGAAACTTCCTTACCTTTTTGTGTTATAATTAATATCATTCTGTGGTTCTTCGATGAGTGCTACATAGAGAAATACACCCAGCATAAAGACAAGGACAGTAATAGAATGTGTTCTCCTGCACAAAGACAAGACAAAGAAAAATGAATATTCTGTGATTTCAAAATACCTGCAACATAAATGCACCGAAAGTAGAACTTCAAACATATGGCATACTTTATATATTGCATAGTAACAATGAAATTTAGTGGCAAGTTTAATTAGTATGAAAGGAAAACCACTAGAGCTGCGATTTCAAAGTTAAGTACAGTACTGTACTATGAAAGACAGTAAAATGGCTGCAGTATGGCCAGGAATAATTTTCCAAAAGAGGGACATTTATTAGGGTTGAATGGGATTGGTCAATTCAATTATCTTACAAAAGCTTCTAGTGGCCGGGCACTGTAAAGATGCTTCAGTCCCGAGAATCAGTGATTTCACTGACTCGGGCACCAGGGTCAATGAGGCGCATCTTTTGATTTTGACGCACAGGCACAAACCTCTGGGGTCAAACTGACGCACAGCTTTTCACCCCAACAATATGTAATGATATAGAAAATAAAGATAAAACAAGAATAAAGTTTGTTGCATTAAACTCATATTTATTTTGACCCCTTCTGTTGCAGTTTTGACTTGTAAATTTATTCTCAAGGGTCAGTGACTCCTGAAAAAAATGATGAGTGAAAACCCTGGAGAATGTAAATTTACATGGAAACTCCAATCACATGCTTTTTGAACTTTGCTATTGTATCTCTGTCTATCTGCCACAGTCACAGTGACAAGCCCTCTTTCCATGAGTTTTCAAAAAACAAACAAACAAACAAACAGACAAACAAAACCACTGAGAACATCCTTGTCCAGGAAACTTACTATATAAGGTAAAGGAAGCCAGTAATTTTTTTGCGAATATTTTTATTTATAGGGAGCGTACATGAAAAATGCTGGAAGGCTGTTTATGAGCGAGGGGGCATTAACAAGAGGAGTGTGAACAGATATAAATACTACTGTATACAGTACAGTACGGTACAGTATATGATATTATACATCACTGCATATGTAAGATTAACTTTTGTTTGCTTAATGTATATGCAAGAATGATTGCTCAATGAATATTTATGTTTAATTTGCATAATATGTTGAAAAGTATTCAAAACATTTAAGGTACAAGCTGGAAAGAGTCCTCAGTTGAGGAGTAGTTCATTAAGTTTTTGCATTGTTTCCAAGCAGCTGCTTTCACATATATGTTCTTTGCATATTAGTTCGTTATTTCTCCACGACTTAGTACATGTTGATTCAGATCATGCTGACAGGAAGAAACAGAGATTGCATCCCCAGTATTGTAGTGGCATGTCCTTTCTTTTTACTCCTTGCACATGTACATCTCGGCACAGTCCTACACATAGACCCAGTTAACATGAACACGAACACAAACTCATTTTCCTGTACTTGTACAGTGTACATATAAAATCCATGCAACATCAAGTGAAGTCTCCAATTACTGTACATATGTACATACACTGTGTGGGTGTGAAGTACAGTTAATCATCAAGCAGGGTTTCTGACTTAAAAGACAGACACTCATCACCACAAGAACATTTTTGGTTGGGGAAAGCCAAAATTTTTGATTGGTGACTGCTCTTTGATTGACATACAAGTCAGAAAATTCAAAAGATGCAGAGTACAGTACCTCACATTACACAGTATGCTGAGAGAGTGTTCTGATCACACATTAGGGCCTTGTATGCTCACTAGGATATGGCCTTAGCAATAAACTAGGTTGTGTCTGCACATGGAGGGGCTTCCAGCAGTAGTCTGCAGTAGATGGAGGCTAGAACTAACTTATTCAGGTGTGGATCCAGACATTTCGAAATGGGAGGGGGGGCTGAAAGCCCCCTTGAATATTCTCCTAGATTAGAATTATATGCTAATTTTTGCGTATTTGTTGTTGATGTGGCGAAAAAAGGGGGGGGGCTAAGGCCTGGAAAGCCCCCCCTGGATCTGTGCCAGTTAGTTGGGAGAATTGGAATTGTCTGGGATGAGATTTGCCCTTTAACACTTGAATTTATCAATGACCAAGTAAATAGCCTGCACAATTCAGCCCATAAAGTAAATAGTAAGTACTACCCTGTATGTGAAGTAGGTGCACTTACTGTACTGTATTACTCTTTGTATATGTATATGTCATTTCTACTATACTGCAAGTTTGGATGCATGACTGATTACAGTGGTTAACTAATATGAATTCTCCCATAAAACATCATATTCAATGCCGTACCTATACAGAGTGGTACAGTACGTACAATACAAAAGTAACAGCCAAGGTCATTTATTTAGCTGTAAATAATATGACAACATACTGCGTCACACACAACCAGAGCATGTATCACACTCCATCCCCTTTGCCTTACCATCATTTTTCTTCCTTTTTCCACTCTAACATTTAATTTTCCTCAGTTCCTTTGTGGTACTTTACTTGAGCAATTTTGTGAGGGTACCAATCCCACTCATTGAACCTTGCACTAGTAGAGCACAGTGCACTGCACTATACAGCACAGCCCTGTACCATTTACACTAAGTACTGCAGCCTAAGCCATTGACCAGGTACAGTAGCTATGAACCTACTGTATTAATTAGTAAAATATATGCACTGTATACCAAATTGTGGGTGAGCAGTGAAGTACAGTAGTGTATACATGCTTCTTTCCCAGTTACTGTAACATACTGAAACCTAATGATCAAAAACAGCATGTGTACAGTACAGAAAGACCTGGGAGAAAGTAAAGGCCTGTGTAAACGTTCAACATTTCAGGACACTTGTGTCAGCACCAGTAATTGCTACAACACATTGTTACCGTAAATGTTGAAAGTGTGTACAGAGCAAAAAAAGTTGGTAACATATGTGTCCCAACATGTATCGACACATGTTGTCAAATAACTCAAAATCAATTTTCCGGCAACATGTGTCCAAGCTCTGTCCAACCAGAAATAGTATTTGAATCAGCAGCTGAGCCACCTGTAGGTAGCGCACCACTAATTCAAAGGAAATATCCGCTCAGGATGTCACCCTACGAATTTAACATGCTAGAAATTTTTTTTTTTGGGGGGGGGGGGGGTTAGATCATGTTGGTGAAAAGATGTGTTCCAGTTTTGATGTGTATCCGGTAGGAAAGGAATTGAAGTACTCATCCTACAAAATAGAGAAAATTGAAGACATTTCAGGCACTCTCGTGAGCTTTCTCGTAGGCCTATGAAATTTGCCCCAGGTAGGTAACTTAAGTGGGTGATTGTTATGGGAGCTATTTTAAGGAAGGGGAAATTTGACCGGGGTGATTGCCTAAGGGGAATTGAAGAGGGAGGTGGGAAATTGTCCAGGGGGATCCTGATACCAGTTTGGAAACATTCCACTTTTGGGCAACAGTAGGTATCAGTGTTCTCCAGTTGGTGTAATAGCGTGGCGGGTCCCAGTTTATTTCAAAATTAGTCTTCTGCCCCCTGCTTGGAAAAGTACCACCCAACTAAAATCTCCTTTTGAATAATAGTTTTTCTATACAACCAGCCATCTAAAAATCAGGGGTGGTCCCAGACAGCCCTGGGAACTATGCTCAGTCAGGGAAGCCTGCCCCCCCCCCCTCGGTGAAGTTTGCCGTTCTCGTCGAGAAATTGAGGAGCACCCGAAGGGATATGGAATTTTCGTCTAATGGCTCCCATTTGACTACCCCTCCTCCTCCCCCACCATGCCCTCTCCATCAAATCCATTGAAAGTCCCCCCTCTGAACTGCCTGTCAGAACCCTTCCCTCCTTAGTTTGGGACCCAGGTGGCTAGCCCCCTCCCTTCGTGACGGAACATTCAAAGAGTAAAAATAAGAACAAGGGGAGAAAGGGGAAAAATGAAAACGTAAAATATGTATGTGGTGATGTCAGTGGTGGCGCCAAGTGGGAGTGGGTATGCCCCCCATTTGGGAAGGCTGCCTGACGGGGAAATTTTACGGTTTTGTTGGGATTTGTTATGAATACGATAAAATATGTAGTTCCCGACATCAGCCAGTCACCCAATGATTGACTTACACCTGTAATTTCGGTCCAAATTAGGGCAAATTCTTCAATACAAACCCAAATTTTTCTAATTTTCTTGGTTGAAAACTCGAATGCTTTCAAATTTCCTATGGTTAAAAGCTCAACTTTCTTCAAATTTTTTTCCAATAAGGGCCAGAAATTTTTGGCATGCTTCGAGCATCCAAATTTCACTTCAAGCATCATTTCGGCACTCTATCCCCCTCATCAAGGCTTCGGGTTACTGCCCCCGTCAGGGAGCTTCGATCAAATCCTGGTGCCACCCCTGGTTGGTGTAGGTAGCAGGTGAGGCGCACGTTGGGGCGGGAAACTGCGACTCCCTCGGGGAACGTGAACCCCATGTACAATTGCCAATATTATTTCAGCTGCTCCCAAAACACATCTTCTTTCTGAATCCTCCATCTTCCTTCTGAATGTCTGCTTTCCTGCTCTTTTTGACAACATGTTGCTCAAGTGTGTTGCAACATGTGTCTAGTGTATACAAGGACAAAATTTCTGTGTCCACGTGTGTCAGCAACATGTGCCAACACGTGTCATGTGTCCTCAAATGTTGATAGTTTCCGGGGGGCTTAATACATACTCCCCAGAAAGACAAACCTTCAGATATGCATTACCTAAGTATAGTCAATGCACAGAAGGTCATCTGAGGGCACTAAAACCCAAGGACATACAGGTATATACATGTGCAGTACAGGCCAGTGCAGTGAAAGCATTACTGTACATGCTGTTCTGAAGTTATACATACATTAGTCATCTGGGACTAATATTAGCCTGCTGAGCAGATGTCCAATTTTTCCATTCAGAACATTGCTACAAAAAACCACCATCTGCAGTGATGTCAGAAACTGACAGAAACTTCATTCATCACATAACCACATGCATACTTTTGAAAAAAAAATATTACACAACGAAGCATTTTCTTAGTAGCCTATGCTACAAACCATCTTATTTCAGTGTACTTGTACCCAAAGTCGAAACTTTCAAAAATACAAGTTATAAAGCTGAACCAGAATGCAAAAATGCATTGAGGTTTCGATGATATATGTTTTATTCCATATAAAGTCATATGATGTCCCATATCTTTCAGTCAATGGTCAAATGCTATCTTAACATGTTGGAAAAATACAGTTTTGTATTCCTATTTAGTCTTGGGAATTCTTGGGAAATTTTGCTTTTTTTACTTCTGGTGACCCTAGATGACCTTTGACCACCAAAAACAATAGGGTCCATCTTTTCACCATAACACATCCAAATACTAAGTATAAAATCTATCCAAGCTTTCTCCCTTGAGAAACTGTGTTAACAAGGTTTTCAGTGTTTGACCCCTGGTGACCCTAGATGACCTTTCAACTCCACCAAAAACAATGGGGTACATCTTCTCACTATAACACATCAATTTACCAAGTATGACATCTATTCAAGCTTCCTACCTGGAGATATCGTCTTGACAAGGTTTTCAGACATTGACCTCTGGTGACCCCAGATGACCTTTGACCTCCACTAAAAACAATAGGATTCATCTTCTCACTATAATGCATCTACATACTACGTATGAAATCTATCTAAGCTTCCTACCTGGAGATATCGTGTTAACAAGTTTTTCAGAGTTTAACCCCCGTGACCCCAAATGAACTTTGACCTCCACCAAAAATGATAGGATTCTTCCTCTTACTATAACACATCTACATACAAAGTATGAAACTTATTCAAGCTTCCTACCTTGAGATATTGTGTTAACCAGGTTTTCAGGGTTTCACCCCCGGTGACCCCAGATGGCCTTTGAACCCCACCAAAAATAATAGGGTTCTTTCTCTACCTATAAGGCATCTACAAACAAAGTATGAAATTTATCTAAGCTTCCTACCTGGAGATAGCAGGTTAACAAGGTTTTCAGGGTCTGACCCCTGGTGACCCCAAATGACCTTTGACCTCCACCAAAAGAAATAGGGCTCTTCCTCTTACCATAACCCATTTACATACAAAGTATGAAATTCATCCAAGGTTTGTAACTCAAGATATTGTGTTAACAAGATTTTCAGGGTTTGATCCCCGGTGACCCCAGACGACCTTTCACCTCCACCAAAAATAATAGGGTTCTTCCTCTTACCATAACGCATCTACGTACAAAGTATGAAATTCATCCAGGCTTCCTACCTCGAGATATTGTGTTAACAAGGTTTTCAAAGTTTGACCCCCTGTGACCCCAGGTGACCTTTGACCCCCGCCAAAAACAAAAGGGTTCTTCCTCTTAATATAGGGCATCTATGTACCAAGTTTGAGTACTGTCAGAGCTTCCCTTCTTGAGATATCGTGTTAACAAGGTTTCCAGGGTATGACCCCCGGTGACCCCAGATGACCTTTCACCTCCACCAAAAATGATAGGGTTCTTCCTCATACCATAACGCATCTACATATAAGGTATGAAATTCATCCAAGCTTCCTACCTCAAGATATTGTGTTAACAAGGTTTTCAGAGTTTGGCCCCCGGTGACCCCAGGTGACCTTTGACCCCCACCAAAAACATTAGGGTTCTTCCTCTCAATATGGGGCATCTATGTACCAAGTTTGAGAACTTTCAGAGCTTCCCTTCTTGAGATATCGTGTTAACAAAGTTTTCAAGGTTTGACCTCCGGTGACCCCAGATGACCTTTCACCTCCACCAAAAATGATAGGGTTCTTCCTCATACCATGACGCATCTACATACAAAGTATGAAATTCATCCAAGCTTCCTACCTCAAGATATTGTGTTAATAAGGTTTTCAGAGTTTGACCCCCGGTGACCCCAGGTGACCTTTGACCCCACCAAAAAACAATAGGGTTCTTCCTCTCAATATGGGGCATCTATGTACCAAGTTTGAGAACTGTCAGAGCTTCCCTTCTTGAGATATCGTGTTAACAAAGTTTTCAGGGTATGACCCCGGGTGACCCCAGATGACCTTTCACCTCCCCAAAAATGATAGGGTTCTTCCTCATACCATAACACATCTACATACAAAGTATGAAATTCATCCAAGCTTCCTACCTCAAGATATTGTGTTAACAAGGTTTTCAGAGTTTGACCTCCGGTGACCCCAGGTGACCTTTGACCCCCACCAAAAACAATAGGGTTCTTCCTCTCAATATGGGGCATCTATGTACCAAGTTTGAGAACTGTCAGAGTTTCCCTTCTTGAGATATCGTGTTAACGAAGTTTTCAAGGTTTGACCCCCGGTGACCCCAGATGACCTTTCACCTCCACCAAAAATGATAGGGTTCTTCCTCATACCATAACGCATCTACATACAAAGTATGAAATTCATACAAGCTTCCTACCTCAAGATATTGTGTTAACAAGGTTTTCAGAGTTTGACCCCCGGTGACCCCAGGTGACCTTTGACCCCCACCAAAAACAATAAGGTTCTTCCTCTCAATATGGGGCATCTATGTACCAAGTTTGAGAACTGTCAGAGTTTCCCTTCTTGAGATATCGTGTTAACGAGCAAAGTGTCACAAACACACACACATACATACACACACACACATACACACACACACGCACATACACCCATACATACACACACACGCCATCATGAATGCATAGGTTTCTCTTATCATCGAAACCAAAAATGAATCCAACTGGTCCAACTTCCATCTTCTTAGGGCATTCCTGAGCTGAGATAAAAAATGTTGAAGCTTATTCACTCAGTTTAAAGTCAGTTAAGATTGTGGAATGATTTATGATGTCATTCTTGTACTAACTCAAATTACCATCTTTGTCTTTCTTTGTTTTCTTCTATCCTTTCGCCAAAATATGATCATCTTACTGTTATGGAGTGACTTGACTAAACAAGCCCACTCCATACATGCTACTATATGGAAGAAAACAGTAAAATTGTCAAGGTCATATTTCATTTCAATTTCAAAAGGAAACAAAAGCAGGTAATGTGAGTTGTACAAGAAAGACATCACAAATTGTTGTGCAATTGACTATTCGAAACCAATTAAGTGAATAAATTTTATTATTTTATATTTCAGTAACAGAGTAAGCTATGAAAATGGGATCGAGTCGTATGCATGAGATTCATTTTCCAACCTTGGAAGTGTATATTCTTGTAATTCTAGACTTAAGCAGTGTTCTCCACTGATTTAATTTTTGTCCAGGTGCTTTGAAAGTTAATAGTGATTGCTGTCTATAAAGAGAGAGGGTGCTCTCTTTGAAAAATGTTTGCTAAAATAGATGATAAATTTAATAACAGCCTACTTTGAAGACTACTGTAAAGTACATTGCTGATTATTATTATTATTCAATTTTCACACTGAAATTATTTCTGTTTGCTCTATTAAAGGTTTTGAATTGATTATTTCTGTCCAGGTGGTTAAACTTTTTGTCCGTGTGGTACAATTTTTGTCCGTGTGCTGAGCACCCTCTACAAATTTTGTCCAGGTGCAGCACCCTAACAAAACAGCTACAGTAATGGAGAACACTGTTTAGGTACACTTTGACTTGACACTTCTCTGGAACAGTACAATCATGTGGATACACAGTACTGTACACAACTGCAAATGCTGAAATAAAGCTCATTGATACTGGCTACGAACAAATAAATAGTATTTCCCACTTAATCATGTCAATCCACAAGTTTTGAGTTAATCTTAGCCAATATCTAACTACCTGGACGTACTCAAAACCCTTCCAAAAGCTCATTTTATATCATGTAACGGACCTACTGCTCAGTGAAAGAAATATTTGACTGTTCCGGCAGTCTCTGAGGGGCCAGCCTGTGTGCATGACCAAAACTGAAGAGATGGAATCATTTGGAATTGACAACTTTATCTTGTGTGAGTTAAGCCGCGGTCACACTACAACGAATTCGGATCGGGTTCCGATCAGATTTTTCAGAGTTTTTATTAAAATCTTCTCCATTTCGGGTCGGAAAGAACACAAAATTTGCCAACCTGTGTAATTATATGATTTTTATCACAGGACTACGAAAATTAAATTTATACGAATTATTTCGTGACGTCACATCGACAGACAGCTTTTATCGGACTACGCGTGTCCGATAAAAGCTGTTTGTCAGTGTGACGTCACGAACCAGAAAGCCCAAAGGCTTAGTGATTCCTTGCCAAATGGGGATGCTTTGTTGCACTGAGGTTTATCCCTCAAATTTACAAGTATCACAAGTATTCAACATCCCTGTCTTGAAATATCATGTTTTTAAATGCATTTGGTCTTTGACCTCTGATGACCTCTAATGACCTCTGACCTCCAATGGATCTTGGATCTTGAAAATTCTTGGGAAATTTTGCTTTTTGACCTCTGGTGACCCCAGATGATGATCTTGGGAATTATTGCTTTTTTACGTCTGGTGACCCCATGACAATCTTGGGAATTGTTGAGAAATTTTGCTTTTTGACCGCTGGTGACCCCAGATGACCTTCTTGGGAATTCTTGGGAAATTTTGCTTTTTGACCTCTGGTGACCCCAGTAACAATCTTTGGAATTCTTAGAAAATTTTGCTTTTTGACCTCTGTGACCCCATATGATAATCTTGGCAATTCTTGGGAAATTTTGCTTTTTGACCTCTGGTGACCCCATATGACGATATTGGGAATTCTTGGATAATTTTGTTTTTTGACCTCTGGTGACCTCAGATGACCTTTGACCTCTACCACAAACAATAGGGTCCTTTCTCTCACCATGATAAATCTATATACCAAATATGAAAAGTGTCGGTCACTGGCAACTTGAGATAGCGCGTTTACAAGCCGTTTATGAGGTTTTCGCAATTTAACCTCAGGTGACCTCAGATGACCTTTGACCTCTACCAAAAACAGTACGCTTCTTCCTCTTGACATGACAAATCTGTATACCAAATATGAAAAGTGTCCTTCACTCCTATCTTGAGAAATTGTGATTACAAGGTTTTCGGTCTTTTACTTCCGGTGACCTCAAATGACCTTTGACCTTTACCAAAAACAATAGGGTTCTTCCTCTCAACATGACAAATCTGTATACCAAATATGAAAAGTGTCGGTCATTGCTACCTCGAGATATCGTGTTTACAAGCCGTTTATGAGATTTTCGCAGTTTAACCTCCGGTGACCTCAGATGACCTTTGACCTCTATCAAAAACAATAGGCTTCTTCCTCTTGACATGAAAAATCTGTATTCCAAATATGAAAAGTGTCGGTCATTGCTATCTTGAGATATCATGTTTATAAGGTTTTCGCTTTTTGACCTCTGGTGACCTCAGATGACCTTTGACCTCTACCAAAAACGATAGGGTTCTTCCTCTCAACATGACAAATCTATATACCAAATATGAAAAGTGTCAGTCATTGCTAACAGGAGATATCGTGTTTACAAGCAAGGCGTCACATACACACATACACACATACGCACACACACACACACACACCATCACCATCGCATAGATTCCTTGCCTGCCTTCTGCAAGGAATCAAAAATGAGTTAACATTTTATTTTCATAGATCTCTGATGCAAATCATATATTTACACTGGTTGGCAAATTCTGGGCTCTTTCTGACCAGAGACGGAGAAGAGTTTAATAAAAACTCACAAAAATCGGATCGGACTCTGATCCGAATTCGTTGTAGTGTGACCGCGCCTTTATTCTGCTAGACTTACACTTGTACACAAATGGTCAATTCCCTACATGCAAGAGTGGGTACACAACTTTTTGTGCTATGTATGCAAAACCTGTGAGTTTTCTAAAATTTTGTGATAAACATCTGCAAAAACCTCAATGCTACTGTGAAAAATTTGAACATGTTTAAAGGGACTGTTGCATAAAACCTCACTGAACATGTTTAGAGATTGCTGGTCAACTAGTGACTGCAAAATTTAATTGACGAAAATTCAAGCAACAACATCACTCTGCTTGGTCAGTTCAATCAGTACTGGACCAGTACCCTATGCCATAACAGACAGTTCACAGGCAGTAATACGTGGATATGCTACTGTAGTTTAGGGGGGGCTGCTCTCTATTTTGACATCTCTTTGTTCTGATGTCTCTATATTCTAACAAGTCTACACTTGTAAGTGTTAGGGTAAGGGGTAGGTTAGAACCTTACCCTTATCCTAACACTGACCTAGCTTCATGCAGACTTGTCGGAATATAGGGATGTCGGAACAAAGAAGTGTAACCATAGTTTAGTATGGAAGGTGCATTAAACAGGTGTACATCAATACGTGTGTACACTGAAGTGGGGAAGGCAGGGGGTGGAAGTAACCTATAGTTGGGAGAATTTTCCTGCCTGGAGCAAGGCTGTCCTTTGATCGGCAGTATTTCCTTGGGTAAGTTATTAAAGTATACAGTATATATGTACACTCTGAATGATAGTCCCTGACCACTTGATTATTTCTCAACTTCAGTAATTCACGTCATCCTGTTTAGATACTGATAATTAATAAAAGTAGATTAATATTCAACTAAACTTTCCACAACATATCCATGGGTATTAACGATACTGTGCTTGACATTAATGTGATTGCTTTAGAAATAAGCATACTTATCTGTTAATAATAAGCATGTGTACAGTATTGTATGTACAGTATGTATACACAGTATTCCAAAACAAAGTAGGTGAGGAAGCGAACGTGCACATACAAGTTATTAAAAATTAAAAACTTCCCCACAAAATATTTCACTCCTTGTTTGATCAGGAGTAAAAAGACGAAGTTGACGTATGATTCATCATTGACAAGATTGCACTTTGCAATATTAGAAGGTGACATACAGAAGGATACAGTGCTTATTAAAGCCAATGTTTTGTAACACCAGACAGTGTAGTAGTCAATAGTATGCTAATTTGTACTGTGGCATGGGGATACACTTAGTTCCACACAGACATGATGCAACACTGCAGCTGTACGTTACATTCAAGGACAGTATGCTGTTCCTGCGTTATAAAGTGTCTGTGGTTAACCTACATAACTGTACCACATGATATTAACTGAACATAATTTACACTTCTGGTACCAGAAGGACTGCAGTATAGTCTGGGAGGTGACCTAACAACCAAACAATCTATTCACAACAGGGTTACTATCCGTCCCGATTAATCGGGATTGTCCCATTTTTTAAAGGAAAAGTAAGTGTCCTCGCCGGTAAAACAAATCGTCCCAATTTTCTTGAAAATGAATGTAGCTGTCATACTCTGTACATAACATGTTTTCTGTGCGCAGTAAAAATCCTCATGATTGATCATGGTTTTGAGCCCTGAAGATTAGGGTATAGCCCGAACTTCAGACCTGCACTGTAGCAGTGTAGCTCCAGCTACATACGTACTGACTGAACTGGCTACCTGTGCTGTTTTGATGGTAGGCCTATATATGTACAGTATGAGTGTGGCAATTGTGAGTTGCACTTTTCATTTTTGGATATTTTTATGATTATGCAGTTATGCCACAAAGTACTAATTTTAGTCCAAAGACTGTTGTCTGTGAAGTAAATGCGGAACACACCAACACAGCATTAATTACATAAATTTCTGAAATTGTTCATATACTTGGCAAACAAAACTAGTGAAACCAGCTTTAAAAAATAGCACCATTTGGCTTCTAGGCAGGTACCAAACTAACAAAGGGGAGCGGGCCACCCCATTGGAACCCTCCTCCAGGTCAGTCTCAAAAGTTATGTCCCACTTTCAGCTGAGAAAACTATGGTAACCCTAATTCAAAAGCAAATCCAAGAAGGGGACAATGCAACAGGTCAAAATGCAGACCCCCCCCAACCCATACCCCTCTATCCACATGTACTGTACTATTAGAGACAAAAGAATTAATTATGCTTCTTCAAACCCCCAACCTCTTTTGGAAGCCCCGGGTATCATTCAAGATTAGCAACTGCATTTTGATAGACTAAACAAATATTTTCACTCTGATTGGTCAGTCATGACTTGTGCAGATCAATAAATGTAATGCATGCAGGGCACTGTAGCCCACTGCATTGTCAGATCAAATCACACTTGGCATTAAAATCACACACAGTTGGCTAGTGTGCTACATGCAAAATGTGGTCTTGAGTAGAAGTTTTATCTAAGAGGTGCAGTAGACAGATAAGTTTTTGTTAAAGGGGATATGGCATCCCCCCAAACATATTTAGGAATAGCCCTAGAATTCTAAATACAGTTGATGATTGCAATTTGACCGACATTCATGCAAAAAATATAGCTCCACTCTGATTGGTCAATGATGACTTGTACAGTCAGTTGTTTTTCCCAAAACAGCTCGCACACATTTGTGTGTCAATATGGCCTTGAGGAACTGAAACTCAGTGCTGGGTACTGAGTCTCTGTCTTGGAGGTGTTCTAGACAGGTGATTTTTTTTTTTTAATTGCAGGAGGGCTAGAAGTTAACTTAGTAGGGAAAATTTTTTACTAAGGAGAGATTATAGAGCCTTTAAATTGAAGGAGTGGCTAAATTGTTGGAAGAATTTCAAATGCCTGGGAACACATAATTAGCCTTGTTATCCTTGAAATGTCCTCTTTTCATATACACTTAAGTATTGTACATTGCTGGGCTATCTTCCTTTGATGGTTCAGAATGAATATGCACTGCACAGAGGTAAAACTCATGCAGTTACCTCAATTAAAATTTGGAAAAATGATAAAATTTAGTGCTAAAGTATTGTCACCTATGTTACATGACCAGCATATATCTGAATGATGTACAGTACTGTAGCAAAACAGGTCTGGCAATTGACATCAGTATGACTAGCACAGTAAAGGCTGGTTTCTACTTCCACATTTCCACACAATATAATTAAGCTATAAAAGATGTATAGTCTGGCCATCTCTTACTTTTTCTGACCAATCATAGACATAGCTCAACACTGAATAGGCCCTAGTGCTCTAGTTTTATGGCCCTACAGTATACGGAAGTATGAACCGGCCTCAAGTGTGCTTTTCAACTTCCTGTTTTGTTCAAGTGCGGCACTTTCTTATGGTGAACAGGTTCATTACCAGAAAAATGTGTTAGTTCCATCATCAATCACCCTTGTGACCTTCATCGAGTGTTGTTTAACTGTTGTAGAGTCTTCATCACTCTCAGTCGAGATCTCTGCCTGTTGGTAATGTTCAGAACTTTGATGATCACTTGTGTGGGCTGGCATAATGGCTGCTCAAATAAAAAAAAAAAATTGTTGTCAATTTGAACACATATACTGAAAATTACAGAAATTCTACTGTTATCACATATATGATACTCTAACTACTGTATATGTTGTAAAGAATCTCTAAATAACAAACAATCTCCACAATACATTAAAACAGATTTCCCAAAATCAACAATTCAAGAGTATTTTGTTTTCAGTGCAGTATGTGAACGACTGTACTACAGTCAAGTACTCCTCAGACCTACAGTAGAATTGTTGTACATACTGTTTGTACAATGTATGCTTGAATTGAGAGAAAATAATGTACAGTACTACTAGGACACACAAAATACTGTAAAGAGATTTATAATGAACACTACTGTCCCATACATATGCAGTTTTTAGACACAAAGCTAAGACTAATTACAATACATTTGGAAACACTTGCACCTAGCATAGAATGCACTTTTTATTGAACATGTCTACAGAGGAAAATGAATTAAAAAGACAATGCTTTCATTTAAAAGTTATTTATTTACTGTACCCACTGAGCTGCACTTAAAAGTCAAAGACACATAATTTCAACAGGCTTTGCAGTTTTTGCCACAGGCAGTTTTTACGGGTTGTTTTTACAGGTAAAATCCATCCTAGTAGAAACAGGTTTTTGCCGAAAAATAGTAAAAACAGTAAAAACCTATTCTGTTACATTGAATGAAATGTTGTTAACAAGTAGTTTTTATGCTTTTTTCAAAGTCTAAAGAAGAAAATCATTCTGTTGCATCAAGATTAATGATTTTAGGCAACAATATGTAGTACCATATTAGAGTTTGAATGTGATTTGTTTACTGATTTTGGCCACTTTTTGCCAGATTTACACTGTTTTTGTGTTAAGTATACATGCACTACTGTAGGTATATTTAATGCAGAAAATGGGAAAGAAAATCATGGAATACTTTAAGGACTTATTTTCACTTTGATGGGAAGAGTGATCTTTCCTGAGCATACGGGCAAGTTGGTTAACTCCACTCTTGGGTATACCCTTTCAAGGGGAACCTGCAGCTGTGTAGGTCCTACAATAACTCAGTGTCTTACAGTACACTGACCTCCAGTAGTGCTATGTCTCGTTTATAACTGAACCATCCACCTTCTTTCAACATTTCCACTTTCAAGTATAAATTGCTGGCTATCCACTTAAGTTTCTTTCATTCTAACATTACTATTTGTGGTTTATCAATTTTTTCAATGAAGATAACTTAGTCAAAAAATAGACTCTTCGTATTTGTTTGGCCATCGATAAATTCTTACTTAATTATCTAGTGGACTAGAAATACCCAAAGAAGCTCCCTTGATGAAACTCATTTACTTCAAGTTGCTGCTTTATAGTCATCATTTATGGCACTGTAATTTGCGTCTCTGCTGTGTCAAACTGGAGTTTCTGACATGATAAAGGAAGTTGCTCGTCCACTTCATTCTCCTACTCAATATGTGTAACAGATATGCCCTACCAACTTTGTGACTGAACTTATATTGAGAACTTTCATAACTTTTAAACATATTTTTATTAATCCTCATTTTGAAAAACTTTGCTTGATAAATTCTTGTCATTTTTCAAACCAACTGTAATTTTCAGACTATTCCTGTTGGCATGTACAGTAGTTGCTTTGTTTGTGGTTACACTTCCTGTAACTGTTAGGGCTTACAGTACTATTGAAATAACCGGGTATAAGTACTTCACTCTTTATTCTGTGTTTGACAGGTTTCAGTGCTCACTTTTTACGCAAAATAGAAAGTGTTAGTGAATGTAAATAATTTTATCTCAACTGATTTATCCATCATGTGCAATGGGGTACAACAACTGCACTCTCCTAATTGCCAGAAGTTAATTTTATTTTCTCCCGGTTTTTACTGGTAATACGTAACCAGTTATTACCCGTTTCTACCGCTGTCCCGGTAAGAACAGGTTTTGAGAGAATGAGATCCTCAAATAAAAGTATCTCTATTATTCTCAAACATTTCTCCCAGGCAAGTCAGTTTCCACAGATCTGTAATTTTAACCCTTTGAGGCCCAGATTAATTTTCGGAAAAGCAGATGCAACTACCATACTAAAATAAAGAGTTTAAGTACATACTGTACCCATACATATTTATGAAGTTTACTTATTGGATAATAGCCTATTCTGAATTTTTTTTTTCCAGCAAATGAGGAATTCCTGTGGTTGCCATGGCAGTCAAAATTGAGCCGATCAAATAAACGATAAATTTGAAAAACTGTTTTAGTGTCTTTTTCTTTTTGTTGGCTCATCTTATTAGGGTGAAAGTACAGTATGTACAGTATTCTGAGGTCGTTCTATTCTACAGCCTTTCTTGAATCATTCTATAGAAACCCTCTACACATAAATGAAGTCATTTGTAATGAAACAACACGAAATTGAGAACTGTAAAAACATATAACATTGCAGTTTTCCCCTGGCATTCTTTTTGTGAGGCGGCCACCTCACAGCTTTTGGACACCACCTCAAAGAAAATTGCTACGGCTGTATAATTACTACCTCTACAGTAGTAGCTATAGGAGTATTGATAGTTCTCCCTCCAAAGCTGGCACCATATTACCCCCATGGACTGTGACCACCTCACACTCTCTAAAACCCAGGGGAAACCCTGCATTGAATGAAGGCCTATGTTGTACATTAGAGGCACATTTATACCTTGTACAGTGTAGAGTGGGTGTAGGGCTAGCCTATGACTTCATTATAAATGGAACTTGCATCAAACAGTACACCATCTTTATTTCACCATTTAACCTCAAAATTACAAAGATACTGTTCTGACACTTAACAAGATGCACAGTACAGTATATGGATTTTGTCCAGATATTTGACTCGGTTACAGCCCACGAGACCGAAGGTCCGCAAGACCAAAAATGAAACAGGGTCCATGAGACTGAAGGTGTGCCAGACCGAAAATGAAATAGGGTTCACGAGACTGAAGGTCCACGAGACCAAAAATAAAATAAGGTCTGAGACCAAAAATAAAATAAGGTCCGCGAGAACGAAAATAAAATGAGGTCCGCAAGACTGAAAATGAAATAAGGTTGACGAGACCAAAGGTCTGGAGGCCAAACTTAAAAATCTGCTCGCGAGACCAGAAAGTTTCATACCAGAAGGGTGGTGTTGCAAGGGCAACACATTTGTTTGCAAAAGGTAAATACTACAGGGTTCCAGCATTAACTTAAAGCAGAGCATAGCAGTATGGCGGACTGATGCATCTGTCGGTCTTGCGGACCTTTTCTCATTTTCGGTCTCGCAGACCTTTTCTTATTTTTGGTCTCGCAGACCTTTTCTCATTTTCAATCTCGCGGACCCCTTCTTATTTTCGGTCTCATGAACCTTTTTTCATTTTCGGTCTCGGGGACCTTCGGTCTCGTGGACCCTTTTTGTTTTTGATTTTGCGGTCTCGCGGACCTTCAGTCTCATGGGACGTTTTTAAGTACAGTATGCTTGTTTGAGATTTCTTAAAGGTATGAAACTACCAGAACTTTTCAAGTTTTATATTGTGATATGTATTTAATATTGAGCATCTTACTTCCCAAAAAATGGAATTCTCGGACTTTTCCAGGAAACATGATCATTTGACTTACACTAACTGAATCACATAGGCCTACTGACAGTGCAAAATCAGTCACAGTTTTTAATAATTCACTAATTTTGCCTTTTTGCATCACTGAATACTTTCATTAAATACTTGTTGCACGATATGCCCAAAATGCTTGTTTTTAGGTGAAAATTAGATGAGAGAAAAGTGGCAGCATGAATTCTGAGGTCCTTTCCAATTTAAAACATAACATCATAAATCTGTGTCACAACCACAATAGGGGGATAAATATGCAATGAGCTTATTAGCTACGTTTATTGCTTAGCTGGAAAAGGATCAGGGAGTATATAAAATTCTCATCAAGGACCCTGTGATCTGCAAACCTTCCTTATCCCCCTCCCTCCTTCCTCCATAGAAAACAACAAACAGTGTCACAGACTTCATGAAATGCATGTCTCAATTCATTTTTTAAACTGACAAACTGACTGGCAGACCAACTGAGCTGAAACCACAGACTTAGGCAGATTATACTATTCATTTACAACCGTCTGTGAGTGAAAGTTTTTCCTACCCGTACTCTTTTTAAATTGCACCTGGTCTAACTTTCTCTAGTTTGATGTTTGTAACCTGTGAACATTTGACAAAGTGATTAAAAATTGTCTGCTAAAACTTTTAGCAATCTTGAACATGTCGATCAAATGGCCTTGTAACCTTGTAGGGAAGTTCAAACTACAGAATAAGCCTATAGGCCTACATAATAGTCGCAATGAAAACTGAAAAGTAACTTAGGCTGAGGCTTTACGTTAGGTGTGAATAGGAGGACTGGAGAGAGACCACTATACAGTACAACAAAAACACTTCACAAGCTATGTAGGCCTAATAATTAATACTACTAATCGCCGCGCCAACAATATATTACATGCCACCTAAACCTTCCGAGAAACTGTAAACACTATACATAATGTCAGCTGCCATATGAATTTAAGATCTAGCCTATACACTTGTTTTAATGAAGGAAAAGTAATATAAACAGAAAACAGACCCCATTCCATCCATGAATATAGCTCTTTCAGTGGAGACCCCATGGCTCACAAGGTTGCAATATGTTTTTGCCAGCCAAATACTGTAGTATCAAATCCAAAAGTACAAAACTATGCCACTGTTTATGCACAGTATGGTTAAAAACGAAGAACCTTGAACCAGTGAAGAATACACAACAAATGGCATTGGCAGTAATTAGGCTTCAGCCTGCCCAGACAACTTGCCTGGGTTTACCAGGTTAGTTATAATATTCCTGTTATCTTCTCAAGAGCCCATTCACATCACACTGTCCCTGACGTGCTTAGGGAATGGCTTCACATGTCACTCTCCCTACCTGCCCTATAACGACACGTTAATTTATAAATGATTGACGATCCCGTTGTTCGTGTTAGGTGCACCGGTAAGTTTCCCACTCATCACTGTATTGTGGACACACACAATAGTGTAACATTAGGCTCTATGGTAAAATGTAGGTCAAATGTTCCTTATTTCATGCATTAACCTCACCTGTTGTTCCAGCAATGATCGTAGATATGTATCTTTTTTAAAATCATTAATGCAACAGCAGCTCTTCGGTAAATTAGTCGGTCAGGTTTGCTCTTTCTCTCCTTTGTAAACAAGGGAATCGTGTCTGCTGTGTTACAACTTACAGTGCAGGCAAGCCAGGTGGAATATTTTTTTAACACTGATAATACGGGAGGAGGCGAACGATACCTGACATGTTACGGCGAATGTTGATGGGAAGCTCAAATATTGGCCCTACACAGCATCACATAAAAAAAATATTGAACGAGTACCGCTGACACATCGTACGTGGGTCAAAGTTGAACAAGGTTGCTTCGTGGAACTATGGTGGAATGAGTGTGGAAATAACCAGGGTAGTTGTCATTCAAGTCGAGCTACGGAAGCCAGTAAGGTCTTTAGTCCGTTTTAATACACAGCTGCCCCCCGGGCAGCTGTGTATTAAAACGGTAGGGGGATTTTGGACTGAATTAGCCTAGTAACGGCAATAAATGACTCGTTCGTTAACACACTGTAATAGAATCATAAATACTATGAATGAATAAAAAATAAGAACCATCAATTATAGTATGTCTGAGCTTTTATGCAACTAACGAGACGAACTTAGTGGTAGGTTCAACTTTCAAACCATCAAAGGCAGGTCTATTAACTTCTCCGCATCTTTCCATAATCATGGTGCACGTGGAAATTTACCAGTGATCAACAAAGTACCCATGTAGAGTGGTGGCGGGAAGTTTGTTTGGGTTTTATGTAAATGAATTTTTCCATACGACCTTGTAACTTTGTTTTGAAACGTTTGCTTAGTTAAACGTCAAGTTTACACCCATGCAAACGCACTTTACTTGTAGCTTTGACTTCGCCGGAGTCCGAGTCGAGATCATGTGGTGCGTCTGTAGAAACGTTGGCGTCGCCAGACTTTTCAAAGTGGGGGTTGCCTAGTTACAAGGCTACAAGCACCCTGTTCCTGGTACGGCATCCAAGGCCAGACGCAGAAGTTGCCTACAGGCGCTCTCCGTCAGGCCGGGCCGTGTCAGGTTCAGTTCAAGACGAACTGGAGGTGCAAGGGGAGTGGAAAGCGTTCTTTTGTAACAGTGGGGTTCAGAGGCCGGTCGGGCCGTATCGTCACTGGTGGGGCGCAGGGGCAACGCCGTTATGATTGTCCAGAAGATCCCCGGACTTTTTGGCGTATTTACAAAACGGACCACGAAAAAGATGCATACTCCGGCTGCTCGTCACGGGCCCATGCAAGTATGACTTTTACTTGGGGGTTAGCAAAAGTCTCAATTGGTGACTGCACTTTGATTGACATCAGAGTTACAAACTTCAGAAGATGCATAGTACCGTAGATCATACTAGACAGCACGCACAGAGAGTGTTTTGATGACAATTAGGACCTTACATGCTCACCAGGATATATAAACTATATAAACTATGACTGCGTCTTAGACAGTTATGGGCGGGGCTAGAACGGACATAAGGCTACCGCAAACGACCTGACCGCAACGCAACAAAACTCCTTGCGACTGGCCGTCGGGTTTGAATCACTCGCTGGTAGTGCAGTGTGCGGCAAAATTTGCTTGCGACCCTACTCACAGTTTCAGGAGTTTTAAAATGGGAGTTTCAAACTTGTTTGATATTCGTCTGGCGTTCCAAAGCCAATGAAGACGCATTGTGGAAATCAGGTGACCGTACGGGAAGTGAAAATAGCGACTCCCATATGGACTGAGGACAAAGAGGTCCAACTTATTGAGTTGTGGCAAACGGTGCCCTGTTTTTATGACGCCAGCCACAGACATTATAGCAATGACAGTAAAATCCAGCGCATATCTTGAAATAGCAACTGCATTGCAATGTCAAGTGAAACGGTGGGGGGGGGGAGGGGGGTAGGCGGTCACTATCTAACGTTACCAAGTCGGTGAATTGTTATATTTTTAGGAAAACATACCCGATCATGTTATACATGATATAAGCAAAAGCTTTAAGAATTCCACTCTTTTGGAGAAATGGGAATCGTTCTCAATACAACTTGAAATTGACAATTAAGAAGTTTTATAGAAACCAACCAGACCGGTTTCTGTTTGCGTACATTCGCATCAATCCCGTTTGTTTCCCAACCATTTTTTGCCCATACGAAAGGACACCAAATATAACTGAAAAGCCTGATTTACTTGTGTAATCAAGTTTTACTGCAGAGTCGGACGAAATAGTAGGGTACGACCGTACGATACTTTATTATGCGTTTAGAGCTGCATCATAAATTTTATGACGAACAACAGAAACCGGTCAGGTTGGTTCTCATAAAACCACCCAAATGTCAATTTGAGAACGACTCACACTGGCACTCCTTCAAAAGAGTGGAATTCTTAAAGCTTTTGCTTATATCACATAGGCGTAGGAAGCTTTTTCGAGACTGGGGGGGGGGAGGGGGAGCTGAACCTTATTTCGGATTGCCGTCCTGCAGTGGGGGAGGGGTCAAAGGGGCATGGGCGGCTCTAAGAAATTTTGTTTGGGGGGCAAACTCAAATCCGTATTTAGGGAGGTTCGGAGACACCCCCCCCCCTCGGGCAATATTAATGGTCAGCTCCGTATAGTACAATAGGAGTATGGTTATTATTATGTATTACAGCGATGCCCCATGTAGTTTTCAAGAGTTCTTCAAAAACTATTTCAGACAGTCAGTCATTAGCTGACTACTTTAAAAATGAAAATACAACCATATCAGCTGATCGCTACTCCATGGGGGGGGGGGAGTCAGAGGCAGGTGAAATGCCGGGCAAACTAAGCGGCTTGATTCATTTGTATAAAAGAAGCCTCACCTTTAAATATTTTGTTTCTTTCATTGTGTCACAATATGTTTCAGCTTTGTCAAGAAGCCATAAAATGTGGGTTTTCTGGATTGTTTTTTTTTTTTTTTCATGTGGGTTTTCTGGATTGTTTTCTTAAACTTACGAAAATTTTGAGCACTGAGGACACTTGAAAACGATGTAATGATGGCACTATTTTGGATCTCAGTACCGTTCCGAAACGAAAGTTTTTAAAGGGAAGGGGAAATCCCATCACTCAGAACGACGCCTCATCCTATATACTGTACAAATAGCTAGGCCAAAAGTATCACTACACTGAGCTTAGATTGACTCTATGGTGTGATTTATTTTAAATCAACTGAAACGGTATACGGTATAACGGTATACCGCTCGTGGACCAACGGCGCTGTCAGTTTGGACAAGGGAAGGGAAACCTTTCCTTCTATGGGAAACACAATACGTTTAGGCTACATGCCTGTTACAACTTCAGGTACCTATGCTAATCTGGCCAGGTGACACAGGGGTAAAACTGCTTTTAGTTGTAGATGATAATCAATACGGCTAATGGATTGTGTATCTAATGACCCCGAAAGTTCTAAAGTGTCTGCAAAATTATCGGCATTTAACTCCAGCATTACCGTTTCCCTCTGAAAATGACATTATGATGCCTACGCTAATCAGGTTACACATATCACAAAGTCATCATTTGTTTTGATTACCTTAGCTTCGCACTAAAGGTAGGTCCATTTGTGATGTCTGAAGTAGTATAGTAAGTAGCAAACAGGCAACTAAGAAAACGCGCGCGAAGCGCGCCGATAAAAATGTCGTTTTGAAAGCACTTTGTTAATGTTTAACCTTCGCATTGCATTGGAAAGTTATTCACTTCTTTAATTTTAAACCGAGTCAAGGAAAAGGCAGGACCTTACCCATCTCGAATTACATGTTTTATTTATTTATTATTATTTTTTGTGGAAATTGAAGACCATACTTTGCAAACTTTTGGGGGGCAAGTGCCCCCTGTGCCCCTATGGCGAGCCGCTAATGCAAAGGGGGAGGGATGTCCCCCTCCCCTTTGGAACTTTTTTGGGTATTTGAGAGTCCTCAGATGGAATTTCGTGGAACATTTTGAACAATCTTGAAGGAAAATTACTGCAAATTTTTGACATTTCTTACAGAAGAGACAAATAAGGGGTTTTCGCCCTTGGATCTTGGGGGCAGAAGCATACTTCAGCCCCCACATTTTTGACGGGGGGCTAAGCCCCCAAGCCCCCCCCCCGCTTCCTACGCCCTTGGAATATCATGTATAACATGATCGGGTATTCTCCCTAAAATATGACAGTTCATCGAATTGGTAACGTCAGATAGTGCACCGCCCACCCCACTTTCACTCCGAGGTCAAAAAGCAACTCCCTGCTCAAACTCGTTAAAACTAACTTGCGACGAGTAGTCGCAAGGAGATTTGTTGCGTTGCAGTCGGGGAGGTGCAGTGTGAGGTATTTGGGAGAATTGGAAGTGTCTGGAATGAGAAGATTTCTCCTTTAGCAAAATTCAAATGGTATTGGATGCTCAACAAAAATACCACAATAATGACGGCAAATGGTCACTTTATGTCAGTTGAACTCAGACTACCGATTTAACTTGGTTCATGGAGGGGGTGGTAGATGGGGAAGACAGATTATGTCAGCGTTGCATGAGCTCTGAAACGGTAACGCATGCTGCCCAACATGAGGAATTAATGTGACCTAGCACAGTAGCAGGAGGTAGGCCACTGAGGGGGAAGCCCTCGCTAGTCCTCGACGGTGCATTTACTGCAGGCGATCCGTGGCCCGTTGAATTAAAAGTGGGAAGCCCTTGAATGTGATGTAGTGGGTAATGAACGCCTTGAAGTATAATTAAAACAAAGACATTTCCTGCATTTACCAGCCATCAATTAGGAAATGGGTGGCTAGTGTCAGCTGCTAAGACCATCCGTAATGCGTGCGTGATGGGCGCAGAGTATCCTAGTATTTAGTGTAATTAAAGAAATTTTCGTGCAAGTACTTCCACTCCATACGGACATATCATCATTTTCTGTCTCGCTGAGGGCCCAGGAGAGCAAAGATCCCCTTTTAAGCCTGACGTAGGTGATGATAGATGAAACGAAAGGCCATTACGGCCATGTATATTTTAATTAATCAAATTACTTTGATTAATCAAATAAACAATTTGATTAATCAAATAACAAATTAAGAAATTTGTGTAATATTAGTTCGCTTAATCAAATAACTTATTGGATTAATCAAATAATTAATGTGATTAATCATATTTAATAATTTGAATAATAAAGTTAATACTTTGATAAATGAAATTAAAGGGAAATATTGCATATGTTTTACAGAAAATTTTCATATTTATAAAACCAACATTAATAGGTACAGAATAACACACAATTCAAAATAAGGTAGTATGGTAGCTTTCTTTTCAAGAAATAAGGCTCTCACAGGAAGAAAATCGGTTATTGTTGCACAAAACTAATTTGTTCACCCAAACTTTCAAAAATTCAAATGATGCAACATCCGTTACTCTTGTAATGCGTAATATTTTGTGGAGATGAAGCTATTGCTAGAGTTTATTTGTAAGACTGAATGGTTTGATAACGATTTAAGGTATTTTCCTTTTATGCCATGTTGGTGCATTTTAAACGCAATATTTCCCTTTAAGTCATTTGTTGAATCAAATGAACAATTTGATTAATCAAATTATTTCATATTCAAGTTAATACTTTTCTCTCTCACATACATGCAGATTTGTATTCAAGTCGTGACTCGAGCAGTCACATCCCGCCAACACTACCTGGCTTGAAAAATTATGGGCAATTTTCCCCTATTGAAATAACACAGTGACTCGAGTCACTGACTTGACTCGAGTCCCTAAAATAACTCCAGTTGACTTGAATTGCTGAGAAAAGAGTGACTTAAATACATCTCTGCACACATGCTCAGCATAAGCAGTGGAGTACAGAAAACAAGCCAGTGAGTCACAACTGGAAAAAAGACCATGGCCGGCTCGACTTAAATCAATTGGTTAGAAACTAAGCCGTAAAACCTCATCTAACTCTAACTCTAACTTACACACGTGGTCTATCAGCAGGTCTTACGGGCTGTAGCTAGGGACCCACACTCTAGTTCCCAGGCATGACCCCTGGGGCTCCTGACTCGCAATACCCTGTTCCTGGTTGCGGCGTCCAATGGCAGACGCAGAAGTTGCTGCAAGCATTTTCCGTCAGGCAGGGCCATGTTAAATTCGAGAATCAGGGGTTCCTTTATTCCCGGAACCCAGGTTCCTCACCAAGTACCAAACCACGACGTTCCGCCCGGATGACATCTTCATCCCCCAGATCAGCCCGGCCTACTCCATTCCGAAGGACTGGAAGTGGTTCCCGATCAAAGTGCTGACATAGTACACCTGCACAGGAAAGGGGTGCGCTATTCCAGCAGACTCTTTGTCCTCCCTTTCCTTCGTAGCAGGTGTCGAATATGTAGGCGTTTTTCTACATACACACTGGTTTTACGCGTGCAGCCAATGTAGGTTGCAAGAGTAATACACTTCCCCCGCCGGGCGGGCAACGCCTTTCCCAGAGGCCTCTCTCGGGATGAAATTTCACGCGGGCTAACCGAAGGTCACGTCACAGGCAAAGGGATGGGTCACTTCTCATGAGGTCCGTGGGAAGGCTGGCTGCCTCGAAGGCCCTGTTCGCCGACGTGCCTCTTGAGGGCATCCTCAAGGCGGCCCAGAGAAGACGCCCTCCACCCTCGTCGCTTGCTACTTCAAGTATAAACTCTATAGCCCCCGAAACGGCTTTCGGTCGTACCCTGCTGTTCCCGGACTTACCTCATTTCTCTTGACCGTATAGGACCATGCCAATGATCAAACGCCAAGTGAACTCCCCATAATTTATGGTATGAGGGGCATTCACAAGGGACTACATTACTCCTTGCTACCACCCATCAGGCCTTCTCACGTGTGAAGAGGGCGCTGGCTCCGCTCCTTGCAAATAATCTTTGTATATACTCTAGTACAGATTCTCCTCTTTGCATGTATACCGGTGTAGTCTGATGAAAATAAGGTTGGGTTAGAGAGCCAAACCGCTCCACGTCCCCTTGGGGCACGATTTCCATGGATACTGAACTTCTATCCCTATACTAAGTACCGTAACTTTATGTATCTGGCTTCCCGTTCCCATGTTCTCATGGGTTAGTAGACCGTGCGGACGGGGTGAGTTAGGAGACTCGCCTACTCTCTCACACTGAGCGGTACGTAGGCGGTTGTCGGGCGTTGGAACTTTCAGGGAAACCTCCCACTACGACGTCTGGGCCATTCATCGCAGATGGCACCTCCACAACTGCAGGTAAGTGTTGTGCTTGGGGAGTAAAGAGAAAAGAAGAAGAAAAAAGGCTCTCCACGTTCTGGCGCTCGGTGCATGGAGGATGGGTCAGCGGGTCAAGGGGCCGACTTCCAGTCATACTGATGGCGCGGTGCTAAAACGATTCCCGAATGCCACGCCATGGTAGTTTTTTAATTTGATTAATCAAATTAGTAATTTGATGAATCGAATTGAAAAAATTTCATGACCCTAATGGGCTTTCGTATAAGATGTAAGCTTTTTAAGTATCCTTATAATGTTA
The DNA here is from genome assembly GCA_029531755.1 of Holothuria leucospilota. Taxonomy (NCBI): domain Eukaryota; kingdom Metazoa; phylum Echinodermata; class Holothuroidea; order Aspidochirotida; family Holothuriidae; genus Holothuria; species Holothuria leucospilota. Next base: position 10,880,233 of record CM055979.1, read on the forward strand.
CTGGATGCATGTAAAAGGACAAGAAAAATTGGAAGTCTTATAGATCTGTAGACACGTAAAAACAACATATCATTAATTGTCGGAATCTTAGATGTAACTACAGTTTAGTACTTAATGTTTTCCCAATGTTCTACCTACTGCATATTATAAAAGCGGAATAGTTCCAACTCAAACACAAAGACCAGCTGGGGACCGAGTGGGAACTATTTACACTGTTTCCTTGAAGCTATGAGACCAAACGATTTCTTAGGGGTGGGGGGGGGGTGGGATGAAGTCCCATGTACATTTCTTTTTAAATTGTAAATGTAAGAGTGTGAAATTAACTCCTGGACGATTGACTACAGTGATCGTGAGGGACGTATATACATGAATTCGCACGGGGGTGTGAACTATTTTGGACCAACTAAATTTCTTGAAGACCGACTCCCACTGACATAGTTGTACGATCCGAATTTTCGAAGGCCTTTTTCTTCCTTTTTTTTTGTGCATGCTTTTTGCACTTAAGAGTGTACATGTCTGGTCTACAGTTACAAAGGCACGCTGAACTGGATTTGAGACCGACTTTTTGGCGCTCAGAAACCGACTTTTGATTTTCACTGAGGGAGGGGTCACACCCCCACATATCCCCGTATTTACGCCCCTGGTGATCGTCGCCCTTTCGTCGAGTGAAAGTAGACTTGAATTCCGCGCTCTTCTTATAGAATGATAAACAAGTTAGTCTTATTAGACCCGGCTTTTTATAGCCGTGACCGGATAATCCCTGGATAGTTCCCCTGGGCAACTGACCCCGGATGATTTGCCCATGCACAATATCTCCCGGACTATGATTCCCATCCATCAACAGTAACCCCTAAGACATCTTCTCCCAGCAGAAAATTCAGAATTGGAGTCCTAGGTGGGAACTGTAAGTATCGTATCGTAATTGACCTGAATGGGAATAGACGAGTTGGGAAATAAGATTTTGCTGTACCATGTAGTACCACAGATCAAGTCCACGGACATTTTCTCGCCGATACGAAGGCTGGGAGCGACTGCTTTTTGTCTTTCACAATTTACCGTCAAAACTCCGAATTTCCAGTTTCAGGCATGTGACAGGACAATTTCGGGTTACTGGAAGGAAAATGAACATTTTGACTGCTAAAATCATAAAACATTGCACCCTTTGCTGGCGACTGTTCTCCTTTTATCTGTTTATTGGTTACGTGTTGTCACTGCATTTGTGCCAAACATGGTACTGCTTCTGTTTCCCTTCTTACTTCGTATAGGCGAAGAGGAAGGAATTGACGAATAGGTTTGTTGGGAAAATTGGCGTAGGCCTAAAAGCTGTGGCTAGGGGTAAGGGTGGTTGTCTTTTCAAATGATAGATCATTTAATGTTTCTGTCAAAACTTGTTGAAAGTTGTCAACATTTTCTCGTGTTTATTGCTCTGCTCATTAAGTTTTGAATCGGAAAAGAAAATCGCATCAGTCTTTTTTGTAAATGTTCCGGGAGCCCATCGGACTCTTTGCACGAGACCTTTTTCCAAATAGCAATTACAAAGCATTGTGGGATAGCCTAAGAGTTTTGGTGTGGGTCGCTTTTTGCCACAGTAAACTTAAAGTCCCAATACGACTTTGTATACGAATTTAGATAGGAGAAATGAGTGGTGCTTAAGGTTACTTAAACTCAAGCATAACCAGAAAAATGATTTGTTGGAGAAAAAAGACATTTACGAAAGTGAAAGGTTGTTTTAAACAAATCGTGACTGTAAATGTAACGGCTGTTTCAATATGCACAAGGTTCATCACGGTGGGAAGTTCTAGATCATTATGAATATTCATTACTCAGCTGCTTCGAGATCACATCATGTCGACGACTGTCCAGCACGCGCAATTTTTTCCCACGGGGTTATGGGCAAATCATGTCAATGGACCAATCAGCTTTTTGGAAAGAGGCCACACCCCTAATTCCAAAATGATAGCTTTTCGACCCTTTTCTTGTAATTCTGACACCGGATTATTAAAGAACAGGCCAAATAACGACAGTCCATTTGACCCTAACCTTGAAAGTAACCCTAACCATGATTTTGAAACAAATTTGAAAAATTTGGAAAATGATATTTGCCCATAACCTCGTGGGAAAAAAATGAGGCGTCCAGAACGATGCAGCCAGTGTACATGCATACGCACTCGCTTGCCGTATTTTCTTTGTGCACTAGCTAATCAACGACGAATGCTAGGCTTCGATGTGCTTGATGCACGAAGAACTAGCTATATAGGGCCGCGGTATGGCAAGCCATATTAGTTTTTATTCCCGAATTTGAGATATCTTTAATTATTTACAGATATCTGCAATTAATTGCAGATATCTAAAATAAAATTAAAGATATCTGCAATTATTTAGAAATATCTTTAAATGATTTTAAGATATCTTTAAATGCGTTATTTAAAGATATCTCTAATTCAGTTTAAGATATCTGTAATAGGGTTAAAGATATCTGTATTAGATTTTAAGATATCTGTAAAATAATTAAAGATATCTCTAATTCGAATTAAAGATATCTTCAATTCGATTTACAGATATCTCTAATTCGAATTACAGATATCTCTAATTTGAATTAAAGATATCTTTAATTGTATTTAGAGATATCTTCAAATAGAATTATGGATATCTTTAAATCGAATTAGAGATATCTTCAGATCTTCTCGAATTAATTGAAGATATCTCTAAAAATTGCAGATATCTTTAATTTAATTCAAGATATCTCCAATTAATTGCAGATATCTTTAAATAATTGAAGATATCTAAAATTCGGGAATAAAAACCAATATGGCTTGCCATACGGCCGGACTGCGGCTGTGCCATATTCGTATAGCCTACCTGTATTTTGCCTCGCTGTGCCAGGCAACGTTATCTTGCTTAGGATTTCAGGTGAGGTTTTATTCCTTTTTCATGTTAGTTGTGCAGCAATTTTGTTGGCGTGGGTATTTATTTCTAACTACAATTCATTCATGTAGTCCATCCGTCGAATATACAAGCGAATGCATGCTCTGCACTGTTTACGTGCGTACATTTCACTACACTTGAGCATGTAGGCAAGGCACCTCAAGTTGTTTATTCATGAATACTCATAAACAAACAGACTTTCATTGGTTCATACTCCTGACTGATACGCTCATTTCGAGGAGAGAACTCGAATTTCAGTTTGGCAATCCGAATTCAACATCTGCGTTTGGGACCAGATTACTCCCGAAAGAAGCGAAGACTGTTCTTCTAGTTATGTTAGAACCTCTTAAACTGTTACCAACTTCATATTTCTGGCTCTCGTGCTATGACGATTTTTGGCGGTTTAAGTATTTCTTTAGTCGTATTGGGACTTCAATGCCATTGACAAAAACGACCCGTACCAAAACACTATCCCAGAATCCTTTGAAACTGCTATTTGGAAAAAAGTCTACGAGGGTGTATTCTTTACGAATGAGCCCCATTTCTGCCATTTCCGGTCCTGAGTGTGACTAGAACCGAACGTTTATGAAGAGGGCGCATTGTGGATACAGATTTGCCAACTAAGCAGAACAATTGTGCCGACAACGTGACATCACATCAGTTTTGGAACCAAAGCGGGTGAGCTAAAAGTGAGGTGACTGGCTACATTTTGGTTAAAGTGAAGTAAGATTTGATGGCAAGCCCGTAGCCAAGGGGGGGGGGGGGAGGGCAAGGAGGGCGAACTCCCGGAAAAATTTTGACACACAAGAAGATAAAATACCATTGTTTTCAGGCATTCTAGTATGTCTTTCACCCCCCCCCCCAATATTTCCCCCTGAAAGCTTTTCCTCCTTTCAGTGCCAGTGCATGCCTTGTCTTGCCATGCACGAGCCTCATTGGGCAGTTGAAATTCTTAGGATTAAAACCCACCTTGACTTTTAGCTTCACCAAGCCCTCTGCTACACCCCTCCGTGCAGACCATACCGCATCATCAATAATCCCCCAACCACCCATTCGCATACCCACTGCGACTACGTAGTCAAATAGACAGACCATTAATCTGACATAAGTAATCCAGTGGTGGTGAGGGGGTAGTTAGGCATGCCAGTTGAAGTGAACTTACGAAATTTGAGGAGACAATATACAAAACATATGTAGGTCGAATATTTTTTTTCTCTTGTTTGCCTTTTATTATTTGAACTGAGGATTACTAGTGATGATATTTCAGTGTAAAGAATACGGCATCAAGCTACAACTTACGTGCACAGCCTGGTAACTTGTCACTCAAGGCAAGATAGGAGGCATTTTAGCCAAATTAATATTCTTGTTACGCTATATGAGCCAACAGATAGTGAAGCTCATATAGAGTCACGACAAACCACCTTTTCCGCCAGCTAAACACTTTTCCTTGGCAACATTAATTAATCTGATATGATCTTATTTGTTACCCGCTCTGTCAGTTGGGGATATTACAAAATAATGGTCAGATTACAATGCTTGTGATCATCAATTGAGTGCGCATGCAATTTCATTTACAGATAGATAAGTGCGTTTAGGCTTATGTCCACTATTTTGTATCCCCAGAGCTTCCGAGACTACGCCCTTTTAATTATTCCATTCTGCTCTCCTCGGAACCCGGGCCTTCCGACGGACCCCTGGACATCACACATTCAGGTGGAAAGTTTAACATTTCAAAATGAGGCCCAGATGCAAAATTATGGATAGGCCTATGCGTCTGGCTATGGCCAGTGGGGTCTTCCCAATTAAAGTGTGGGCCACCAGCAAAAATCCATATACGATTTTACAGTTGAACTTTTACGAATATCTTCTAATCTACACAAGACAACACATATTGCATATTGAGTTGTAACCTACAGAAATTGCAGAGGAAAAGTCTGCTATGTGACCATGACGATGAACTATTAATTGCATAAAAGTGAATACCATTTTTTGCCGGTCTCGACTGAGCACGGTCTCAGGAAATTTAGAGTCGAGTCACGAGTCCAGATTGCCAGAGACCGAGTCAGGGTCCTTGCCTTTCGAGTTCCAGTCACGAGTCCGAGCCCTCAAAATCGTGACTCGAGACCGGTCTCGAGTACTGCAGCACCGGGAATTGTCAGGGGAGTTAAGACAGCCTGCAACAGTGCACCTCAGGCGCGGTGTAACTTAATTGAGGGATGACTTTTCGCAAGTTCAACTATGTGGCCGAGAAACATACTATAAATATAACACAGTTGAAGAATATTAGTGGGACGCATTTGGACATTTTTTTTTACTTTTGTTTTTTACTTTTTTGTGGGTAACCCTCCCTTGGAATGAGAGACGGGCAAGATATTACACTGACTAACAAAGCACAACATGGAGTACCCTCACACGCATTAAAACAAGTTAAAATACCACTTTCCATTTTTCACAAAATTTGATTATTTTCTTCAATTTTTTCCGTCCCAGTGCGCCCCGCAAGAAGGGTGCATTGGGACAACCAACAGGGTACATATTGGGACAGTCCAGTAAAAAACGGAAGGTTGACCGTTCTCTAGTCTCACCAATTAACATTTGGTCATATTTGACTCTGGCACTGAACAGCGCATTGAATGGAAACTATCATACAATTACGTTCAGTGGCGTAGCTAGAGGGGGCAGGGGGCAGTCGCCCCCCCCCCACAAAGCCTCCGAAGGCCTCTGTCGGAAATTTCTAGTCTCTGCCGGAAATAAGTTAAAAACAATTCATTTGAAACACTTACAACACTTTATATGTTTCTAAGCAGAATTACACATCGAAATGTGAACGTGAAAATCAAAAGTCGGATTCGAATTGCCCGGAAAGCAAAATAAAAAAAAAAAAGGTCCCCAAATAATAGTCTGTCGGAAATTTTTCGCTTTTGCCCCCCACAAAAAGTATCTAGCTACGCCACTGATTACGTTCAATGGCCTAAAAGTTTGTATACCTCTTTCACTGTCACTGCCTATTAAATAACATTTAACTGAGCCATTCAAACAAGCTTCTCGAGAGAATTAAACATTAGAAACCAAAGGAGTTGAGTTCTTGCTGGGTGGTTCTTCAAAATTATTGTAGGCCTAATTATAAAACATAAATTAGCTGCTATAAATGTATTTTCATTGCTAGCCTACCACAGTAAAGTCAAAACAAATACAGCCTACACTGTAGGAAGTGCTATTCAGACAATTGATAAAGCCTCATATATACTCTCACAGCAGCAGAAGGCCCCATTTTATGCTGTTAAGCGTTTTTTGACCTAACATGTGTTTGATAAGATTTATTGTGCTGTTTACTCTGAATTATGACTTCATGGAATAGGTTTGCATTGTGCCCCGTCCAAAGTGTCCCAAAGCACCCCATACATGATTTTTAATGTGATGACTCATATCTGCTGAATGCGTGAAACTATAATTGTGCACAACTCTTCATGCAATAGGCCTTTGATTTGCATGTTTCCACACCACAAGTAAAATATTTGGAAAGGGCTCTTAGCAGAAGTATATGTGATCATCAGGGGCGTAGATTTCTTTTCAACTCTGGGGGGGGGGGGGATGGGGTGGACCATCGCTAATGTGGAAAATGTGCACGCGAAGCTTGCACGTCGAGCGCGAAGCGCGATCCCATGACGGGTGGGGTCCAGGGGCCCGCCTTAGGGCCCCTGGTGGGGTCCAGGGGCAAAGTCCCGTTGGGGATCCAGGGGGCGAAGCCCCCGGAAGCTCCTGGTTTTAATGTCTCAGAAGTGCCAGGAAGACTATTTTAAGGGGTTAATTTTAGCTGTAGTGTTCTTTGGTAGGCTATTGGTATATTCATACATTAAGGAAATGCTATTTTGAGCACAAACCTCGTCGATGAGCTGCACTGGATTGAAATTGTACAAGAGCAACAATGTCCTGTTATCCTTCAAAAGGCAGGGATCGACATATAGGGCCATCCCAGACAACTGGATTTTGAATTCGGAGATCATTACAAGACCTGCAAGTTGGCTTGAGATCAGTAGCGTCGCCAGGTTTTCTGTGATTGGGGGCACAGTAGATGATGTCGTAATAATACCTCAGTTCCCCCAAGTCTGCGTAAATTACACCTTTATTTTTCATGCGTTCCTGCATTTGCATGCAGCAGTTTTGATCTTTCGTTTCTCACGACATAAAGTGTCGTCCTGGGGAAGGGGTTCCCCCTCCCCTTTAAGATTTTTTTTATTAATTTAAGGTCTTTAGATGCAAAATGGTGCTATCTTTGAGATGTTTTTGGAACTGATCATATATGGCCGGAAAATGTCCATAATTTAGTGAATGCTAATTTTTGGTAAGGTAAATAGGAAAATATGTTGTCTATTAAGGGACGGATACGTTGTCAACAATTCTCCTGAGGCCCCCCCCCCCCTCTCCCTTCTGTCTATTTTACTGCCTTCTATTTCGGGAAAGTTTTTACACAAAAATTTGTGCTTGGAGTCCACAGAAACATTCTTGAGTTATTACGAAATATGTCCTTTCCTTCATTGTGCATTATGAAAGGGCATCTAAGGCTAGATACCTGAATATAGGCCCTCCTGGAAACTCTGCATTAATCATATTAATTGGGGCGATGGCAATGACATAATGCGTATACTACCTGACATCCAAATGATAATATAGAGTACGACGCCAAATACTTTACAACTATCGTATATTTACTACTTTTGAACTAAAATCCGGACGAACAGCTGCCAGCAATGGAAAATTAGAGGGAGGGAGAGTATAGGTGCAGGAAGGTAATATTAGACCTCCCTGATAGATGTCGCTAAAGGGATGAAGGACTAATAAGAGCGTTACAGAGTGCTGTTTTCGTCATAAGTGTATTAACAATCACCATCTATATCGATAATGGCTCAGCGCGAACTGGCGAAGCTACAATGGTAAAATTTTTTGAAAAATGCATAACGGCAGATACCAACTTTCAACCTTCACATCATGCTACATATTAGATTGAAAGATCCCATATTGATGCGAGGTCTCCACAGATGTTCTCTGTTCTTCGGAAAGTGTCGTGATCAGAGCAGTTTCGTGTATTATATTACCTTAATAATGGTCATGACATGGAGTGTAAACAGTGACGAATAATATTTCCATCATTACCTGATTACAAAACCTGCATTCAGACTCTACATCGAGACACTTTCAATTGCCCAACAAACCTACATGTCACTGCCATAAGCCAGTCTTTTACCTATTAATTCGTAAACTTTCAACTTTTAGCTGCTGTGCTTCTCCGAAAGTTGCTATCGGAAGATATTGATAATATGAGAGATACTGACGTAAGGTTGGAAGCGCGCGGAGCGCGCGAAAATTTTGATAGATTGCCAGCGATTTGGTAAAATTCTGATAGTTTGAGAAACATTTGTGATAAAAAGTGAAACGAGATTAAAAAATTTCTCAGGAAAATGAAGAATAAAATATACTTTCCATCATACACGTATCTGTAGACTGAAACACTGAGTGGGGGGGGGGGGGGACAGTGATTACATGAGCCATCCCCCTAGTCAAATGTTGGGGGATATGTCCCCCATCCCCCCGGGATTTACGCCCATGGTGATCATATGATGTAACTGTTCCGTAAGTTAGTCAAATTGTCAAAAAGTAAAAATTCCAGCCACATTTCGACAAAAGAATGCCAAACTGGATAATTTGTACATTGGCTTATGCGTAATAATCTGTGCTTCTCATGACCAAAAGGAGGGTGTATACTCATAAACACCAGAACCAAGAGATTGAATGTCCCATTGCACCCCGTGTCCCAAACCACCGACCCCACTCTCCCCTACAAAAATGTATATCCAAAGCTTTCTTTTAACTGTGCACTATCCCAGACAGAAAAACTGAACTTCATAAATACCACAAAAGGTAGGCCTACTACCGTGACTTTTACAGAGTTCAAATGAAACCATGGAACGGTACTTCATGATGGCAAGGTAAAATGCTACGTCATCATACGATTGATTGTTGAGTCACTGGCCGTTGTCTGTACGTGGAATTGTCCTGTTATACCATTGCAATAAGAACGTTACCTAATGATGTGTGAATCAGTCATTTCTCACGGGATAAGCCTTCCAATGACTTTATTTTAGTTTATAGTGGCCTGAATTTTCTGCTAGAGCAAGTCTGAAGGCTTGAAAACTCAGATGAACGCGTAAATACAACGGGAGCAGTGAGTAATTGTATACGGTAGTTCTAAAAGGACATTAGAGGATTGCGATACCTTAAAATGCTTTCTTTTTCAGACCCTTCAGATAGTAAAATAACCGCAGTGAGTCTTATCACCGTCATGATCTGATTTTGGGGATGTTTTTAGTTCTTTTACAACTAAAAATATGACCTCTTTTTCGCAGACTAAGTAAATGCCTACAAAAATATGACGCTGTTACAGCGCTTTCGTAATATTTACATTTTACACAGTCACTTGTGTAGCCCAGCCCAACATAGTGTACGTTGTACGTACGTAAGGTGCTAGCGCGTGACTTCTTCTGTAATATAGTAGCGGGTGCAAAATTTCGGCTGTTTCGTTCACTTTTGTTACTCCATCACATTGGATGATGGGTTTGGCAACTTAAAGTGTGCATATAAACGAGCAAATTTAGAAGTCTTCGCACATGCGCGTGACAGGAAAATTTTTGCAAATCACTGTATACTGTTCAGCAGATTGATTACTCATACAGTCATACTAAGTTCAAATTTCTAGGCCAGTTCTCCGAAACGTAACGAAAATGTAAAGGCTTATCAGTATCGTTATCAGGTGAAAATGTGTGCGTCGCGATTCCAGGCAGAGTCAAATTTCCGCGAAATCTGTTCAGACAGTAGTCCAGGCCAATTTGTAGCTTTTGGGGGTTCAGGCGCGGATCCAGAAATTTCGAGGGAGGGGGGGCCCAAGCCGGAAAATCTCATGTGCACCGAAGGTGCACCACGAGCGCGAAGCGCGAGTTCCTACGCGTGGGGTCCAGGGGCCCGCGTTAGGGCCCCTGGCAGGGTCCAGGGGCGGAGCCCCGGTGGGGGTCCAGGGGGCGAAGCCCCCGGAAGCTCTCGCAATATTGCATTTTAAGAGCACAGAAATCGGCTCTAGTTCTTATGTCAGTGAGATTTTATACCTTTTCATGTTGCATGGAATTTGATGAGTGTGGCTCAGTGTAAGTTACTATATGTACCTGCAGAGTTCCGGAGAATCTAAGTTATCTTAAAACTTGTACACGCCAACATTATGAGCCCGTGTAGGTAACTTGAAATTATTTTGCCATAATGCGTGTTTTACTCTCGTTACACGGTATTCGGGTATAGGACGTCAGATGAAACAATTGCGCGCGAAGCGCGCCGAAAATTTGAATTTACATTTAAAACCATTGCGATGACTAACGGTGTCAATTCCCTTTATATGTGTCTATCAATTAGAAGGTGGGTTCGATACTAAGTTTTCAGTTCTCATAAGAAGAGGAGGGTGAAAAAATGAATATCAGTTGCTTTACATCCTTACAATGCTGGCTCCTCTGAAATCACGTTTATGCACACGAATAATTGGCTTATGGTAGAACCCCACCGATGAGTAATGCGAATACGTTCGGGACCATATTGATAGTAAAGGGAGCAATTCAAGGCTAGAAGTGCGCAGATCAAGCAAAAATCAAGAAATATTGAGAAGACATTGCAAAAATCGCGAAATATTTCAAATGATTTTTGGTAAAAAGTGATAAAAATAAATTCATCACTCAATAAAAACGTACCTCTCTCCGTAAGCGTAAACATTGCGCGCGAAGCGCGCCGAAAATTTTCGGTATAGAGACTCCCGGGAGCTCTGCATTAATTGTACACAAAAAAGGGGGACCAACAGGCAGACAGGACTCTCACAACCTGACATCCATATGGGAGGAGAGATGATATATCACCTTCTTTATGGATTTCTGAAGGGTATACCCTTTAGAAATCTATGACCGATGGTGCCGGCGGGGGTTTGTGATTGGGGGAACCGCAGATAACTGCTAAATCATGCCTTTATAGGCAGTGGGATTTTTTATACGCTATATACAAGAGTGGGAGAGCCTTTGCTTGTTAGTACATGAGAGTGCAATCCCAGGAAGGAGTTTTCCCTCCCCTCTGAGAAATTTTTGTTAATTTTAGGGGGCCTTTATGCAAAATGGTGGTATCTTTGGGCCATTCTAAAGTGATTGTATGTTTGGAAAATGTCCACAATTTAGTGAATTCTAACTTTTGTTCGGGTGAAAAAGGGGAGTAAGAGACGGTTAATATATTGTCTTCAAACCTCCTTAAGTCCCAGGAAAAATCACCGGCGTGTATCCATCTCCAAAAGTGTGTGTGTGTTTGGAGGGGGGGGGGGGACTTTTTCACATTTGTGAATCGCCGTCCTGGTGGTAAAAGCAGTGGTGGTAGCCAGAATTTGCGTCACGGGGAGGCAATAAGCTTTGTGATCGTCGGCATGAGGGAGGTGGTCTAAGGGAAATTTTTCTAGAACTGAATGCCCTCAGATTCGATTTGGTGCAACAAAAGTGTAGGATTTTTAGGTTCTTTTTCTTCTAAAAATTTTGTTTTCCTAGGCACAATTGCAGTCTGTTCCATCATTTTTGAAAAAGTGAGGGGGCCTTTTTGACAATGTCCCCCCTTTCAAAAAAGTGAGGGGTACGAGTCCCCCATGATCCACGCCCATGGGAAAATTGTACTCTCAATTATACCTGCGTGGAGTCCACAGAAACATTTTTGGACTATATATAAATTTTTTCCTTACATTTTAAAAGGATATCCAAGGTTGACAGAGAACAGTAAAGAGCCTCCCGGGAGCTCTGAATTAGTTACAGTGTACAAAAGAGGGACCAACGGGAATCTCACTACCCGACATCCATATGGGAGGAGATATGACATATCACCTTCTTTTTAAGGTATAGCAAGAGCGATGGTGGACAGGCAAAATTCGTTTCAGAAAAGATTTTCGTCGTTATTGAACGTCGCCATAAAATGTTTGGAAAATAAGCAACGGCAATTACGTACTTTCAATCTTTCAAGTCATGTGCTAGACTAGATTAGTCAAAGATCCCATAATGATGAGAGCCCTACAGAGGAGATGTACTTTTTAGAAAAATGTTTGGATTGGAATAATTTCTTGCGTCACATCTTTGTCAATGGTATATGAAATGGGGTGTAAACCCTGTCTTATGCGCGCGAAGCGCGCTGAAATTTTGAATAAATATTAGTTCATGACAAAACCTGCATCGGACACTGTCACTCCCACCAACCTATGCTATTCAGAAACGAATCTTCTCAGAGAGAATTCTTAAAAAGCACTTTTGCTCCTTTGTTCCCTCGTGAGTAGTTACCGAAAGCTATTGATGATAAGGACAACTCTGACACAAGGCTTGACGCTAGCGGAACGTGCCAAAATTTGGAATTTGTCGAGAATTTCCAACACTTATGATAGTTTGAGAACAGTTTTGTGAAAGAAAATGTTTAGAACAAATGAACCAATCATCAAAAGCACATCTCACCCTACACCCTCCACAGAAATCTGTAGCTTAAACGAATTTTGGGACCATTTTAAAAATTTTCAAGAAGGAATGGGGGAGGGGGTCACACGTCACCCATTGCCCACTGTGCCGACGCCACTGTCTGTTGCTTAAAAGCCTTTTGAGTTCATTTTTAAACTTTTCAGACAGTTACGAAATCGAATAGAGTATGCACTCCGCTACCTTGCCTGCAACAGCTGGTGCCACTGTGCACAACAGCACGTCACCTGACAGCTTGTCTTCTGTATTCAGTCTGCAAGGTCTGTATGGCGAAAACTTTGCCTCTCAATCCCTCTAGATTACAAAAAAATTCACACTTTAACACAAAATTGTTACTAAATTTCAGTGCAGCTAACCGGGCCCATACTGCATATGTCACGATGTTTACTTATTTAAATCTTTAGTCAGGGATCATTACTCAGCTATTCACCTGTTTTCGAACATTATAGCTCTCCTTTCGTCGCCAACCACTTTGAAAGATATCTAAAGAGATAATCCAGCTATAGCTCCACCCAACCCCTACAGAAATATATACTTTGAATACGTTCTTAGACACTTTTATTCATTTTTTGCTCTTAATTTTTCTTTCTCCTTTTCTTTTTTTTTTCTTTTTCTTCCTTTTTTCTCCTTTCGTTTTTTTTTCGTGGCGAAGGGGGGGGGGGGGGCCCGGGCCCCCCAGGCCCCCCTGGATCCGCGCCTGTGGGGGTTTGCATTTTTATTGCCAAATTTGATAAAACTTTGAAAAGATGTAGAGTAATACATCAGACAATTAGAAAAGTAGGCCTATGTGCTCCATTTTTTCTTTCATGTGCAAGGGTAGCCAGCCAATTCAAAATGGCCGCCATGTTGATCATTTTGGCTGATGTCGCTCAAGAAAGGCTCTGTTGCACTAGCGTAACTAAAGGGGGGGAAGGGGCGGTTGCCCCCCCCCCCACTCGGGCTTCCAGGGATGGTCTGTCGGTACATTTGCTGATCTTATCGGTACGTTCGCCCTGTGTGAACGACGACCAGTCTCCCCGACAGTTTACGTCCAGTCTTTGCTTTCAAGAGGACAATTTCTCTAATAAGAACCCAAAATTTTGGGCACGTATTGTTCTTAATAATTACATATGTTTTTAGTGTAAGCCTACTAAAATTTTCGCGCGCTTCCCGCGATTTGCAATTTCACGATTCAGACTGAAAAGAACATCAGTGCGCAAATCGGCGCTTGAAGTAATAAGTGAATTGTGCAAAATATGCCCTGCAATGGCATGGGATAGTCAGGCACCTTCATATCTACTTCTCACCACCCCTCGGTAAAGGAGCTGACGGAACTTGGGGTCGCTGGCATGGCCCGGCCCCCTGTCAGGAAAATTCTGTCGCCACATATACAGTGGTCGATTTATCTATTTTGGCTTTCCAAAAACGGTCATTTCTGAGATAAAACCCAAAATTTTCGGCACGCTTTATCCACTGGTCCTCAGTTCCGTTACCTATAGCTAAATACAGTAGGCTACAAACCGTTTCCTTCTTACCACGTAACTTTATACCGGTACGTAGTTCCATGTAGGCTAGCCTACAGGCTAGACTCACCAACCTCTCGACGGGATAGGAGCTCTCCGAGGCTTAGGGTCTCTGGTCCTCCCGTCGGGCAAATCCTGGCGCCAACCCTGAGTGGATGGGGTCATGGGTGCGAGGGTTGACTTGTTAAGTGATTACCCTTTGACACTATAAGTGTCGGTACATTGACTATATGCTGTCGGTACATTTACCTTATTTTCATCCCTGCCCCCCCCCTCCCACTAATTGAAGCACCCCAGTTACGCTACTGCTCTGTTGTGCCAACATTTCGGGTCTAAAACTTTAGGAGAAAAAGTGGTAAAATAAGCACAGTCTCCCACAATATACTCAAAATTTTTCCCCAAATATTGATCCGTTTTGTTGTAGTGACCGCCCATACTGTACGGCTGTTCGCCTTTCTATTTCAGTGATATGTAAACGGTACACCAGTATTTCTGATTTACCTGTGGGCAGGATTTACTGTGGGTCTAATAGTTACTTGAGTTACTCTTCGTACACTAAAAATGATGGATTCTTTTAATATTTCAGTGGTACATACAAAGATTAATTGTCACGTTCATACATGGGCGTCAAATAGGTGGGAAACGGGGTAGGGGACATGTCCCCTACCGTTTTGAACGATGGAGAGAGTTGCCCCCCCCCCTTTACTTTTTGCAGAACCCTAACGAAAATAGTGGCCATATGCTTGTTTCCGTAGTTTACAAAGTATGGCTGAATCAATGAAATCAAAATCGAAAATGGTGGAAACAGCCATTTAATGAATTAATATCGTCAGAAAATGCCTCAGATAACAACACACATCACCTGGCCTCCAAAATTATCCACGAACCTGTTGGCCCGGATCCCTCGCTGGTAGGGTTTCGCGATTTGCTCTTGAAGTAGTTTTGTTAAAGCAGTGGCGTAGCCAGTGAGTTTTCTTTTTGGGGGGAGGGGGTGCTGGATCTTCAAATGGGAGGGCTGGTGTATGTTCTACTAATATTTTTTTTCACTGAAACATCTCCGATCACCTATGGGGACTGCTGAAGGGCTCTGAGATTTTTGAGAGGGGTGGACCCCAATGCCCCCGTAGCTACGCCACTGAGTTAAGGTCACGCCCTCCCCCACTCATATTTATACTTTTAAGAGACTGTAGACGCCTCTGTTTTAAGGAAAGAAGGGTACTGTTTTCGGGGAAAATCGAAGTTCATCTGAGATCTCCAGAGGTGAAATCGCGAAAACCTTCCATTGTAAACTATACAGTAAAACTCAGTGTGATCTCAAAGGTGAATGACCTCAAACTCGGCATGCGAATATTATATTGCTTACAAGCACGCTGTTGTTTTTGGTGGAGATCGAGGTTATGCAAGGTCACCAGATGCCACACGGTGAAATCTCGTAAACACGATATCTCATGAAGGGAAAGGCAACCTTGACCAGCCTTACAGTCAGGGATGGCGCCAGGTGTTTGGGGGGCAGGGGAGGCATGACTTTCCGTCGGGAAAACTTTTCTGGTAACGTCGGGGTGCCGTTATGTACAAGATAAAATATGTAGTCCCCCACGGGAGCGGACGATTTACTTGATTTTGTTCTAAATTAGGGCAAATTTTCCTATAAAAACCCACAATTTTCCAGTTTTCCTCACTAAACACCCAAAATTTTCAGATTGTCTTCAATAGAAGCCCAGAAATTTCAATTTCTTTACAAGAAACCCACAATTTTGGCTGCGACATCCTTTCAGCAAACCGTTACTCTTGTCGGGGCTTCGGGTTGAAGGCTCTCCTGTCAGGGATCTTGGTCCCCCGTCAGCAAACCCGGCGCCTCCCCTGCTTATACAGTGAGCGTGTGGATGCTCCATATTAAGCTCAAGAAAAGAAGCCTCTTGTTTTTCGTGGAGGTCAAAGGTCATTTAGGGCCACTGGACGTAAAATTGTGTAACACCTGTAAACACCATATTTCAAGAAGTGTATTCCTTGAGGGATCTCATACTTAGCATGCAGACACCTTACATGTAATTATAAAAACCCTTTTCTCTTTTTGGTGGAAGTCAAAGGTAACTTTGGAAGGGCCTTTCACATATCATGTAGATGGTCCACATTGAGTCATAGAAGGGTAGTGATTTTAGGTGAGGTCATAGGTCATTAAGGTCACTTTGAAAAACCTTGTAATGTTAATATCTCAAGGAGGATAACTTTGCGGGATCTCGTATTTCGCATGTAGAGGCTTACCCTCCACCAGGGACGCCCCAAGGATCAATGAGTTGGGGGGTCGTGGATCTTTTACCTACAAGAGGGGCAGAGGGGGTTAAATTCCCCACAAAATATCTGTGTCAAGAACGGCTAAATCATAACCTTCGCTTTTAAGCAAATCTTTGCTTAAAGTATTCGGAATGGAATTTTTACGTTTAACGGGAGGAAATGACAAGCTGAAAAATGGACAATTAGCGCATATGAAGGATGCTCACCAAGCGCTCCGAAAAATAGCATACTAAAGGCATGTAAGTAACTTTCTTTAGGCACTGCATCTACAGAAGGAGTTGGAAAGCGAGCCGCCTCCCCCCCCCCCCCCCCAACCATATAGGCAGAATTGCGGGAGGCGTGGAGACACTTGTCTCCAACTTTTTTCCAGACATTTAAAATAATAAACATGAAATAAACAAAATGAAGCGAGACCAGAGAAATTATAAGGGAATTTTTAGCATTAAAATTTTGCCGTGTCAAATAATGGAAATCATAAATATTAAACACCATAAAAATGCCAGAAAATTTCTAGACGCGTTTCGCGCGCACCGGCAATGAAAACTAATTCATACAGTTGCAGAGCTCAAAGGTGGGGAGAGAAGGGGCAAAATTTTGTTTGATACCTCAATTTAAAATTTCTTTCAAAACATGGTCGCCACACTTTTGTAACTTGAAGCCCTGAAATAAGAGTCACTGGCATCAGTAATCAATGTACCTCATTTACAGAATTCAGAAATCTATAGCCGTGTATAGGGAATCTCAGTTCCCAATAACTTTTCCAGCATGCTTCGTGTGAACTCGGTATAAATAGGAATCACGTTTTGCTGTCCGTAGGAAAACTTTTATGGAATTGCCACGCTATTCAGCTATTACATCCTATAGGGTACCTTGAATTAATTACTATTTTCAAAACCCTTGCGACCCCTCCTACTGTTCACTCTCCCCACCAACTACCACCATCCTCAAATTACTGAGTTGGTTAGCCACCCGACGTGAAGTTGTAATTTACCAGGCGGCATTATAGGCTTCTCCCACATCCGTGGTCACGCAGCGTCGTAAAACACTGCCCTTCAAGGCCTGAATTATTGTACATCACAAATTACTGCGAAATCGACTATTTTAAATTAAGTGAATGAATTTCAACATTAGTATATCCGAGCAACGGAGTAAAGTTATGAAAATGGGAGTTGGATGAGTGAAATTCATTTTCCATCATCTAAATATATATCTTCTTACATATAATCTAGACTTTAGGTCCCGAAAAAAAAATTGGATTTTAGAAGAACTGAGGTGGGATAATTTGAGGCATTTGTCGGCCATTTTAATTCATTAAATGGCTGTTTCTGCTATGATTTTCAAGCTTGATTTTATTAAATTAGCTATTTTGTAAGCTATTGAATCTAACTTGTACCTGCCGTTTTTTCGGGTAATGGAAAAAGTGCCGGGGGAGGGGCAAACGATATATCCTCTCCACTTTCAAAAGTAGGGAGGGCCATGCAGGCCCGTAGTCAGAGTAACCAATTTGGTGGGGCACATCAAAGTTGGAGTTTTGCCGGCCTAGAGGAGGGGTCTACTGACGCCAATGTATTTATTCCCTAATTTCGCATACATAAGTTTGTACGGGTTGTAATTTGTTTCCTATTTCAGAGGAGTCGACGGTTCTTCATTTTACCATCGGCTTCCTGTTCCTCCCCTTGCCAACTCCGTTCTCTTTGTTTTCCACAACTTATTATTCAATATCTCTTTCATCGTGGAAGGGATTACTATATGTCCCATTAAATTGCATGGTAATATATCCACCTCACCTCCAAGGAGCAGTCCTCAGGGCAATGGGTAGCAAGAGCGGCGATTTATTCTCAGAATTGGGGGGGAGGGGGGGCACGACCCCATTTTCAAATAATTTACTGTGTGAAAAATCAAAGTCAATGGCCGATTTCTCAAATATTGGGGGGACATGTTCCCCCCCCCCTTTTCCCCCGGGATCGACGCCCATGATGGGAAGCAGCGCAATGGTTTACCACGAATCCCTAAATCTTGCTCCTCCTTCCAAATAAGATACTCCTTCCGTTTCGCCCATATTTCTGGGGCATGACTCTGTACACACTTCAGTCCAGCGGGTAACCAACTTCGTCGATTTAGCAACTGATTTTTCCAGCAAGCTATGCGGGGTGCCACAAGGGTATGTCCCGATAGGGGGAGCTCGCCGACAAAATGGAGGGGTGGGGGAAGGAGGCCAGCAACCCGAAACCCCCACAAAGGCGACAGTCTGCCAAAAAGTTAAGGCTTCTATCAAAGACTTCGAGCTTGTATTAATTAAAGGAACTTGGAAAAATTGGTTTTTGTGAGAGAACTTGGGACAATTCGCGATGTTCATTGAAGAACGTGTCCTACTTTAAACCCAGAATCAAGTATTTAGTCTGGAAGACTGACCGTCGTCGGAGACTACATATTTTATCGTAAACATTAAGATTAACGCCCCCCAACGAAAATCGAAAATTCCTCCAACGGGGGAACGAGGCATGATCCCCCTTGTCCTCACCCCTGCAACCTTTGGCAAGTGGCTGGTAAGCCACAGTATCCGGATAACCAACCAGACGATCTTTATGACACTCTTGAGCGTGTTAGACCACTTTCAATTATGGTGAGTGGTAGGGGCTGAACTTTTGCCGGAATCTTGGGCACCTTTTCCCCCGGAACTGAGCATTATCTGCCTGGAGGCTGAAAATAGCAAACTATATGAATAGGAGCGGGGATGAGGTCGCGCATCGCGCATACCTATTATAGCAGCTCCTTGAAACCAAGTCCTTTCAGCTAGATATAAACCGAAGCACTGACCTGTGAAACACATTAGTGCACAGCCGCTATACCATCCAGGGTTAAAAACAGCTAGTTTTTTTTGTACTAACAGAGCTACACATGAAGGACCCATGCTGTATGGGTCTGAAGGTCAAGAGGTTGGTTATGTCAAGTCTGAGTGTCGTCCCTTGGGGAAGTAATTCCTTTAGGGAGCAGTACACCTTCTGGGGTAACGTTTGGTTTTTGCCCATTGGCTCAGTGCCAAACTAGTCGCCAGAGACTTCAGAAAAAGTTATCTACTAAAAGAGTGTGCCCTTCCGCTGGGGAGCTGCTCTCTGGGGAATGCTGGATTTTCCCCTGTAGCAGTGAGGATAGTGACTACTTTTCACCCTAACATGAAAATTATGCTTGAAAAGGGTTTGAAAACCTCCAAAATGAAGAAAATGGATGTATTTTCGTATAACTGGGTTTTTTTAACTAGGTGTTGTTTGGGGGATTTCCCAGGGATATTTCCAGAAAAAAGAATAATGAAGCAGCAGCGAAAAGCACACTGGTAGCCCTCTAGGAAGTTCACGAAATGACCATCAAATTTGCTTGTAGGCCTACTTAATTAGAGTGTATTTTCAGCCTCAGACAAATACATGTTTAAAAAAAATATCAATGGTTATGACTGATACCCTCTTGTCAATAATCAGTGCCCCCCCCCCCTGGGGTAAGAACTCGATTTACCTATTGGCACACTTTTGCTTCTGTGAATCCCATTACCGGCAGTAAGATGGTTAATGATGTCATCACTGATTTGACAGTACCATATCCAATTATTCAGTTAACATTGTTGCTCATATTAATATACCACAAAGCATAGGTAGTGTAAACAGAATGAAGTAAGTAAAATAGATGACTTTACACTGCTAATGCACACAAGGCATCATGGAAACTGGCAGAATAAACAAGAGTGTAATGATGTCTGCACTCTTCTTTACACTCCCAGTTCCCATGATTCCTTGGGTGCAGTTAGCTTACAGTCTGGTATATCCCACAATTAAGCCTTCCGAACGGGACTTATTTCCAATTTGCCTTCCTGTCAGACTGTGTATTACTACTTTACCTATTATTGGCTGCAACCATATCAAGTATAGGAGGGGCAGTGTTTCTTCACAACTGATGCATTCGTGGTTTGGGACAAATAGGACATAATTCTTTAAAAGACAATGAGGAAGAGGCCCTAACAGAGTTATGTGGTACAGGATCTAAAACCTGACAACTGCTCCCACTGGAGCCAGTCAGAGATTAAGGTATGCATTTTGAGGGTGGGTAACTTTCTCCAGATAGCACATTACATTGACATCACATTTACTGAATGTATCACTATATCACTGTTAGGTATTTTAATGTAGACATAGTACAACAAAGAGACCTGACCATCAAATACCACAAACACGTACCATTGTATTGCTACAGATTTTAATTTTTTCTATTTTTTTGCAGACTTTTCCCTCCTTTTTGCCTTATATAAAGGCCTCAAAATAAAAATTCTGTCTTCCACATAAAAAGGCACTCACTTCTTCCTAAGCCTGACTATTTATTTGCACTTAAAACAGTTACCACAACTATGTGTGCTTCGTGAAGGTCGGACACTCCTTACTTGTCAATACTTCACTAATGTTACATTTCTTGAATGGTATCTACTGCTTTTAATTGATGAGATTTAACTTTACTTAATGATTTTCATAAAGAAAGGAACCAATGTTTTCAAAGATCATGCAATGTCTGACTGCACAAGTCCTGGCAGCAGAAAAAGTCTTGGTTGTTGGGTTACATCACAGGTTTAGTTAGAATCTATCAAAGAGTACACATAATCACTGCTTAATCTTATCCCTACTTAAAATTACTGAAGTTGTCCGACCAATTCACGGAAAAGGAGAGACATGGTCTTAGTCGTCCTCTTTCAGGGACTCCTTATCATAGATGTATTCCCCAAGGCCGGTACCGACCCGCTTCAGGTTGGTGATGTGGTCACCGATTTCCTTGATGGCCTCCACCTGTTCGGTCAGGTAGTGCGTCTCAATGAAGTCGCACATCTGTGCATCCTTGTGAGAATCGGCAAGAGAATGCAGATTCAAGAGGCTCTCGTTGACCTTCTTCTCCAACTCCAAGGCAATGGTGAAAGCACTCAGCAGGCTGCTCCACTCATCTCTTTCGGGTCTCTGAGGTGAACAAAACAAAATGGCAGATGCTTTAGCAATGAAAACAAACTAAGATACAGTATGGGAGTCTGACAGTAGCAAAAATGCAGTCCTGTAGATCAGTGCCTGCATTTGAAATATCATCCACTAAAAAACCCTCCCAAAAGTTTGGGGACATTTAATGGGTTTTTACAGTCCTCATAGTTGTGAAGTGACCTTAGAAGGATAATTGCACTGCATGACAAATACCTTAGGACAACTCCAAAATTTATTTTGTGATTTATTCTATTCTCTTTCTCCATTGGCATTAAGCAAAAAAGCAAAAGGAATGGTTCAATAATCTCGGAAAATGACACTGTAAATAGGGAATGATTTTTTTTCTCATGCGACACTTTTTTAGGAGTTGGGAGGTAAATTGGAACCAGGTAACAGAACATTGGGTGGGTGCACAGGTTACCTCTTCAAACACTACTGTACCTCATAATGAACTCAACAAAGGGATACTTACAAGAAGAGGTATTGCCCTCCATAAGAAACATTTTCTTTGAAACGACTGTGCAGCTACATTGCCCAGCACCCACAGTGTCAGGTACTCATGCTAACACTCTGGGCTACAATTCAGGCAATGTAGTGATCACCAATGAAAATGAGATTGGGAATGCGGGAATCTTTTTGAAATATTTTGATTGAGGACTTGCATTCAATGTTCAGTAGGACATTTTATAATTCCATGTTCTCTGTTGTACATTATCTAGGTGGTTCAAACCTGTGACGATTTCCTGTGAATAGTTACATACTTTCCTTACAGGATAATTCAACTCAATGAGGGAATCCTGCAACCCACATCTTAGCCTGAACACTGACCTAAGAAAGAACTATACGACACTGAGAGGCCAGGGATGTTGGAGAAGCCAATGGCTTATGAATTACCACCTTCTGTTGTGTTGCCTTCAAATCAACATTTAACTCAAATTTGGAATCTTTTCAATTTTGGAGGTGGATTTGTAAAGGGAAACCCTTGTCAGCTTTTACATACCCACTTTGCTATAGCCCAGCCTTGGATCGAGCCCCACGCATCCCAACTGGCGGGCTTCACTTCCTAAGATACTACACTCTTTCAGGAATGTAGCTACCCAAATTTGAGTGCTGGGTAGCTGTCTGATCTGGGGAAGCACCTTATCCCACCTCATGGCATCTACCCCATTTTTCAGCAATTAAGTTTTCATTTTTCCCTTATTTTACTTTAGGGAGTAAACTTGGGGCTAATTTTAGGTCTTGGTAGGCAGATTTGTGGTGGGCGGGGAGACGTGTGTTTGCCTGGAGTGCCCGGCAGGAATATCGAGTGCTGGGTGTAGCCCCCCAGCACTGCCCACCGTAGCTACATTCCTGCTCTCTCTGCCCACCCTTACAATGCATACAGGGGACAGACTAGGGGGAAGCCCAGTCCTAAATAACCAATAATTAAGGTTACTGTACATTCATGAGCAACCTGGTGATGTTAAACAAAAGGAAAGGAGACAGTTAATAACACTTTTGGATGGTTCTGTAAAATGAAATGTGCAAGGTTTAGAGACTCTCTGATCTCACCACAGACAGTAACAATTCTCCCTACAAAGTAAACTTCAAGCCTCTCTTCCAACTTAACCAAACCATCTGTCTAGTACACCTCCAAGATAGAGCCACAGTAGTTTGAATTGCACGAGGCAATATTTTCACAGAAGTTTGAGCTTTACTGGGAACAGAACTGACTGTACAAGCCATTGTTGACCAACCAGAGTAGAGCTACTGTATATTATTTGAATGAATGTCAATCAAAGTGCAGTCATCAACTGTATCTAAAACTCTAGGGCTAATGGGCTATTCCTAAATATGTTTGGGTAGGGAGCTGTTAGCAATTCCCTTGTTTGGACGGATGCAATATCCCATTTAAGGGTTGAAAGCAAGCAGCAGGGTCAACATGCCTACTCCTGTAAAACACCACTTGAAGAGACCTTTTTCCAAATAGCAATTGCAAAGGATTGTGGGATAGAGGTTTTGGTACGCGTTGTTACTGTTAATGGCATTTTACTGTGGCCAAAAAGTATGTGTACAAAAATTCTATCCCACAATCCTTTTTAATTGCTATTTGGAAAAGGGTCTATGACATGGAGATGGATGACATTCCAAATTCTGTTCAAATGAAGCCTACTGTACTTACCTTGATGTCTTGGAGTTTGACTCGTCCACCTCGCTGGTTCTGAAACTTCATCAGTCTCTCAGCATGCTCTCGCTCCTCTTCGGAGGCCTTCTTGAAGTACTTGTGAGCACCTGGGAGGGCGACATCATCCCGATCAAAGTAGTAGGCCTGTGTACAAGGCAAGAAAAAAAATTAGGTCTGACTTCATACAATGACACTTGAAACATGTAAATAAAAAACAAACCCAATGGGGTATATACTTCATGTAAGCCAACCTCAAACTGAAGTGAATAGAGGTCTACTAATCCTATTCACTTCAGGCTATTCAGCCTATTCATTTCCCTTCAGTTGTCTATTCACCTCAGTTTGAGGTAGTCTTACATGAAGTATCTCCCCCCAATGGATCTAAACTGATGCAAAAATCAATACAGAACTGGTGTAAAAGTGAAATACACCAGTATTACTAAAGCAGACCTGAGGAAGGAGAAAGGGGGGGGGGGAGGGGTTCACAACAACCCCTGACTTCAATTATTTTTTATAAGGAAGGAAACAAGGCTAATAGAAATTTCCTAAGATTTGTTAAAGGTCTTCATCTACTGATTACTGCTTTAACGGGCTATTACATGGCCCAGCTCTTTTAAAAGAATATCCCTATTTGTCTAAATACAACTGGTGACTGCACTATGACTGAAGTTCATTCAAAAAATTGCTTTACTCTGGTTGGTCAATGCAGACTTGGGCAGTCATTTGTGTTGCCAATTAAGTTGTGTGTGAACTTAATATGGCATTGAGCAATTAAAACTTGTACTGTACTTGACTGTTTTGTTTTAATACTGTACATTGGAGGGGTTAGTATAAACTTTGTAGGGAATATTTTTACTGTCTGGGGTGACATTATTGAGCCCCGAGAGTTTAGATCTACAGTATCTACTTAATTTTCCAAAACTGAAAGCATTAATAATGTAGAACAATATCAAAAAGGGTTGGCGATCTCATCAAAAGAGATTTGCTGCTGAAGAAAAATATTAAAGACATGAACCAGCACCAAATATACAGACCTGTGTTAAACTGTACAGTTTAGTATACAGTACACAATACTGTCTACCACTGTGACAACTACAACGTGTAACTTTTTCTTTCTTTTCAGGTACCTGTACAGTAGGCTATTTTTGTTGTTGTTGTTGTTGTTATTAGTATTATTATTATAAATGGCTGTCATGACATGCCAAGTGCTGTAAATGGTAAAGTGTAAATACAAAGTTGAATGCTGATAAGTGTTTTGAAGTGTTATTGCATTACTCAAACTTAGAAACAGGGGAACCCTGAGGTATGTTCACAACTGGTAACTGCAATTTGATATTTTGGTACTGTAACAATAGAGCTGTCTTTACATATGTTCAACCCACACTGTAGTGTATAATGGCTTATGCAGGTGAGTGTACGTAACGTGATGTACAGTAGAATAGCCCACTGCATTCAGATGGGACAGGTCAGACTACCGTACTGTACGTACACAATAGTCACATGCTGTGTACCTTCTTCAGCAGAATATGGCTTCCAGTAACTTTAATTAGGTAGATCACCCAATTTAGCTTTGTCTGGGAAGTGCAGTGAACAGTTTGGATTGGAAGGAGACCTGGGGAAAAAAATTCATCTCCCGGGAATTCTGAGGAAGGGGCTCTTACTTTAAAAATCCCATTATCCCAGCCCAGGAAGGGACTCTAACTTTACACAAATGACAATTCCTTCCACACTTTCATTTATATACTGTAACTTCTCAAGGTTTATTTCCCTCCAAATTCCCAAATTTCACAGCAAAGAGCCTCCCAATGTCTTACTGTATCTTTTTCCACCCATGGGATGCAACAGAAATCTTTTAGTAGTTGGACGAATTCTGACTACCCAGGTCATGATAACTGGCCTCCAAAATTTGAATTGCATTTCTCAATATACTGTACCTCAATGCAAAAGTTCTTCCTGAACATTCTAGAATTGCAACAGTACCATGTGAACAGCAATACTGTACATCATAAGCTTTCACCCAATTTTGTTTGTTTTACTTCCTGTGATGGTAAGTGCATGGTACATCATAGCGCAGTATAGGGTTATTTGTTAATACAAGCAGAATTGAGAGGAAGCGTCTGGAATTTACGCAGTTTACAATGGGTTCAAAGGTTGCATTTTTATGGTCACAGGATCTCACTTCCTTTCTGTTGCATATGTTTGTTCAAAGGGTGTCGTAACACTTCTCACAGGTCTGTGGTAAGAATTACATGAAACCACTGACAAATTGGCAACCAGCCAAGTTCTTCCAACAAAATGTTCCAACAGTTATTGGAAAAGAGGATTCTTTACTGGAGTATATATACTGTATGTTTAAGTGGGTTGATATGCAACTAGTATTGGCGTTCTGCCATAGCTGTGGATCCTTGGATGTGGTGCTTTATCTTCAATGGTAAAATTTTTCTGCATCACAGCCTTGGTTAGCCATTTGAGTCAGTCACTTCATACAAATTGTGCAATAGGCATGCTATGACCAGACAGGAAACATCTCCTAGTCATGAAACTCCAGGATGAAATAACAACAGTTCAATATCTGCCAAACAGCATTTACTCCCCATTTCTGAAGAAATTTGCCTACCCTTGCCTTCATCCAGGTTACTATATTGTGATTTCAGGCGTTCTCGAAATATCCTCACAAATTATTTGGAAAATTTCTCCAAATCACTACGAACAAGTCTCATTCTATCAGGTGATCATCTGTTTTAATTGTGAATGTACCACTGAAATGAATATATTTTATATGATATCAATCATGTGCTTTCATGCTGTTTAGATGACTGACTGTAATTACCATTCTTAAACCTACAGCATCTTGAATTTGTGGCTGGAATTTCTCTGTAACTTCAAAGTTTGCCAGGGGAACTTAACTTGAAGGACTGAAGAAAAACATGTTTATGAGAAAAACCAATAGTTTTAATTATATAATTCTTTTGTATGTGGATGTTTTCTGTGAAATTTGCCTAAGTGACCAACTTACAATGGTACCACCAAGCTACACAAATAATGCTAGAACTTTGCAATACCATCTTGTATGAAAATTGCTAACTACAGTACTATTTTAAGTACAAAATTGAAATGTTCAACTTGTTCCAAACAATGGGTAATCAGGGCTGAAATTTAGCGCTCGTCCGATCGTCCGTGACGGGTAAAACTTGCATCGGACAACCACTTTCTCTCTTTGAACTTGTCCGATGGACGAGTAGGTTTTATTTGTAACTGAATAGTTCCCTACATCAGCAGGAAAGTATGTCACAAAAATCCCCTTAAGAAGTGGCATTGAGACAATGCTATTGACTACCATTCATCATTGTACCATGCCAATATGGAAAAATGCAGAATTTAAAGTAAATGTATGTTTTCTATGGCAGAGACAGGAAATAGAATTGTTCATCTCTTGTTCGTCACTTTCATTCGGACAACCAAAAACTATTTCGGACAACCTAAATTTAGCTTCATGTTGTCCGATGGGCAACCTGAAAATTTCCTTAAAAATCAGGCCTGGGTAATTGAATTGTAACTATTTAGCAGAATAAGGCATTCAGATGTGGGTTCATGGTCACTATAAGAATGGCTAGATTTAGTTAAGGACAATTCGAGGGAAGATGATGTCTTTACACTTTTGCTTTCATTAACATGCTCAGTTGCTGAGAGTCGTTCTCGAAATGTTACTGGTTGCTTTAATTTTTTAAGTTTTCAAAAAATGTCTCCAAAGGGTTATGTATTTTGTGAACAACACTTCATGTAGGCCTAAAATGAAAATTTAAAACTGAAGTACATTCCTTCATTTGCAATGGAATAGCCCAGCCAGCCTTCTAGTAGCCATAGACCTTTTTCCAAATAGCAGTCACAAAGGATTGTGGGATAGTTTTTGTTTGCTTTTATTTTTGTCAGTGGCATTTTACTGTGGATTAGAATGATGCACACCAAAATGCTATCCCACAATCCTTTGTAATTGCTATTTGGAGAAGGGTCTATAATCCAAGAATTATTCAATCGAAGCCATTGTTGGGAATCCGTACACAATTGCTATGCAGTCCCACACCATATGTACTGCAGGAAAGTTCCATTACCAGACAAGTACTGTACGGTCAGCAGGGATGCAGCTGGTCAAATTTGAGTGCCGGGTACAGTAATTGTTTGATCTGGGGAAAGCACCTCACCCCACCCCATGGCATCTACACCATTTTTCTGCCATTTATTTTTCATTTTTCCCTCATTTTACTTTAGGGAGTAAATTTAAGGCTAGTGTTAGGTCTCGGATGGCAGATTTGTGGTGGGCGGGGAGACGTGTGTTTGCCTGGATTGCCGGGCGGGAATATCATGTGCTGGGTGTCACTGCCCAGCGCTGCCCAACGTAGCAACATCCCTGATGGTGAGTTCAGCTTTTTCGCCGGATTGTCCGGCTTTTGGGCATTATTTGTCGCTGGATGTTGGTTTGTCCATAGGTCTGGGAGGAGGTCAACAATGACGAACCTTACAAATTTTTAATGGAAAAATTAATCAAGAATAAATTCATTCCTATCGCATGTTATTTCACAGGCAAAAAGAAAAAAAACCTTAGGAAATATCTCAAAATATACAGTAAGCTGTCAGCACAGAGGGACTGGATTCCTTTCACACTAAATTTAAAGTCCTTCAAACTTTGCAAAAATTAACATACAGTACTGCCAGAATTCTGTAATGACTGTGAGTGTAATTTACTAAAGATCTCTTTGAAGGGAACACTGGTTTGTTAACCCCAAGCTTACAGGAAAGGTGGTCAATTTGAACTGGTTGGATGAATTCTGGTCACCATAATTTACGCAAATTGTCCGCAATCCGTTCACTGTGATTGCGATGTGCTTTACGGAACATTGCCCCTTACAAAAAACCCCAAAATAGATTTTGAGACTTAACATCATCTCTCAGCTTATCAATTCGAACAAGAAAAGTTGTGAAGATTTTACTTTTAGCTCAACAGGGTCATAAACTACAGTACCAACTATGGTAATTTACTAGCTGTGGTTGGAAATCTATTATAGTTATAGAATGGAGGGGGGGTCCCTGCCTGGCTCATATTGTCCTTCAAGAGTTTCATCAGTTGTATTTTTGAATGGTTTAGCATGTCTTCAGGTAGTATGTATGTTTCGGTGAACCGAAAAGGCCTAGGCTAGCCTAGCCCATTTGATTTTAAACAAAAATACCTGTAGGCCCTAGGCCAGTAACAGGCCTTATGAAATTAAAAAATCCCAGGCCAGAGCAGCCTACTGCCTAATTCTGTCTGGTCCCCTTACCAATACCATACACATCCCTCAGCCACGTTTGCGGAGGACTATAATCCTGCAAGAGCAGTCAGTTTGATTAGCTAAAACTAAAGAATATCATGTGTAGCCTGGTGGGCATGTATCATATTTACAGTGTCTTGCAGTGGCTTACATAACATATGTATGTAAAACAGCACATTAACCTAATGTCATGAAAACAATAGGCTTACATACCAAGTGCAATCACGACGGCGGGTTTCAACACGGGGACGTTTTAGGTACAATTATAGAATACCCCGCACATCGATAGTACCACCTCGTAGCCGGCTACGAGGTCATACAATTTGACCTTGGTATGCGCGCGCACATCTTATACCAGCTCGGTGTAATTTGAATACAAACACACGCCCGGACAAACTATTACAACCATGCTAACGCGCATGCGTACTAATGTGCGTACGTACTAATGCGCGTGCGGTTGACACATCTTGACAAATCTGTAAGAACTGATTATTACGCCACAACGAATGTCACAAAAATAATTATAACTCACCTCAAACTAGTAACGAAGTTTAATCCCGAAATCGATCCTTTGAACTCGATTGCAAACCAGTCTGTCACAAGTCTTTGCTATACTAGATTGTTTTCCTGGCAGCAATAGCGGCATGATGAGACCAAATTATTGGAGACCAATAATCTAGTCTCATGACCAGATCTGGCATCATTTGAAGACCAAAGTGCAATCGCACATAAGTCACGATTTCAATTGGAAGCACAATAGAACGGATATGAATTTACATTAGACTCAACTTTAGTTCCACGATCTAGAAAACAACTCCCCCACTCCAACTTTGAATAGCTTTGTTACACTTTTTTAGAATCACTAGTCAATACAGCGCAAAACAACTGGATAAACAGAATAGCAGGCTAGCCGGCTAGCTAGAGAATACTTAAACCTGAAATATATGACGCATTCACACATTGAATTTATGCATTGGCGTCCGGCGGGATCATTTTTAAAAGGTCAGCACTGGCGCACACTGCACGCACGACGTAGGCTTTGCATGCGTGCGTAATAGACCTACGCGTAAAGTAGGCTTACTTAATAGAATGTTATGTTATGTAATGAGTTACATGAAAATATGCGACGCAATAATTGTGGGGTTGGTCGGTGACACGTCACTTACCAATGACAACAATGTGGTGGAGTTAAAACAATGCACTGCGCGTATTTCACACGAAGTGTAGTCTTCTTGCAGTGATAGGGATAGGGTTTGGCTTTGATTCCGTATCCGCGTAGCCACTTCATAAGAGATATATTGGACTTAGAAATTTTCACGCTGCTTGCAGTGCTTCTTGCTTAGTGACAGGGATTGGGTTTGGCGCCTTTTGACTCCGTATCCGCGTAGCCACTTCATCAGAGATATGTTGGACTTAGAAATTTTCACGCTGCTTGCAGTGCTTTTTACTTAATGATAGGGATGGTTCGGCGACTTTGACTCCGTATCCGCGTAGCCACTTCATAGGAAATATGTCGGACTTAGTTTTTTTTCCCAAAGGAGTTTTCATAACGTGTGCATACTGATGCTTGCCTGAGATGACAAAGATACTCTCGACTTTGACTCCGTATCCGCGTAGCCACTTCATAAGAGATACGTTGGACTTAGAAATTTTCACGCTGCTTGCAGTGCTTCTTGCTTAGTGACAGGGATTGGGTTTGGCGCCTTTTGACTCCGTATCCGCGTAGCCACTTCATCAGAGATATGTTGGACTTAGAAATTTTCACGCTGCTTGCAGTGCTTTTTACTTAATGATAGGGATGGTTCGGCGACTTTGACTCCGTATCCGCGTAGCCACTTCATAGGAAATATGTCGGACTTAGTTTTTTTTCCCAAAGGAGTTTTCATAACGTGTGCATACTGATGCTTGCCTGAGATGACAAAGATACTCTCGACTTTGACTCCGTATCCGCGTAGCCACTTCATAAGAGATACGTTGGACTTAGAAATTTTCTCGCTGCTTGCAGTACTTTTTGCTTAGTGATAGGAAGGGTTCGGCGACTTTTACTCCGTATCCGCGTAGCCACTTCATAAGAGATATGTTGGACTTAGAAATTTTCACGCTGCTTGCAGTGCTTCTTGCTTAGGTACAGGGTTAGGGTTGGGTTTAGGGTTAGGGTTAGGGATAGGGGTTGGGTTAGGGGCTAGGGTTAGGGGTTAGGGAGTGAGGTCAAATTTTGCGACCTCGTAGCCGGCTACGAGGTGGAGCTACCGATATGCGGGGTATTCTATAATTACTCCACGTTTTAACTTACAGCGGGGACATTATGATACGAAGTTCACCCAAAGCACATTCTAACTGATCGGCTGTGGCACTGAGGTACTAAGGCAAAACGTCATTAAGTTACTGATTTCGAACAAGAGGCCTAACGTTACACATACCATTGACATGTACACATAGGATGCGTACAGTTCCATGTTGATCTGCCTGTTCACGCCAGCTTCAGATTCTTCGTGGTAGTTCTGTCTGCACTGAGAAACGGCCATTTTTGATGTTCTTTGATGTTTTTTCAACAAACTGGAGAAAAATCTAACGATAAGAAGACTTGATGGTGGTTGCGGGAGGCAAGTTTGTCTGGTTTCGTCACTGCGAAAGCGCAAACAAGTAGCTTGTCCTTAGCAAAATTAACTTCGCGAGGAGCGGGATCGGTTTATATACTCGAATTCAGTCCGTGCCATGCACCAAACCTACTCCCTTTCCCATTTCTAACTGTTGGTTGTAGCATGTAGCATGATATGCAAGAAGTTTTCTCATTTTTCAATTGAATAAGTTTCACAGAGAAACAAACTGTCCCTCCTTGGGAAATGAAAGGAAATTACATTTGAGGGCCCCGTAAAGTTTAAAGGGAAACAATTCTTCTTCTTCTTCTTCTCGTGTACTGGCAGGGCTCTAAAAAAAAGGTAGAGCATATGAGCCAGAGGTGTGCGGGGAGGGGATATGACTTAATCAAAATGTAAATTATGCTTGAACGAATTTATACTACTTGCATTGACAGTCCCTTCAGGTAACATATTCCACTCCTTTATAGTTCTTGGGAAAAAGGAGTATTTGTAAGCATTGATACGACACGCAGGTTGTTGGAAGTTTTGCGTGTTCATTCTCCGAAGGCCTTGCAGTGTCACTGGTTTTAGGAAGTTTTCTTTAGATATGTCAATAAGGTTCTGATTAATTTTATACAATAGGGTTAATCTGGAGGCAGATCTCCTGTTCTGCAAGGACGTCCAGTGGAGATCATGGAGGAGCTTGGTGACCGTTCCTTCCGTTTTACTATAGTTATGTGTGACGAACCTTGCAGCATTACGTTGCACCCTTTCCAACTGGCTACAATGCTTTTGAAGGTGAGGGTCCCAAGCAGATGTAGCATACTCTAAATGGGGCCTGACTAAGCTGGTATAGGCAGTGGCTTTGAGCTGCTCGGTGCAGTTGGAAAGGTTCCTCTTTATGAGGCCAAGGACCCTACTAGCTTTTGTAGTTGCATGAGCAACCTGGGTGTCCCATTTCAAATTATCTTGGAGATGAATACCAAGATAAGGGTAAGAATGAACTGTTTGCAAAGTCTGACCGCCCAGTTTGTAATTAAAATGGGTGGTGGATCTACCTGAAGAGATGTGCATAACATAACACTTACTAGAGTTGAAACGCATTTGCCACTTGTTTTGCCAAGCATTTAAGGTATCAAGATCTTTCTGCAGATCCTCAGAATCCTTGGTGGTTGAGATAGTCTTATACAAGAGACAATCATCTGCAAATAGCCGAGTGGTTGACTTAAGGTTGTCAGGTAGGTCGTTGATATATAATAGAAATAATAGGGGCCCTAAAACAGTACCAGCTGGGGTACACCAGAGTCCACAGGGAGAAAAGAAGAAGACTGGCCTTCAAGAACAACTTTCTGTTCTCTCCCACACAGAAAGGCTTTAATCCAACCAACAAGTTCTTTGTTTATACCGTAATAGTATAATTTGTTGATTAATCTAGAGTGGGGGACCGTATCGAATGCCTTGCTAAAATCAAGGACGACAACATCCACTTGTTTACGTTTATCTAGGGCACTGGCCAGGTCGTCAACAGTTAGGACTAGTTGAGTATCACAAGATCTTCGTTTTCTAAAACCATGCTGATAGTCGGACAAGATTTGGTGGTTGTCCAAATGGTGCATCACTTGACTGTGGACAATATGCTCTAGAATCTTACAACATATGCTGGTTAAGGATACCGGACGGTAATTTTTGGGATCAACTTTCTCTCATTTCTTAAAAATTGGGGTAATGTTAGCCTTTTTCCAGTCCTCTGGTAACTCTCCGCTTCGGAGGGAGCAGTTAAAGATCTCAGTCAGGACTGGAGCGATCTGATTGGCTAGCAGCTTCAAGATACGAGAGGGAAGGCCGTCGGGGCCTGCTGCTTTAGCAGGGTTGAGATCGTTCAGTAGCTTAAGTACACCTTCATTAGTGACTTTGAATTTACTCATTAGGGGAAACGGGGAGGTCCCTTTGTTAGGTATATCATGGGTTTGCTCGATTGTAAACACTGATCGAAAGTAATTATTCAGTAAGTCCGCCTTACCCTTACTATCAGATATCAGTTGCCCTTGGTCTCTAAGAGCTCCAATCCCCCCACTGTCCCGTTTGAGTGACTTGACAAACCTCCAGAATATTTTAGGATTATCTTCCATACTCGGCGTCAAAACATCATTCATATAATCACGATAGGCTTTCCTCATCATTTGCTGGGTTTGCTTTTGCAGATGTTTG
Organism: Holothuria leucospilota; assembly: GCA_029531755.1. NCBI lineage: Eukaryota > Metazoa > Echinodermata > Holothuroidea > Aspidochirotida > Holothuriidae > Holothuria > Holothuria leucospilota. The sequence continues at coordinate 10,913,775 of CM055979.1, forward strand.
TACCTAGACCATACTCTAGGGCTTTTCGATTGCTTAGTTTTCTTAAACCATCTGCTTTTTAATCTTATTTGGCGCTTCAATATCCTTGACATCCAGGGTAAGTCCCTACTTGGTTTCACCAATTTAGTTGGTATATGGGTAGCCATCAATTTCTTAATTTCATCACGAAAAAAGATCCAACTTACATTAACCCCTTTGGTAATAATATTAGAAGAGAGAAACTTATTTTTAAAGTTCTCTGCATCAGCAAGCAATGGTTCCATATTGAGCTTTTTATACATGTAGATTCTACGTGGGGGAGTTTTAGTCTTTTGTGGTTGATAACTCAATAGCGACAATAGAGCGTCATGGCTACATACACCAAGCCCTGGCATGTGGATTAAATCGTCAATTATAGTTGGGTTCGTAGTGAAAACAAGATCTAAGATGTTTTCGGTGTCCTCTGTTCTATGCGTTGGGTAAGACACCATTTGACTCAGACTATAGTCATTGCTGATGTTAATGAGCTTTTGGCATAAGCCACTCTTGTAGGCATTCACCTTGACGGCATTTGAGTTCCAATCAATGTCACCTAAGTTAAAATCACCAGATACAAAGATATTTGAAGTATTGGTTTTGCTGACAACCATGTTCAGAGAGTTATTAAATTGATCAAGGCTGTAGTCGTTGTCCTTGGGTGGTCTATAAAAGCACCCAATGAACAAAGACCTACTGCTTTTCATTTGGAGCTGAGCCCAAAGTACCTCACAATCAGAATCAAAGTCAGGGCGATGAGTGAGAACTAGGGTATTCTTATAAGCAATGAAAACACCGCCTCCAGTGGTGTTAGTTATACGGTCCTTTCTAACTGAATGACTTCATAGTTATCAGGGAATATTTCCCCATTTGAAATGGAACTGTTTAGCCAAGACTCAGTACCCAAAATGATATCCGGGTCCGTAGTTTGGATCAGATTTGCAAGTTCCCGTACTTTACCCTTCACACTCTGACAATTCACTGTAACTATTTTAAGGGTCTCGGATCTTTGCTTCTTGGAAGTACAGACACCAGAAAAGGATGCACCTGACAATGATGAAATTGATTCATTGTGGGAGAGACTGGACATACGATGTATGGTGCCAGCCTTCGGAGACGAAGTAGCAATTGGTATGGTGGCCTGAATAGAATTTTCGTCCAATGGGGAAAATGGATTAGGATGCTCAAAATCGAAACTATTAAACAATGAGGAGCTAAAGTTCGGTAGACCGCACTGGCAGCATATCCATGATACACTGGTGTTACAAAGATAGTCATAATTTAGTGTACACATCTGCATACAGTTTTTAATTAATTGTTTTAATTAATTGTACAGCTTTCTAAGCAAGTACAACATTTAGAACACATTTTTCCAAGCATTGTGATACCATTAACAACTAATATAACTCAATATCTTATTTAACACGAATTTTTCAAAAAAAATTTTGAAACTCACTAAACGCCACTGCGTAGGCAGTCATGATATTGTGAAATTACCCACAATGCAACGGAACTGTGATGTCACACCTGCACCTCGCCGCGGGTTTTACAACAACTGCTTGTGTAGTTTGTAAGCACACACCTACAGTATTCACGGTAACGTCAAAACTATCTTTAATTTTCAAAAAATGTAGCGGTTAAATTTGCCATTAAAATCCAGAAATTTGTACATTACTATTTAATATCATCATACAGCCTTCTTCTTACTTGTTACGTATGATTTTTAACCAGTTAAAAAGTTCGAGAAAATCCTTCACCCTACACTATAAGTGCAGCTCGAAATCCATATTGACTCTATATCAAAGACACTATAGCGCCGTAGGCGCAAGACCGGTTACTCTGCCTCTAAAACCGTAGTACGTCATGGGGCGAAGTATCCGCCATTTTAGTAAGCAAACGCCGGGACGCTGATATGTACGTAACGTACCGAAACAGTGTGTACGAGTAAGTCATATAGACGACTGATTGGTCAAAATTGCAAAAATGGAAGAAAAATTAGTCACCTAAATGTAATGAAAATTATAAGCTATTGTTGACGAAAGTTTAACCGTGATGTCAGAGAGTTGATGCTAAACATTGTTTATTTGGTACGTTGATAACTAATCAAAGGGAGATAACTCCAAAGCGTAGCCAGGATTGTGTCATGGGGAGGGTTTTGGAGTACGACACGAGGAAAGGTCTAAGGGGAGGGAGAAAAACGGCTATTTTAGGTCTCCAGATGCAAAATGGTGCAATGTTTGTGCCTCAAATGTAATAACGTTTATAGTGATCATGTGTTTTTTGCAATTATTTTTTTCAAGGTTGGGTCATGGGGGGGGGTTTCAACCCCCAAAACCCTCCCCGTGGCTACGCCACTGTCCAAAACTACCGGACGGATTCATGCGCGGTTTTCAGCTACTGGTAGTGGAAATTTGCTCCATAATAGGAGCAGGCCATGGGCCAGAGGCACCCACGGGCAACCTCCCCCCCCCCCCGCACAAATCTTTGACCCAATACTTTTTGGAAACCTTATGGGTCCCCTGAACACGAAATCAAGAAGTAACAGCAAACACTTTCGATTTCACTCATTCAAAATGGCTCCCAAAAATGGCGGCAAAAATTATATTTTGTATTAAATAATAATAAGTAAATATTCCTAAAAATATTTTTAAGGCATCGAATGTTAAAACTTGGTCATATTTTATGACAAAAATTCCAAAATTAATTTTTGAGACTATTTTGGTGAGGTTTTGGTTAACCAAGATGGCGGGAAAACCAAATAGCGGCCAATGCAATAATTATGCCAGTATAACATAATAATAGTAAAAATATTCATTAAAAATACTTTTGAACACAGGCAAAGTTAACCTGTGTCCATTTCCTGTTGTAAATATGCAAAAAGTTTTTCTGGACATTTATTTAGGATCTGAGTCAACCAAGATGGCGGATATAGCAAAATGACCTCTAATGTTAAAATTTCTATATATCACAATCATAGGGAAAATCATCCTTAAAATTATATTTGTGACAGTTGCTCTCTATATTTGGCCATACTTTGTGCCAATTAATTTGAACGTATTTTTCAAAACATTTTCTTAGAATTTAGGTCAATCAAAATGGAGGAAAAAGCAAAATGGCGGCCACTGATATTTTACAAATATAAGGCAAATCATCCTTAAAAAATATTTCTAACACCTTTAAACCTAAAATCTATCCATAAACTTTCTGAATAGTTATTACAGAAAATGGACTGAGTTTAGATGTAAATGTGTTGAAAATATTTTTAATGATTACAAGTTATTATCTATTATTATGGTACATTGTTACTATACCATAAGCGGCCATTTTGCTTTTCCGCCATCTTGGTTGACCTGAATTCCAACAAAAATGTTCTAAAAAATATTTAATTATTTGGCATGAACCATGACCATATTTTAAGAGTGGGTGCTTCCAACATATTTTTCATGAATATTTTTCACATTATTTCAATATATTATAATAATTACATGGACAGCCATTTTGGAAATTCCGCCATCTTGGTTAACTGCATCTCACTAAAACAGTCTCAAAAATTAATTTTGGAATTTTTGTCATAAAATATGACCAAATTTTAATAGTCGATGCCTCAAAATATTTTCAGGAATGTATTAAGTTTTAATATATTTTAATACAAAATATTCATAAATTTTGCCACCATTTTGTTTTTGGCAGTAATTTTGAATAAGTGAGACCTAAAATATTTACTGTTACTACTTGTTTCTGCGTTCAGGGGACCCTAAGGTTTCAAAAAAAAATATAGGGTCGGAGAGTTGCGGGTTGGGGTGCCTTGAGGTGCTTCTTGCCCATGGCCTATAATATATGTAGTTTTCATTTAGTGTTGGACTGTTCTTTGAATTAGTATTTAAAAGAAAAGTCTAACACTAAATGAAAATACCAAACCCAACAGTGAAACTCCCATTGACGTAGCATCGTTGGTTATCGAGATACTGATTTTATGAACGTCAGGTCAACGCATTTACAACACGCACCGTTTTTCGCGTTCCATGCGATGCATCAAAGCTGCTTACTAAAATGGCGGACGATCTGCTCCATTGCATACTACGAAAATTTGTGTGCACTTTCGTGTGAGTAACCGGTCTTGCGCCTTACGGCGCTATACTGTCTTTGCTCTATATGGTGTATCACACACATGCATGGTACGGTACTGACCACTGCACTGCATCGCCGTAGTCCGAAGGGATTCGATCATACTTGTCAAAACGTTATAGATTTTTCTAAACTCTCAACAGCCAATCTGCCAATAAAAGTTGTAAAATTCAAAGTAAAATATTCAAACAATACACAGAAGTCTCTTACCAGACAAAATGCGTCTGATTGAAGCTTACTCAACCAAAAAGAAATGCTGTGCCTGTTACCGATAGCTCGAGGCAGCCATTATGGGAACATCATTCGCGGAGAATGGTTAGTGCTTGGCTTCCGGCAGACTCAAATACAACTCTCGACTGACATTTTCAAGGTGTTGCTGGAAAGAATGAGGCCAGTAACTCTCCACCAAATATGCAATAATCGATATCGTTACTTCAACAGTGTCATACGCAAAATCCTGCATGTATATGCACTAAATCAGAAAATATCACAAGACTTTCGTCTCGAACTAATGCTTGGCCCTCGCGAACACGTATAGGTGTTTTAAGGAGAATAGTGTTTCCATAAGTTAGACAAAAATTTCCCTCAGTGGATCAGAGTTTCCTTAAGTTTTCATGACTACTACCTAAGAGTTGAATCTCTTAATGTTCTTATGGTAACATAAGAGTAAAAACAGATAATCATCATTTACGTATAGAAATCTTTATGAAGAACTATCCAAACACCGCATGAACACAGCCCTTCAGCGTGAAATCATGGGCTCGGAAAATGGAACCACTGAAACAGAGTATTACTTGATAGCATCCTCTTGCAATACTACGAAAAATAAATGGGCAAGAACTATTTAGTATTTTCAGCTGTGGGGCATAAAAATCCCACAGAAGTTTTTGTTATACTTTCTATATTTTTTATGATTTAAAATACACAATTTTGAAATTTTGAACCACCACTCAGAAAAATTAAGAAGGCCTATTTAAATTTATTTCAGCTGGCAACATTTTGCTCTGGAAATTGTGAGGTGCAGGTTGTACGTCAGCAATCAGCTGATATCTAGTCGTCTTCTTTCGAATATGTCTGCGCACATGCCAGCAAGCGAGGGAAATTTGAAATATATTATTCTTAATAAAGGTTTCATGTAAGGTCCACCAGGTACAGATTATCTGTAGTATTTATATGTATACTACACATATGTAAAGGGTCAAATGGCCACTATAGTTCCCCTTTAAGTTAAAGTTAACGAATTCTTTTATCTTCTCGGATAGTAGCAGGGCTCTAAAAAGAGCATATAGGCCATGTTTCTTTACCGCACATAACATAACAGGTTAAAGGGCCAAGGAAGGCTAAAAGCCCCATAAAATGCCCTGTGGACTCAAGCCAGAATGCAAAAGACAAAGTGACCCAATCCAAGCCAAAACACAATCAAATTCTTCCACTACCAAAAAAAAAAAAAAAAAAAAAAACTTATCAATTTTAAAAGAGTGCTTGGACAGAACTAGCGTTGATAACCCACTATAGGGCAGGCCGGGCTATTCCACCCTTTGAGAGAAGCTGAACTTCCTAATATGAAGTCTAGATAAAAATTTCCAACTTTTTACCATCAGTTGTGTTATATGGGACACAACACAACTCACCACCTGAATGACATAGCCTTACTACGGAAGGGTACCAATGGCTTGGATTTGAAGAGTAAACGACATGGTGAAATTCCGAAGACCATTAAATTAACATTCTGCTTCTGTTCGGATACTTGCTCAAACCAAGAACACGTAAGCCAGGGGTGTGCCTCGGGTGGCGTGCTAAATAAGGGCACTCTAAGGATCGATGAGTGTGTGGGGGAGGGGGTTGCTGCACCTGTTCATGACAAACAAGGGTTAAATTCCAGATAAAATATCTGTGCCAAGAACGGATAACTTATAACCCTCACTTAAACTGAGGTAATCTTTGCAAAAAGTACAGAATGGAAATAACGGAAGGACACAAACAAAAGAAAAAACGAAGGGCGCACCGCAACTTGATAGCATTTTAAACGTATTTTAGTAATGTTTTTAGGCACTGTATCTACAGAAGGAGTCGGAAAGCGAGCCTCCTTGCAACCATCGCAAAACAAAGTGCAGTACGCACTTTCAAGAGTTTACAACATCACAACAATTACGAACTCACTCCCGACTACACGATTTGAATAAGTGGAAAACCAGACGCACGCCGCTACTGCACTGACCCGACTGCGACGCATGAAAGATAACCAGTCGTGTAGCAGATGGGCCTCTTAAGCGTGCGCCAATTTTTATTCTCGACCAGACTGTCGGTCCCTATTGCGATCCGATAATCTTCGTCGTGATCACATCGGAAATACCAAAAGTGTTTTGTATTCATGATGGAGTAGTGATGCCGAGTTAATGAGTAACGTCGTAGCAGTTGAGTAAAGTCGTAGCACAGTTTACCTTCATAGCAGGTGTCGAATATGTACTCCTCTTTGGCGCACATACTCTAACTTACGAGTGCAGCTAATATAGGTGCAGGAGTAATACACGTCCGCCGGGCGGGCAATAGCACAGTGTGCAGCTGTTTTCTGCCTGTCTGACTGAGAACCATTTTTTTTTTATAAATTTGTCAATAAAGAAACGTTTGTGAAATCAGACGACGCACAGAAAGTGAATGTGCTCACCCCATCAGTAGCGTCCCTAAGGATCGATGATTGGGGAGGGGGGGGGGTGATGAACATTTTCCCGACAGAAAAGGATTATATTCCCGACAAAAATGACAAAAGGCCTGCCTCGAGAAAGGTTAACTCATCATCTGCAGTGGCGTAACTTATTTTACGTATTTTCAGGACAGAAAAGGAAAAGAAAAACATTGGCACCAGTGAGGGGGGTATGACCCAGTTCCCCCCCAAATACGCTTCTTCTTATAACCCTCGATTGAAGACAATCTTTGCAAAAAATAAAGTTACACAACTAGAAGTTTTAAATAACGGGTGGACAAGAGAAGAAGAAAAAAAAAGAAAGAAAACAAACCTATCGGGAAACGCAGTTTAACGTTTTGCAATGTCAATTTTACCTCGGTGTAACCGTTTTCATTAGTCTGCTGCAACAGTATAAGGTCGACTTTGACATGGAAGTATTGCTCAGAGATTGTTCTTCTATGTCAGGAGTGTAAGATCCTCTTCAACGTAAGGCACAATTGCCCTCCTTAGGGCCCATTTCAGTAAAATCTCTCTGTAAGGGACCATCGGGCGAAGTCCCCGGGGAAGCTCTGGAACATTTACACAGTTGTGGGCACCAGAATAAAGCCTGTTAATGACGTTGAATACGCACTAAACAGACCAGGTTATCTCAGTCTGTCTCTATCTTTTCAAAATTGCATAATTCGGACTAGCCGCCGGTCTAAGTTAAGATGCATGGGGTTGATGGTGGTGAGGGTGGTAGAGTCTGTGTTTTGCAATAATTATACTTTGTTAGAAGTGAAGTCATGAAAGGACAATAAGAGTAGAAGACGGTCCGCGAAGGGCGCCGAAAATAACACTTTGACGAACATTTTAGTTGTTTGCCTTCATTTTACATAGTAATGATATATGTGGGCCTACAAATAACACTGAATACGCCCCAAATAAACTTTAGAAATTCCAGCTTGCCCTTTAGTTTCATAATAGTCAGAATTGACAAATTACCATTCGATTTCTTTATGACGCAGCAGATTTGAGGGTTGGGAGCTAGGATCACAAAGGTTGCACGGGATTTCGCAATAATCCAAGGCACGTTCCGTTCTGCACATGAAGAATGCAAAATAGCATTTTGAAGACCATCTGGTATTTGTTTTTAGGCAGTGACATTTACAGGAGTCGGAAAAGTGAACTTCTTTCGCAATAATCGGAATACAAAGTGAACGCACTTTCAAGTTTACAACAAACGCGAACGCTCCTGACTTCATGACTTTAGTGAGTGGAATTCAGAGCATTCTACACCGATCCGGATGGTGCGCGATAATGTAAACGGCAGGGATGGGAAGTAACGAATATAACGCCGTTACTGTAACGAGTTACATTTTGTGTAACGAACGGGTGTAACGAGTTACATTTGCATTTCAGTAACGGAACAAGTTACTAGTTACAATTCTGTGTAAAAGTAACTGTAACGGCGTTACATTTGGTCCCGTTTACTTTCCCGTTACAAATAGTCAAAATGAGCACAAATTGCCTTTTTCTCTGCGTAGTAACAGAACATTTTCAAAGTGATGACAGTTTGGAAGTAAAATTATTTTCGATATAGGCCTATTTATCATTCATCTCTATTATCGACGTCGCCCGTCACCAATACCAAATTTTATTCACGATTAGAATCAGAAGTTGAAATTATTATAGATACAAATGCTGCAGACTTAGTACAGGGTCACTTGACTGTTGATTAAACTAAGTTTAAAAGTTGATGTGTGTGTCAAATTACTATTACTTATTAGACAGATTAATGCTTCTTATCCATGAGACCGAATCTTTGTGTGCAGTCTTCGGTAATAAATTCCAAAAAGGCAAGAATACCATCACAGAGTACACAGTCAGCAGTTGAAAAGCCAACAAGAGAAAAATCGTTGAAAACTGCTATTCGTTGAAAAATACTGAACGGTCCTCTGACAAACTAAGGCCCAGCTGACTTAATATAGCCTAGTATATGCTAAGTGAAGTCAGCTGGGCCTTAGTTTACTCATATTGTCCTTTAGAGGACACAGTGGAGATAGTGCACCGTGAGAAACAGGTTGTTCCATAGGCATTCAAATACTAGGCTTACTTTAAGACGTTAGGGCTGGACCCGAGTCCACCCTATCCGAGTCGGAGCTAACTGCGATTCTAGATTCCCTGATATTTCCGAGCGTGGTACGTACAGTACCCCTCAAGTTCCGGCCAGTAAGTCCTGATTCCAATGGCACCAATTCCGAAAGCAGCCTTTTTGCCAATGTATAGCATATCAAGCTTGCAGATGTTTTAATTCTATTGTACATGTCCATTAATACGTTTGTAATCATAGCCTGGCCTCCTCAGTAATATAGTTGATCATGTGTGACAATACTTTACAGCTCTACATTGTGCTCAAATTACAGTGGAACTTAAAACACTTTTAATCCACCTCTCTATTTGAGAACTCGCCTGAAATGAACTCGAGTACAAGTCCAGTTACATCACATTCCGGAAAATTTCGATTCCGGAACCTTCTATACCGGGTGATTTTCTAATCTTGAAAAACGTTCTTAAGACCGGCATCAATCTAACCGAATTCGGAATCGTGCGTTGGAGTCCAGTAAATTATACGGTTCCAATCGTCGGTAAACACCGTGCATCCATTTATGTATCTAATTTAACATGTATGGTATCCTTATTTGGTGAATCAAACGTATGAATTTAGGCTATATCATATTCTTTTCAATGACCCTAACTCCTTATACTGGAATAATAAGGTTAATATAAAAACAGTAGAATATCGAAATGATTAAATGGCGTTAAAAGTATCCCAACAAAGCTAATTGAAAGAGGAGAGACGTGTCCGACTTAAAGCTTCAACTTTTTATGTAAAGAGAACTTGAAGTGAATTATGGGCATATGGTCTGCATTTGTAAACTACATAGTCTCACCATTTCTATGCGTTGTTTTATATCGACACACTGTGAAACTTGAAATTTATGTGGAAATATCACTTAGCCCAACCTTAGCGGTGAGGTTTTAAAGTTTTGCCGTCAACAAATATAGAGCATCGTATTACCATATTTATGCCCTTGAGGGGCGAAAACTTTAATTACTGCTGAAACAACGCTCTCCCCCTTTAATAGCCGCTATCCTCTCTAAGTTGTGATGGGAGTATAAAGATTTCCACCCTCAAAAAAGTACTGTCGTATAACTGGAAAAGTTTTGGTTACAACCATATTCGTCTAACAAACAAATAGTTTGCGTAAGCTCCGACACAGTATCATGATTCGCTACTTCATGATGAGCATTAGGAATCTCTTCCTGAATCCCCGGTGAAGATCGGCTGGAATCATTGATTTTCTTTGGGGAACACCTAAGGACAGGACTAACCGGCACAAATGAGTTTCGGTCCTCTCATGTGCTATTTCTTACTAATTATCCCCCCTTTTATTTCAGGTACTGAGGTACCATATATTCACCTTGAAGTAACTAGTTACTTTTGAAATGTAGTTAGTTACTTTTCAGTCAAAAGTAACTGTAACTAGTTACTTTTTCAAGATCGTAACTAGTAACTGTAACGAGTTACAATTTATGGAATTAACTGTAACTATAACGAGTTACTTTCAAGGTGTAACGAGTCGTGCGGCAGACGGGTCTGTTAGGTATGTGCAATTTTGTTCTCAACCTGACTCTCGGTCCCGATTTCGATCTGACAGTCTTCTACGACTTCATCGGAAATACTAATCTGTTTGATATTGGAAATAAGGTCGGGGAAAGGGACGGTCGTCGCAGTTTAGTAAGGCCGTAGCAGTCAGTGTGCAGCCGTCTTTGACCCAAAGACAACTCATATTTTAATGGAACTGGCCAATAAACGGAAGCCTTTGCAAAATCAGGCGACGGCTCAATGTGTCTGCCTCCATGTGTAACTTAAAGGTCGTGTGACATGAAAATAACATAGTTGGATATTTGATTTACAAAGCATCAAAAATCCAGAAATAGCCGCAATTTCCATTAAAATCCATCAAATATTTACCATTTTACAGGGGTATTTCTATTTCACACTTGTGTCATGAATAAACATGAGCTAAATATGCAAATATGTGACATCAAAAGAGGGACATAATGGCACATGTTAGCCTCTGTTTTTTCAACCTTAATTTCAAGGACACTGGTAGTATTGTTATTCCCTGGGGGTTTATTATAAAAGTCAAAATTTTTTCCTTGAAAAATATTGATATCACTCACCAGACTGTAATCTATACGATCGGTAACTAAGAGATAATTTGCATAGGGTTAGCTTACTAAATCATAACACTATGCAACACTTCACATCATTATTTCTGCATAGGCAATTAGTTTCTTCAAAAACCATCAAACTTTGAAGACGTATGTTTTGAGAACGGTAAAAGATATTGAAATAATTCCAACGGATCTTTGATTGGAGGACTTAATTCTTTAACTGACAAGTGAAACAGCTCTTTTGGTGGCATGTCACACGACCTTTAAAGACTTGAAAATATATCCACCTCGGCAGTGTGTTGCGTGTAGGTTAAAACCCTTAATTTTTTATTATTTTCACAACACTACATAATATTTTCCCTACAAACAGAATAGTTTCCCAATACAGTTATATCTGGGAGGTTTAGGTCTCATGTTAAATGTATCCAAACAATATTTCCACTAATTCACTTTACATAAAATCATATACAATTTCCCGACATTACTATAGCCCAAAATTAAAGACTTTTTCTGACGAAGTAAATGAACTGCAAAAGACGAAAGTGGTAATTTTCCCGACAGACCCCGACAACATTCCCGACCGATGGCACTTTGAAAAAACGGTTTATGGGCATATTTGGCTAAATGGGGAGGATAATTGCATGGTAGTGCTAGCCCCATGGTCGTATCGGACGGGGTTGTGGCCGTCTAGGCAATTAACTGTCGATTTCAGGGCAGAGAAATGATGTGGCTTCAGGTCAAATTTCTTTCATGATTGTTTGCCATCTATAGGGAAAATTTAATGGCAATTACCTCCCCCACTGTGGAATAAAATCCTTTTGCAATGTAGTCTTGTTCAAGACTCTAGTTCATTTCAGTCCACCACGTGTCTGGCTGTGAAGCATATGTACCAGTGCGCCCTCTATCTACTCTTGAACTCTCAGTTCGAGTTCAAGAGTAGAATTGGAGGGCGCACTGGTACATATGCTTCACAGCCAGATAATGTGGTGGACTGAAATGAGAGTCTTGGACAAGACTATTTGGAATGTGATGCAAATCAGTCAACCTCACTGCTCGTCGAGATGAGTTGTGGGTGTTCGTGGTCAGTTGCGTTGGGTCTCAGTCGGGTTTCATGTTAACCACTCTGATACCGTAACTTTTATTGCCTGCAACAAGTCAGCATGATGTTTTTCATATATTCACAAATTTTCCTATTGGCAAAAAGCAGTACAAAACTTAAAGGCAATGGGCAGTCCCCCCCAAATTGCTTTGAAGGATCAGAAAATTCTTGCAAGTTTCCTCAGTGATTTGCCTTACAAGTACCTCTGAAGATGTTTTTGAACATAACTATGACAAAAAAAAGGTAAAGTAAGGAGTTATTTTCCATGAATTTAACAAACAAGTAATAAAAATATGATTGATAAGTGCCATTCCTGAATTAGTATGACGGGGTACACTAATTCAAATGGGGGAAACTGCATTTCCCCTTTTAAATCAGTGGTTCTGAAACTTTTTGAGGGTGATGGCCAAAGTGGAGAGGCTGGAATGAGATCGAAGGCCGCAGGGGAGGATCATGCTTAGAGAGAGGACAGTTATCGGAAAGAGCGAATTTCATACTTATGAGGTGACGAAGCTAGCTGGCAAACAGAAGCAGAGGTACAAACTTTACACATGAAGCGGTTCCTTAAGAGGGCGATCTGTGTTTTTGCAGCGTCCAACAGGAACAACCTGACCTCAGCCCCACCATGGTTGGGGCTGAGGTGTCCTCCTCCCCTTTGAAAAAAATTGAAAAATTCGGTGTCCTGTCTGGTGCCAAATATACTAACTTTTGAAGTAAATTTGTGTTAAAAAATTTACGTATTTTTAGGAGCTTAAAAAAATCGGAATCAGTGAGGTTGGGCATAGCCGAATGGCCCTCCCCTCTGCGTACACCACTGATTGAATGATCCCATGTTGATTCGAGGCCCCTACAGATGTTTGGAGATGTATGTTTTCGGAAAGTGTTGTGATCAGAATAGTTCCATGTATAATTACCTTTTTAATGGTTATGAGAAGGAGTGCAAAGCGTGACGCATGCGCACGAAGCGCGCCGAAATTTTGTGATTAAAAAAGATTTCCCTGACGAAATCTACATTCAGAATCTGCATCGAGACACTTAACAATTGCCCAACAAAACTACATGCCACTCAAAAAGCCAGTCAAATAGAGCCACGACACTACTCTTTTACGCAAATGTGTGGGGGGGGGGGACATTTGATATTGTGTCCCCCACCCATCGAAATGTGGGGGGGGCTTGTCCCCCCGTCCCCCCAGGATTGACGCCCATGTTCCTTAGTGGCTTTTGATTAGTTATTCTCAAACGCGGTCAGATAGAGAAGTGGGTCTGCTGAGTTCGAGGGCCGCATTCCCAAAGTCGAAAAAAGTTTTTTTTTTTGAATGATTATATTTCATCTCACAGACCTATGGAAGGAGCGTGTTCATATAAACCGTCGCAAACACATTGTTAGTGGCGAAATATAAATTGCAGACATTTTTGTTCCAGTAACCATTCAATAAACGTTCAACACGATACCTTTTTCAATTGTACAGTCACTTCACATAGCAATTAACTTTCCGTGATGTAACTTTGCTACAAGCTGTGTGACTACAGATACAACCACCTGCAATGAACCACTGCATAAATACATGCCACCGTGTAAATAAAATGATTGTCAACAACAAGGCACATGAAATTAGTCTTGACTAGATGTGACTCTTCGTTCTGATCGTCCTGCATTCCTTCCCTACTATAATTAACCGTAACTATCAATTTTGGCTGATTCTGAAAAAAGGCTTCAAAGAAATAAAAAATGTTACTAACTTAGCCCACTTAGGTTGCAATGTACCGAACTGGGGAAAGAAGTTTAATGTTACACAAGCCAATTTTCCAAGCCAGTGACACCTTAAAACTATGGTTTTGAATGGTGTGCACAAGCTTGTGTTTGAAATGACCGTAGAGGATTAAAAGAAATTTTGTTGTCGAAATACATTCCTCGAAATGACCATGAAGTAGGCCCGTAGCACAGTAAGGCCATAAGGGGGAGGGTAGCTGCCAGTAGGGAGGGAGGAGACAGTATGTTACAGCCATGTGAACATATAACCATGCAAACAGTTGTTTTTTTTCTCTCTCAGCAATGGTAGATAACGATCCCGTGATGAAAAAGCTGTTGCAATTAAATGAATATCTTAATTTCCGTTTCCAAGATATGTTTCTTCAAAGTTTTACCATTTCTGAGATTTCTCATTAGCCGTATGCAAAATTTATGATGAGAAGGGTTGCACAATATCTGTGCTTCTTTTGTTAATCGTTTATAAATTATTTGTTAATTAATCACCAGCTAGTTTTTAGTTTGGTCTTTAATTGTGGACATTTCCGAAGTAGTATATAGCTACTTCTAAAATGCCCCCCATCCCCAAGACATCACCATTACAACAGTCCTTGGAATGAAGGTTAAACAGCAAGGGGTAACATAACACATATCTCACAAGTCACTCTTTCTAAGTCGCAATTTTGTATTATTCTGTATATAATATTTTGTATAATTTTGTATTTTTGTATATTCTTGAAATAAGTGCCAAAACAGTCCTTGCCATGTAAAATGGTCGATATTTGATAGATTGTAATGGGAATTTTGACTATTTTTAACGTTTATATGCTTTTTTGCATCAAATCGGCAGGTGTGACTATATATACTTTAAGTTTAATGTCAGAAGGTAGCCTATCCTAAGGTAACAGTAATTATAATAATTTTTGTTCTTAGATATTACCTCAGGTAAAATTTTAATTTGAATAATCATGACAAAAGACTCCGATATATGAATAATTCATAACTTTCCCCTGTCCCACAAAAAAATCGCTTTGCAAGTTGGCCGATCTTTATTTGTGGTCGTGCACGGGGTCATACTAAAATAAGCCCGGCACGCACTATTAAGACCGGACAGAGGTTAGTCTGTATTCTCAAGTCGTTTCTCAATTAGCGTTAATTACCTGTTCCGTACTCGTTAATGTGCAACACTTGAAGTCGGGATCGCTCGAATTCTTTCATTGCTTCACTTAGTCTACGTCATGTGAAAATTGCAACCCCTCCCCCTCAGAGGTGGATCACAAAAGTCGAGTTTTGCGCCTTTTCGACTGCATGCCCCATAGACGTAATTGAAGGTTATCACTAGATGAGTGTTTACTTGAAACTGATTCGACCAACATTACTTGTTGATTCAAATTGAATTGCTAACATTTTACTTGGCGTGACTGAAGCTCTGACTCGACTCGATTCGAACACAAGTTCTGAATCGGGCTTGAATCGACTCATCCTGAAGTGTTGATGACTCGACTTAATGACTTTTGACTCGACGTTAGGATGACTTGTGAAAATTTGCCAGAATCTTTAATGTTTGCCGAAAGTTGTGTAAATATGGTAAAAGTTGTGAAAACATTAAAAGGGTTCCAGTGCTCAGTGGTAATCGCAAACGGTGTTTCCGGTGCGCTTCCCTCGTACATGCACTGTTAAAATGTAGGTAAATTAACATAAAATAAAACAAAGAAATAAATAAGAAATACAGAAATTTTGTGGTAACTAATTACCAGAACATTTCTGTATTCCTTTTGTATTTCTTTATTCTATTTTATGTAAATTTACCGACTTTTTTAACAGTGTGAGTGGCGATAACCAAGACATTCTTATACACACAAATTCTGTACCTGTGGACGGCGATCAAGAGGGGAGGGGTATTTCCCGACATAATTTGGATGGGACCAAGCCGGTAGCCAGACAAAGCACTGGAGGTGGCAAGATAGCTTGGGGGATTTTTAGGCGGCGTGATAATTCATTAAGGCAATCATGGTACAGCAGTTTTCATTCTTCTAGGAGGCAAAAAGTTTCTATGGGCACGACCGTACGACCTTTGCCTCCCTTGGCCACAGGCCTGTTTGGGACGGGATGACTTTGGTTCATCCCCAAGTATGGGTCAACCGCTGAAATATTTCCCACTATTTGGACATAAATTTTAACTTGGGTGACAAGAGGAATACATCTTCTTACCTCTTCAATATTTCGCCAAAGACCCTAATATTAGACTCAATTGGTCATGGAGAGCTGACTGATTATTGCTTGGGCAATCTCAGATGCATTAATCCACTGAAGGGAGGAAAGGATGGCGATCATGGAGGGGTGGGTACTTGATCCCATCAAAAATTTGGTTGGAGGATGGATCCCTTTGGCCCACTAATATTTGGTCAGCCACCGCTGATATTCATTAGTGTAAGACATGAGGGTCGCCTTCAGTCATTTGGTTGATGGGAACGGAATACACTTTATAATATTCAAAAACAGCGGTAACATTTTCTGATATTTGTGGGACTATTAGACGATTTTTAAATGACTAAATGATGTGCAAATCTATTTTGGGGGCGCTTCACGCGTACGTTTATACGCGAACATGTTGAGTGATTACCAAGGCATCCATGCAGAAAAAAGCATATACACAAGGACAGCAATAATTTCCTCCCTAATTTGGTTGGGGACGAAATACCTTTGTTTATATTCCGGCGGTTTGAAAAATTCAACTATTGGGGCCACCGATAGTTAAGTTTTTCAAGTCGCCGTCATATTCTCTCAATTTTGTAGTAAAAGACATGGTGCCTAGTCAATTTGATTGAAGAAGAGGGAATATTACTTACATCTGAATATTTATGGAAGACTGTAATATTTGTCTCACTTGATCTGAAAACGCATTTATCACCAACTTGAGGCTTAATTATTACGACATTCATAGCAACAGTCTAAAAACCACTACATGCAAATACATCTAAGGGGTGTTTAATGAAGCTCGCATCATGGGAAGTAACACTTACTTTTCTTGGTGCCCTTTGCGCCATTTGACGGGTTTACTCCGCCTAAATAGTGTAAGAATTGACAACTGTGCTGTAATAAAAATTGGGTGTGTAAGCTAGGCAGCTTAAATAATCGTCCGTTGGTTTCCTTCACCTGGCACCCTTTCCAAAGTTCCATCAATTATATCAAAACCGTAATAAACAGGATGGAAAATACAGTTACTGTAAAATAAAATTTCCTGATTTGAGTATTTCCCTAAAGATTTTAATGGAGTTCGGTTTGGCCTGCAGTACTTAAATTCAATTTAGCTCAGTTTCAATACAGGCCCTGTTCCTTTTCAGTAATATACTGTCGCAAGCATGTCAGCAATAATTTATGATCCTGATATGAACTACACGCTGCAAGCGGAATAAGTTATATGCGACTGCCAGCATTAAATTTTGACTTATTAATTACCTATAATTTCATAAACGTGAGAAGGAAATAGTTTATCTATAGCTTCTATCAACATATGTTATGTTATTTTAACATCCAAAATTAGAATAAAAGCAAAGAACACTAATACAGAACGTCTACAGTCGTTTTTATATTGGGAGCATTAGCACTAGTACCATCCCGAGTTCAATTTTATAAATATATCTACCTAAGGATTACATAGGACACATGGGATTGGGTGGGGGGATGATCGTTTGTTTATTTCCAATCGATAGTGATAACTTGACATCTTGTTTGCCAAAATATAGGTCTGGATTAAGGTATGCTCTGACGCTCTCAATATTGTTTAATGGTGTCACTCAGAAAGTGTGGTAAGGGGGAAAGGGCAAGTCTCCCTGCGCACCTAGCAATCTGATGAGCTTTTAAGCAAATCCTTATGCATATGACGTCACAGAAAAAATAGTGCTCCCTAAGCTAAGGTAAGAGCGTAGCAGTACAACATACGTCAACACAAATGGAGACAGCTAATAGACGAGTTGACAAAATGCTTTTACGCAACGCATCATGGGATGGGTCAAAGGTTCAGTGAACCACTTACCTTCGCAAAAAGTTGTCACGGTACAGCTGACCTTGTGACCCCACCGGAAGTACTGAAATACCCAACTGGCTTATTCTTGTAGGATACGCGCCTTCGCACGTGCGCGTGCAAAGGCTACGTCCTGCGTGAAGTCAGTGTAACAAAGTCATGTATCTCCTCTAACATGAAGTTGGCGTGATGTCATGCACAGGGTCTAGTACCGGCTGTACACTCAAACAGTAACTGTAAAAACCTACCATTGATTCTTTTTCTTCTGTTCTTCTGTGTTCAACTTCTATTTCTTTCGTAAAATAACTTGATAGGAGGTATCAATGGACACACGGACCCTATTCCTGGGGGATGAGTTCGTTTTAGCACGAGAAAGAACCTATAACAACCGACTATATTGACAGACTTTTCCCCCATGTTTGCCTGACAATTTTTTCCAGAACTCGGGGGGGGGGACCGCAGCCCCACCCCTGGCTCGTTTGCCTATGAAGGTATCAATAATATGTATGTGAATTGTGTACACATGAACGACGTTCGTCAGCATTGCACATTCCGCCAAGGACATCAATGATCGACTTATTACATAAGCTTTCGTATTTTTACGTAGTAGTAATTTAAATGCTAACGATATAACTATTAAAACCGTTTATTCTTTTTTTCTTTTTCATATTCTTTCTGTTCTTTTTTTTTTTTTTGGTGGGAGAGGGGAGTCCTACTGAACCACTCCTAGGTACGCACCTGCTAAGAGAAGTGACTTTGAATAATAATAGACAAGTGCGTTTAAAGTTTACTTCGTCTACAGGACTATACGTTACTTCACTAGACGCTCTCTTATGCAAGAAGTATCCCAAATTTAGTTTTAATTAAAAAATTCTGTTCGGGCTTTACAATAGGCAGCACAGATAGCAATCAGTACCATGATTACGAGGGTTTGCTTGTAACACTCACCACCGCAGATTCAGCATATCCAGTTATCTGACTTAATTCGGCTAATAAGTTGATAAGGGTGTTGTTTCTTTATTGGCGTCCAATTCTGGCTCGTTGATTGTTTAATTTTGGTAATTTAGTTTACACTTGATATTCAATCGGGTATTTATGTCGTGAGAAATGATGACAGATGTATTTGTTCAAGGTATAAAAGGATATTTGGTAGATTAAACTGATGTTCAAAAGTAGGTCTGGAGCGAGCCCCGCCCCTTTATCAACACACTCTGTAAATGTTCAACCAGTAACTGTTACTACATTCATTATAAATCAGTACCGTAGACTCCCAGTTCATTGACAGCCTTAAAAGCATTGAGAAACCTTTGAAGCTCGTAAACTGTAAAGATTAATAAGAAGGAAAGAGCACAATCATATCAAGGCAACCATGGAGCATGATTTAGCTTCGCTGGCTTTGAACCCGAGTCGACATTCTTTCGGTAAGTGGAATATATTCTAAAGTTTGTTATAGGACTGTGATTCATCTTGTCCGCCCAGTGGCTTAGCTACTGGAGATGATTTCATTTACGCGTCCATTGCATCTGTAGAATTGTATAATTTATTTTATAACTTCTTATATTGCCTTGTTAAGCTATTATCAGGGACGGCGCTAGATAGGGGTGTGGGGGTGTGACAACCCCCAAGATCCACGCAGTCGGCAAAATCCTGCACTAGTCGGCAAAATGAAGGAAAAGGGAAGTGCAAACGAAGGAAAGTTAGAGGAAAGAAGAAAGAGAAAAAAGAAAACAGAGGAGAGAGAAGAGGGAGAGAGAAAGACCGAGCGAACAGAGAAAAGGACAGGGGAGGGAGGGACAAAGCAGGGCAAGAGAAGGGACTGGTGCAGACGGAAGACAGGAGATTGGAATGCATTTGTAGACAACGTTTATTGCAATATTTTCAAAGCCCGTAAGCAACACTTTTTGAAACTTAAAACATATTCTGTACGCAAAAAGCAACAAAGGAAAAGAAAGAGGAAAAGAAGTGAAAGAAAGAGGACAATTTCTGAAATCAGAACCCAAAATTTTCGACGCACTACGCCCTGTAATGTCACTCCAGTTTCTTCAGTAGTTCCATTCCACATAACTAGATAGCATAAGTCCTGTCAACCCTAGCAAGTAACATGTAGGCAGGGTACACAGGTTATGTAGAGGTGGTAAATTTCATCCCATATCGCAAAGCCTAGTTGCCGTTCTTTAGCGTGTGTCATGTGGTATACGGTCAGTTGGTGAGCGACTCACGGAGCAAAGTTTGGCTATTTCATCGGGTATAGTCCAGGTGGTTTCGACACAATGTGTGTTGTCCCCGATACAGTCTATAACCCTCACAGTTTTTATGTTTTTCTCTTTGTTCTTAATGATAACATATTTTTGTGTCAGCCTATCAAAAATTTTTGCGCCCTTTGCAATTTCACGATTCAGACTCAAAAGAACAGTATCAGTGCGTAACTCGGCTCTTGACATATTAAGTGATATAATGCTAAATATACGGTACTCTGCTATGGCATGGGATAGTTAGGCTCCTTCATATCCCTTTCTCACCCCCTCGACATGCTGTTGGAACTTGGGGTCGCTTGCATGGCCCGGCCCCATGTCGGGAAAATTCTGTCTCCACCCATGGTCGGTTTACTTATTTTAGCTTTCAAAAAGGGTCATTTCTGCGATAAAACCCCAAATTTTCGGAAAGCGGCTTTGCCCACTCTTCCTCAGTTTCGTTACTAATAGCTGAATATAGAACAAATCCTTTTTATCTTTTCAAGCAGGCCCGTGTCCAGAGGGGGGGGGGTTTCAGGGGTTCGAACCTCCTCCAGCACGACTTGGAGTTCCACCCGGACATTATGAGTTCCGCCCGAAGGCCCGAGAAAAAGGTCCTCACTCCGTCGGGGACACAAAAGGCCTCTAAAGAGTCAAGCTAAAAAAAGGTCTACAGTTTTTGTACATACCAAATACCAGCTGTGCCCACCGCGCGGAAAATTTTTTGTTCCGCTTAGCGTAAAACCGAACCTCCCTACTGAAAAGCTGCATACGGGCCTGTTTTCAAGTAACTTAAGTAGAATTTATCGTTTTAGGTAAATGCCGGGAATCTCATCTCTTTTCGCTAAACTAAGTTAATGTTCTCTTGAATCTTTCTTTCGGTACGGCTAGTGACTCGAAGAGGGAAGTACAATGTAAGCTCTGCCCGATAGGCCCCAACTGTCTGGAGAGTTGAACTCAGTGGCATACACAGGGGGAGACCATTGGGCCATGTCCCCCTCACGGATGCCAATTTTTTTTTCAGGTCCTGCAAAAACGTAACTGTTTAACACAAATTTTACTTCCAAAGGTGGCATGTGTGGCCGCCAGATTGCATGTAAGGACACCTACTTTTTCAAAAATTTTCAGAGGGGAGGGGGACACCCCCTCCCCTTACACTCCTCCCCCAGGCCGGCGATCACACAACATTTTGCATCCCCCCTTGAGAGAAATCCTGGGTACGCCACTGGTTGACCTATACAGCTTTACGTAAGTACATATTCTTTTTAGTGTAAGCTTACCCAATTGCAATTTCACAGTTTAGATTTCGGGAAAAGCCTTAAATCGGGCCGAACTATTTTCGGGCGGAACTATTTTCCTCCAGTATTTACAAAATTTTATGCAATATATGCCCCGCAATGACATGGTATAGTACACAGGTTTTCTTCAAATCTCCCCTCACCAACCCCTCGACGGCATCGGGGCTGTCGAGGCTTCGGGTCGTTGCCCCCCCCCCCCCCGTTGGGCGAATCCTGGCGCCACCGTTGGACTAACGATTCTCAGCTCTGGCTCAGTGCATCTCTTATCAACACTATCAGTCGGCATTTCTTTCTTCTCAGTCGGCAAATACGGCACCACCCCACCCCCCATGATGAATGATCTGGCGACGCCCCTGGCTATTATGTTCTTGCCATAGTTGTAAACTAAAGATAAAATATAGTAGAAATGGCAGTTGTCCAAGCCTTCAAATACAAGGCATTCAGTGAAAATTTAAAACTGTGTTAATGATGCTCCAGTTAGGTACTTCTTTCAATGTGATTAATGAATAGCTCTAAAAATGTGTACGGATTAACTATGAATGGAGATCTATCTAATATACTGCTAGCTGTAACAGTTGTCGGCACAATGCAAAATTTAATACAGGCCTGCAACCTAGACGCTATTGACATTTTAAATTTCATACCACAATATTTATTTCTTCTGTAATTGCCACTTAGAAGTGACTCGATATCTTTATTAGTCAAAAAGGAAGGGTATTATTTTGCATGAGTACGATCATTACATAATTCCGTAGAATGTAAATGAAATGTACAAGCATATTGCATGGGCGTAGATTGGGTTTGGGAATGGGGGGGGGGGCAAAACTTTTCCGACAACCCTAATTTCAGTAGAAAATGTGTAAATAGTTTTCTGAAGTGTTGAAAAAATAGCATATGGGATATGGGGATATGCATTATGTTGAAATGGTGAGACAGAAGATTCACCTTAATACTTTAATAGGTTCAAATTGGTGCTTTCTCAAACCCCTAAAGTCATCTGTACACTACAATATTATATTTTTTTTATTCTGCCTGTTTTTTTCACTCTGCCTGAATTATTGGCAGGGGGAGGGGGGGGGAAGCGATATGTTTGCCTCCCCTTGTGGAAATATCTCAGTTTACACCATAGATTCTCCGTGCAAAATAAAAGCTAAGACTGAATATAAAAAGAGGAGGATTAAACTCTTCCAGTAACGTTAGGCCTAAAGAAGTGTATAGAAGTGTGCAGGATGACAAACTGATTGTAACGTTAGTGTTTTTATATATCAAGGATGAACTAAATCATGTTCGAGTTGCTGGCAGTCAAGACTGCTTGCCGCCTATCATGGGGGTGGAATAAATCAACCTGTGATCAGGCAAACAACCCCGAGACCACAGTATTTGTAGTGGGAGTTGATCAAGTATAACGTAGGCTAATAGGCTGCCATTAAAGCATAGATAAGTGTACCGACTTGTAGCTCTAAGCATGGGCGGCTCGCCTAATTTTTTTCCCACGAGGTTAAGGGCAAATTTGATTTTCAAAATTTTTCAAATTTGTTTCAAATCATGGTTAGGGTTATATTTAGGGTTAGGGTTACGTGGTTAAAGGTTATTTGGCCTGTTTTTTCATAATCCGGTGTCAGAATTACAATAAAAGGGTCGGAAAGCTGTCATTTTGGAATTAGGGGTGTGGCCTATTTCCAAGAAGCTGATTGGTCAATTGGTTTGATTTGCCCATAACCTCGTGGGAAAAAAATTGCGCGGGCGGCTCTAAGAAATTTTTTTTTGGGGGGGGGGGGGGCAAACTAAAGTTTGTATTCAGGGAAGTTCGGACAATCCCCCTCCTAGGCAATATTAATGGTCCGCTTCGGATAGTACAATAGGAGTATGGTTATTATTATGTATTACAGTGATGCCCCATGTAGTTTTAAAAAGCTCTTCAAAAACCATCTCAGGCAGTCAGTCAGTTTAAAGATAAATACAAGCTTTCAGCCAATCGCGACTCCTTGGGGGCGGAGGTAAGAGGCACAGGAAACAGGCAAAGCGGCTTGATACATTTGTATAAAATGAACTCCACCTTTAAATATTTGTTTGTTTCATTTTGTCACAATATGTTTCAGCTTTGCCGAGAAACCATAAAATGTTGGTTTTCTGGGATTTTTCTTGAACTAACGAAAATCTCGAGCATGAAGACACTTGAAAACGATGAAATGATAGCACTATTTTGGATCTCAGTACCGTTCAGACTCAAAATCTTTCAAAGGGGAGGGAAATTCCCCAAACTCAGAACGACAGTTCATTCTGTACAAATGAGCCATTCGTCAAAACTCTCACTACACTTTTGATTGACTATATAATTTTCGTCCAGATTTAGAAGTGGAACTACTTTTTATTTGAACCGTCTCGACTTACATGTTTTCTTTTGAACTTACATGTTTTTTTTTTGAAGATTAAAGACCATGCTTTGCAAATCTGGGGGAAGAGTAAGTGCCCCCTTACCCCTATGGCGAGCCGCTAATGGCTCTAAGACTTATACTGCTAATCAGCAAGAGGCAAACTAGGTACAGTCTATGGCCATAACGCATGATTGATGAGAGTAAAAACACATCATCTGAACACGAACGTACGCATGATGCTACCATCATGCGTGACGTTTACATGATAGCTAACGTAATACTAGTAGTGTTTGCATATACGCCAAGTTCCTGCGTAGTACAGTGTGTACATCTTGCTATACAAACTTTTTGCGTAGAACATTGCGTAGTGATGCATTGGCGCACTGCTCAGGTACTTTTGTGAACGTCTGGTATGCGTTTGAAAACTGCAAACTCTTTTTTAGTAAACTTTCAACGGTGGGCAAAAATTCCCCCTCTGTAAAAACGTTAAAAATTGGTTAAACTAGCATATTGCTCTAAGTTCATACACCCCAATAATCTTAAATTTTCCCTTTTGCGGTTTTGAGTTTTTCCGTCGCACACAGTGTAGGTAAGAGGACGGTGAAATGTTTTGTGGACAATGGTGACCCCCATGTGCACAGAAAACCCTCAAAGGAGGTTTTTGTTTGCACCCTCGTTCGAGGGTTCCACCCGGACTGCTATATGTAACTTTAAGGGAGTAACCAGTCTCCCCAAACCATAGGAATTAAAGTATGAGAGAATGACGTCAGGCGATCTAGAATGAAGCCACTCAAGTGTGAACAGTTTAAAAGACAATATGTAAGAGGTTTGAGTGCTTTGTTTTGTGAATTACATCATAATTACCATTCATTGAAATGAAACCTGTTCGATTCCCTAAGTCGGAAATGGACTCTGTGTCCTAATCGTCACATATCCGGAGAAGGTGGTAAGGGCAGAGCGTCCAGGAAGAAATTAGAAGTAAAATCGGGATGGCGCAGAAGCGAAAACAGAGAAAAAGGAAGAAAAGAGAGGAAGGGAAAGAGAGGAAGAGAGAAAAAGAGAGAGTAGACATAAAGTGAAAAAAGAATAATAGAAATAAGAAGAGTAGGTGTTCCTAACAAAGTAAGGGAAGAAGAGAAGGTAATTGGTTTGATCATTGAGGTAAGTATGGATGGGACAAGAAACAGGGTATAGACAGGGTGTGAATTTGGTAGATAGGATGGAAGAATTAAAGGAGGATGGAGAGGAGAGGGAGCTGAAGGTGTGAGGTATTTTGTATATTTGGCAAACATTCTTCCCACGCTGCTTGACGTTAGACGGTGGCTCTCCTTTTAAATGGTGTTACTACACGGACATAATTTTCCATTTTTGAGCGGGCGCAGAGCCTAGACCATGGACCCAGAGATATTCAAATTGCAGGCATGAACAATCTGAGTACAGGTCTATATCACAAAGCAACTTGTTCAAACTAATAGATTGTTTATAAACTATTTTACTTTGATAACAATAGCATATATGTTAAACACATCGGACGCAATTGTAGACTTCGTTCCCCAGTGTCTGAACTTTAAAAACAGTTGGGTAAACTTTTTACGCATCGTTGGGTCAGTATGCCACCTCCTAAACTGTGGGGTAAGAGACTATCCAAGTTGGTCAAAAACTACCCTTTACTTGGGGAAAATTCACCCACCATGGGAGTTCTTTTGACCAACTTTAGGCAGTTTTTTACCCAACTTTTTAGGAGGTGGCATACGGACCCAACCTTGGGTAAAAGTTTACCCCACTGTTTTTAGAGTGTGAGAAATCTTTGCCAAAGTCTAGGATGGTATGGATTATGTCAATAAATATTCAAACCACCCCTTGACAAATTCTGCTTTCAGGCACGATATCTTTAAAATGTAGTAGCGAAAATGCATCGAAAACATATTTTTCTACTCTGCCGCCCAGGTCAATAATTTCTGTCAGCCACAATATGCCCCATACCTTCGTAAAGGATCGCATTGTGCACAATGTGCTCTTTAACAACGCCCGTCGCAGCATAATTCCTCGGTTTTACAACAGGAACTCTGGAGCATACCATTTCGGTCCTCCCGACATTTTCTCCAGTATTTCAAAGGCATACATGATATATCTTTCGACGCTATTTCATTAGAACGTAATATATGTTACATTTAACCCATGGAAAGACCCAGCGAATTTCTAAGCTTTAACTAAAGCTTACGGTTTCTTTAGTATAGATAGCACATAACTTTGCAGGCAGACAGTTACTTCCTAATGTCATAATATGGTATTATCTTTGGCCGAAACATGATGTTTCCTGTCTTTTCATCAGGCGACGATATTTGTTCCAAATGTGTCGCTTGCGACTTCAGGTAGGCCTATAGACTGGGCACATGAATACAAACTTTAGATTTGTTTACTTCTTTTTCCTTGACGTAATGGTGACGCTACTTGAGGAGGCACACCCTAATTTTCCTCTTTTTCCAATTTTTGCTTCACTAAATCTGGTGGTATTTATCCAAAGTATACAGAGCTGGGCAAATACTGTTTGTTTTAGAAACAGCATCAAACGCAATGTTTTAGACTCTAGATGATGACTAAACTGTTTTAAAGCGTTCAACATCACTGTTACTTAGCATAATTACACCAAGTAGGCGGCTTGAGTGATATAACTCTTCAAAAAAAAAAAAAAAAAAAAACTTCACAAGCCTACTGCAATTCCTACCATCATACAATTCCCCTTCATCGTCAACTAGAAAAGCTATAAATGTTATAAAGGTGAGTCATTCTAGTATGTGGGAAATCGCCCAAATCGTGATTTTGGTGGGCAGTTCAATGCACACCAAACGCACTTTAAAGATATTTAGCTTGCTTCATCCTTATGTCTATAATTTCAATTGAAAAAAAAACTCAGAGCTCTCGGGGACTGTACCCCTGATCCCCTGCCCGAAGCCGCTGGGTCATTCCCTGTTTTTCTCTCATAATAATTTCTTCTGCCCACTATTCAAAGCTGTGGTGCCGCCACTGCATACGTCGTTTAGAGGAAATGCATAACGTCAGCTTCCTTTGGGTTGGTTCTCCAGGCCCCCAATCTATGATGTACCGTGTGGACATTTTAAAGACACACTCTTGAAATATCAACAAGGCCTAACTACATTTTGAAAGTGACCATAAACAATGCCTTACACCATAAGTCCGTATAACCAGCTTGGGGGGTCGGCATAATTGGATCTCACAAGCCCCTTGAACTGTTGAAAAAGGAGTTTACCTACGTTCCTGATTCTGAGGCACCTGTACGATGAAAATTTGCCATCCCAAACCCATTGCATTGCATGATTCACTTTGTCCTAAAGCAGTAAAGTGCGAAAAATCCAAGCATGATTTAGATGGATTTTGAAAAGATTTCATCACTGACAACGCCAGTCAGTACAATAATGCGTAATATGAGCTCGCAGAAAGGAGACGTACTACGCATACTTTTCCAACCGACAAGGGAAAATATACGGTAACGGTTAAAGACAGGGGTTGTCACACATGCTCAATCCTTCGGAGGATTCGTGATTGAGGATTCACTTTCACTTTATGCAGGGTGTGGCTAGCATCTAGTCTCTGCTGTATACAATGCTTTACGACTTGCTACCAGCCGATTCATCTCATGGAGGGTGTTGACATTTCAGTAAACACATGACAACAAACGAAAGTCTGAGCCATTTTCATAAAAGCGTGAACTCGAAAACCTTACTACCAATTACTGAAGTAGCGATTAACCTATTACACTGATCTTTGATTGAATAAAGGGCAAAAAGATTTACTCTAATTTGATTGTACATAATCGTGTATGCTCAACATGTTGTACTGACTACGCTTAAAGCTGTTTTAAAACCCCACTTTTCTACAGTCCTAATGGGGTATATCACGTTACCATCGTCTAAATTAGTTCCGGTCACACCATGCAACGACAACGATTCCGACACCATAGCGATTTTAGCATAGAAATAGCTACTGTGCAATTTCAATAGAGTGGTCACACCAAAGCGACAAATGAATCCACAATCATCGCAATAACGTTCGAATTGTTTGAAGAGCGAAAAACACAAGACAAAAGGATACGGTGGGGTGTGCCCCCAATTGATTTCTGAAAAAGATTGTGAAAATTTTTAAAATGATTCTAAAAGGCGTTGAAGCTATAGATTTCTGTAGGGGGGTACAGTGAGGTGTGATTTTGACCGAGTGATGGACTTTCTTTAACTATTTCTCTCTCACAAATGGTCCTCAAACTATCAGAATTTTCGCAAATCCTTCGCAAAGTACCAAATTTTTCGCACGCTCCGTGCGTTTCAAACCTTACCTCAATAGTGTCGTTATATATTATCAATATCTTCTAATAACACTCATGGAGAAGCACAGCAGCAAAAGTTGGAAGCTTTGGATGAATTCCCAGGTAAAAGACTGGCTTTTTGATTGACAGATAGGTTTTGTTGGGGAGTTGAAAGTTTCTCGATGCAGAGCCTGAATGCAGGTTTTGTCATGAAAATCATATTTAATAAAAATTCGGTGCGCTTCTCGAGCATTTGTCACAGTTTGCACTCCATCTCACGACCATTATTAAGGTAATAATACATGGAACTGTTTTGATCTAAACACTTTTCCGAAAAACAGAGGTACGTCTCCAACTTTTGAAGAGGTCTCGCATCAATATGGGATCTTTCAATCTAATTTGTAGCATAATATGGAGGTTGAAAGAACGTATTTGAAGTTATACATTTTTCAAAAAAAAAAAAAAAAACCGAAAGCTTTGCGGGCAGCCATTATCGGTATAGATAGTGAATGTTAATACACTAACGACGAAAAAGCATTCTGAAACGCGCTTGTTAGTCCTCCACACCTTTTGCTATTGTACCTATCAGGGAGGTCTAATATCACCAGTCCTTGAACCTATACTCTCCCTCTCTCCCATTTCCCATTGCTGGAAGCTCTTCGTCTGGATTTTCGTTCAAAATTAGTAAAAATACGATCGTTGAAAAGTGCTCGGCGTCATACTCTATAGTATTATTTTCATATCAGGTAACAAGCATCATGTCAGTGCCCCATTTTATATAATTACCCCGGAGCTTCTAGAAGGCTCTATACCGGTGTCTGCCAGCCTTGGGTACCCTTTTATAATGCACAATGAAGCAAATGAAAATTTCGTAATAGTCCAAGAATGTTTCTGCGGACTTCACACAAATATTTTTGTGTAAAAATTTTCCCGAATAGAAGGCAGTAAAGTAGCCAAAAGTGGGCTTCAGGAAGTTTGTTGACAACATAGGTATACCCTTCTCTCAGACAAAATACTCTCCTCTTTCACGTAACCATAAATTAGAATTCACTAAATTATGGACATTTTCCACCCATGTGATCAGTTCAAAAAATATCCCAAATATAGCACCATTTTGCATCTAAGCAACCTTAAATTAACAAAAATTGCTCAAAGGGGAAGGGGCCCAGGAAGGCACCTTTATATTGTGACAAAGGAAGGATACTCCATTGCTCTATAACGCAGGGACACATCAGAAGGTACAATTTACGCATACTCTCATGTCGTAAATATGCAGTGTCGAGTGTTTTCGAGAATGTCTTCAACACTCAAACCCTCACTAGGGTTAACGCCCTCTTACTTTCTTCCCACCTCCATTGGGGCAACGTCCCCACCTTTCCTTTCTTTTGAAGGCCTTGCTTAAATAGCTACTGAAAAATTTCTTTCAATCAGCAGAAAAAGAAGACGTAAATTACGGACAAATTGACAGACAATGATATCATTGAACTGAGGTTGAAGGTTTCGTTTTCCAACGGAAATGTTTCCTCCAACAGAAGTTAATATCTGGTTGAATTTTAAAATTACTAAAGAAATCCTTATTAATTAAACAGAAATGACTCTTATTGGTCCAAACATGATGTTGCAGGATTTTGTGTGCTGAGATTAAGATAATGAATTTTATTCACACAATTAAAAATGGAAGATTGCGCAGCAATTTGTGATATTACTCATATTTCTAAGATTACCGTCTTTTTATTTCTTGTTTTTCCTAAAGCCATGGCATGTATTTCCTAAATGAGAGCGTAGACACACAGGTATACAATCCCACCCCTTGCAAGATGGTATCCAGGAAAAGAGTTATTTTGATAAGGTCATCGAAAACACTTTTGTTTACAAAGGAAACAAAAGTAGGCAGAAAACGAGAATCAAAAGTTGTTTGGCAATCGAATATTTCTCAGTGAATACATTTCAAAGTGTTTCATCTCAGCAACTGAATGTGACGCCATCTTGGTGAATCCGACGAATTAGTTCAGTAGCCAATTTCTGTACTATATATTCTTGCAATTTAAGACTGGATAAATGCGCTTTGACAACTGTGATTAAAACAATTCACATGAATGTACAATAACTACTACAAATGATACGAGACTGCTGAATCCCTCAAATAGCTAGATAGAAAGATGCAAAACTCACTGGAACATTTATAAGATGAAGACCTTGGATGTAACCTCAAGTGAACACAAGACAACGAGTCAAACAACAACCAATCAGACGCTTTTGTTTGGCACGAAGATAATATAAAAAATTAGTGCTTTAGGTTAAAGATATTGCATTGTTAAATTTAAGCAGGATCGTGTAACAGTTTTGCCAATCATTTAAATGAATTAATCTTGATTGGTCCAGAAGTCCTTCGATGACTTCTTTCTCTCCCTCTCTGTCTTTCTCTTTCTCTCTTTTTTGCGATCTGCTGAAAAGGCGTAAGAAGCTGTTCGAGACTGGGAGGTGGAAGGGCTGAACTTTGTTTCGGACCGTCGTCTCAGGGAGGGTCTAAGGGGAGCAGGGGTCCCCTTCCCCTTTCGGGGAATTTTGGAATGTTTGATCCTCCTTAGATCGAACTGGGTGCAACATATTGGGCAAATTTTAAATTACTGCAAATTGTTTACTTTTTTCAGAGGGACAAATACTGAGGTTTTCGTCCTTGGATTGAGGGGAAGCATATTTTGCCCCACCGCATTTTGACGGGGACTAAAGCCCACCAGCCTCCCTGCTTCCTACGCCGATGATCTGCTGTGAGACCAACCCAGGCGCCGACCCAAGGGGGGTTCCCGGCCTCAGCCCCCCTTTTTCGCTACATCAACAATAACAAATACGCGAAAATTAGCATAATGTTAATCTAGGAGAATATTCAAGGGGACCCCCCCCCTTTTCGAAACTTCTGGATCCGCGCCTGCAACTCGCCCTTTTCGCAAAAATAAACGTTCTATGTAGGTGTTTAAAAAGAGCAGCACACCGTATGATAAATAAGTGAATGCAAATTTTACTTGTCACTGAACTACCATTTCGTCTTATTAAGCTAAAATGATGCCTCCTGTGACTAATTAAAACTGCTCTGTATTTATTTTTACAGCACATTGGTTTGATTAATTCGATGACACGAGAAAAAAATTATTTTTTCTTACAGGTATTATCGCTCAACGATGCCGGGTCCTACTCAGAATACTTTTGCTCTTCATTTTTGTTGCAAGTGCAACGTCAGTACCGCCATGTGCCAAAAAATATTGTGTTCGCCTAAGCAGTAGAAAGATCATCAAAGAGGAAAATTCCTTATCGTTCGGGGGAGTCCCACTAGGCAGGAAAGAAAGACTACTGCAATCAAGTATTCTAGCTCCTATGAAGGCGGAGGAGCTTCTAACTTACGACGGAATTTCAAACAACAAGAGCGACCTCTTCCAGTTTATTCGCAAAATGCCAAAAGGTATGATTGACATCGAGGATCGTGTCATTGCATGGCGGTAAGCAACGGTAAGGGACGGAGGCGGCGGAGTCCGTTTTCCCCTCCCAAATAATTGCAAAGTAAAGTTTTATTATATGGATTTGTGTAAATATCAGAGACTTTAAAGTGAAAACGGTTTAGATAGAACTTGGAAGGCACGGAAATTACCCTTCCAGGAAATATGGGAAGTATTTTGGTAATATTTTCCCCGGTACTCTAAACGTCACACTATGGCAGTTTGTGTGTTCTCTTTTGCCCCCCAAATTCTGCGTAAGGCCATGATTATCAGGGGCGTAGCCAGGAATTTGTCAAGGGGGGAGAAGTCCATAGACAGACTCTCAGCGCTCCGCGCAAAATGAGTTGGCGATGTGCAAGAAAATTTTGGCCCAAAATGCCTTCCAGATCGCTGGAAATGGCACTTCCCAGGACTATTTACCGCATATAAATAGGGGAAACACTAGCAATATTGTACAAAAACATTAAAAATACCAAAATTATGCTAAGAGGCGGGGGCTGCTCCCTTCGCCCCCCTTGGCTACCCGCCTGATGAGTATAGGCTTTGACGACTGCAACATTTTTAGAGTCTGTTACCAGCAGACCTGTTAGTCGCGACTCCTACAATGACTTCATAACTGGCGGAGGAAAATAATATCTCAGTAGTTATAAATCTTAACTGGTAGCCTACCAATGTGTAATGTGTATAAGTACACACGTAACCTCACAGTGCAGGTTTCTTAACGGCTGAGGTGCCTCCCTGACAATGTTGAAGAATCGTTGAGCCAACTGAAGCGGAAACTTACAATTAAATGAAGAAAATGAACACAAGAGGCGGTTGTGTAGTAACGCTTCCTTCAAACCTGAGAAATAACACAAATGTGGATCAGGCGAGTGGCCACGGGGAGGGGGGAGGGAGGATCCCGGGGGTCCTGCCCCCAGATGTTTGCTGGGCCGCCCAGAAACTGTGTGTGTCCTAATAAAATTTGTAAGAATGAAGGACGGCGATCAATGCCGTGACCTTCCCCCCATTTGATACCTAGGCCCCTTAAAAATTTCATCCTAGCTACGGCCCTGATGTGGATTCCTAAACATGATTTTGGTGCATATTTTGTGACAGTTGTGAAAGTTATCCCAGTCGTCGCCATTCAAGGGAAAGTGGATTCGTAACCCGACTCCCGGCAGCAGGAGTCGCAACTCTCAAGTAGAGACGAATAACCTGCTCAAGCCTAACCATGAGTCATTCCGTCACGTGAAGACAACATTAAAATTAAAGTGTTACTAAAATCATGTGCTTCTGTATGACTTTCAATTATAGGTCTTCTGGGATTATGGGAGATGAGAGGAGGTGGGTATAAGAAGGTGATAGAACACTTGTAAGCAGAGGCTGGAGAAAATTCCAGTTAAGTAACTGGAAATTGGTGACTGGTTTCAACTGTCACAATTGAAGCTGTCTCCTGGGAGGGAATGTGTTTAAAATGTACGATGCAATGGGACTAAGCTTGTTTCAAAGGAAATTGGAAGTATAGTATTGTCATATATTAACTCATACACATATTTATACAAACACAAATATTTTAGATCAAATAAGTTCATGAGGATTTTATCCAAACTATGAAGACAATGTCAACGCGTTAGGGGAAATTTAAAGGGGCACATTGAGTTGGTTCACGTAATTCATGATTTTTATCACACCTGTTGAGGTTTACTCACATCTTGATAGTAAATGGTCAAACTAAGAGATTCTGCACATCTGACACACAACTGAAATGGTAATGATAGGGTAATTAATGATTAAAATCATTTCTTACAAATTCGTGACCAGACACTTTTTACAGTTAGGTATTAATCATATGCAACCCCTGTTCAAAGACAACCAATGAGTGAGGCTTATCCCAACTGCATTGACAGGCTTGCAACTCCTATAACCAACAGCTGCTGTGATTGAAGGTCACAATTGTTTATAAGTGTTGTTTATTCAAGAGAGGCTGGTCTATCATGGGCTTGGACAAGCTTGGTGAACTGCAAGGTCTAAAACCCATACAAACTACAATTTTTCACATTTTTGGTCACTGTTGGAAGTGAAACATGAGCAATGAGGCTAATCAGAAGCATTGTCATGCAGTGATTCCCTTCAAACTCGTCACAAAAAAATCGATATCAACTCAGTGAGCCCCTTTAATAGTAAGTCTGGCAACAATGTCTTTACCCAATGTGACGCCTGGGAAAAATATGAAATATTTTGTAAGTTAGAGGATCGTTAGATTAAAAGTTTGATGTTATTTATGGCGACTTTTCAAAAGTAACTTTTGTTTTTCTAGGTGGTGATTTGCATATTCATGACATATCAATGGTGAATATTCGTTGGGTAATATCCGAGCTGACGTACCTTCCGAATCTTTATTACTGTGATACAAAAGGTGGTAAATTCGTGAGATATAGATATTCTGACAACGCCCCTGAGAGAGAAGATTTCTGCGACGATTCTTGGATCTCTGTGAAGGAAAGGAGAGAAGAAATTGGCCCTGAGGATTTTGATAAAATGTAAACACAGGTCTATTGAGCTAGAGTTTTCCGACCCATTCAAGATGTCCAAATGGGTTATTTCTGGGCATCGTGGGTATTTTATGGGCTTTAGTAATAAGCTAGTGCACAGTCTGCTGACTCAGTATTATGTAGTGGCGTAGCCAGGTTTTTTGTCAAGGGGGGCAAGAGCACCAAGATTTCCCCCATCTGCTTCCTAATAACCAGTGTTCTCCGCAGGTCCCAATTTTGTCCGGGTGCTTCCCTCTGACCTGGCTGATGTAACTGATCGCCGTCCTAGGGGAGGGGTGTAAGGGGAGGGGTGTCCCCTCCCCTTTTGGAAATTTTTGCTCATGTAAGGTGGGCTAGATGCGGAATGGTGCCACATTTGGTGCTAAATGTAAATTGAATACATCACCAAGAATTCCTATTTTTTAGGAAGCTCCTTTTTATCTTGTTTGTCTTGGTGAATTTTTCTTGAGTCCTACTGGTAGTTCAGAATCACAATGGGTGAAATACAGTAATTAAGTGAACCCTGGTACACCTTTCCCTTCATCAGTTCACCACATTCACCACAATCAGTCCAAATTTTACGAGGACCTGCCCTAGTATCTGAGTGTAGCACTTGGCCACTGACCCATTCTAACAAACTGCATATACCACAATGCTGCTGCTTTAATTATCAAGAAAAATTGGAAGTATACAGTAAAAGGACAGAGTCCCTTGTCAGAGGTCCAGAGATCCCATGCTGTATAAAACAGATAGTAAAACATAACTAGTACAACTATAAGCATGGTGTCATCATTCCATCTCTGAAAACCTTAATGAGGACTGGTTGTGCCAGTGTGGGATATACTTTTAAATAAGTAAAGTGTACTGGTTGAGAAATTTAAAATTTTACCACATCATGGGCAAATTTCACCATATATTCACTTTCAAAATTTCCCCCAAGATTTTTCCAGAGGGGGAAACTCGCCCCCCTGTCCCCCGGCTACGCCACTGGTATTATGGATCACTTTATGGTGAGAACTAGGTCTGAGGACATGTGACTAGAATAAGGTAAGGGCATTTATTATGGGGCATATGTGGGTATTTGGCTAGTTTCGTTTGGAGGATGTTATTGGGTTAAACAATGGAATGACCCTCGCTGGTCAATGTGGGCTTGTGTTGCCTTTAAATTGGCCAATGACCACGGGCGTACAATGAGCTTAACTCCACTCCATCCTTTTTGCTAAAGCTGGCAATTTATACTTCAAAGTTTCATACGTTAAGCGGCTATGTTAATGCCCACATTTAGCCTACCCTTTAAGATTAATAACACCGGAAAATGGTCTCATACCAAACTAGTTGAAGATAATAACCATCCAAAATCGCTGTTTCAATTACCAAAGCGACGGCTTATCTTCAATGAACCAGAAAATTCAAGTTAGGATTAAAAGTAATATTCCATTTGCACAGGGACAAAATATTATTACATTTACTATGCGATCTTGCTAAATTTTTTCTCATTGCACAGCTTTCAGAAGGATTTCCATGCTCATCAGGGCAACGGAAGGAAATTGTATCTTGGTATAAGAGCTTCGAAGCGCAAAGTGCTTCAAAACTCACAATTTGACTTGTGACTAAAGCGAGTGGCAGTGTTAAAATTAATAATTACAAAACAAGTTGTGCTCTTTAAAATGTAGCAGTCAACATTACATTTTTACGTTTGATACCGGACACCTTTCTATTAAAATGGAGCAAAAAGAAGTTATTGTCGGACACTAGTTAGGTACAATGGAAGTACACTAATGTATATACATTCCGTTACCATCGAGCTATGAACTTTGCCCTTCAGCATTTGTTCTGTAAGTTAAGCTGTGACGTCATTTACAGCTCAATATTGTTTTTGTACTTTATTACTGATAAATAACGAAAATTTGTCCTGATGTTACCTAATGATTAATATTTACTTGCTTCTTCATTACCTTTTGATGTTAGGGGCGTGGCCAGGAATTTGTCAGGGGGGGGGGCATAGACAGACTCTCGCGATCCGCGCCACCATGGGTTGGCACGAAGCGCAAGAAAATTTTGCCCCAAAATACCTCTCAGATCGCTGGAAATGGCACTTCCCATGACTATTTACCTTATATAAATAGGGGAAACACTAGCAATATTGTAAAAATAAACATTAAAAAATACCAAAAATATGCTCAAGGGGGAGGCTGCCCTCTTCTTCTCCCTTGGCTACGCGCCTGTTTGATGCTTTGTCTTATTTTCAGATATTGCTCATTTAGTTCAATTTAACGTCAACTGTATCATTGCGTTGTCTATATTACTTCAACGTCTTCCATTTTGTAAAACAGGCTTTACGATAAAATGACGATGGATAACAAATATCAAGGCGCACAGGCAGCTTGGAACAAGTTTAGCGGTAGCATCGATTGTGTGGGGGATTTAATGTATTCTGAATCAGGATTCCGTCCTTATTTTAAACAAGCTTTGACTGAGGCTTACGAGGATAATGTTTTGTATGTTGAAGTACGCACTCTAATGTCTCCGGTAAGTTTCCAGTTTTCTCTAAAGTCCAGGCTAAGATAAACGTTTTCCTACCTTGGCATAAATTACTCCCTGGTTGGGAAAGAGTAATGAGACGCCGATGGAAGGAGCTGGGGTGGGGGTGGGTAATTGCTGCACTATTATCAGAACAAAAATGTTAATTATTAATCAAATTAAATCCGAAATAAATATTCTTAAACATAACATATATAAAGTTGAAAAATATTTCACCACGTTGGACCTAAGCACCCTTAAATTGTATTTCCGAAGTCCTCTTAAAAGAGTGGGATACCCCCTCCTCAGCGACGTCACCTCGACTTTACGGCAATGAGGGTGTATGCCAGCTAATGAAAGGACAGTTGGGTAACGGTTTAAAATAGATAACGGTAGAATACATCGTATGTATTTCTACATATTCTATATATTTTGTGACTATCATAAGTTTCAAGTTCATTCAAGTTTATTTAAGTCCAGTATGAAATAAGTGAAAACAGATATTTATAATAAGCATGTAAAAACCAGTATGTTATATATTTACTATTATTAATCAAAAATAATTAACGAACGAGTCTGACAATAAATGATCGATTTCTTGCATACATGCTGATTAAGTATTGCTCTTCCACTACATATATTTCTAATGTAAAAGACATTACCAATTTAATCCTCGACCACAATTATTTCACCTTCGACGATCAATTTACTTGCAAACCCCACGCACCGCCGGCCATGGGTATACCAAAATGGCTCCTGTATATGCTAATCTTTTCATGGCATATTTAGAAGAGTGATTTCTAGTTGAATGTATACTTAAGTCTTTAATGTATTCTAGCTTTATTGATGATATCTTTTTCTTATGGCCTCCCCAGGAAAAAAATCCTGTTGAAGCCTGTTGAACAGGTATGAACAGGTTTGGACAGGTCCAAAAGGTAATTGAAAACAGGTTTCAACAGGACTTCAATAGGTCTTAACAGGTTCCAACAGGAACCAGTTAGTACCTGTTGGCACCTGTTGATTTCATTCACTTCAATAGATAATTGGAAACTTGCCTGTTCATACCTGTTAATACCAGTTCAAACCTGCTGAAATTTCAGGTGTCAACAGGAATTTTCTTCTGGGTCAGGGGAAACACTCCCTTACTAGATTTATTGACAAAGTCAACGCTTTCCACTCTATAGATAAATTTACATATGAATGTTCTACATCATGTATACATTTTCTGGATACTCAAGTGTCCTAGGTGAACGAAACCAGACAAACAGCTGTTTTCACGAAACATGTCGCAACGTATGTCGGCGACATGTGTCTAGTGGATACAAGGTCAAAATTATTTCTGTGTCCAGGTGTGTCAGCAACATGTGTCGTTACGTGTCCTCAAATGTTGATAGTGTACACAGGGCTTTAGGCAATCATTGCGTTGTTTTAAGTTTACACATATGGGGACTTAAATATCAAACGTGTGCAGAAATATGGAGCATCTCAACCTAAGATGATTTTGATGGTCAGTTACTCCATTTATAAGATGCATCCAGGAGAGTTTTGAAATAAAACCAAGCCCTTGCTTGCAGTATGTATATATATATATATACATATGACCCTAAATTGCATATTGAGGAGACATTTCCATTGACTTACACACTAATTTCTAACCTAAATTTCAATTTTCTAACCCCTAACCCCTAACACTAGAGTCCAAAGAACATTCTAAAACTATTTCCGACGGTACAAAAACGTCTAGAAATAGTACCTAAAATATTAGAGAGACATGAAATGTATGTACTATTACTATACTAATGTATTACTATTTACACTTTTGACCTATATATATATATATATATATATATATATATATATATATATATATATATATATATATATATATATATATATATATATATATATATATATATATATATAAGGTCAAAGTACTAAACGTTTGTGAAAATTTCACTATGTTTCGGGTTTAAACCCTTCATCAGGTGGCAAAAATGCAACCGATTGTTGACACGGCCAAACGTACAATTTAAAAAATACACAATAAAGTTGGGCACGGTCAAACCGGCTAGGAAAACAGACAGTGTTAAGTGGTTACCACAGGTAAAAACATTGCAGGAATTGCTGAGTTATAACAGTTCAAGTCTAACGTTCAGACCATGTGGGAACAGGGTTCCAAGTTTCATGATTAGACGGTTTTCTTCAGCTAGGCGGTCATGACCCGAACCTCGACACGAGATGGCCGCCGAAGCCATCAAGTTACGGATCGAGCATGCTGATGGGGGATTGAAGTGTATGGCCACAGGGATCCCTGGGAGGTTCTGTTTGATTGACCTCAGGTGCTCAGTGACTCGGTCAGCAAGACGACGTTTTGTTTCTCCCACATGCAGTATATGACAGCGTTTACATACGAGAACGTAAACAACATTGGCTGAAGTACAGGTAAAATGCTGATGAATGTTAAACCGGTTGTTATTGGGACCCACAATGGAAAGGATTTTGTCATAACTGACCACCGTCACAGTGGAGAAAATGCAAAATTGCATTAAACATATTAGTTACTCGATGTCTAACAATTATCTGAAATTACACAATGACAAAACTGAACTCCTAAATTTAATGTCTCCGCATCATTTTCACCGATACGGCAGGCAACCACCTCTTGTGGATGGACATGAAATCAAACCTTCACAG
This sequence comes from Holothuria leucospilota, assembly GCA_029531755.1. Classification (NCBI taxonomy): domain Eukaryota; kingdom Metazoa; phylum Echinodermata; class Holothuroidea; order Aspidochirotida; family Holothuriidae; genus Holothuria; species Holothuria leucospilota. The sequence continues at coordinate 10,953,129 of CM055979.1, forward strand.
TGCGTTAGGGTACTTGGTGTTTATTTAGATCAGCACCTATCTATGTGTTAACAAATTTCAAACGTTGCTAAAACTTGCAACGTCCACCTTCAAAATACTGCCAGGTTTCGCAAGTACCTTACCACGGAAGCCTGTCGGACCGCTGTTCAGAGCCTTGTTGTGTCCCGGATGGATTAGGGTTGCAGTTTGTTGTCTGGAGCTCCCATAAATCAAATTCAAAGATTGCAGAGGGTGCAAATCAATGCAGCTCGCATCATCTCAAGAGTTGGTCGCAGTGATCACACCAGGGAGTTGCTATGTCAAATAGCAACTCCCTGATCACACACTCTAAAAATGTCCTAGTCAAATTTGAATAGAATCTAACCAATAGGGGCACGAACTGGAATCTTGTCAAATCTTTCACTAGATTCGGCTCATAAATGAAATGAATAGTTTCATTTTTGAACCATTTCGACACGTTGCAATAGCAAGCAACATAATGTCAAAAAAGAGCGGGAAAGCAGGATTTTGGAAGGAAGATGGAGGATTCAGGAGGAAAAAGATGTGGTTTGGGAGCAGCTGAAATAATACTGGCAATTGTACACGGGATCCACGTTCCCCGAGGGGGTCCAGCAGTTTCCCGCCCCAACGTGCGCCTCTCCTACCCCCTACACCAACCAGGGGTGGCATCGGGATTTGCTCGACGGGGGGGGGGGCAAAGCTCCCCGACGGGGGGTCAGTAACCCGAAGCCTCAATGAAGGCGATAGAGTACCGAAACGATGTTTGAAGCGAAATTTGGACGCTCGAAGCGCGCCGAAAATTTCGGGCACTTATAGGGAAGAAATGAAGAAATTTGAGCTTTTACCCATAGAAAATTTAAAAACATTCGAGTTTTAACTAAGAAAATTAGAACAATTCGGGTTTGTTTTGAAGAATTTGCCCTAATTTGGACCGAAATTTAGTCAATCGTTGGGCGACTGGCTGATGTCGGGATCTACATATTTTATCATACTCATAACGGATCCCCGACAAACCCGAATAATTTCCCAATAGGCAGCCTTCCCAAACTGGGGCGGGGCATGCCCCGCCCCCACTTTGGATCACCACTGACATCAACACGTAAATTTCTTAGGTTTTCGTTTTTCCCTCACTCCCTTTGTTCTTATTTTTACTCTTTGAATGTTTCCGTCACGAAGGGAGGGGCTAGCCACCTGGGTCCGCAACTAAGGAGGGGGAGGGTTCTGACAGGCGGTTCGGAGGGGGGGGACTTTCAATGGATTTGATGGAGAGGGCATGGTGGGGGAGGAGGAGGGGTAGTCGACATGGGAGCCACGAGATGACAGTTAACATTGGGGAGAATTCCGTATATCCCGTCGGGCCCTCCTCAATTTCTCGACGAGAACGACAAAATTCACCTACGGGGGGCAGGCTTCCCCCACTGAGCATAGTCCTAACGGCTCTCTGGCACCACCCCTGATTTTTAGATGGCTGGTTGTATAGAAAACCATTATTCAAAAGGAGATTTTAGTTGGGTGGTACTTTTCATAGCAGGTGGCAAATGACTAATTTTGAAATTAGCTGGTGCCCGCCACGCTATTTCACCAAATGGAGAACACTGATACATACTCTTGCCCAAAAGTGAAATATTTCCAAACTGGTATCAGGATCCTCCAGGGGGCGTAGTCACGGTGTCCCAGAGGGGTCGTCCCTGGACCGAACCAAAAGCTCTAAAGGTGGGTGCTCCTCGTTGGACAATGTTGATGTAAAATCTTCAGGCATCTGGCCCCTCGTTTTTCAAAACGTTTCCCCGCCCCTGATGAAGATCTCAGTTAACTAGTGCGCCTCATGTGGAAGCGACTTACATAACGCTAGTACAGTTCTATATTTGCAGCAATGAGACAGACCGCCCCTACTTTCAGCGAGGCACGTAACAAGTTTTGATAGCGGGCCTTTATCTATATGCTTATGTTGCGCTTACAAAGTGTGTAATATCCGCATAGAATACAAAGAAATGAGCTGTTAAAACTTAAATATATTCCATATTTTAAAGAGGACATATGCAAGGCAAACTGATGCATGTGTTACCGTACCATTCCTTTATGCAAGCGCATATGCGCTATAGGTAATTATGATATATCTGTTAGATATCACTCCATATATTAAGTTCAGATGTGATAAGAATAACGATTCTTTTCCCAGCTTATATATAAAATGATATTGAATGTCGATTAGCAGTCATTCATTACAGGAAAAATTGTGAATGAAACTTTTAGCATGCAGGCAATTGGTTAGAATGACGAAACAAAATAAGGAATACCAAAAAACATCCACTGCCTGTCGAAGTTACGAATCTTTGATTAGATGCAGCAGACACCTGTGGCCGACATATAGGATTGAATTGTACAGGGCTTCTTTCATTACATCGTGCTGCAATATTCATCAAGTCTGATCGATTAACACCTTTAACAAAATGTTAACATTTTTTTCACTGTGCTAACCTTTTATGAGTATTACTTACTGTTCAAACATATTTATTTTGGCGATCTTTGTACTCTTTTTAAGTATGTGCTATTCAAATTGGTTTCATAAATCAAAGGAAAATGATAAGGAGCATGCTATTTCTCCCTTTCTCAGATCGTGAGCAACAGCGGAGAACGGTTTTCTCGAGAAGAAACTTTACGAAGGTTTATAGAAGTCACCAACGAATTTAAGGAAGAGAACCCTGGCTTCATTGGTGCTAAGTTTATCTTCCTTTCCGTACGGCAAGTATGGAATAATATAAATCAGGCACATTTTCCAGACTTATATGCTTTTTCGTTTATCCAAGCTCGTAAAGACTGCCAAAGTTTATCCGTGTAGCTATTATTATTTAACATAGTTTTCTAGAGAGATTATTCATGACTATGAAGACATTTTTTTTGTTGCTGGAGCAAGAAGTTAAACACCTAAGGTCTTCCAGCTATTTGATCTCTGACGGCTAAGAGCACAACCATCCATGATAACAACTTTAAAGTCTTTACTCCTCAATTTTCGACATTAAATAGAAACCTGAGACATTCAAATTCTCTTCCTTACACAGAAGTATGCCCAAAGAGTCCATTGAAACTGATATAAGGAAGGCAATGGAGCTACACCAGAAATACCCCACCAATCTTATTGGATATGATCTCGTTGGGTATGAGGATGGCGGCCCGTCTCTCAATAAACTTTTGGATATTCTGTTCATTCCAGCTAGAAATGGAACGAAACTTCCATTCTTCCTCCATGCAGGTGAAACAAGTAAGGATGCTTCTAAGTTTCGTAACACGGTAACAGTTTCTGTAGTAATTGTTTACTAGTTCATCGTAATTGTTATTTTTGCTTGCGAAATACGGTGAGCAATGTGTCAGCTAATGTTCGGCACTCTAGATATGCATTCCTATGTATTCACTTACGGAGTATTTCATTGTACCACAGACACAGACTTCTTAATACATATAGACAGAGGGTTGACTTGACCAAAAGTGTCGCCACCGTGTTCGAACAAATTACGGCTTACCAAGATGGCCCTTGGGTTCCTGTCGTTTACGTAATTTGGCTATAAAACTATTACTTTTCAGACAAAATACAAACATGAATAAACAAACACCTCAAAATGCTTCACACTTCGTTCGTTGATTTAAACCGAGCCTTGCAACTTAACAGAAAATTTCTAGTTTTCGCGTATAATCTGTCGATTCCGAACAACTTGAGGAAGTCCAAACTTTACACAGAAGACATAAGCGAAGCCATATTGGTAAGCCTAAACGTGTACGTACTGTGGTGACAATCTATGCATAACGCGTAAGTGCAGGATACTCTGCACATATTAAAAGAAGTCCGACCACAATCCTGGCGTCACTTTGCTTCACTCCCTGTAGGACCGAGGCTGCTGTCTGTTAATATCCGTTCCCTTATCTACCGTAGTTCTCTTCAGTTTCTTAACCATGTGAATCCAAGTATTCCAATACGTAGACTATCTTTCCAGTACCTTGCAGTGCATTTCATGTCCTTATTTCGTTATCCGCATGGTGGAAATTTGTGGTTAGTGAAAAAATTTCCCGTTGAATTTACATAGTTGAGAGATCAGATCTACTTTACCAAAGAAAAAAATCATCTGAACAAAGAAGCTTCCTCTGTTTCATTAGTAATAAAAGCAAAAATTATCGACTTCAGACTGGAGGGAGGGTTGGAGCTGGTTGAACCCTCACCCGGGTCCTACTCTGCACCGTTTGGCAATGTTACGATCCTCTTATTCCTTTCGAGGTATACTGGTGTCTAGTCTTGGTCACGACGTTAGGAAATTTCCACTTCTCACGTTTTTCACATAAAGAGGGCGCTTGTCAACTAGACTGTATACTCGAATATTTCCCGTTCATTACTAGTAGTATAGAACAGAAATTTGAAGACGGATAGGGGGCGTCTGCACAGTAGGTCCCAATAAACGTTGTGTCCTGTGTACAACTAATACTACGGTCTTGAGCAAGACTAACTGGTGTCAAAAAGTACGTACGTAAATATAGGCCTACCGATTTGCGAATTCAGAGTCACGAAGCCACGGGCTCTTTAAGGACTATTTGCCAAGTTGTGTAACTCTGACCTGATTGTTTTGGCCATCCAGAAAAGACAGAATGTCATATCCGCACTTTGGTCAAATGACATATCAATGGCCACGGATATAGCCTTGGTGGTCAAAGAATAAAGGGGCTCAGGTTGCATTTGGTCCATCGACAGTATGTTTCATCAGGGAGTAGTCTGTTGCAACTCCCAGGTTTCACATCCCTGCTCCAATGGAACCTGCCAGATGTAGTTCCATAGCACGTTTCAAGGATATCATCATATTAACAACTACAACCAAAAGCTAAATTCATAGGTCTACATCCTTAATATATACAAGAGATACCTGTACAAAATAGCTTCAAGTGCCTTCTCCTCAGACGTATCCGCCGTGGCCGGCCCGACTTTAACCAATTGGTTAGAAACTGAACCAAGAAACCTCATCTAGGCTAACCAACCGACCGACCGACCAACTAAGTAACTAACCCTTCAGACGTATCGCTGGTGTAGCATAGAATGATAAGCTATGCGACCATTTTTGATATTCACAAAAATGTTGGAAAAAATCGATTCCAAACTCAAAATGGCCGATTGACTCTCTCGGATTGAAAACATCAGGGCAGAATTTCTGGTCTCATTTCAGTCGTTTGACAACAAGCAGACAAATATAACTACTTCTACATTGGGAATATCTTTATATCTAAGGGCTTCTCTCTTCAATATTTTAATTTTGTTATAAACCCATTGCGCGCTATAGACTTTATTCATTGACGTCACGCGGAAGTCAGTTTGGACGGCAAACAAAGAAACACACTGTACGCACGAAGTAGTAGACTTACACGTATCCGACAGGTACACAAATCAACTGTGTGCATTTGTTTGGGTGTAAGTTGTAATGATACGCGCTTACCTCTGGTTGTATTCTTTGACGTCATGTGCATAGGGTCCATTCCTCTGAAAAGGAAACAACTGTTGGATGATCCTAATTACGCGAATACGGTCTAAACACTGCTTTCACGTCAAAGCATTGTTAAGCATGCAGGAGCATTTATCCAACCCCGAAGAGACTTACACCAGGGATGTGGTATTGGAGGTGCTAATACCACCTCCATACTTACACACGAACACAGATGACTAATTTGAAGTCCATAGACCAACACCATGATATTTCAAATGACGTTTTGTAAGATGAGGGTAAATTTCTCGCGAGCTTGAAACGGGAATTAAATTAGAAGAAATTCGATTCATAACGCTAAGGAGTACGTGTCAAATTTCCACAAAGGGGGCAAGAACTGAAGGAAATGTATTAGTTGCGTATTCTAAGGACACTTAGCGCACGCAAACGCCACCATTCTTGTAAGGGCATTAGTTGAAATGTGTGCTTGTTTTCGTTCGCAGATCTCGGAACGGAACGGCTTGTAAGCACTGCCCCGAATCTTAGGCTTTATGACGAGTCACTTTGCATTAGTGTGTGCTATATAGCAGATTGGTATCTATGGCTGCACTTTATTTGAAAAATGACTCAAATTAAGGCTCATATAAGAGAGAAATGGATTCTGCAGACGTTGACATTCATCCAATCAAGCAACTAGCAACAGGGACCTAGGCTGGTCTGGGCCTGGGTGGGTGCGACAATTGAGAAGATGGAACCCAGTGCCAAGAAGCAAGTACAGGCCTATGGTTAGGCAGCAAAACAATTGGGGAGGGGAGGTGAACAAGGCTTTTTAGAAAAGTTTTAATCAGCTGAAATATTCCAGAGATTGATAGTAAGCTTGGTTGCGTCCTCATGCCGGTTCCTACACTGAAAAAGTTGCCACCCATCCCATGTCTATTCCCTTGGGCTGTGAAATAGAAAAGCTAGTGGGTAATCACTGATTGATCTTCTGTGTTTCGACTTGATATACCGGAAAGATTATTCCGCCGTTGGTATCACACAATCTCATGCTCCTAAAGGAAAATAAGACTATGAGTAGCCACGAATCATAGCCTATTAAGTAGTATACTACAAGAATGAGTTCTCGATAACAGTAATAAGATTTATAACCAGGCTTATCAAAATAAGACCCGAAATAATAACGTTCATAACTTAACGCCTTAAAAGATCCCTTCCGAGAATGTCGCTTCCAGCTCTCATATAAAAGTTTCAAAGGTATGCTTTTGAGAACGACACTTAACCCTTGCTTAAATTGAGAAAGGGAATGTACTTTTGGGAGCGACACTCTAGACCTCCTGCAAATAAGCTAAGAAAATTTAACTTGAAGGTAGAAAAACATATACCTGTAAGAGTTTCTCATGTAAACCAACATTAGCTTAGGAGGGAATACAAGGTACTGCCGCTAAAATCTCTCCAACGCAACCAGGAGTGGCGCCAGCCTATTTCACTCCCGATGGGGGAAGAGGGCATCGACCCGACAGCCCCGACAGTCCCGACGCCGTGTGTACTAGACCATACAATTGCGGGGCATATATTTCATAAAATTGACTAAAGGCACATGGTTCCTCGCTAAGTTAATGTTTTCCCCGTAATCTAAACTGTAAAATTGAAAAGGGCGCGAAGCGCGCGAAAATTTTTGGGGCAAGCCTACATACACAAAAAAGAATTTTTACTTATTTAAAGCTTACGCAGGTCAATTGTCTGGCAGGCGGGTCCTTTCGGGACGTAACTTACATTGTACTTCCATCCTCTAGTCACTAGCCGTACCATACGACAGACAAAAGAGAAAATTAACTAGGTTTTGCGACATGAGATGAAATTCCGACATTTTCATAAATCCATGTATTCTACTTATTAACTTATTTGAAAAGGTGGAAAGGGTTTGTTGCCTATTTAGGCCTAATTAAGCTTTAAGTAACGGAACTGAGAAAGATTTTTTTTAAGTTTATCGCAGAAATGACCCTTCTGAAGGCCAAAATAAGTATTCAGACCATGGGTGGCGACAGAAATGGCCCCTGAAGCCACCTGGTGCCACCTCTGAATGCGACTGGAAACAGAGGCGACTCTCCAAGACTTGTCACAATCGACGACATTTAGGCACTACGGAAAACTGTTTACAGTATGAAATTGTCATAAATATGAATGGCATCTGCCTATACCGGCCCTTCAAAGACATATCTTACCCAAGATCTTGCCACGGCTAAAGAGTAAGCTTCTTTGGTAAGTGTAAAATGCGCTAACAAAGCGAAACTCAATGGGCTTTACTAGAAGTTTTTCAGATGTAACTTGTTCTTATTTTTCTATCATGAGACAATCTTGATTAATGACCTAGACCTTTTTAAGGGTTCACTACTTATGAAGTTTGACCATCAGATGCTTGAGCCAAATTAACAGAAACCTGTCTACAATCGCCGCCAAAGTTCAAAAACAAACCTAGTTCCCCCGTTTCAATGTTGGCAAGTTATTGTAGTCACAAGCAATCACTTCAAACTAACCAAAATGGACCAACATTGTTGGAGGGGATGAGGAGGAAAATGCAACTCGATCATGTCAGCTTGTTTCATTTGTTTGGGCTGCAGTTGTAGCCTGGTCACAGGGACCAAGCCAATAATATTCAACTCCGACACAAACTCTTGCAAAATTCAAATAAAATTTGCCCTTTCCCTCAAATATGCAAGGTTCACCGACTACCCGTATGACGTAAGATAGTACCTTTACCTAAAATTTACTATGGTTCTTATGGACATTTACATTCCAAAATTTGCGGCAGCGTCGCAGCTAAAAGATCCACGATCCTTAATTACACACGCCCAATGAGTCGAATTCCTCGTACCGGTATATACATTACTGCCTAGTCATCTCCAGTATAAATATAGTGCATTCGTGTCGTTGTGTATACGAAAGCTGTCAGGTAAATTTATGTTTGCCAACTTATATGCATCCCCTTTAGGCACATGACTAGTGTGTGGGGACGGTGGTCAGGGAATAACACGGTAGCCTTGAGCTTCTTTTTCGCCAAATGTGTTTCGAGGAACTTTTTGTCTCATTTTGAGCGGAACTCCACATGGTGCGGGGAGGTGTGTCCGCACCCCCGTACCCCCTCAGCCTACGCCCCTGAGCAATCAACAGTGGTGACTGAAACAAGGTGTTAAAGTATGCACTTTATCAGAGGGAACAACGCCTAAAGACACACCGAGCTAAAACAATACATACTTACGATATTTACTAGACTATTTAGTCATGGAATAATGTAAAAACACCAGCTTTGTTTCTTTACTGTCTGATCGTGTGATACCCTTTTTGAGTGTTTTTAAGCATACCGTAGCCTGTCAAGTCAAAACTGAAGCGATATACAGCTTCGGGTTTGACTGACCACTTCTGAGATAGTAGAAACTGTCCCAGCTAATAGAGAAGGTTTGTCAATAGTTTGAAAATTGATATGGGTAGCTGCTGTAACAGGTAATGTAGATTTCAGCCGGCAAATCACGGCATTTCAACCATGTTATTACCTATATCATTCATGAGACATTGACCTCTATAGGAATGGTCAGCTCTTTTGTTTTCCCGCATAGCGCCAATAGACGCAATGCATCAGGGGATGGGTCAAAGGTCAAGTGAATCACTTATCTAGACGGACTGTTGTCATTATACAACTGACCTTGTGACCCCACCGGAAGTACTGAATTACCCAACTCCGGTGGGTAGCAATAATTCGAACCATGAGATACAATATTGCTGATCATGAACTGAAAATCATTAGAAATCGATTCCAGTAAAATTGGAGACGAACAATTTGAGCATTTGTATACACTTTGATTAAGCTGGTTCAAGAAAGCATTTCGGCGAAAACTATTAGTTGACGAATTTAGTCTTCTAACACGTTTTAGATATCTGTGGAAACCATGGTCTTCAAGAATTTTTAAAATTTGCAATAAACCCTTTCACAATAGCAATTGCAAAGGGTTCTGGGATAGAGTTTTGGTATGCGTCATTTTGGGTTACAGTTAAATGCAATTGACAAAAGAGACGCACAGGTATAGTGCTTTTACATTTTTAATGACGAAGTAGTCTGAATATCATAAATACGGAGGTGTTACAGTAAATGCTTTATTGGTTTTTCACTAAAAAGCTGCTTGCCTACCCCACCATTCTAATTTTCTGAGCTCTGAAATGCTTTTCTGTGGAAGACGATTGTGTAAATCTCCTTCGAGCTAACTGCTTCCCTTGAACTGACCATCCGTATGCAATGCTATAGTACTAACGTATTTCCAATGTGGGGATGGAAGTGCAGCACTTGATTTTCCCGGAAATAGCACATATATATATGTTGCTTACAAATTGCACATTTTCTAAGGGGGGATGTTGCAGCCCCTAGACCCCCCTTCCAGCCTCGTAGGCCTGTGCATCATGTTATTGTGTGCACCCTTTTTGTGAATGTAGAGTAATTAGGAAGACCGAACGCTTACCACAGTAGCTCACCTAGGCGAGTACAAAATTTCTATGGTCATGACAGCCACAATTGAAAATCGCGTAAAATATGAAGCTTTCGTTTTGGGGTCGCTTGTGTCTCTTAAATTTTTAAAGATATAGAGGCAAACAAAGGGAAAGATTTTAGTTTGTACATCAATGAATCATTGTTAGTAGTCAGTTGCATTATCGTACTGTCTGTTTTAAATTTTTAGAGAGATTCGGGAGTACCGATGAAAATATCCTTTTTGCCATTTTGCTAAACACTACTCGGATTGGTCACGCCTTTGCCCTTGCCAAGCATCCTCGGCTGATGGAAATGATAAAAAAGAAAGATATTGCTATCGAGGTCAACCCTACTTCTAACCAGGTACATTTTTTTTCACTCTTCTGACAAATACTTTGACTTCTTTGAAAAAAATTCTGTGTAAATTAGATTTGATTCCAGCGTTTAAAACAGTTAACTTACACACTTGTACGGAAAGTTTATAAGAGGGTCAATCAGAGAGCGCAGGATTTTATCACAATATTACACGGATGTTTGAAACTTTTTCCACTAGGTTTTAAATCTTGTAACAGATATGCGCAATCATCCTGGTGCCGTCTTCTTTGCTAATGGATTGCCTGTCGTGATATGTTCAGATGACCCAGCACCTTTCAGGACTAGCGGTCTATCATACGATTACCATGCAGCTTTTATGGCGTTTACCAAAGAGAAGGAAGGATTAGAAGTTTTGAAGAAAATGTCAAAAAATGGAATAAAGTAAGAATTTCATATAGGACTACAAAAAATGACTAAGCGAGCCTCCTGTTCTGAAGACCAGTGATGAAATAGTTTTGATGGATTCATGACCGTTTCCATCCATAAAGAGGACTTACTTGGGGAAAAGAAAGCTTTTCGAATCCAGACCGGATTCCTCATTAGCTGTAAGGCTCCCCTTAATTCTGTCTCCTTTGGAAACACTGACAACTGTATCTGTAGTTGTCAGCGTTTCCAAAGGAGACAGAATTAAGGTGAGCCTTACAGCTAATGAGGAATCCGGTCTGGATTCAAAAAGCTTTCTTTTCCCCAAGTAAGTCCTCTTTAGCGTTGGAAATGGTCATGAATCCATCAAAACTATCAATTAGGACGCTGGCCAGAATCAGGCAATTGACTAAGTCAATCACCTACAACAATAATACAGTGATGAAATAATATTCTCAAGTAGCTTTTTATTCTTTTCTTTCGGGTTTCTATACCTGCAAACGTCTTAAGGCAGAATACAGAGGACATGAGGAGGAAGTGAAGGGCAATAGAAAGTAACAGGGGAAAATAAGGTTTATAAACAGAGGGGCTAAGGAAAGTTGGGATATATACCTTTCACGAAATCGCAAAATCTTTGTCGAAAATGTTTGGCACCTCAGTAAAATTCCGAACAATAAATGATTATAAGTGACCCAGAATTGAATGCAAAGGATTCTCAGGGAGTATTGCAAACCATTGCCTTCAGCTTCCCGTCTTTGGCACTCGCGGTTGAGGACTTTACCGCTAAAACTTATAGCAGAACGCAACCTACAATGAAAGTCTCATCCTCTTGGAATTTTTTCTGAGGACTTCCATGGTCATGTATAATCACTGGCCATGTCTTTGTATAAACTGCAATAGCACCACTTCACAAATCTAGGAAAGTATATATACTGAAGCTAGCCAAACCTCTATCGTCCTTAGAAACAAAACTGTTGCCCATCGGTCCTATATTTTCGAAAATACATTGTTTACAGAATTAAAAAAAGTTTTGAAAGTTTTTTTAACAGGATCCTTGAATTTCTAAACTAATAAAATATATAGAATCCATTTGCATCTACACACTAACTTTTTATTAACTTTTTTAATGGGAGAGATTATCAGTTTAGTTTAATTTGCATGTGACATAAAGACCGTCGAAACGGGGTACAGAGGAGGGGACTAAAATCCGCAAATTACTGTCAGTTTGAAGTTTGTTGTATTCATAGGTCCAAAATTAGCTTAGAAAGTACCAACACTCTGGAACTGAATGGTTCAGACCTCCATTATTGAATAGTTTCTGTTACTGGACATAAAGAGGAGCTTTGTCCATGCCCGTAACCAGGCGGGCTACATTCTTAAAGTGTTGGGCAAAGTTTTGACCAGCTTTTAACCAACACTGGGGAAATATTAGTCCGACCAACTGTTGGGCTAATATTGACCAATGTCGGTTGGGTCATTGCTTTACCTATTGTTGCTAATTTATTTTACCCAATATGTATTAATCTGAAAATTAAGCAATTGGCCAGTTCGGCAAAATATTACAAATTATTGGTTAAATTATCGGTTTCACCTAAACCAAGAATTGGGTAACGTTTCAATGCTTTACCTATTGTTGGGCAATTGACTTCTCATTATTTGAGCCCACATTGGAATATCTCAGAGAAGTTATCTTCTACAAGTTTTAAAAGCTACCGGCATTGCTAGTGCTACTTTTTCAAAAGTCCCCTGGACTCTCTGTCTACAACATGGGTCTGTCATGCGTCGTTCTTGACTGGCTGACTAGAGCAGATACTTCACCGGCATTTCTAATGCGGGTGCTTTTTTCTCCAAAAGTCCCCTCAACTCTCTGGCGAAGAGCCAGGGGCGAAAACCAAACAATACTCCCTAAGGAGGTCTGCTCCCTAAAGGAGCTATACGTCCCCAAGGGACAACTTACCTAACGAGAACTACTGAACAACCTGACGTGCCAAGTCTCGTTCTAGACTGGCTGAATAGAACGGCCTCCGCCAGTGAGCTTCGTCGTGATGACGAATACTCCTGCGCCAGGTAAGTGTGCACAGCAGCATTGCTTTTTTCCAAAAGTCCCCTCAACTCTCTGTCGAAGAGCCAGGGGCAAAAACCAAACAATACTCCCAAAGGAGTTCTGCTCCCTGAAGTAGTAACAACGTCCCCAAGCATTGCTAATGCTAGCCACTTTCAAAGTAGGAACTGAAAATTCATATATAAATGACTATTTGGGTTTGGCTATTATACATACATTCAGTGACACTTGTTTGTTATTTTTAAGGATTAATAATGCAATTTACTTTATGATATTTCAATTTCTCTTTCTTTATGATGTATTTTACAACTGAGAAACATGATTTTCTGCAAGAATTCACCATTACCAGCTTCAATTTATTTCAATTAGACCTGCATTAAACGATAAACATAAATCTCCTTTGAAAAATTCGGAATGCTCCATTCAGATGAAAGGTATATAACCTGGTGTTCCAACAGAATTTCAAATCCTTTTCAACGTGCACTTTCTCAAATTGTGTTTGCAAAAAATTCCCACAGTATAAGTGAACGTTTCGCACAATATTCACTGTGAATGTAAAAATTTAGAAATAGCTGATATTAAAATAATTAATTGGGGGTGCCCTTAACCAGTGTTAAGTATAGGAATTCACATAAATCATTTTACAAATTGTTGGTTAATAAGTTTCACGGTTCTTTTGCCCAATATTGTGAAAACTTTAAGTAACCTCTACATTGCCCAGAAAATTTTACCCAACTATTTAAGAGTGCACGGGGTACGGTGGTTTCCCGAGTAAAGACCACTTTTCCCCATGTCTTGCAAACAAAATTTTACTCCTATCGAAAATGGTACCTGCACTGGGTATTTGGGTGCGTGCCCGTCCTCCAGCAGTTATCTACCGAAATTTAAAATGGTATCAAAGGCGTTTAAACTCTAGATTTCTGTGAGTGGGTTGTATTTTCATGTTTTCTGTTGCAAATCTTTCGTATTCTACTGAATTTTTTGCGTGATCCACGCTTTTTCACCTTTAGTTCTATTTGCGTTTGACACCACTTCAATACTGTCTATTCATTCATTGTTTCATGATGGTTGTGCACTTTAAAACTCGTCTTTAATGCCTGATATAGAGAAATACAGAATACCTGAAAAATGTCAAAAGAAGAGTTCTTTCCAACTTTTAATTCAGACTCGCCATTGTTGCAGACCTATCTTCTTGGACTGTTGATAGTTCATTCTTCAGTGCCTTTCTCGTATGGAAATGTTTAGCCTTAGTGGGTCAATTATTATTATGCAAAGATTTTGCGCACTTTAAGCGTAAACTTCACTGCCTGATCAATAGTAATACATTGAAGTATTTCGGATAAAACTAGATGTATAACTACAACCTCGTGAGAGATCTGACATCTGCTGGATTTTCTGTAGCATTCTAATATCTTTAGTAGCAGTTTTATCGCATGACTATGATTTGAAGTATGTCTGGTTACGTATTATCTTCCGGTGTATGATAACTGCATATTTATTTAACAGATTTGCAAAGAAGGCCATTTCAAATTATACTTCTAGTCCACTTCGCCTTTGGTAATACTTACTCTTTTCTCGTTCCCTCTTGTCCAAATTGTAAGTTTATGGAAAGCCTAATTTCAAAGTTAGTAGATGTACCATTCCTGTACAAAGTTGGAAGGCTCCTTGTGTTATTTGGAGGTCAGCTCGTGTCACCATCTATCAGATACTGCCGAGCTTCTGGAGGATCAGTCCTCGAAGTTCCTGACTTCCACCAGGATTTTACTCCTGAACTCTTCCGGGAACTATGGTCTTAGACCAGGTCTCTTGACCAGACAAAGAAAAGGGGGGGGGGGGGATGAGGTAGATTCCAGTGGTATTCATGTGGTAAACTGTATAAAGCAATGGAAACCGAATTTTTTTGGGGGTGGGGAAAGTCCTTGCCCCTTAGGCTATGGGACTGTCTGGAATTATGGTTTCCGAGCAAAGAAAGGTCCAGCGCCAACTGGAGTGGTCTTGTACTTCACGTTTTTTAGAAAAGCACTCCACGTTCCAAGAATTGTGGAGCTGAAAAAGCAACTTTATAGTCTATACATGTCCACGGAGACTCTCCACAGTCTGTGCATTGCTAGAAGGGGGTAGCTTAACACAGCGGAAGGGTAATATTTTTGCCCACCTCACACGCCTGTCGACACTTTACACCGATTTCCTAGGGCTACCTTGGTGGTTTTAGGATGTCAATCCCTTTGGCTCAGTAAATGTCCAACTTTTGGTAGCATCAATGGCTACAGAAAATAATCCTCTTCAGAGCCCCTTTTGAGAGTGCCGGTGACCCCTGAGTCAGAATTCCTGGCGGGCCTGGCTTTCATGGCGATTTAGACCCTCAAACATAGTGTACTGTACTTAATCTTGTTTTTCTTATGGGTGTATAGTCCAGGCGAAGAACGGTTATCTTGAATAAGCAAATAATTTACACTAACTAAATTTCCAAGCTCTTTCATTTGCAATGGCCTTAGGGTATGGAGTTGTTACTATGATATACCCTACTTACGCAAAAGAACGGTGAAGTGTGAAGAAAAGGTTTCTATACAGCATGGGATAAAGTATGAAGGAACTACGTGCAGCCCCCTTCGGAAGGTTTCTAATATGGGAGGTAGGTACGTGGGGCTGAACTTTCCAACGAGAATAGGGAGCTGAGCCAGAGTTTTTGGCATGTCAGAGGTAATGTCGGACGTTTTAAGACAAAAAACCCCTTTAAACTGAAATGTATAGTGGGAGAGGGCCCCAGTACTCCAACCCTGGTCCTGACAGCCCTAGCGAGCCAGCTTGTAACTGACTATATTTAAACTTTGTAAAAAGTTATGTAGTTTGGCAATATATGTGACTTGCAAATTTGCGATATTTTTCCTAATCAGGTACAGTGCCATGTCAGACGATGAGAAAACAAATGCCACAAAGACTTGGAAAAAGAAATGGGGTCAATTTCTCAAGTCGTTCTCGTTGAGGTAATTTTCCTCATTTTAAGAAACCTTTTTGTCTCCTGTGGTCATTAACTTTGATTTTGTTTACGCTTTTCATTTTAAGAACTCGTAATCACATTTATGATGCTTCCATTACTTGATCATGCATTTCTATATGTTTTGCTGTGTTTATTATTTAAATGTTGTACCATCATGCTGTAGGTGTCTTGGATTTAAAGGCTCTATCAGTAATTAAGTAAACAGGTTGGCAATGGGATAAGGTTTTCAGGCAGGGTATGGACTTAGGTCGCCTGTTGTGGGGAAAAAGGTCAGATATCTTTGAGTCAGCAAACTTATTATTGTGACTTCCACTAGTTCTTGTGCATGAAGACAAGATGATATTCCATACGTTCCACTCCCTAGGTCTCTGTATATATGGAGCTTAAAGACAGACTGTCATCACCCCAAAGTATATTTTTAGTGTATGTATATCAAAATTCTCAGTTGGTGACTGCTGTTTGATTGACATCAAAGTTTGAAAATTTGAAAGATGCAGAGTAGCTCACATTCCACACAAGGCAGAGAGAGTACTTTTACTACATTTTATAGCCTTGTGTGCTCACCAGGACATGGCCTTAAGCAATAAAACAGGTTTATTCTTGCACAAGGAAGAGCCTCATACAGTTTTGGGAGGAGCTAGAAGATGCATAGTTGGGAGAATTGGAACTGTCTGGGATCATGAAAATTCCCCTTTAAATTGATAAATGAGAACATAGTTCCTTTGGAAATGTAAACTTAATTAGAGTACTTATTATCAACGTTGTCTTCTTTCTTTCTTACTTTATCGGACCATTGTTCCCAAATTGAAGTTAAACATTGTATATCGACGTGGGGAAGAGATACCTTAATCTTACAATGACAAGAAAAAAGAAGAAACCCAGCTGAAAATTCTAGTTGAGTCCAGTTAAAATTTTGACCTGGACTCAAAAGGACTCAACTGGATTCCAATTGGACTTAACCTGGACTCTACTGTGCCAATTCATTTGAAAGAGACTTTTTCTTGCCAGCACTCCCAGCTGAAAATTCCAGTTAAGTCTAGTTCAAAATTGAACTAAATTTGAACTAGACTAGCCCATATTTGACCTGGACCGAACGGGACTCAAAGGGACTCCAACTGGACTGGACCCAGTTGATTTCAATAGGATTTATTCGTTTATCACGATTACATAGCTAGATTGCTTAAGGAGCTGAACTGGACTTCAACTGGGCCTGTTCCAGTAACAGTTCGAATGGACTATCCCTAAAGGAAGCGAGAATTATTTCAATGGACTCTTTTAAGCAACTGAATTTGCTGGACTGATAAAAATTTTCTAACATTTCAACTTAACATTGCCTAATTTAATCTAGGCAATTAAAATAAGTAGAGAATTGGTTCTGTATGTAATAAAAGCTCTTTGAACTATTCCTGTAAAGTCCAGTTGAAATTTTAATGATCAAGTCCTATTGCACTGGTCCACAAAAGTTCAGTTGAACTAATCACAATAAAGTCAAATTGAACTTATCTAGTAGAGCCCAGTTGAACTGATCACAATAAAATCCTATTGAACTGGTTCTGTAAAGTCCAGTTGAACTGGTCAACGTGAAATTCTATTGAACTAGTCCTGTAAAGTCCAGTTGAAGTGATTACAGTAAAATTCCATTGAACTGGTCCAGCAGAGTTCAGTTGAACTGATCACAGTAAAATGATATTGAACTGGTCGCGTGAGGTCCAGTTGAACTAATCACAGTAAAATTAATCCAGATACTGAACTGGTCGTGTAAAGTCCAGTTGAACTGACCACAGTAAAATGATACTGAACTGGTCCAGCAGAGTCCAGTTGAACTGATCACAGTAAAAATCTGTAGAACTTGTCTTTTAATTTCTAATTAAATTGATCAAAATAAAGTCCAATTGAACTGGTCTAGGAGAGTCCAGTTGAACTGATCACAATAAAATCCTATTCCATTGGTCAAGGAAAGTCCACTTATAGGTTACAGTAAAATTCTATTGAACTGGCCCAGTAAAGTCCAGTTGAACTAATCACAATACAATCCTATTTAACTGGTCCAGTAAAGTCTATTTAAAATTTAAAGCCCAATTGAACTTGTGCAGTAAGTGTAGTTGAACTAATCACAATAAAGTCAGGTTGAACAAGGGTAAGCAAAGTCTGAGTCCAGCTAAACTGATCACCATAAAATCCAATTGAACTGCATGGTCCAGGATAGTCCAGTTGACCTAGTACAGTGAGTTCAATCAAACCAGTCGATCACTGAAGTCCAATAAAATTGGACCACCAATTTCCATTGCAACTTGTCCAGAAAAGTCCAATTGATCTGGTCCAGGATGTCCACTTAAATGGTCCAGTAAAGTCCAGTTGAACTGGACCCGTTACGTCTAGTTGAACCCATCCAGAAAAGTCCATGATTTGAGCTTGCTTTAAATGCTTTTTTCAGTATACCATTGCAGCTGAATACCCTCCCATGGGCCACACTTGTGGGGTTCAAGATTTTAAGGGTGTTCATTAATGCCGGAGACTTACTTTGATACACCAGTTGATTTTCCAACTGGAAATGCGCAATTTCCAGAATAGTCCAGTTAAAATGGTCCAGTTGAGCTAGTCCATTTGGGTCCAGTTGAACTGGACTTTTCAACTGGACATGCTCAATATCCGGAACAGTCCAGTTGAATGGTCCAGTTCAACTGGTCCAGTTCAGTCCAGTTGAAGTGGACTCAACTGGAATTTTCAGCTGGGAATGCTTGTGAAACATATCCACCATACATTCTCCATCAGATTTCTTCACATTTGTAACTCTCCATATTTTGTTCTTCAGTTTTACAGTTAACAAAACCGTTTCCGAGGCCTCACCACCCGACACTGAAGCCGTGGCCGAAGCTGGGGTCGAGTCTGAAACCAAAGCAACACCAATCGAGTCTGTCACCGAGACTGTAGGCACAGGAGCCAAGGCAGAGACCTACGCCGCGACCGAAGCGGTACCATCCGAGGCTGTAACCTCCGAGACCAAGATCGAGCCTGGATCCGTAGCCCCAGCAATAAAGTAACTTTTGCGAAAAATGCATTTTATTAGATCAGACCTTTGGTAGAATGTGTTATCTTGGTTTCAATTTTCAAATTCATTTCCAAAATGTGCAACTAACATACTTAAACAGTGTATAATAGGATTTGCCCTTCATTGAAGTGTTTTTATCGTTTTCATTTTGTAAACTATGCATTTTTTATTATGTAAAAATGCATTTTATTACATCAGACCTTTGGAAGAATGTTTTATCTCGGTTTTTTGTTCAAATTTATTTCCAAAATGTGCAACTTACATACTTAAACAGTTTATAACAGGATTAGCCCTTCACTGAATCGTTTTTAACGTTTTCATTTTGTAAACTATACCTAAATTCCCACATGAGTAAATACATAAGTTTTGACCCATTATTACATAAGCCATACCCTATATGCAATATAGTATGATGCATGATTTGGGCTTGCTTTAAATGCATTTTTTCAGTATACCATTGCAGCTGAATACCCTCCCATGGGACACACTTGTGTAGTTCAAGATTTGAAGGGTGTTCATTAATGCAGGAGACTTACTTTGATACACCAGTTGATTGTCCAACTGGAAATGCGCAATTTCCAGAATAGTCCAGTTAAAATGGTCCAGTTGAGCTAGTCCAGTTACGTCCAGTTGAACTAGACCAGTTGAACTGGACCAGTTTAACTGGACATGCCCAATATCCACAACAGTCCAGTTGAATGATCCAGTTCAACTGGTCCAGTTCAGTCCAGTTGAAGTGGACTCAACTGGAATTTTCAGCTGGGAATGCTTGTGAAACATATCCACCATACATTCTCCCTCAGATTTCTTCACATTTGTAACTCTCCATATTTTGTTCTTCAGTTTTACAGTTAACAAAACAGTTTCCGAGGCCTCACCACCCGACACTGAAGCCGTGGCCGAAGCTGGGGTCGAGTCTGAAACCAAAGCAACACCAATCGAGTCTGTCACCGAGACTGTAGGCACAGGAGCCGAGGCGGAGACCTACGCCACGACCGAAGCGGCACCATCCGAGGCTGTAACCTCCGAGACCAAGATCGAGCCTGGATCCGTAGCCCCAGCATTAAAGTAACTTTTGCGAAAAATGCATTTTATTAGATCAGACCTTTGGTAGAATGCGTTATCTTGGTTTCAGTTTTCAAATTCATTTCCAAAATGTACAACTTACATACTTAAACAGAGTATAATAGGATTTGCCCTTCATTGAATTGTTTTTAACGTTTTCATTTTGTAAACTGTAAATTTTTTATTATGTAAAAATGCATTTTATTACATCAGACCTTTGGAAGAATGTTTTATCTCGGTTTTTTGTTCAAATTTATTTCCAAAATGTGCAACTTACATACTTAAACAGTTTATAACAGGATTAGCCCTTCACTGAATCGTTTTTAACGTTTTCATTTTGTAAACTATATCTAAATTCCCACATGAGTAAATACATAAGTTTTGACCTATTATTACATAAGCCATACCCTATATGCAATATAGTATGATGCATGATTTGGGCTTGCTTTAAATGCATTTTTTCAGTATACCATTGCAGCTAAATACCCTCCCATTGGCCACACTTGTGAAGTTCAAGATTTGAAGGGTGTTCATTAATGCCGGGCACTTACTTTGATACACCAGTTGACTGTCCAACTGGAAATGCGCAATTTCCAGAATAGTCGAGTTAAAATGGTCCAGTTGAGCTAGTACAGTTGGGTCCAGTTGAACTGGACTTTTCAACTGGACATGCTCAATATCCGGAACAGTCCAGTTGAATGGTCCAGTTCAACTGGTCCAGTTCAGTCCAGTTGAAGTGGACTCAACTGGAATTTTCAGCTGGGAATGCTTGTGAAACATATCCACCATACATTCTCCCTCAGATTTCTTCACATTTGTAACTCTCCATATTTTGTTCTTCAGTTTTACAGTTAACAAAACAGTTTCCGAGGCCTCATCACCCGACACTGAAGCCGTGGCCGAAGCTGGGGTCGAGTCTGAAACCAAAGCAACACCAATCGAGTCTGTCACCGAGACTGTAGGCACAGGAGCCGAGGCAGAGACCTACGCCGCGACCGAAGCGGCACCATCCGAGGCTGTAACCTCCGAGACCAAGATCGAGCCTGGATCCGTAGCCCCAGCAATAAAGTAACTTTTGCGAAAAATGCATTTTATTAGATCAGACCTTTGGTAGAATGCGTTATCTTGGTTTCAGTTTTCAAATTCATTTCCAAAATGTACAACTTACATACTTAAACAGAGTATAATAGGATTTGCCCTTCATTGAAGTGTTTTTATCGTTTTCATTTTGTAAACTATGCATTTTTTATTATGTAAAAATGCATTTTATTACATCAGATCTTTGGAAGAATGTTTTATCTCGGTTTTTTGTTCAAATTTATTTCCAAAATGTGCAACTAACATACTTAAACAGTTTATAACAGGGTTAGCCCTTCACTGAATCGTTTTTAACGTTTTCATTTTGTAAACTATATCTAAATTACCACATGAGTAAATACATAAGTTTTGACCCATTATTACATAAGCCATACCCTATATGCAATATAGTATGATGCATGATTTGGGCTTGCTTTAAGTGCATTTTTTCAGTATACCATTGCAGCTGAATACCCTCCCATGGGACACACTTGTGTAGTTCAAGATTTGAAGGGTGTTCATTAATGCAGGAGACTTACTTTGATACACCAGTTGACTGTCCAACTGGAAATGCGCAATTTCCAGAATAGTCCAGTTAAAATGGTCCAGTTGGGTCCAGTTGAACTGGACCACTTCAACTGGACTTTTCAACTGGACATGCCCAATATCCAGAACAGTCCAGTTGAATGGTCCAGTTCAACAGGTCAAGTTCAGTCCAGTTGAAGTGGACTCAACTGGAATTTTCAGCTGGGAGTGCATGTGAAACATATCCACCATACATTCTCCCTCAGACGTCTTGACATTTGTTAACTCTCCATATTTTGTACTTCAGTTTTACAGTTAATAAAACCGTTTCCGAGGCCTCACCATCCAACACTGAAGCCGAGGTCGAGTCGGAAACCAAAGCAACACCAATCGAGTCTGTCAGCGAGACTGTTGGCACAGGAGCCGAGGCAGAGACCTACGCCGCGACGGAAGCGGCAACATCCGAGGCTGTAACCTCCGAAACCAAGATCGAGCCTGGATCCGTAGCCCCAGCATTAAAGTAACTTTTCCGAAAAAATCGCTGATGAACACGCAATATTATCCTAAAATCGAAATGAAATACAATCCTATAATAGTAAATGCTCACCAAATTTGAATTTTGCCACATATTGGACTAGATTTGGCCAGGACCGTATCCAAGGTGTAGGGGGTAGGGAGGGGGATCCTCTTATCAAAATTTCACCTGAAAACAATTCGTTACTATTGCTTTAAGGCAATTCAGCATATCTCGCAGCTTAAAATAATCTCGCCCTGGAATCGTTTTTGCCCAAGTCAGTATCCTGTCTGGTTGTGAGTCTGGTTTTGGTTTCAAAGGGAAGTTTCAAAATAAAGCAAAATGTAGTCCTAGCCCATATGTATATATCTAATCCATATTTACATATCTAATCACCAAATTTTAGGCCAATGCCTGATTGTTCGGATTTGGTTTATCAGAGCGCATAATGCAATCAGACAGCAGATAGAGGCCTTTGTTAGCCTCGAACTTTGCAGTAAGACTCATTCGTGAACCTTTTCAAATATGAAATTGATTCTTAGTGAATATAAGTCAACGTATACACCTTTCGCATTGACGTCACGCGACGTCGATTTGGAGGCAAAACAATGAAGCACACTGCACGCACAAAGTAGACTTCTCACGCGCGTGACGTAGACTTGCTTGCGTATCCGATTGGTTAACTTACAGATCAGTTCTGCATCTGCTGGTGTAACTTTCAATGATACGCGATTGCCTCCAAACGTGGGAGCTACTTTCTGCTCTGTAACTTCATATGCACAAGGTCCATTTGGTGTGGTATCTTTGGAAAACATGCTTACATTTTATAGCCTGCTTCGGTGCGGCTTCGGCTAATTCTCTAGGGCCAGAGAGTACAAGGCCGGGCGGAATTCAAAGCGTGACCTCAAGAGGTCCTGGCTGCAAAATTGGAGTCGCTGTCAGTTCCTTAATTTTTGTACAACTGTCTCTAGTAAGTGGGACTGTGTAATGTAAAGTTAAATTCGCTACCGTAAGTGACCTTTCAGAGAGAGCACTTTACAAACATCCAGTTAGTGAACACAAATATGGTTTTAAGCCAGAATTACTTTAGAAACGTGAAAGCAGAAGTAATTCTATGCTTTATGGCCAAATTTTAATTCACAAATGAAAGTACTGCATTTTTAATCTGATGTGAACTTGGAGTAAGCGAAAGTGGTGCTTCCTCAAAAAATTGATGAGCTGCTTCTCTAGTATGCACATTAGGAAGCATGAAATCATGGAGGGGGGGGGGGGGGAGGAATTCGTTGTAACGTTTAGATAAATAGAAAACAGCGCTAGTTAATGTGCAGTTGTGGAGTCACGTATGCTTACTTTAAGTTTACTTAAAAATGGATAGCTTCATCCGCTAACATCTTGCGAATCGCAAGTAGAAACTGAATGCAAACTTTACCAGAATGCTTAGGTTCAATATTTCCGTGACACATCAAACTAAATTTAATCTTAAACCCTTCCATTAAACTCAATACTCTTTTATTATGTAACAAATTATGTGTAAAATGAATTAAGTACTCGCCTTTGTCTCCTTTTGTTTCTACGTGTTTGATGTGAAGAGTGACAATGTATGATGGACAGAAGCTGAAATTGAAGACCTATCGTACATACAGTCGTCCAAGATTACTCTGAATTACCTTTTACCCACTCTCTAAATGCAAAAGATCAAAAGATAAATCACATTTGGGCGAACGACTTCTTTGGTAACTGTTAGATCAGCACGATAATTCTGACAAAAAGAAGAAATGCATGTGGAACATATCCACCATACATTCTCCCTCAGATTTCTTCACATTTGTAACTCTCCATATTTTGTACTTCAGTTTTACAGTTAATGAAACCGTTTCCGAGGCCTCACCACCCGTCACTGAAGCCGAGGCCGAAGCTGAGGTCGAGTCCGAAACCAAAGCAACACCAATCGAGTCTGTCAGCGAGACTGTTGGCACAGAAGCCGCGGTTGAGACCTACGCTGCGACCGAAGCGGCACCATCCCAGGCTGTAACCTCCGAGACCAAGATCGAGCCTGGATCCGTAGCCCCATAAATTAAGTAACTTTTGCGAAAAGGTCGGGGACGAAAACACACTCTTAACCCTTATATCGATATAAAATACAATCTTATAATGGTAAATGGGTTCCGAATCGGACGTTTGTCAGATATTACACTATATTTCGTCAAGCCCGTATCGGGAGGGGGGGGGGGTAGGGAGGGGGATCCCCTAAACAAAATTTCACCCTGAAAACAATTCGTTACTATTGCCTTAATGCAGTCCAGGATACTTCGCCGCTTAAAAATATGCGCCATGGAAGCTTTTTTGCCCACCTCAGTATCCTGTCTTGAGTCGAGTCTGGTTTTATTTCTAAAGGGAAGTTTCAAAAGAAGCAAAATGTAGGCCTAGTCATATTTATATGTAATCACCAAATTTCAGGTCGATGCCTTATTGTTCGGATTGGATCTTTTAGAGCGCATAAAAATGCAATAGATCTTAGCGGATAGAGGCCTTTGTTAGCCTTGAAATCTGCAGTAAGATTCATTCGGAAACCTTTTCAAATATGAAATTGATTCTTAGAGAATATAACTCCCAGTATAGACCTCATCCATTGACGTCATGCGACGTCATTTTTGAGACAAAGCAATGAAGCACACTGCACGCACAAAATAGACTTCGCACGCACGTGTAGTAGACTTGCGCGCGTATCCGATTGGTTTACAAATCAGCTATATTCATTTACTTGTGTTACTTGGTGTAACTGGTGTAACTGATACGCGATTGCCTCTAAACGAGGGAGCACTTTCTGCTCTGTGACGTCATATGCATAAGGTCTACTTTGGTGTGGGATCTTTGGAAAACATGCTTACATTTTATAGCCTGCTTCGGTTCGGCTGCGGCTAATTCTCTAGGGCCAGAGAGTACAAGACCGAGGCGGAATTTGAAACGTGACCTCACAAGGCCCTGGCTGCACAATTGGAGTTGCGATCAGTTTCTACGTTTGGTTCAACTGTCTCCAGTAAGTGAGACTTAATATAATTTTAAATTCGCTACCGTAAGTGACCGTTCAGAGGGAGGACTCTACGACTATCCAGGTAATGAATACACATATGATATTTGGAACTAAAAATTACTTTAGAAACGTGAAAGAGGGATTAAAATGCGTCATGACCAATTTTAATTCGCACAATGAAATTATTGCATTTAATCTGATGTAAACTTGTAGCAAGCGGGAGTGATGTTTTCTCTATACATTGATGAGTGATGCTTCTCTTACATTCACACAAGGGCGTAGGAAGCGGGGGGGGGGGAGCTTAGCTCCCCAGCCAGAAATGTGGGGGGCTGAAGTATACTTCCGACCCCCAAGATCCAAGGGCAAAAACCCCTTATTTGTCTCTTCTGTAAGAAATGTCAAAAATTTGCAGCAATTTTCCTTAAAGTTTGTCCAAAATGTCAGCACCAAATTGCATCTTATTACCCTTAAAAGCCAAAAAAATTTTCCAAAGAGGGGGCGGACTTCCCCCTCTCCCCTTAGACCCCTCCCTCAGGACGGCGATCCGAAACAAGGTTCAGCCCCCACAGTCTCGAAAAGCTTCCTACTCCTATGCATTCACATAAGGAAAGCATGAGATTATGGAGAAGGAAATTGGTTGTAACATTTAAATAAATAAAAAAGAACGGTGTTATTTAATGTAAAGTTATGAAGTCAAGATTTTTCTGAATTGCCTTTTACCCACTTTCTAAATGCACAAGATCAAAAAATAAAATCACTTTTAGACGAAGGACTAATGCCACAACGAAGGAAAGAGAGTGATTGTGACTGTGTCCGGGTCATTTTCCCTTTTCTGGACCCTTTTTTGTAATAGACTCTCCACTTAACATGTTCCGATAGTTTGTCCCCCTACCCCCCTAGCTTTCAGTCCCTGTCATGGATATTGGCTAAGAAGCCACTACCTACATAGGTGACAACTAGAACTTCACAATTTATGACAAGGACTCTTCATATTATCCTGTTTAGATTCAGAAAGACCCCTAGAGTAGTCGTAAATGGAACATGTATTTCACTGGTAGTCGACCGTGGAACCCAAAACACTATTGTAAATTCATGGCAGAACCAAATATATTAAACTGACAGAAAAAAAAACTTAATTAATATTCCTTTTTAATCTTTTAATTTTAAGAGTGTCTTTGAGTTATCAATTAACGTATTTAAAACCTCTCTTACGCTTGAAACATCTCCCTGGGCACAATAGATGATTTTAATTATACAATGATGAAAAACGAGTTAGTGACTAGCTATGTCCAAAATCACATTTTATGGAGCAAAACATGAAGACAGCTTTTATTCTAAAATTACTTGAGCAAAAAGACCAAAAACAAGGTTTGTGGTCAAAGTGGACCAAATTTGGGTCAAACAACGCCTAATTTGGGTCATCTGTTTTAATTTATAATTTGAATTCTTCACTTTCCTACTGATCTATCTTTGGCCAGATTGACTCAATATTATAGAGCGTACCATCATTCAACAACATGGCTCTTTCTTAATGGTGTCTCACGTGAGGCAATTATGAAAGAATAGTAGAAAAGTAGAATAATTGCTTTACTGTGACATTGCATATTTTACCTAAATTAATATTTAGAATTAGATTTTAAATTTAACCAACTATAATTCACCTTGCGCAGGAGATATATGTTACCAGTAATGGTGGATCATACAAGGGCAGCTGTGAGAAATTTCCTTGGGGGAGGTAGGAGGCATAATCGGTCTCATATTCAGGAAGTTTTGGATGAGCCACCCTTCCTCGTATAAATATCTTTGTTCTTCGGATAGAACAGATATAGGAAAATTGTAAGGCTGTTATTGATTTTAATGGTGTCCGAAACAGTTTTTCAAAAGTTCTTCAGAAACAGCTATAAGCAGTCAGCCGTGTTCTGCACTATCTTCAGGCGCGGATTCAGACATTTCGAAAAATGGGGTGGGGGCTGAAAGCCCCCTTGAATATTCTCCTCGATTAAAATTATGCTAATTTTCGCGTAAATGTTGTTGTTGATGTGGCAAAAAGGGGTGGCTGAGGCCCGGAAAGCCCTCCTTGGATCCGCTCCTGATCCTCAAAAAGTAATATGACATCATAACAGACAATCTTAACTCCATGAACTTAAGAGGAGGAATACAGGTAAAGACGTTTCATCCATTCGGGTAAAATGTAACATAATGTTAGAATTTATGCATCTTACAATAAGTTTAAAGTTAAACATTTCATCGCCAGGACATCAGTTGAACTCTTGGAGGACCCTTTTCCAATTTGATGGTTGGTGATCACCTGAGAAATTTTACTGGTGTTCAGAAGGTAACGAGGCGCGAGTATAGAAATCTCTTTCAAGCCCTATCCCGGATCCTGCACTAACGTCCCCATGCGACCGAGTGTATACCCAATCAAACCTACTTCAGCAAAGATTGTAAGGAGCGGAGTACCCATGTTGAATCAGAAAACTAGAAACCGCAACACCGTATATTATGTAGTGATGGCAAAAAGGGCTTTGTTTGAGCAACCAGAAAATTTCCAAGTGGTTCCAACGGGATTTCATCCGGGAACGTTTCAATGCAAGAAGTAAATTCCACCGCCGACACAACTCCACCCTTCAAATTTTTGTTGCCTGTATCTTTTGTCAAGCTAGTTTCATCTTTTCCATAAGCCTAAAAAGCTAGGCTAAAATCTCATCCCAGACAGTATAAAATCTTCCTTACTAAGTTTACCTCTAGCTCCTCCTCCAATTTAAACAAAAACGCCTGCCTAGTATACCTCCAAGATAGAGCCACAGTAGCCTGCTCTGACTTTCAATTGATCAACTCCATATTGACACACAACTGTGTGTGAGCTTAATTGGGAACACGACTGACTGTACAAGCCATTGTTGACCAACCAAAATGGAGCTATTGTTAAAATGAATGTCTATCAAAGTGCAGTCTTCAATTGTATTCAGAACTACAGGGCTATTTCTAAATATGTTTAGGGGATGCCGCATCCCCTTTAAAAGATGTTGCCTTAAGTTTTTTGATTTTTTTCTACTTACAATATCGAACGTTTTGAATGGAAAATTTAACAAACTTGAAAACGATGCAATGATCGCACTTCTTTGTAGACACGGGGAGCTGCTACGGAAGGAGATAAAGCACTTACCTCTCCTTTGAAACCATGTGCGTCCGGAGTGGGGGCAAGGGGGGCACTTGCCCCCTGGAAAATCAAAAACTTGAAAAACGAAGGAAAAATAAAGAAAAAATTAAGAAAATATAACATTAACATTTTTAACAGTTCACTCAGTGTAAATATCTACTCTCAAAACAGGAATTGAATAAAAATATCAACACTCAGGCCCCAGCAGTCCCCTTCCTCATATTTATGGTATTTTTTAAAGTGTATATTTATGATATTGCTAGTGTTTTTCCTTTTTTATATGCGGTAAATAGGCCTTGGAAGTGCCATTTCCAGCGATCTGGGGAGCATTTTGGGCCAAAATTTTCTTGCGCGCTGCATCTACCCATGGTGGGGCGGAGCGCTGAGAGTCTGTCTATGGGCTTGGCCCCCCTTGACAAATTCCTTTCTACGCCTTTGTCAACCCTGTGTGAAGAAGCATCTAAAATCTTTTCTGGGAAGAGAGACAGGCGCTGGGTTTAAGTCCCTCTCATGGCTTAATTCTCTCTGATTCATTTCTTCTGTTCTTTCCCTTGTTCGTAAAGGCTACGCCAGCACTTGTGTGATTTAAATTTCATGATCAAAACAATTATACAACTGTTGACCTACTTATTCGTAGTTCGATCTACCATGTTTCGACTTACTCTCTCTATATATTTATATTTGTGTATTTCGATTTTTGGCAGGGGGTGGGGGGGATTTAACCCGTGCCCCCATAGCAAACCGTTTATGAGGTCATACGCGAACAATAAGAAATGACACTTATCTGCAGTTCAGCCTAGCCCATGCAATACTATTATGAATGGTTCAATTGCTGGCAGAATTGATAGCAGCAGACTTTTGTCCAGGGTTCAGCTTTGTGAACTTGCAATAAACATGTTGGTGTTAAAAGACCCATTAAAGTGTCAGTTGACCCATAAAGCCTCTGTATACCACAATGTCTGGCCATGGAGAAAGCCTCTCCGGTGAATAAAATGAAAATGTCCATTTCACAAACTGTAACGAGTTGACCACACTGTAATAAAAAAATTGACGGTAAATCTCACAAGCATACACAAATACTAAGGCGTAAACACAAGCTTTACAATTACCAGTAGAGTCCGACGTGTGATCTTTGTATAGCCACTAAATATATAAAAATGAAGGTGTGCATTTTATCTGTAAATTTGTGCCATCGTTAAAAGTTTATCATCAAAGAGACAGAGATGGTAAACTACGGGCAGCAAGGTGGTGAGGGATTCCTTTTTTATTTTATTACACACTTTTGAAAAATAATTGATGTAGCCTAGGAAAAAAATCTCTTTTCTGAGCGAGAATTTATTTACATATAAATATAATAAACTCTGGGTACGGCTCAAATGTTTATAAGGTGTTTTCTCTTTCTTGCGGTGGTGTAGTTGAGTTTAACGTGGATGACTTATTCTAAATTTCAGAAATTTGGAAGGCACTGGAAGATCAACTTTTTGTATTTGTTAAGGAATGTTTTTCTTGTGCAGTAGTAACGTTATAGCCTTTTAACATCCTTTTAATTACTCAAAGATATGAAAATTTCAACATGAGAATGTACATGTCAACTGTGGCTACACGTACGTTATCCTAGTTTGCTTTCTTACTGTGAGGAGGTTACAACAAGAGAATAACAGCTGTATGCATAGCTAAAACTTCTACTTGTCGTGTTCTTCTTACGGGATGTCTATGGTTACATAATTAATACGACACTCACGAACTGTCAACGGACTATAAAGAAGTAATTTGGAAGCCGATTATACAGCTTGGAATTAACGCTGAATAGAGAGAAAGGAAAATGAAGAAAATGAAGAAAAAAGACAAAGTTTTCAGTGGAACCGTCAACTATAAAACTACCATTTAACCAAGACACATGAAACTAAGAATCACTTTTATCTAAATCGCTTGATAATATAAGCGAAGGCTAATGTGAAAAGCAAACCCTCACCCCTACTACCTCTTACAATCTATTGTGCTATAGCCTTGTAGAGAAACATGGTTTTTGAAACCATTAACAATTTGAGATCAGACGTTTTACTGATCAAACGAAGTTTAGCGATTCTTTCATCCAAACCAATGTAGGGCTTCACTTGATAAATTGAGCTGAGCTAGTGAATTTGAAGGCATCCGACAAGAATTTGATCCAAAAATCCCTCCGGGGTTCTATCACCTTCGTTGTCGAGTAACGTCGTAAAATTAAAACGAAAGATGAAAAAGTACTGTACACAATGTAGAAACAGTTGAGTAAAAATTTCAGCAACAGAAGGCACGTCTAGGTGAAAATACTACAATTGAGTAAATAATTGTTGATTGGTGAATCTACTGAAAGGCTTGTTACTACTTAATTGGGTAAATAATCTCTCGGTAAATCATTTAATCAACAATTGTTGGGCAAAACTTTACCCAATTTAGTACTCTTACATACGTGCCCAGTGTGGGTGAAATTTTTTCCCAACTGTTTTCACAGTGTCTTTAGTACCTTTTTGAGAGCGTTTAGGTGACGGATCAAGTGCTAGTTTCTGCCAAGGAAGACGTTGGTACCTGCAATTTGTAACTTCTAATAAGTGTATGCTTCTTTCCTTTGCCAAAAACAGGTCAACAGCCTAAGTGACCGAACTTTTCCTTTTAATTAAGGTCCATTCGTTTCACACTTTGGTGGACCATAGATGCTGAGATTCCCGAAATTGTTATAAAATAAACTGTTATCACCGAATACCCCCAAAATTATGGGGATGCATGATAAAACCATCTCTTCTTTTATGAGAAATATTTAAATGTGAATGCTCAAGTAAACAATCTTTGGGCCCATATTCTCACCTGTGGTAGCATTATTGTGTGGGTGACACGTGTTTTCAAGCCACCGAATGAATATTACGTTACCTCGGTTGCTGCCGTCGGGACCCTACTACGACGTTCCAAAGTTATGGCCTCTCTGCGAAACATATTCCACAATCGCGTGATTAAAAACGATATTCTGCTACGTACTCTTTCGGCCGTCCTCTCAAGGTCACTTAGGGTGGAAAATTGCATATGGGAGTGGACGTACCGCCATTGCCACCAACAGTGCCCAACGTGGCGGGTAAGAGAAAACGGCAGAAAATTTGCCATTTTCGGGCGTAAACGTAATTATGCTATCCATAATAAAATTTGAGGAAAGCACGCCCACTTACCCTTCCCTTTATCCCCCTCTTTCGGTTACTTGCCTCCTCCCTCCCCCTCTTCCAATGTGGGGCTGTATGGAACTCATGACAGCAAATCTACGCATTTCACGAACACTTCTAATAAAACAGCGACACCTACACATCCACTGATCATTTCAGCAAAATACAATATGCTGCTGGCAGAATATCCTGCTAACTTCAGGAAATATGCTGCTAGCAAAATATTTTGCTAACTTCAGGTGGGTCGAAAACCGATGTTTAGAACAATCGGATATGGCGTGTTGCGGGTTTTTCGATT
Source organism: Holothuria leucospilota (assembly GCA_029531755.1). NCBI lineage: Eukaryota > Metazoa > Echinodermata > Holothuroidea > Aspidochirotida > Holothuriidae > Holothuria > Holothuria leucospilota. The sequence goes on from CM055979.1 coordinate 10,984,794, forward strand.
AACAGGATTTTATAGAAATACACATTATGATCATCTTCTGAATGTTGGAGAGTAACTCATATTGAAGTAAGCGACAGCTCGTCTTCAACAGCTCTAAGTCACATACTTTGTCAATATAAATGCTTTTTGGATATCCCGACATTATTAATTCTCAGGAAAATGGGTATTTATGTAAATTATATTTGGGAAATTTTCTCTATAAACCAAAATGACCCAACTTTCTAAGCACACTCTACTATGATACTGTCTTTGATTGGAAGAGAAGTTTTACCTTACATGGGGTGCTTTTTTGTTTTTCCCTCTGCTGCTCAGTTTGGAAAGTGTAACCCTATCTTGACACTGTGCAAACTTTAAACAGTGCCATGCCTGTTAAACTTTCTGACCTCTACGAATTATACGAAAGCAGTCTGCATATTTGAAGATAATATATCGAGACACTTCTACTGGTAAGAATTAAGTCCCGCTTGTACCGTGTCATCAATTATATATTAACATAGTGAAATATATTAGAGATTTAACCAACGAACCCACACCTTAGGTCAGATCGTGGGAGGTCATCAACGTTGAAAGAATACAAGAAGGTCACAGTATGCCCTGATGAATATCTGTTCAGCATAAGCAATGTTATCTCAATCTATCTATAGTATATGTGTCTAGCCTTAGGAACTATGAACTTAAAGGGAACAAACCATCGACACAAGACCTTGCTCTGCTACATCAGATAAAGGTTTCAACGCTCCTCTTATTCCCTATCAAATGTCCTTCTTGGTATTCAGATTACTAATATTACATAGGGGAGGTTTACCGAAAACTTATTTTTGAAAGAATTCAGTAACAGCAAATATTGTAACATATGAGGTGAATAAAAATTCCGAACTGTTTATGAGATTGATTCCATCTCCCTTATTATATTATCCTTGTGTTCAAATGACATTCCATAGTGCAACAAAGGTTATTAAGTTTAAAAACACAAACACAGTTGTATGTCCAACGATCACTGCAGTTAATCATTCTGTCAATAACAGTCACTATATTCTTTTAAGGTAGCCAGTTATTGGCCTTCGGTTTTCTTCAAGTGGGGCAAGACATTACAGTCCTGCGGGCTTTCGGAAAGTATAGCAGCTATATTGCTGAGAGTTGCTGCAGGGCAACGCCAGGCACAAATACAGGACGACTATGGAGAAAACTTCATCGACGTTTAACATAAAGAGACATTGTAATGGTAAGTGTTGCGAATTCTGCGTGAAGTATCTTTTTCACTATAACTTGTTTATATATCACCGATGTATGCACAGAGGCAGTTTACAAACACCTCCCTGGTGTAACAAAGGAAATGGGACACTCTGTCAAAATAGTTTAAGGCACTTGTGAGAACAGCAGAAAATAAAATTATTAGAGATTTGGGGGTTTAGTGTGGCGATTGCAGTAGTTCTTCCGTTAAAATATAACAAGGTCGCTCAGTTATTCAATAATTGTTCTTGACTCCATGCTGTATTGAATTTAGCGAAACTTTAAATGACTCTACTCGAGCTCAGTATAGAGACTTGTTAACGAATGCAGTCTACTACAGCCACGTCACTGTCTACCCGTAATAAACGTGCTGGTCTACTTCCGGGAAAGGGGGAGGGCTGTAGCACTTTTGCTTGAAGTTTTGAGGCATGTGCGCTCGGAAACTGAGTATATATATATATATATATATATATACATCATATAAGACCTTAGGGAGACAATTTTCTACAGAAAACACAAGGGACCACAGACTGATTTAAAAGACACCATATGCGCTCGGAAACAGTGTATATAAGACCTTAGGGAGACAAGTTTAACTAAAGGGACCACAGACTGATTTAAAAGACACCATATGTAATGACGAAATGGCGAAAACACTCCAAAAGTACTACGTCACATTTTTGGCAAGATGATGTATCATCCTGAGTACCACTATCGGCTACACCATGCGCAGGCAACTAGTTTCAGAGGCCGTATGTATTACTGAATTCAGTCCAAAGCTAAGTCGGAATGAAGAGTGGACCACTGGTAGACTTATCACTAGAACAACTCAACCGTAGTGTCAGCATTGGTACTCCTTCTGTCAGTTTTGTTCTCATTACCACTTTACGTATTTGATCCTCTCTTCCGTTATCACATCTTTGATTAGGTTATTGTATACTAGCTTTTCTTTTCAGTAGTGTATGTATCTTCTGGTATTATCTTTTGTATCGTAGTCTCATAGGCGTAGGGAGCCGGAAGGGGGGGGGGGGTGGTGACTAGGCTTTAGTCACCCAGTCAAAAATGTTGGGGGGGGGGGGGCTGAAGTATGCTTCCGCCCCAAGATTTAAGGCCAAAAACCCCTTATTTTTTCATCGATAAGAAATGCCAAAAATTTGCAGTAATTTTCTTTTTCTGAGGACCCTAAAATACCCCAAAATTTTCCAAAGGGGAGGGGGACACCCCTCCCCAGGCCGGCGATTCGAAACAGGGTTCAGCCCCCCAGTCTCGAAAAGCTTTCTACCCCTAAACGTAGTCTTATGCTGAAGATGGTGAAGGTTTGCCCCAAAAGTTCAGAATATGAAGAAAGAAAGTGAAATTCAGAGAGTTATTCGTTTTTGTTAGCGTGACGCTGTATTTTATTGGAGTCGGAATGGCTACTTCTACCAATCCGTCTGCAATCTCTACGAGACCAAAAGAATTCTTTGGAGTTCTAACTACAATTTGATTGACAGAAAATGCGTTCTAATAATATACCAGAGTCAGGGTCTATGGATATATTGGAACTCTGGGGTATTGATGAAGTTGTGGACATAAAGCATACTTTCAAATTTCTCAAGTGCTGTTGGGAACACGAAAAAATTCACATGTAGAACAAAATACATATCGGAATAACGTAAAGTTGACCAACCCTGCAGGGATAGGGTAAGGTCATCGGTTGGAAAATAAGGAGACCGTTGATTGTTTACAACAATGTGTGAAAGGAGACGTAAAGGATGAAAATACAATTATAAAATGATACTGATATGCTGAATTCGAAAGCCGGCGTCTGAAAATAATGCAAAATAAACTTAAATACACAGTGTATAGAAAAATACTTTTCCATCAGTCATTATTCAATATATAAACAATAGTCTATTGTATATTGCGGCCGACTTGATTTACAGCAAAATGGAACCAAATGAAACGTCAAAAGTTTTTTCTTCTGTTTTCATTATTTTAATAGACGTTGAAGACATTTAAGACATTTGTATAAAAAACCTTATAACTGTAAGAGCCTCAGATCCCTAGATAAGGACAGAAAGTCATGAAAATATTCACATCCGTGAATTTGTGTAAATAAGACATATTTCCCTCATGTTGATTTGCCGGCACTAGTTGTAACAGGGTAACTGACGCACTAAATGCATTGTGAAGGAAACCTTTTTTACTAATTCAGCCTAGGTAAAACCTTGACGTTCTTGAAATGTATTGTAGCACAAGATAAACATTTAGTGCAAATTTTCCTCAAATCAAGATCAGGAAAAACTTGTAACCATAGTAGGACTGAAGCAGGACATTTGTTGAAATCTCTAAAAAAATGTATCAATAAAAGTTGCACCAGAAAGTTTTCGCTATGTTCCTGCTGGGATTTAAAAGATCGTTGCTTTTTTTGTTCCAGGCACCAAGATTTCAAGATGGTGTATATTCGTCAGTTTATGTTTTCTCGCCAACTTTTTCTCGAGGGTGAAGTCAATGCCTCTGTGCGGAGACAAATCATGCATAATTAAAACTAGTAGAAACCTGCTTGATGAGGAAAATTCAATATCTATAGGACAAGGAGTCAAACTAGACGATTTAGAATTACATATCGATTCAACGATTCTTGCTCCTATGAAGGCGAGTGAACTTCGCAATTACGACGAACTTCTCAGTTACGAAGACGTGCCAGACAACAGCTACGTCTACCATTTTATTCGTAAAATGCCGAAAGGTACGAACCGTAATTAAGATCAAGTAATTTCTCTGTGTTAAAATAAGCTTAGCTTTGCATGTTTAATTCCTTTCCTAGGGGAAGTTATAGATGAATGGTGAGAAAGAATATGAACGACATATGAGTAGGAGCAGGGTGTAATTAGATGTTAGTACAATCAGCAACTGATATATCCCGGACATAGCACTACATCAGTCAAATCTTGTTTCCCATTTTGCTTTACAACACATCATCGATGGTGTATAAGATTAAAAGGTCAGCCGTTTGCTCTAAACTGTTGTTTTTCGGCTTTTAAAAAAAGGTCTGTTCTTTCTTGACAAAAATTATTGATTGGAACTTCAGGGTGATGGAAAGTTTGCAGAACAATTACTTCTATTTATGTAACGTAACCATTCCACAGTTTCATAATCGAACTATAGCAGTTTACAACAGTCGTACTGTTTTTAATTTTGTTAGGAGGCGACTTGCATATTCATGAGTTGTCGATGGTGAATATTGCTTGGGTGGTGAGTGAACTGACATACCTCCCAGACCTCTACTACTGTGACACACGTGATGGTAAATTCGTCAGATACAGGTACTCGGACCAAATACCTTCGAAAGAACATTTTTGTAATGATTCGTGGATCTCGGTTACGGAAAGACGAAAGGAAATGGGTGTTACAGACTTTGACAAAATGTAAGTCAGATGCACCAGAGATTTCCTAGTTCATATAATTGTTAACACTGGAGAAATGGAAACAACCATGAAACTTGGAACGGGCACTTTGTAATCTATGAACAGAAACCTTTGAATACAAACAATAAAAACTGTATTTTTACTTTATTTTAAGAATAACGCGGGGTGGAGAGAAAATTCGCTCCAAATAGAGAGATACTTTACTCGCATGGAATGATATATCGCTCTAATTCGAGTGAATTTTCACTTTACCTCGAGTGAAATTCACTCTTACTAGGAGTGGTCCCAAACTACAGTCTCCTTTGGAGTGAATTTCACTCTTTTGCATTAAGAGTGTACAGAAAGTAAAAGTGGTAAAATAGTAGATGGAACCACTTCATGGAAGAAGCATATTTCTTGAACTAAATAGGAGGAATTAAATAGTAATGAAAAGTTTGCTTGCCCATATCCTTGTTGTGTTCGCCAAGTGAGTACCTAACTTTGTACGAATTCAGCCAACTAAGCCAGAGTTACATCTCCTTATTTTTAACAGGCTTTACGATAAAATGACGTTGGAGTACAAACGACAAGGCGCGAAAATGGCTTGGGAAAAATTCATTGGTGCCATCGCATGTGTTCTTGATTTAATATACTCCGAAGTAGGCTTCCGTCCTTACTTCAAACAAGCCTTGACTGAAGTGTACGAAGATAACGTATTGTATGTTGAAGTGAGAGCTGAAATGCTTCCAGTAAGTACCTTGTTTTTGTTCCTAACAAGATAAAACATTACAAAGAAAATTTCGCATCCACTTCTGCATAATACTGACGACTGGTAACTCAGTTGTTTGGATCGAGACAAGGCCATATCCTCGTTCATAATTGTTGATATGGTTGGCCAAAAAATCGTTGACAGTTGCTTATAAGCATCTGTTACTATCTACCTTTCTAACGTCATACTGAATCTCCGCAGACATGGCGTTAGTATTTTTTTACCTCTCCTTAGATATTGCGCAAGAATGGAAAAAGCTACCCTCGAGAAGAAACATTGCGATGGTTTATGAAAGCTACCAAGGAATTTAAGGAAGCAAACCCTGGTTTCATAGGTGCTAAATTCATTTTAATATCCGTCAGGTAAGTTTAAGTTATACATGCCGTTAAGGTGTACTCTTTGTGTGCTCTGTCTTTGTAACATCTTCTGACTTGCACCAGGCTTTCTTCATGGATAAATCTTCTACCGAGTCTTTGGGATGACATCGGTGACTTCTTTGTTGCAGTTTATTGACTGATTTTATTAAAATTGTGGCCCACTTTTACCACCCTTTTACGGTTGATTCTTGTTGAGACTGGTTACTATTGCCAAGAAGAGTATGTAGGCCAATAGCTTTACGACTGCATGGTCAAGTGGTTAGAGCATCCGACTTGCAGCCGGAAGGTCTAGGGTTTGACTCCTGGCAGGGTCATACCAAAGACTTTAAAAATGGAACCTACTGCCATTGTGCTTGGTGCTCAGCATAAGCAATGGAGTAGGGAAAACAAGCCAGTGAGCCACAACTGGATAAAAGGCCGTGGCCGGCCCGACTTTCACCAATTGGTTAGAAACTGAGCCGTAAAACCTCATCTAACTAACACTTTGGTGCTTCATGAAACGTTTTATCCTACCACTTTTGACACTCATCATCTTATTGTGGTCAGTCTTGTCTCCGCCTGGATGCGCAATAATGGCTACAGCACAAGTGAAGGTTTCTTACTCAAGAGATTGTTGTTGGCCATCTTCAGTAAAGTCCTCAGTAAAAAACTGCAAAAAGGCAAGAATGCCATCACAGATTGATCAAGAAGAAGGAAGTCAAACAGAGTAGAAATCTGTATTATCTACCAAGTAATCTATGTAAGTCAATATGTGAAGTGAGGATAGCCCGAAAAGCCAACCAAGAGGGGATTGACAAAATGAAGCGTAAATCCTGTATGTCTCCTCCTAAAACTGCATTTTTGCTCTTTTCCCTTAGTTGGCAATCTGCGAAAGCAAAATCTTCTCAAAGAATTTTAACGGTCTTTAAAGTTAAACACTAGGATAAGTTTGCACTTTGTGAAACGCAGTTGGTTGATTATGAAAATGATGAATTCTTTGTAAAGTCACTTACACCTCCTGGCCATGGTATTATCAATGTCCCTCGCCGTGGTGCAGATCCTTACTGGAGTATCACAGTTTTCTACAATAAGAGCCTGACAGTTGTTTCAAGTCCGGGGAATCGAGACTGTAGTATCAAGACCTTTATTGCAGACATATATACTTAACCAACAAACTTTCTTCCGACAGCTCAGATCATCCACTTCTTCAGCTCATTATATTGTACCTAACCTAAAACCATAAGTGTTACTTCTGCCGATCGATCTTTTTCTTGTTTTGACCGTAAGAGTGGACCTCCCTTTTGAATCACATCAAAAGTGCTCAGACTGTTGATACTTTCAGGAAACTTAAAATTTCATTTGCACGAAGAGGCCTATGGCAATTATCTATGTAACTGTCTTTTGAGCGCCTTTGATGGTGACATTAGCACTTTATAAATGTCTTTGATTGATTGATTGATTGATTGATTGACTGATTAATTGACTGATTGACTGATTGGTTGATTGAAGCCCCTTCGGTTTCGATATGCTAGTGTGTCAGTGGCTAGTGTGTCAGTGCAGGGAGTTGCTATTTGACTGGAGATTTGTCTTCAAAAATTTTATGAACCTTGTCCTTAAATCTACCTCAGGACACACAATCCTGCCTTTGCAAACTCTTTGAATTTTAACCAAGGACAGGCTCCCCAGGGGACCTGTAAAATATCCTTTGAAGACAAGGATGTTACCGACAGCTCCAAACGCCCTCTATCGGTTGAGCTGGTTTTGAAACCATTGCTCTGTAGAGAAATCGATGATCTAATGGGACTCTCCCTATTTCTATACCATGCGCAGTAGAAAATAAGTGAGGTGTTACAGTTGTAATATATGCGCAGTTCAAGCTTGGACATAAATCTATCGATGGGTAAGTTCCTTTTCTTTCAGAGTTTTTTCTAAGTTAAGTTTTCCTCCGTTTTTGTTGAACCCTAAAAATCGTATTGTGACAAAACTTGGTGGTCAAACTGCAATTTCAGGGCCTCAGATTTGAGTATTTTCGTGCTTTTCCGCAATGAATCGCATTTTCTGAACGTACTGTGTAGGTAGCTGTGTTTGTATACGTACATTTCACGAAGAGAAAAAACGTGGCACCAAGCGCCAATTTACCGAAAGGAGCATTTTTCGGGGCCTAGATTTTGCAAAATTTCCATTTGTTTCTATGGTTACTGAAGTTGACGAATTTTGGCGCGTTTTTGCTGAGCGGAACTAACGGAAATTTTAACGTTACTTTTAGTCCATAATGCCATATACCAATTTTGCGAAATCTTTATCGGGATAGAAAAATAACCTTTTTTCAGTTCAGCACCGTTATTATTTTAGGTAGAAATGTGAATTGGCAATAATTTAAGTGATTTATGTCGATTTTGTGGTCTTTGCTGCTTTTATTTTTAGTTCTCGTTGTCTTTACGGCAAGTGTTTGTTCTATATACATTAGTGTGTGCAGTCAAAGCATGCAGCTTGTATTACGCAGCTATGGCGAAACCTGATCAGGGTAACCCAGACTGTAGTTAACATTCGACTGTATGAGGTGATTAGACCATTATGTACACATGTTCTCACATCGAGATTACTCTTACTAGGCTAGTTGCTGTTTACACGGAGAGCCGAAGCTAGCGCTGTAGTACAGTATGTGCGGTTTATGCAAATCAGCTACCGCACACGGAGGTTTATTGCACCTAGCTGTTTTGATAAGAGTGTTATGTTACATGTCGGTAACTTGGTGACTTCAAAGAGATTGTAAAGACAAATCTCCAGTCAAATAGCAGCTCCAAATAGCAACTCCCTGGTCAGTGTGATAGCACTTTAGCGGAGTGTGATATATTATATTTTATCATGACGTCACAGCATGCAAAAATTGTTAGTATGAAAAACTCGCTTTTTCAACCTTTCCTTCACACAGGAGTAAGGCTAAGGAGGCTGTAGAAAGTGACATTAAGACTGCGATGGCGCTTCACCAAAAATATCCCTCTCATCTTATAGGCTATGACATAGCTGGATATGAAAACAACGGCAGGCCTCTCAATGAATTCCTAGATATTTTGTTCATTCCATCTCAAAATGGATTATCTCTTCCATTCTTCTTCCATGCTGGTGAAACAAGTAAGTTCATATCTCCAACCTAACTATTATTTGAATTTATTTTATTTCGTCGTAAAGTCTGGAGTAAGTATCAGTTTTCAAACATTTTGGTAGACTTACCCTGTAGTTCCTAATTTCCTTCTCATACGGTGCTTTTAAAGTTATTACTGAAGAAAACTTTATGCAAGGGTTTAGCTATATCGATACAATGACGTCCAACAAAATTTAAGTTTAGCACCACAAGAGGACTGCTAAAGAAAGCAATTTAGGCCATATTCTTTCTTCATTATGTTTAGCTCTGCTAAAGAGCTTTTTGGAAAAGTGAAGCAGCAGTATTGACCTTCATCTAAAATCGGTTCCTCGTGTTAGGGATAGGAAGGGGGGGGGGGTTAATATGGGTCATAAGTGTTTCTACAAGCACAAAATCATGATTTTAATGTTGCAGAACTTAATGATTTGAGCCATTTAATTTCTCATTATAGAAATTATAGGAAGAAACCATCTAAATATAATGCTTCTCTAGCTCAAAAATTTTATTTTACATGAGCGAAAGTTTTGAGAACTGAGTAGGCCTAAATGACCATACTGTGATCTTCCATGAGAGGGCTAGGTTACACCTTTTGAAACATCCTCTGGGAGTCAGGACCTATCTTAGAGGCCACAGATAATTACATTTACTTTAATAAAAATTAAAGGAAAATGACTCATGTTATGTAACTTTAATAGACTGAACTTTCCAATGTGGTAGTACGCCCAGATAGTTGTCCCTGTCCCTGTATATCAATCCTGATGGCGGCCAATGACCTATACACACACAGAGTGCGCCACTGTGGGGTGGCGATTACAGTTGGTGCGATAAATTTGAACAAATTAATGTTCACCCTGATAGCTTGTTCAAGAAGTATATTTATTTTTCAGATATCTGAGCATAAAGCAACTTTACTCTCACTGACATTTTCCAATGTGAGCTTTATCACCATTCTGATTCATGTATCGTCGCCTTATCCCAACCGATATCTTTTGATACTACTTACCTCATACTACATTACGCGATTTTCTGTTTTTTTGTTTTCACTTCATAAGAAAGGTTCGGTGATACAGATGAAAATATCCTTTTCGCCATTTTACTGAACACGACTCGGATTGGGCACGGTTTTGCCCTAATAAAGCATCCTTTGCTGATGGATATGGTCAAGCAGAGAAACATTGTTATCGAGGTCAACCCCATTTCGAACCAGGTACGTAAGCAACCATGTTGCTAGTTGCTCATGAATGATTCTGTTTTACACTTGGTATGGAGTGGAGAGATAAGTACTGTGTTAATTCCTCTATTCTAACACACTGATTACCTGCTGAAAATTGATATCCGGAGGGTCATGAAGGACCGTTTCAATGAAAAGGTTTATAATCAAAATATGCTGAGACCGTTACATGTTCATGTTCTTGTAAACTTGTGTCTTTTCTCCTCTGTATTAACCGAAACCTTTCAAAAGAAATTCGATATAAGGGTGTGGCCGGTTTTGTAGCCACAAGAGAGGTACATTCAAGCTTTACTTTCCTAGTTCAAGCAATGTACAATTCTAGGTTTGAATTTTCTCCAGCTATAATAGTGTCAATTTTCAAAACCACACAAGTGTCGGCCAAGGATATGTGCTATACCTCTAAACCTGATCAGATGGCCAAGGTCTCCGATGAGTACTTCTCGAGCCTTTTCGGCCTGTTTCCAAGGGTTGAAAGACTACAAGACTGTTGGTGTCAATTTGGCAATGATGGGAAGGCGTCCTTTTAGTTTCAGTGGCGTAGTTACGGGGGGCATAAGGGGGCACGTGCCCCCAACGACAAAGTCGTTCCAGCCCAGGTGCCCCCAATGGAAAAGTTTTGAATGCACAGTTCTGTATATAAGCCCTGTAGAGAGGGAGAGAATTCAGAAATTGTGTCCCCCTAGAAAAGGTTCGTGACCGCCCAGTGCCCCCTGCTCAAAAAATCCTGGCTACGCCGCTGTTTAGTTCTATTCATTTTAATAAAACCAAGATTAAAACTTTATATCTGCTGAGAATCATTTACTTATTAGATAGTTTTTTAGTTACGATGTTATAATTTACAGAAGTCTGCTCTATGAATATTTCCTTGGCAAGCATGAAATTAATGTTACCATGTAATTTACGACCTTCAAGTAATGTAAGGGACAAATATGTGAATAGGAATAATGAAGTAAACTGTAAATTGTAAACTGTAAAAGTTCGGTACTGAAGCTGGGTTCATGTATATAAACCCCGCTTGGGTTCTAACGTGCTACATAAAACGATACATAACTGCGTTCTGGTAGGAGCCGTTTATGTGTAAGTTTGTCCTTTTTTAAGGGCGGGTCACACTACAGCGATTTTCAGTCCGAAATCTGATCCGAATTTTTCCAAATGGGACCAACAGTTTTTATTCAGACTTTGCTCTAAGGATAGTCACGCTATATCGATAACTGATCCTAGTTTGTCTCACCATAAACTGTTCTGCTAGCATATATAACTTGTACCGCTCAAAAGAGCAATATTTGTTCCAAAATCAATCCAATTTTTGCACACGTGTTTGATAAACTCTGTCTGCCGATGTGACGTCACGAAATAACTAGTTTACATTTCATTTTCGTAGTCCTCTGATGCAAATCATATATTTACAAAGGTTGGCAAATTTTTGGCTTTTTCCGACCAGGGATGGAGAAGCTTTTAACTAAAACTCACAAACATCGGACCGTAATCCTATCTGAAATCGCTCTAGTGTGACCTGCGCTTAAGTGTTCAGACGTGATCGATTTTGATAGCTTTTCCGACAGTGCTCTCGTGTGGAAGGGTCCTTTTATTGGTGTTGTACTGTTCTGACATTCATATTTGAAATATGGAAGGCACGTATTTATATTTTTTACTTGGTGGTTCACGCCTTCCATACTTATCCATGTATAAAAATGTAAAATACATGTTACTACAATCTTCCTTTGAGATATTACTACAATCTTCCTTTGAGATAACATTGAACAGCGCATCTCCTACGTTGAATTTACCCGGAAATAAGCAAATATAACATTTCTATACCGGTAATATAATTGACATTTGAGAAGGCCAGTGTTTCAGATGAAGTTTTTTCAGCATAATCCAATTTTAAGCGGTAAGTGGTCGTCCCTTGCAAATTTCTTGGATGGGGTGAACTTCGTAGTTTACGATATTTCATTTTTTCTACCTTATTTCTAAAAGGTTTTAAATCTTGTATCAGACATGCGCAATCATCCAGGTGTCGTTTTCTTTTCAAATGGATTACCTGTTGTGATATGTTCAGATGACCCGGCACCTTGGAAGACTAGCGGTCTATCCTACGATTATCACGCAGCTTTTATGGCGTTTACCAGAGAGAAGGACGGTTTAGAAGTTTTGAAAGAAATGTCAAGAAATGGAATAAAGTAAGTAATTTTGATACATTAACAAAATACAATTATTGTAAAACTGTCCTTTTGCGTGGAGAAGACTGAGATTGCCCACTTGTATTAGCTACTTACTTTAAGCTACATGGCTTGTTCCTGGGGAAAATGTAGAAACATTGGAGAGCCTCACAGACAAGAACAGACGTCAGAAATGGTAAGAGAGGGAGCAGCTTGCCCTCTTTCTCACATATAAAGTCTCTAAAGCTTATACAGTGTTATTACTCCAAGTGATACCCAGTCAGACCTCGCTGCTTTTACCAGGGAACAGCTTCCTAATTAAACTAGGTCTGTATATTCCACTAAACAGCCCCTATTTTCAGGTAATAGGCGTGGTTTGAACAACGATTGGAGGCCTTCTCGATTTGAGCAATTGACAAACACAACATTTGCTTTTGATTGGTGTAGCCGAGATAGTCATAGGCTATGATTCGTACAAGACTGGAATTTTAGGAGGGGGTATGGGGAAGAGGGCCCGTAAATTGTTTATCGTACGTTGCAACAATTTGAGCATTATTGCAACTATTTGAGCAAAATTGCTTAATTGTTACATTTCTCTAAATAAGGTATAGCACTATGTCAGAAGATGAGAAGAAGAATGCATTCAACACGTGGGAACAGAAGTGGGATGAATTCATAACTTCTTTCCAAGAGAGGTAACAAAACTGTGTTTTTAAGGATATAGAGATATTGGAACAGATATGAAAACAAAAGAAAGCTCTATGAAAAAAAAAAAACCAGAAATGTCCGAACGTCATCCTCGAAGCTTCACTGGTGACATATGTACCTAAATTCTAGAATGACAAAAATATTTTTGAAGGCTTGAAAATTAATCTTATTTATCCAACTCTCATTTTTATAGCTTATTTTGTTGATGAGGTATAAAATACTGAAATTAATTTACTTTATTTTAAATTTTCCACTGGGCAATCATTTGTGATGTCCTTCTTGTACAACTCATAGTACCTGCTTTTGAGTAGAATAGAACAGAATAGAACAAAGCAGAACAAAATAGAACAGAACAGAACAGAACAGAGCAGAATAGAACAGAATAGAACAGAATAGAACAGAAAAGAACAGAATAGAACGGAACAGAGCAGAGCAGACCAGAACAGAACAGAACTTTATTTGACCCAAACAAGGGAACTCAAAGTGCCTGCAAATAGCTCAATTCAACAAGCAAAAGTAGAAAATGAGTAAATATAGAAACAACATCACAGGGTGTATATACAAAATAAATAAATGAATAAATGGCTAAAAAAGAACAGAGAACTAAGAATTTACAAAAAAAAACAAATAAAATGTCTTTTTCGAAATTAAAATGTTAATATAACTTTGAAAAAGTTCCTATTTTCTTTGCAAAGCATATTGTACTGTGAGGGTTTGTATAGTCATGTCTCCTTAAGACTTGATCATCTTTAAGATAATCACAAGGTACAAGTGAATAAACTTCAGCATTTTATATTTCTGCTCAGAAGTATCTTGTGAAGATGAGGGCTGGACCATTCGGATTTATTTTTAAGCTTTGTAACATATCATTTTGAAACTTCAGACTTTAGGTACACTTCAAGCTGACTACTTTGTCTTTCCTTTTTGAATTTTAGTGAAACGTTTGCGAGTGCGAAGAATTTGCAACGACTGGACCACGAAGATCTATAGAAACCTCCTGTCATTTTCACAAATAAAAACAATGAGGAGAAAGAACACTAGATATAGTCCTTAAATGAACTTTCAATTAAAGGATTTAATGATTGACGTTTAATTGCAGACAAAAGACATAATTTTATTTTCAAAAAGAAAACTTTTATGCAAAATGTAATGACCTTACCAACTACTCAATTGAACAGCGTCATCACCTTGTGAGGGATGATGATGTATTCTTCACACCTTTTAAGCAGTAAACTTACGATTAAAAGTATATAAATCACAAAATCTGAAAGGGAAAATGTTTCATTTGTCTAACTTCCGGAAAAATTCCATTTATATGCTTATTCTTTTACCGAACTTTAACATGCTGACACTGATTGGCTATTTTAAATGTTTTCTTTCTCGCAAGTTTTGTTTTTGATCATTAATTGTACTACTCACATCTCTGGAAAATTTTCCCTTAAAATCAAATGAATAGAAAAACTACTCTTTTCTTGAACTTAGGACAGGGATCACATTTCACAAGAAGGTACAGTGGCTTTTTTAAAAGCAAAGAAAAAATGAAAAGGCAATCTAGATAGCTGCCACTTCACCTATTGATCCTTTCTTCATTTGTCTTTGACCAGACTATTGTCTTCTAGATTTTCTGTTCAGTAGTGATTTTACCAGATGGTAGACTTTCATGTTCTGTATCGTAGTCTAAAGCTGAAGATGCTCAAGAGTAGAGTGACCGAAACTTTTTCAGAATATCAAGGTAAAATGAAATTCAGAACGTTACTCGTTTTCGTAAGCGTGGCGCTTTTTAGTAATAGAGTCGATAGGGCTACTTCTACCAAACCGTCCGTAATCTAGGTAGTGAACTCAGAAAATACCGGGGAATTAATTTAAACAATGAAATAGACAAAATCATTCTTTCGTGGCTAACTGAACAAAACTAGGTAGAGACTTCCGTGGCAGCTTCCTGGTTGCAGGGAGTTATTAATTGTAACGGATGTGGATTACTATAACAGTCGCTAAATATTTTATGCTATCTTTTGTCTTACAATCTTGTGATCAATGTGAACGATCCTGCAACATTTCTCAGTTTGGATTAGCAGCTTCATCGTAGCCTTATGGAATATATTTCTATATAGTCTAGGCGTAGAAAGCTGCTCTCCACTGAAGGTGCTATTGTTATTTCGCCCATCGGCCGTCCTCGGGGAGGGGCCCTCCCCTTTGGAAAATTGTTGAATATTTGAGGGTCCTTAGATGCAATTTGGTGCAATATGTAAGCAAATTTTAAGGAGAATTACTGCAAATTTCTTACATTTCCTACAGAGGGAACAAAATTCAAGAGGTTTTTCTTCTTGAACTGGGGCCGAAGCATAATTCCTCCCCACCACTGTTTCGACCGGGGGAGCAGTCCCCTAGCTAGTCCTGCTTCCTATGCATTTGTATTTCTAGGTGTGTATGTCTGGTGGAGATACTTTGGTTACTGTACCCTTTCAACCCTGACTTGAAGCCCAGTTTGTTGACATGGGAAAATTTCCCAAGATTTCAGAGGCTATCTGCAGGAATAATGGGTTTGCCGAACTCCATTAAGGCTACGACCCTCACTTGCCTATAACTCGTACACCTTTAAGCCGTACAACCTGTGGACCTCTACGAGTTGGTAAGGCACGGACACAGGCCACTAAAATGCAATTCAAGACGAAACGTTTTCATGATATTTGTCAAATGTCAATTATGCCTAATTTTGCCATCATTGAGGCAAAATTTCTTTGAGAGAACATAATCTGATAAGCAGCTTTGAGGTGTGACGATGGATGGTTTGTAGTTTATGTGGTATTAAAGGATTGTGATATGTAAAAAACATTTTTACAATTTCAAAAAACATAAACTGGATCAAACATGTTTTAAGAGCATCAGGAAAACATTTTCATTGTTTCAGATCATGATTTGATAATGCCTTCAAAACGTTATACTGCGTCGGTTATCAATAACCACCAATGAAGTATTTCTTTATATAGCAGCTACACTTGTTGGAAAGGGTGGCTACATGTTGATTGAGAATATTGTCCAAATGTTAAGTTCTTTTGAATATCAATTTTTAATTTGCTTTAAATGTTTGTTAATCTATTATAAATATTACTTT
The DNA here is from genome assembly GCA_029531755.1 of Holothuria leucospilota. Lineage (NCBI taxonomy): Eukaryota > Metazoa > Echinodermata > Holothuroidea > Aspidochirotida > Holothuriidae > Holothuria > Holothuria leucospilota. The sequence continues at coordinate 11,000,890 of CM055979.1, forward strand.
TAAGCATTTGAAGATGTTAGCAAAACATTTTATAATTTGATATGATATTGTTTTATACTTTGAAGTGACATCTTTAAATTGTCTTGTAGAATGTTTTTCATTGAAAACTCCAAGATGAATTATTCGAATGTTATCATGAAGACGATTTCTGTCAGAAACAGTTTTATGAAAAACATTTTTTAAACGTTCACAGAACACTTTTTAAAGTCGGCTGTTCAAAGCATTAATCATGATGATATGTATGTACTATTTTAGCTCAGTAGCTCCAATAAGAAAATTAATGCATGTTCAGTTACATTTTTCATCGCAATAGGATTAACTTTACATCAAAAACATTTTTAAAACATCCAGAACACGATTTTGATTTTGATAAAACATTATTCCATTGTTGTTAAATGCTTTTGTGGTTGCCCAGTGTCCCCCCCCCCCCACTGTTGGCTGGGCTTGCCACACAGAAGCAGGTTTGTATCTGTGGGCAGGGGCGTAGCGAAGGTGTTATCTTTGGGGGGTGTAGAGATTATGTTTGGCCGACAGATCTGGTAATGCGTAACGCGAAAACGAACTTTAGCGGGTAGGGTCCAGGGGTCCGCCTTACTGCCCCTGGTAGAGTTCAGCGGCAAAGCCCCGCTGGGGGCCCAGGGGCGAAGCCCCCGGAAGTTCTGAGTTTTAAGCATATCTCTGTGTGAAACATTAAGTCTCAGGAAGGATATATTTTGTTTCCTATTGCATCATCAAATGCAAAGTTTCCCCATAATTTTAATGTATTAGCGGTTGGAATCCAGAGGTCCGGCAGTGTTTTAGCTAGGACGTTTTCTCGTTGCGACATTTTCGGATCTGTGGCCTGGGGGAGGGGTCTAAAGAGAGGTGGTGTCCCCCCTCCCCTTTGGAAATTTTTGGAATTTGAAAGGTGCCTAGATAGCAAATGGTGCAACATTTGAGTGAAATTCTGCTCTAATGAGGAACCTCAAACTTTACACCCGGGTAGAATTTGCTTGTCAGAGTTTTGGTGCGGGCTGGCTAAAACACTGGGCCCACCTTAGGGCCCCTGGCGGGGGTCCAGGGGGCTTCACCCCCTGAAGCTCTGAGGTTTTAGCATAATCTCTGGGTAAAACATTAAGTCTCATGCAGGATAGGTACATAATTTGGTTCATAATACATTATTCAATGCGAAGATTCCGGATAATTTCAATGTGTTAGGCTATTCCTCCCGTCATGCCACTATACTTCAGGAGCTGAACCTGTCGTTCAGATTTGGAACACTATGCGCTCATACAAGATGGCGAGTTTTGTGATGAAACCTTCAAGGAAAAGTGAAAGGGGAGGGGTAGGCGGTTCACTATCTGACGTTACCAAGTCGGTGAACTGTTATACTTTTTAGGGAAAAATACCCAATCATGTTAAGCATGATATAAGCAAAAGCTTTAATGAAGTCCACTCTTTTGGAGCAATGTGAGTTCAAATTGACAATTAAGAGTTTTGTCAAAACCAACTAAACCTTGACCTTAAAAATTATCCCACCTTATGACGATATCCTGCTTGATGCGCTCATAGCTGCATTAACAAAACCTGCCTAAGTATGCAAAGGCTACTACTGATGACGTTCTGCCTACAGCGCGAAGAACAGAAACCGGTCTAGTTGGTTTTTGAAACAACCTCTTAATTGTTAACTTCAGGACAACTCACGTTCCTCCAAAAGAGTAGATTTTTTCTAAATCTTTTGCTCATATCATTTATGACATGATCGGGTATTTTTGCTTAAAAATATTACAGTTTACCGACTTGGTAACGTCAGATAGTGAACCGCCTACGCCCCCCCCCCTTTTAAAACATTTCTTCCAATGTTGCTTTCTTGAAATCCCGATCATGAGGTTTAGGATGCTGGAGATTGTATAGGACGGGCCTACTCTCCAACATCTCTGTAAGTTTGCCGTGAGGGCATCAGGCCAGTTGCTCGCCATGCATTGGGGTTTTTTAAACAAGCTACCTGTAATCAGTGTAATGACGACGGCCTGGGGGTGTAAAGGCAATTTGCACGTGTTTCGGTCAAGTTCATCGGGCGACGTGATCGGTGGTACGTTTACACAGCCCGACGCCGAGTTTTTCGGCCGACTAAAGTCTGACATCGCCGACTCCGATCGGTTATCCAGACTGTCGGCGAATATGTCAAAAAGTGGTTACACGATCACGACAATTTTATCGGCCGACAAGCCAGTCATCGGACAAACTCGTTTGCGTAACCACGGCTTAACACAAGCCTTCAAAATATGCTTTGAACGCCAGGAGGGGTTCTATAGGCTATTTGTTTCATTTTGGTGTTCAAAAGTGAAAGCCTGAGATTGCAGTAAAGGCAAGACACGCGCGGCACGCATTATTTGTTTGCCAGGATGTTTGTGGGTAAACCGGATCCTCGGGAGTTTGAAAAATGTGTTTGAAGTCAAGGTTAGGGCTTAGAAAACGGGCTAAGGATACCCTTTCCATGGGTAATCGGGTGCTGCTCCCTATGGTGATGATAAGTGTGAAGACCAATGTGCAGAAAGTGGTTTTCAATAATGTCATATGACCCGAAACAGGGCGCCTATACGGAAGCCTTTAATTTCCTTTCTTCCCCCGATTAGCCGACGGATTCGGTCACTAGTCCAATTACACCGAATTACACTTTCTTTCCCTTCTTCTCTCATCTTTTTCTCCTCTCCTCTTTTCCTCTTCTTTTCCTTTCCCTCTCCCCTTTTTGACGACAGACCGAAAATTTGCCAACGGCGACCAGATATTGGGGGGTGTGGTGTGACACCCCCACACCCCGATCGCTATGGCCCAGACACCCTGTCTGTGGGGGTATGGAAAACCTTGGAAAGGGGTATCTTCTCCTCTTTGAGATTTTGTTCTTTTTTATAATAAGATCCCACTAAGTGTAATATGATACCACCTGCTCCCTCTCCCCCGTCCTTTCACTTCCGCAGCTTGGAATGTATACAATCCGAACTTAAGGCCACCGTTTACTGACCGTACGTATAGGTGATTACCTGACACTCAGTTGGTGAAGGAGTTAGTGAAGCTGCTTATTTCCTCGTAACCGTTTAGTGTATAGGTGAACTCATAGGTGAATCACTTTGCCATATGACTGATGTATGTTTCCCGAGTGTCTACGGTGACATTACTTTAGTTACCCGCCCGAATAGCACCTATGCAGTTTCTACTTCAGTCCTCGAAAGTGTGGTCTTTTTGTTGTATGATTACAGCCACATCTTGTTGGGCACTCAGACCAGGGAGGTGTTATTAGAAGGAGTTCTGACTGAAACTTTAATTTATGCTAATCCTATTAAATCCAGTTAAGCGCGTGGAGAAAATCCCTATAATGAATGATCATTTGATTTAAGAGCATTTAATTCTCTCAGCCAACCTTTCTTTACCTCACTCACACTCATGCTACTACCCTAACAAAAGGATTCCATTTGAAAAAATGCTTTGATGCCCAACTAGTTGCCGACCCTCACGTACGACTAACTGTTTTAAAACTCAAAACGACTGTTTATCGCCACGAAGCGAAGAGAGGCTGGCAATAATCTAACACTACCGCTGTATGCAAATAAGCAAAAGTTGTTCAAGGCTAAACTTTGCTGTTAGATTTGATCAATTTGCGCATTCTTTCGCAACTTGCAGAAGGTGTACCCATGTACAACATGTAAAAGGGAAACAAACTATTTGTTACTTGCGTCCAAACGCGTCAAAATTCACAAATTAATTCATGACTCAAGCGACTGGCAGTGTTAAGGGAATAGCAAAAACGACGCTAATGCTATCTTCAAGATGTAGCAGACGACGTTAGCCTTTTGTGTTTAATTCCACACACCTTTTTAAGGTTACTGACTCAACACGAAAATCACAATGAAGTGATTATTGTCGACAACTAGTCTGCCTCAAGGAAAACTTTCCAGTTGGAACTCCTTCTAATAACACCTCCCTGCTCAGACGTTCCAAGTTCAAGTGTTTAGTGTTTACACTGTCACCTTAATGGACAGTAAAAGCATGAACAGCTAAACTGCAGTTGTATGTCAATTCACAGTGACCCTTAGCCCCATTCACGTCCCCTAAACTGGGTAGTCCTGTGTTGATCACAGCCACGGTGCACCTTGTCGGGCTCTCAGACTTTCCTGGTTCAAGTGTTTTAGTATTTATGCTGCCACCCTAATTGACACTAAAAGCATGAACAACCACCCTAATTGACACTAAAAGCATGAACAACTAAGCTAAAGTTGTGTGTCCAAATAGGCTTCGACTATGTAGTATGTACCCTAAAATCTTTTGTAAACATAGACTGTATAGTACGACTATACATTCCCGAGTTCGCTCACAAACAGATCCAGTTATTAATAGCGCCAATGAATCAAGCATGCACAGATAGGCCTAATGGTATCATCTAATCAAGCTGCTTTTTTATAAGTGGTTCATAACTTTGCCTCGCTGTCCTACCAAGTAAAAATCGCGGGAGGGCTGTTCCCTCTTAGTAGGCTACTGGGCGATCTACCATCGGTTGGCACATAGCCGAAGCGTTGGCCTTGCAAGAAATTGCTTAGTCGAAATGCCTCCGAGATCAGCGGGAATAGCACAACCTAGAACTTGTAAGTTGCATCTAAACATTCTCTGTTTTTAGATTTCATGTTTTAGAAACAAATTAAGATTTGAAAAATAGGTAAATTTGATTAAAATTAAACGTTACTCTACAAGCTCGTTGAGTTTAGCATATAAATAAAATGTAATCATATGCTTTTTTATAAACGCATGCTGTGGACGGTATAAGAAATAATATTAAAGATCTTTAGCCTGCAGAAATGCAGGTGTATTCAAGTTGTGCAGTCTCACTGATCATGAACCAGGAAGAGGTTTCATTCGTGAGGAAGCGTACCCGCATAAGGAGACAGCGGGGCCCGGGGCCACCCCTGGAAAATTTGGGGAAAAGGAAACTGATAGGCCTATGCGATTTTCCAGGTTCTTGGAGTCTTTAAATCATAATAACGACAGTGAAATTTTCAGCACTTCAGTATGTTTTCTCAAGAAGGCCATCTTACATTTACAGTTTGAAAATCTCGGTCCTGCCTTTGATCTTATCAGTTGTAGTGGAAGGTAGTTAAAGAAAAAAAAAACTACCAATGCGCTACAGTCAGTCTACCTGTAGGTAGGTAAGCTATTGCGTGAATATAGGCCTAGTATATGTACAGTGCTCATTCGGTGTCATGTACGTGGGCACTGTTTGTTGTGCTGTTTTGGCTTATGCCGGTTGAATATTCATGAGAAAAAATTGAACTACTATTTGTACCTTCCTACCATCCAGCTGATGGTGACCTGTTTTCACCTTGTGGTTTCACCAGAAGAAGCACTGTTGACAATTCTTTACCCTCGAGTTTAACCACATCCAGTGAGTGATGTTCAGAAAACGCTGCCTTTTGCAAGTGTATTCTTGAAACCACAAGACCAAATTCCCCGAGATTTGTCATTTCAAGTATCATGCATTGTGTGTTGGAACACACTGGCTTGTTAGAGCACATTGTTGGATTGAACAGTAGTGGTGGCTATATTGCTACAATGTTTCTCCACTTACAAGCAACGCAAAGATATCATGTAAGCGGCGAGTTTGTTTGATATGTTAGCTGCAGCAGAATTGAAGGCCCAAAGAGTGCTACAGTGACGGAATGAGAAAGACTGTGGTTGCAAACGTTTTAGGTATCGATGATAGCCACAATTGTCAGAACTGCACTATTTTATGTGGAATTTTTAATAGTTTAGTGGAAAGTCCTAGACGTATATGCAGTACCTCCCTGAGTCTCGAACGGCTTTATGCACAAGGCTGGAAAAAGTATCTGGAAGATTCTTTCCTGGCTGTAAGAAGCGTACCTCATATACGTCCCACTCTGTGCTGAAGAAATTTGAGTATTTGCAGTCACTGCCACTTGCAGAAGAATTTTGTTGCTCATAAAGAGAAATTTACCCAACAGAATACTGACAGAACCTACTCAAAAATATGTGACGGAAATAAGAAAACTTTCAATACATCAGCTCTGTGCTAACCATACTAGTGAAAGATAAACAGAGATTGGCTAATTAGGCCTATTATACAAACGGTCTCATGGGCGGCGATCATGGGGTAAAGAGTTGGGCATGTCCCCCAAAATATTTTAAATGGCGGATATAATACTAAATGTCCCCTCCCCCCATTACAGGTATGCTGAATAAATCGGTGTTGTTACACACATTTTTCGATATTAATTAACAATTGTGATATTAGCCTATTAATGGCAGCTGAAGAGAACTCAGTTTGATCAGAAACATGTGATTTGTGTTCCTCTAGAATGCATCAAATTGCTTGGCTTCCAGGGGCTTCGCCCTTAACTGGACCCCAACAGGCGACCTATGGCGGTCCCCTGTACCGGCCTGGCCGGAGGCGCAAAGCGTTCAAGCAAGCGGATGCCCCCTCCCAATAATTTTAACAGATCGTCGCCCCTGAACGACCTGTTAAAGGTTGAGGGGTCACTCAGCAAATTTTGTATTCCAAATGAATTGCTTCAAGTTGCAGGCTCTGGACAAGTACCCTTTTTGTTCGTAGGAAGGTTCTACAACTAAGACCGTCTGGAATGTACTAAAGATTTCATTTTCAACTGTGTTTGAAGGCATACATAGCCCTAACTCTTCGTGACAGGCCCAAACGAGTTTTTTTTTTTCAAAAAGGACTTAGTCATATATTAAATTTTATCGGTAGCCTATAGAAATAATAACAATTATAATTGAAAGGCATAAATACGTGGACAAAAATGTCAGCATGCAGGCCCTATAAGTGGGTCTAAAGACAAAATAGGCCTAGCAATTAACACCTCGTGTGACTTTTGCGATTTTCCACAGACATAGTCGGCGGCCTCCAACTAATCCCGAGGGAGCGGCGTTTGCAGTATGAGGGCAATCCCAATTCAAGGTTTTACATAAAAGGGGGATTTGGGAGGGGCAAACGAAGTTACGGTTACGTGTCCCTACGGGTTTAAAGCTGTGCTGCCTGTCTTAAGATTGTTGGGCAATCAGCCAGACAAGGTTGTGGGGAAATTGCTTGCCGCAGGCAGCGGCGTCGTGGCCACTGGAGACACAGGGGCGGCAGCCCCATGAAAGCTTGTCGTCCCCCCGTGTATATTGCTTTATACAAAACTACAACACAGTCACTACTCACATGCACAGCCCAGTCGGTTATGCCATTCTAATAGGTCGTGCTGTTATACTATATCATGCCACCTACATGCAACAAAATTATTTTATTCCCACAATCCAAAATTCTAGGTTAGCTTTGGAATTCTAATCCAGTTCATCTTTGCTTGGCCCATTGTTAGTTAGTAAATTGCTCTGCCGTACTTGGACTACATTGGTGTGTTATATGGCTAAAGACCCAGTCAATCTTTACCTTTCCACACGCAATTTGCAGATGCAATGGCGCCAGCGATTTCCGAAAATTTGAGCCACACAAGCTTTTAAGCTATAGATTTCTGTAGGGTGAGGTGTGTTTTTGACTGAACAATGAATCTTTATTAATCACTTTTATCACAAGTCGTTGTCAAACTGTCAAAACTCTCTCAAATCCTTCTCAAAGTATCAAAATCTCCGCGCGGTCCGCACCTCACCGCATAGGTGCGTCTACTATCGATACCCTCTAAAACACGTTTGCATTACTCAATGATGTAGGTTCTAGACTTTGATTGTTCTTCTGCACTTAAGTCATCATGAAGGAGCAGTCATTGCAAAAATGCAAAGAAGTGGAGTTCAGGGGAAGACACATTTTATGAAAATTAAAGTTTATGAGAATTACTAGAAAAAGACTCGCCCTCTAATCAGTGGATGTATTTTGTTAGGAATCTGACTGAGGTGCCTCGGTGCAAAGTCTGCCCACAATTTTTGTTATGGAAATGGTTAGTTTTCAATGCAAACTTTCCGAGCCCTTCGCGTGCATTTGTCACATTACACACTCCATATCTTATAACTATTATTGGGGCAAACTTGTGACCAGAGCCCTTTTACGACAAAAGTACATCTTTGACCTCTGCAGCCTGCAGGGACCTCGCATCAGTAGAGAATCTTAGAGCAATGTAACAGCACGAGTAGCATACACGTTAACATTCGTAGCATATATTTGTTGTTACACATTTTTATAAAGAGTGCCATACCACACCAAAATATCTCAAAATAGTGATAAATTCTAAGAATGTAATTAATTGAAAATTTGACAAAGATACTTACAATTGGCATCTAAGCTGCCTTACCTTAACAAGAATTTTTTCCGGCGGGAGTTACCCCTCCACTTAGACAACACACCTTTCCTTTACAATCAATCAAAAGTAAAAATTCACTTAATTGCGAAAGTTTTCCAGTATATGATCAGTTCGTATATGATCAGTTTGAAGTTTGTCAAAGATAGCACCATTTTGCTTCTAAGCCAACTTAAATGAACAAAAATTTCTCAAAGGGGAGGGGGACACCCAGGACATCACCTGGACAAGGTGAAAAGGGACGACATCTCTCCAGACTCAAACTACTCCAAACGTGAAAATGCATAATTTTACACCGGTCCACTGGGTGTATCTGCAGTGGGCTTAAAGCATCATCTATATCCCCCCAATCACTAACCTCTGCGCAGCGCCACTGCCCAAATTTGTCGGCAAATGCCAATGCCGGCTTCAAACTCACAAAAGATATGCCATGGTATTTTAAAGTAACTTACACTGTGGGCCCACCAGACTGTTTTTCTTTTTCTTTTTTTTTCTTTTTGCATTTCAGTAAACTGTTTGATGACCATAATCAACACATGATCTCAAAATGAAGGTTGCACAAAAAACTTTAGAAAAACTTGCAAGTGTCATTTCCCGCGATCTAGGAGGCCTTCTAAGCTAAAATTTCGGGGAGGAGGAGGGTTGCGCGCTAACCAATGGTGGCGTTCCGCTGAGATAGGAGCAAGGATATTATGATATCTTTGGATAGTAACAAGGCGCCCTCCCATGAAATGGCCAAGCCCCCCGCCACTAAAAAGATCCTGGCTAAGCCACAGCTTTCAGAGGGTGAAATATTCTAAGGCAATGATAATTTTTCATTTTCTAGGGGGGCCCAAACCGTCCTCTTTCTTGCCTACGTAGCAGGCTGTACGGCATATTCCTTGTTCAGTCATGGTTTGGGAAGCTGAGGAGCTGAACAAACAGAGTACGCTCCGCGGGGAATCCTCTTCCTGGCTACTGGCGAAGATAATAGACATTTGTCTGGCGCAGACCTGTTAATGACAAAACCAAAATTTATGCTGGCAATAATATCTCGTGACGTTTACTGGTTTACATCATGTGACGAAGCAAGAACCGACAACCGTTTCATATGACAACGATACAGAATAATTAAGGAACTTATATAAGTCCCGAGGTTTAAAAGAGGAACTAAAATGAGCATCCCAATCAGAAATGTCATTCAATTCCATGCGTTCTTTTAGATAATAACAAGAGAAGATAGAACCAGTGGTGGCGCGAGGATTTGCCCAACGGGGGGCACAGCGGCCCGAAGCCCCGACAGCCCCGATGCCGTCGAGGGGTTGGTGATGGGGTGTTTGAAGAAAACCTGTGCGCTATACCATGCCATTTTGTGGCATATATTGCATAATTTATGCTAGAGGAACACTCTTCAGCGCTGATTTGATGTTTTTTTTCCTGGAATGTAAACTGTGAAATTACAAAGTTCGTGAAGCAAGCGAAAATTTTTCGGCTAAGCCTACACTAAAAAGAATCTGTAGCCTACTAATTTAAAGTGTATAAAGATCGATTGTCCGGGCAGTTGGGCCCTATCGGGCATAACTTACATTGTACTTCCCTCTTCGAGTCACTAGCCGTAGAACATACGACAAACACAAAAGAACATTAACTGGGTTTAGCGAAATGTGATGAAATTCCCAAACTTTTACATAAATCCATGTATTCTACTTATTTGGCTACTTGGAGAGGTAGAAAGGGTTTGCGCTATATTTAGATATAAGTAAGAGTGGGCAAAGCGTACCAAAAAGTTTAGGTTTTATCGCAGAAATCACCCTTTTGAAAGCCGAAATAAGTAAACCGACCGTGCGTACCAACAGAATTTTTCAAGCAGGGACCGGGCTGTATACCAGCGACCCCAAGTTCTGACGGCCCCTATGTCGGGGGTGGTGAGAAGGGGATATGAAGGAGACTGACTGAACCATGTCATTGCAGGGCATATTTTGCATAATATCATTTAATATTCTAAGAGCCGAGATGCGCATTGACAATGTTCTTTTGCATTTTTAGCATAATACTTTTGAACAATTCTTTTTAATTATACTAAACGGTAAATTTATTGAACTTGGATGTTAGGCATTCTTCTTGTGAAGGTACACGTTATTATTTATTTTGTTCTCCCCTGGCACAAACAATGCCACTTATAGTTCTTTAATAACTCCTTTTACTTTGTCAGAAAAAAAAAAACTTTTCTTTGGGGCCACAGAAATGTTGGGAAAGTTTATGACCACAACTTTTAAACGAATTTTGGAGGAAAAATTGCAGCGTTTGATACATTTTACCAGAGACCTAACCCTTCCAGATTTAACTGCAGTTAGACAAAATTTTCTTATTTGTCGGGAAATTAAATAATGTGTAGAAAGTAATCACAATCGAAGGGTTCTGTGTCAATAACTATTTTCGACTGCTCTGTTCGGGAACCCATTGTCCTTTGAAAAAATCCAGAATATCGGAAAAATAGATTTACCTTATTACATAATTGTCAGCCATGAAATAGACACCAACAGTGTCCGCCACTGTGAAATAAAAGCCTTTTGAATATGATGCAACTCAGCTTGAAAGTTCGTAAAGATTGAGTTTTCGGCATGGGCGTGGATCATGGGGGGGGGCAGGGGACGCGTTCCCCTCACTTTTTTGGAAGGGGGGCATTTCCAAAAATCCCCCCACTTTTGCAAAATGATGAAAACTAAAACTGCGAGGATACAAAAAATAGAGCGATTTGGTCGTAGTACGAGTAGCAAGAAGGGAATGGATTGTGACATTTCTGTGCACCCCGTGCAGTTTGAAGCTAAATGATCTCACCAATCAATATTTTCAGGCACATTTTGATAGTACAAAACAAATGTTTTTAGATCAGAGGGGTATCTAAGCGCATATGAAAAAATAAGGTGGTATTTATTAGGTTGGACACAGCCAAAAATGATGATTTTCATGGAATTTTTCATGATCGTACGTTTTGACGATACTTACTGAACATTAGCCAATACGATCTCTGATTTTGGATTGAGACATGACGATGACAGGGTCCCAACGTTTTACGTAAAAGGTATAAATAATATAATATAGATTACGAATTGATACTAAATTTTAAAAGCTAAATTGCACCAATATATGGCACCATTTGCCACATAGACATCTTCCAATTTTCTTCTTAAAAAAAACCACAGCAGTCGCCCGAAAGTAAAAACATGTTGGATTACTTTCCTGAAAACTGAGATTTCTCGAGGAAAAATATGACGTCAAAAGATGCAAAATATTGCACCAGATTGCGTCTAAGGCTACCTGGTGGTTGAAAAAATTTTCAAATTGGAGGAAAAATTTTCAAAGGGGAGCAAGTGTTGAAAAGTCCCCCCACACCTTCGGAGATGGATCCACGCACATGGTTGTAGGTTCACTACTATTCATGGTCATTGAGTCGGGTCGCAGAAGGGATATAAGTTGAATCTTCCGGGACAAAAGCTGTCAACTAGCTGGGTACAAGTTTATGAGTTACACATAAATGAAGGAGGTGGGGAGGAGAACAGTAATTTTCTGCAACCGTCATCTGAAACGCTTCTTTATTGGCCAGTTCATATAGATATAACAGTCTGCGATTTTATGGTACATTTAAAGCGTATTCAATGTTTGAAGATAGTTAGATGCTTTATTCTGGTGCCCACAATTTTGTGAATGATCCAAACCTTCTGGGGGCAATTAACCTTGGCCCCCCTTGCACAGAGGGACATTATGAGCGGGTAACTGAACGCCCGTTGTCAAAGACGAGCCTATGCTCCAAAATGTTAACGTTTTCTAATCCCTCCGTTACACTTTGCAAAGATTACCTTTAAGCGAGCGTTATGAATTAACCGTGATTGACGCATATAGATTTAATTTTTTGTCGGGGAAAGGAGTAGCAGCCCCTTCCCCATTGGCTCATCAATCCTTAGGGACTCCCTGACAGCCTAAAAGCCTAAACCATAGCGATCTATCTGATGAATATAACTTTGTCGTACATTGGGACACCTTGCCTGAAAATATTGTTCAACGCCAGAACAGAGCCCCCGAAGTAAACGGTCATTACAGGGAGGGGTGGAGGAGGGGTCCCTAACCTTTTTCCTTTGAACATTTTTACATTAAAATTGCAATAACACCGAAAACGACCTCTTTACCTTGAAAGTAACTCTTTCTGCCTGCTTTTAAGCCATTTTCAATGCCATTAATATATACATAATGATATATGAACCTGAGCCCCCGACGTTTGCCCTCCTTCTCCTATTAGAAATGCAGTAATTAAAGACAGACAGTCATCACCCCAAAGTATATTTTTAGTGTAGGGTTATCAAAATTCTCAATTGGTGACTGCTCTTTGATTGACATTAAAGTTTGAAAATTTGAAAGATGCAGAGTAGCTCACATTCCACACAAGGCAGTGCTTTTATTACATTTTATAGCCTTGTATGTTCACCAGGACATGGCCTTGAACAAAAACAAAAACAGGTATATTCCTGCACAAGGAGGAGCTTCATACTGTCATGGGAGGAGCTAGAAGTTTCATAGTTGGGAGAATTGGAACTGTCTGGGATGAAGAAAATTCCCCTTTAAGGTAAAAATGTTCACCCGACTTTGCTGCTTTGTTTCATCATCATTTCGTCCCCACACCTTAACCCTCTTTTCAAGCTTTCCACCCATTCATTACCTAATTATCGTAAAATATAACTAGGCTGCATAAGCAGAGTACGGTATGATCTTCAGGCTTAACTATAGAGTCAGATGCGATACAGAACTGTCCAAACAGTTCTTCAAATTTTAGTGAACACTCCGACCTCAAAACAGGTGGATTTATTGTGCCATTTGACATGCAGAATTAGAAATGAATTAGCAGTGTAACAGCCACTACATCAAGAACGAGAACTTACAAGGGAGTGTTTACAGACTTGCTTTGAAAAAGCTTAAAGACAGACAGTCATCACCCCAAAGTATATTTTTAGTGTGGGGGTATCAAAATTCTCAGTTGGTGACTGCTCTTTGACTGACATCAAAGTTTGAAAATTTGAAAGATGCAGAGTAGCTCACATTCCACACAAGGCAGAGAGAGTGCTTTTATTACATTTTATAGCCTTGTATGTTCACCAGGACATGGCCTTGAACAAAAACAAAAACAGGTATATTCCTGCACAAGGAGGAGCTTCATACTGTCATGGGAGGAGCTAGAAGTTTCATAGTTGGGAGAATTGGAACTGTCTGGGATGAAGAAAATTCCCCTTTAAGGTAAAAATGTTCACCCGACTTTGCTGCTTTGTTTCATCATCATTTCGTCCCCACACCTTAACCCTCTTTTCAAGCTTTCCACCCATTCATTACCTAATTATCGTAAAATATAGCTAGGCTGCATAAGCAGAGTACGGTATGATCTTCAGGCTTAACTACAGAGTCAGATGCGATACAGAACTGTCCAAACAGTTCTTCAAATTTTAGTGAACACTCCGACCTCAAAACAGGTGGATTTATTGTGCCATTTGACATGCAGAATTAGAAATGAATTAGCAGTGTAACAGCCACTACATCAAGAACGAGAACTTACAAGGGAGTGTTTACAGACTTGCTTTGAAAAAGCTTAAAGACAGACAGTCATCACCCCAAAGTATATTTTTAGTGTGGGGGTATCAAAATTCTCAGTTGGTGACTGCTCTTTGACTGACATCAAAGTTTGAAAATTTGAAAGATGCAGAGTAGCTCACATTCCACACAAGGCAGAGAGAGTGCTTTTATTACATTTTATAGCATTGTATGCTCCCCAGGACATGGCCTTAAGCAATAAAACAGGTTTATTCCTGCACAAGGAGAAGCTTCATACAGTTATGGGAGGAGCTAGAAGTTGCATAGTTGGGAGAATTGGAACTGTCTGGGATGATGAAAATTCCCCTTTAACCACTTAAAATGACCTCAACCACAAAGTATTTAGGAAAATACCAGTAGTTTCAAAGAGAAACTAATGGAATGTATGTTACAAATCGCAGTTCACCATCGAACAACACAATCAGAAGCTATTGTGGAGGAAACCATGGTAAAAATGTCGTATTCCCTTAAACTTACATCAATTTTATCCTGATAAAAATTGTTCGTGGGTTCTACTAGCCTGCGGAGCAGACTCTGTAGCAGCCTTCCAGAAGATGGCGCTCTCTCAGAAATCATAATACACCCCTGTATATATTCTATACAGAGTCTGCAAACCTTCGTCCAGTTTTCATTTACGCGAATCCCCAAAATGCGGGATAGATTATTATTCATAAGAAGGTCACATGGTGTTCACGGTACTGACTATTCATGTTTATCAACGGCCTGAGGCCTGCGACAATGCATATTACACGAATACTTGTGAAGATACGGTGACATCTCAAAAAGGTACGTAATTATCATGTATGGGCTAAAAATCGAGCTAATCCTTGCAGTGGAAAGTCAAGCCTAACGTTAGGCGTCAACAGTGGCCTGTATATAGGCCCTCGCATGGACAAGACGACAACGTTCCTTGCTAAGCTGTATATGTAGACATGTACATATACAGCTAAGCCAGTAACTATACAGTAATAGCGTACTGCACTGCATAACGTGTATACAAGTGAAAAGTGTCCGCATGCTGTAGCCAAGCAACCGGTCGCTCATGTTGACTCCACCCCTTACCAACGCTGATGACGTGTGCATTAATTATCATGAAGTTATTTTTGTCTCGGAAATGAGATTGGGTAGAAAGTTGGCAGGCTATTGTATTGTTTATTAAACTTCGTCTGTTTAGCCTACTGTACATTAGGGGTAAGCAAATATTAAGAATTGTAATTGTAGCTGATAAAACTCAGCAATAGCCTGCTTACAGCAGGCTATGGGTCTACAGATTCCATTCAACTTAAATTATGTGATCATCATTTTCAGCAGGTTCTGAGAAATAACACATTTCAGAGTAGGCATGACACTGCAGTACAACTGAAACCACAAGTGACAGCTTTTGAATGAACTTTGTTTACTCAGGGGATAAGAAATCTAGGTCTGTGGTTAGGGGCCTCGTTGGTTCGAACCAACCAGGCCCCGCACAAGTTTGTAGTTAGATTTTTTGGCATGCACATATTATTGCCGATATCTATTGGCTTGTTCAGCCAGGGGTGGGACTGAATGGAATAAAGACTGTTTTCCAGAAACTATCCATTGTCATATATTGTCCTTATTTTTTATAATAATTGAACAATGTTTGGCAGAATTACTTATGTGGGGGATATTAACTTATCTTTACTATTCTGATGGAATGCTTAAACGCTATGCTAATCCAAGGCAATTTAATGTATTTTGCTTTTGGCAAACACCCCAACTCGCTTTAAGTTTAAGGTTCCTTAACTTTGTGGTCAAAAGCATTCGAAGGTGCAACAAAGCAGACTTGTAGTGCGAGCACAAACTTCCCAGTTCAAGTACGAGCACAAGGCCTCGAGTGCCAGTACAAAGCCATAAATTCGAGTACGAGTACATTTACCTGATTTTTAAACTCTCTGAGTACGAGTCCAACTGAAAGTCATGAGTACGAGTACTGATGCGAGTAAAGGAAAATGTACTCGAGTACAAGTACGAGTATGAGTACATTTCTGAGTACATTTATAGAATTTAAGGATGGGGTTTTACAACAACAGTAACATGCAATTGTCTGAAAGGTCTGTAGGCCTATGTTTGAAAACCTAATTCAAATAAGTGCCGCATTTGATTTCTATAAACCACTCACTATCTCAATAATGCATTTTGTAAAAAAATGAAATGTTTGTGACTGTTTCTAGAGGTGCATGAAATAATACCTGGACATGGTATAATAATGATTATTTCCAATGCTATAAAGTCCTTTGCCTTCTTCACTTTGTCAGTTCCTAAGCATGAATATTAACTTGGGGTTTTAAGACGAAAGACCAACTTGCAAGAATGGCCGTTTTCTACTAGAAAGATCACAATTTTCAGAAGCTTTGTTGTGAAAACTTGTGATGTCACTTTAAAGCCATGGTATACAGACGACTGGTACTTAGGAAGTAAAAAAATTCAACTGCTGTTTCGATTTCATTATGTTCTAAAGTGAAATTCACTTCTGGAGTGTTTCATGTGAAAGTAACGTCTCTGAGAAGAAATTGTATTTGGTAAGTTGAAGTCTTTCTCAAAGCAGGTCTTCAAATTTAGTGAAGGAGGAAAAATTTGAAACTACTCATGAAAAGGAAGTTATAAAGATCCCAGCCTGTAATGAAAACGGATTATACAAGTTTTCGTTTTGAATTATGACTTGTTTTTTCCAAGTCTTTATTAGTTTAAAAAGATTTTTACATTGACCCAAGTAGGCTATTCCAACACTGCACTCTAAAAACAGTTTGGTCAAAGTGACCATTGACTGGGTCAACTATGAACCGAACCAAATATGGTCCAATAGTTTGACTAAACTATGGTCAAATTTGACCACTTATTGGTCAAATTTGACCACTTATTGGTCAAATTTGACCACTTATTGGTCAAAGTTGACCATTGTTTAGTCAAGCTATTTGACCATATTTGGTTCGGTGCATAGTTGACCCAGTCATTGGTCAATTTGACCAAGCTGTTTTTGGAGTGTGGCCAGTTTGGTTTCAGAGTCTGATATTTAGTTCATGCTCTCCACAAAAATGACAGTCAGTCTCAGACTTCATTACTGGAAGTGTACAATTGCCAACAGCTAAAAGTAATGTCAGCTGACTTACCGTATTACGTTTTGAAAGTAGACTCTGACTAAGTAACTGGTCCAAGGTAAGTTCAAGCACTGCAGCTCTAGACCGCACAAAAGCAAGATGTTTTCTTTTTGAAGTAGAGAGCCAAATTATATACGCAAGGAAATTGATGCTTCACTAATTTTGTCAGTTTTTAAAAAGATGGGTTCCTTTTAATTTTTTGTTGCTGCTCCTTAGAAGCACAATTTATGTTTTATGTTCTCTTAAATTAGAAAAGGATTGTTGAAGATTACAATTAACATCCTATACTGAGATGCCTGTACTCATGAGTACACATCTCAAAGTACGAGTACAAAATCCTGAGTACGAGAACGAGAAAGAGTACGAGTAGTGAAAAATGTGCTACAAGTCTAAAACAATGGTTAAAAAGCTATCTCGGAACCAACATATTGTTTATGTAAAGCGATATCCTTTATATTTACCATTCAGTAAATAAATGCCACCATACTATTTTTAGTGACAACCCCCGACAAATCAAATGATGAAAAATCTCCAAAACTGTGTCAAGTTTCACTCTCTAAAAATTTTCCCAATCCCCCTTCCCCTTTCATTGTTGTACCTTATTCTCCCTCCAGCAGCTTTGAATCAACAATGAACTTGGGAGGCGGGGTTTGTTTCATTTACTTTTGTCAGGGGAGTGTAGCTTCTAAGATTGTTCTTCAATTTCAAGTATAGCAAAGTTAGATAACAGAACTGGCATTGAAAAGTATGGAAACTATATTGCTGAGACGTGTTGTACAGCAGTACAAGGAACAATACAATACCTTTATGGAGCAAAGATTGTTGGCGTTTAACCCAATGCGACATTACAGTGGTAAGTACTGTCAATCCTGGGCAAAGTAACACGTTCCATTGCAACTTACCAGTATATCACTGACTACAGTTAGGATACATAGGCGGTATTAAATCGTCGTAAAGACGAAAACCGGACACTCTTCAATAATGATTGCACTTTTTTCAGAGAGGTTACTTGCAAAATTACCTCAAGCTTTAGGTATGCTGTCACGACTGAAATTTTTCTCCTATATATCAAGGTAACCGGACTCAACTTGACGTGGTTCGATTCAACCAGGCAATTAAAAAGGCGAAGTAGAAAGAAATCGTAAATTGTTTCTTATATAAACTGGGGAAAAGGGTTAGGTCTTTATCTTGGTTTCAGCATCGTAGAATAGCGTGTGAGACATTTGTAAGTTTTAATTTGCTACTGACCTTGCAATTTATAAACCTAGATAAGACAGTTGATAGTTAATTCTTTACCTTCCAGTCTATCATCGATACTATATTGTATGTTTCTCTCAAGCTGCTTCCTTTGCAAAGCCTCGTAGCATCCGACATCGTAACATCCAGTTTCTACGTTAGTGAATTTACTTAACTTTGACCATC
Source organism: Holothuria leucospilota (assembly GCA_029531755.1). Taxonomy (NCBI): domain Eukaryota; kingdom Metazoa; phylum Echinodermata; class Holothuroidea; order Aspidochirotida; family Holothuriidae; genus Holothuria; species Holothuria leucospilota. The sequence goes on from CM055979.1 coordinate 11,019,329, forward strand.
TGTAGGTGCCCAGCCAGTCTTCTTGCTCTCGTTCTGTGTTCCTGTTTAAAGCTTCAGAGGGTTTAAGCATTCATGCTATTGTACCTCTATATTTTGACTGTATATAACACCTTATTCGTTACTCTACATTTGATCAGAGGATTGGTGGTCACATGCCATGGGTGATTTCGGCACTATCATCACGGTCGTGTGTTATCCATTGTGCAATGTCTAGTATAACACACGCCCTTACTCCAAATCCAGATATGGATTTATATCTGGATATATCTGGCTTAATACAGTCTTTATATGGCCATATCAAGCCAGATATACAGCCAGATTTAGATGCCTTCATACATTATATCAAGTTTTATATGGCCATATCAAGCCAGATATAACTTGATGCAATGCATTTCCAGATATGCAAATAAAGTTTTATATGGCCATATCAAGCCAGATATAACTTGATGAAATACCGGTCCAGATATGTAAATACAGTTATATATGGCCATATCAAGCCAGATATAACTTGATACAATGCAATTCCAGATATGCAAATAAAGTTTTATATGGCCATATCAAGCCAGATATGACTTGATGAAATGTCTGTCCAGATATGCAAATAAAGTTTTATATGGCCATATCAAGCCAGATATAACTTGATGAAATACCGGTCCAGATATGTAAATACAGTTATATATGGCCATATCAAGCCAGATATAACTTGATACAATGCAATTCCAGATATGCAAATAAAGTTTTATATGGCCATATCAAGCCAGATATAACTTGATGAAATGTCTGTCCAGATATGCAAATAAAGTTTTATATGGCCATATCAAGCCAGATATAACTTGATGAAATGTCTGTCCAGATATGTAAATACAATTTTATATGGCCATATCAAGCCAGATATAACTTGATGAAATGCCAGTCCAGATATGTAAATACAGTTTCATATGGCCATATCAAGCCAGATACAACTTGATATGCTAGATATGCAAATGAGCATTTTGTTAGTTTGTTTCATTATTTATTTGATTTGATTCTTGGATTGTGCTTGCTACAAACTAAGACATGTTTTGGATACAGCATAACCTTCCCAGACATTGCAGTTATTTAGCAAATAAAGTTTTATATGGCCATATCAAGCCAGATATAACTTGATGAAATACCGGTCCAGATATACAAATACAGTTTTATATGGCCATATCAAGCCAGATATAACTTGATACAATGCAATTCCAGATATGCGAATAAAGTTTTATATGGCCATATCAAGCCAGATATAACTTGATGAAATTTCTGTCCAGATATGCAAATAAAGTTTTATATGGCCATATAAAGCCAGATATAACTTGATGAAATGTCTGTTCAGATATGTAAATAAAGTTTTATATGGCCATATCAAGCCAGATATAACTTGATGAAATGCCAGTCCAGATATGTAAGTACAGTTTTATATGGCCATATCAAGCCAGATATAACTTGATACAATGCAATTCCAGATATGCAAATAAAGTTTTATATGGCCATATCAAGCCAGATATAACTTGATATGCTAGATATGCAAATGAGCATTTTGTTAGTTTGTTTTTATTTATTTGATTTGATTCTTGGATTGTGCTTGTTACAAACTAAGACATGTTTTGGATACAGCATAACCTTCCCAGACATTGCAGTTATTTAGTGGCTAAACTTCTGTTAATACCGCAGTGTAATAAGTGAACTTAGGCAAACGATTTGCATATTTGGGCGGAGCTTGTATCTAAACCTACATTTTTCATGATTTAGGAAGTTGAAAGTAAAATATGCACTACGCATAAAACAAAATTTAGAGTCAAATACGTAATAAAGTTTAAAATAAGAAGCCCATATCACTGTGATTACATAAAATAGGAAATTTCAAGGTATTTTTCTGTTCACTGTTATGAAATAAGTTGAATTTATGTACTGAAGTCAATTCAACCTAATACTTACATTAAATTCTAATTCATGGAGCACTTAAACATTGTTTGCAGGTGTTCAAGTCTTGCCTGGCACAGGAGTATCCCAGATCACGATGGCGGAGCTCCCAGGTGGGACCTGATACTTACCTGGCGCAGGAGTGTCCGTGATCACGACGGCGGAGCTCCCAGGTGGGACCTGTTCTATTCAGCCAGTCTAGAATGGGACCACTTGGGGACGTTGTTGCTCCTTCGGGAGTATTGTTTGGTTTTCGCCCCTGGCTCTTCGCCAGAGAGTCAGGGGACTTTTGGAAAAAAAGGTGTTCAAGTCTCCATGAGGAGTGTGGACTATAAGTCCTAACTATGATTCATAACTAGAGCAGATATGGTCCGGATACAATTTTATCTTTGCCATATAAATGCTTGATCCAGATAGAACTTTATCTGGCCATATATGGTTTAGATCTGGTTCTGGTTTAGATCTGTGTTATATCTGCCTAACTTTTTATCTGATCTGATATAAATTCCATATCTGGTGCAGATATGGGCCATATATGGAAATATATTCTGCTCATATAAAGACCATATCTGGTCCAGATAAAATTTTATCTGTTCCATATAAAGACTTGATCCAGATAAAACTTTATCTGGCCATATATGGCTTAGATCTGGTTCTTGCGTAGATCTGGGTTATATCTGCCCAATTTTTTATCTGGCCCAGATATAAATCCCATATCTGCAGCAGATATGGGCCAGATATGAAATCCATATCTGGCCCATATATGGAATTTCATATCTGGCCTATATCTGGATTTCGAGTAAGGGCGGTCGTGCAATAGTCTAGTATAACACCCGGCCGTCACGTCACTATCACTGCGGTACGTACAAACTATGCCGGAACTCAATAAATCAAATTCGCTTTGGGATGACACATTGCATATTGTACGTAATAGGTACATAGACGCGTAGCTAGCAAACGACAAACTATGGAGCTACCACACGGACAAACGCGAACCATAGTGACCGCCAAGACACAACTTTAAACAACGACTACATAAGGTCACGTTAGAAAGTTATAACGTGTTATATTAAACAAATTAATGTTTTCCACTCGTGCGATAGTATGAATAATTTCATTCGTTGAAAGATGTAACGTTCTATTCAACTCGACTATCGCCTCGTTGACTAGAACGTTTAATCTTTCAACTCATGAAATAGTTCATACTTTCGCCCTCATAAACATTTATTATTTGTATAATATTCCATTTCTTCGCTGAGAGCTTCTGTGCTGGAAGCCTGGCCAGCGGCTCTAAAACTGCACCATCTCAATGTCTTGAGGAACTACCCGTCGTGGTCTCTTTCAAAACTTTAAGCTTGCAAAGTCTTTTTAACTTCAAGTTTACAACGTCCTCGTAAGTAGTATAGTGTAGGAATAATACTTTGCAAATTGACGAATAGAGAAACGAAAAAAATTCTAACAGGTAGACAGGGTCGTAGGTTGAACGCGGCTCAGTAATGAGCTGTGGCAGGCCACAGCTGATCTCCTTTCTGGCGATAGCTAGGAAAGCGCCTTGAGAATCATGTTGAAGCTCAACCGGCGAAGAAAGAAATAGTTATGCTGATTTAAGACGTTTTTTTTTAAAATTGCACTGAATGTTTTAATCAGTAAGATAAAGTGATTCTGATTTTGCTTAAAATAAGGGGCTACTTGGTTTGGAAATAAAAGAGGCTGATGAGGAGATGATTGACTAGCTGGGGGAACGCAGCAGGGACTTTGTGAGTTCTAAAAAATACCGTGCAAGATAGCAATAAACCAATCAACAATTTTATAAACAATTGTTACCAAGTTGAAATATACAAGACTGAAGCAGAAATCAGGTTTTATCTAAATTTTGAAAGCCGACTAATGAGGAAGAAAGAAAGTATTCAAGCTTCAAAGAAATGTATTTCGTATTCTGTGAAATTATACTTGTAACAAAATCACAAATATTACAGCAAATGAATGAGTACCGGTACTTATAAAGGAAAGTAACTTAAGTTAAGCAGGAGGAAAGGTACCTCTGTTAGACCAGTCCCGGTGATTCCTCCTCCGGGGATGGTTTGGTTCCCCAGGGGGTTGCTTCTTTCAGTATATCAGGCCAGGGAATCCGGCCGGCTACTCAGCTCGAGAACTTGGGCCAAGGATCAAGGATAGGTTTGGAGTGTTGTGGGTGTAAGGGGGTTTGAGAACACTCTTAAAACACCGGGGTTAAATTTAACCAGGATCGGTGTTCTATTTACTCCAACACAATCCTTTTTAAATTTTCCATAAAATCCTGGTTAAACTAACGCAATTCGGGTTAAAGTGTCTAGGATTTGAGTTACTTTAACCAGAATTTGCGTTAGTTTAACCAATATTTCATGGAAAATTTAACCAGGATTGTGTTGGAGTAAATAGAACACCGATCCTGGTTAAATTTAACCCCGGTGTTTTAAGAGTGAAGAGATGGTCGGTTTGGACAGAAAGTGGCAGGAAACAGCAGAAAACTAATAAAATAATGAAGGAGCGTAAAAGTTCTGTCTAGGGCACATAATTTACAGTGCCCAAAGGAGTGTCAACAAACTTAAGAAACGGGAAAGAACTGCAACGCAAGCCACAGTAGAGGGGAGAGCCAAAGTATCAGCTTTAACAACCGTTTTTAAGCAGGCGGAGAATTCCTCGCTAGCATTTAGACTGTAGTACAGCATACGCACATAGTCCTTAACACTAATAAATTAGAATATCATTGGAGAGTTATGATAGTGGGATTAACACAGCACTAAAAATACAAACAAAGGTTTACAGATCAACCTAACAATACAAAGAATTAAACAGCCTCTCGGGCATACAATGGTAGCGTTCCCTTGAATGTAAAAGAACAAAATCAAAGGCACTTTGTACGGTGCAATAAAAAATAAAAAAGTAAAATAATTGAGGGTTCATCTTGCACTACATTGTTGCAAGAAGAAGCAGCAAGTTTGCGGTTGACAATTAAGAAAATCTGCACAAAAGAGGCGTCAGAAATAGTGTTTCTTACAGTTCTTCAAGGATTTAAAACATGTGTTCTTTCATTCCAGACACCACAATTTTAAGATGGTGTTTATGTGTAACCTTAATTTTACCTACCAACTTTGTCGTGGGGGTAATGTCAATGCCGATGTGCACCGACGAATCATGCGTATTCCAAACAAGTAGGGACATTCTCCAAAAAGAAAACTCAATGTCGGTCGGAGATGGCGTTAAACTCAACGAGGCAGAAAGACTTATCGATTCGAACATACTGGCTCCTTTGAAAGCGAGTGAACTGATGACATATGACGACTTTCTAAGTTACGACGAACTACCAGAGAAGAGCGAAGTTTTTCGGTTTATTCGTAGAATGCCCAAAGGTAATTAAATGTTATAAAGATCAAGGAATTTCTCCATGTGAAAAATTGTCTTGTATGTTTTCATTTTTTTTTCTAGTAACAGACATATTTGGATAATGACGAGCTCTAGAAAACATGTGTGAGGAGAGACGTAAAAATTAAGCACCGAACTGTCGACTATTAAATCGTGCCTATAGAGCTACTAATGTTGATCAACCAGCTCTAAGTTTACAACTGGTTTGAAAATTTAGTGTTTTCGTCCTAGTGGTCTTTTCGTTTCTTTGAAAATCTGTTCTCAAAAATAATTAGTGTCGGTCGGTAGCAAGAACGAAAAAAGAAATCTTTGCCCTAGACTGCCGTGAATAATGTACCCACTCTACCTAACTGAAGATGCACTTATCGAACTACAGAAGCATTTTACAACAGTTGCAGTTATTTTCTTTTTCCCAGGTGGAAATTTGCATTTCCATGATATATCGATGGTGAGTATTCACTGGGTGGTCAGTGAGCTGACATACCTCCCAGATCTCTACTACTGTGATACTCTGGACGGCAAGTTTGTGAGGTACAGATATTCTGATAATGTCCCAAATAGAGAAGATTTCTGTGATGGTACTTGGATCTCCGTCAGCGAAAAGCGTAAGGAAATGGGTGCTAAGAATTTCGATAAAATGTAAGTACAGGGTGTATCTGGTCGGATTTTGTCTAGATGATAAACTTATTACTAGAAATTATTCGAGGCTACTAAATGCTTACTTACAAAATCTAGACTTAGACGTTTGCAAAATAAAGGCAAGAAAAAACAGTTAAAAGCTATATTTGCATTTGTATTACATACGCAATATTCTTTTCTAAAATGATAAGAAGTCTTGTGATTATATAAGGAAACTAAACATTATAAGTCTTGATATTATTTGGCATTGCCCTTGGAAATATAAGACATGCGGCGAGTTAGTTAGTTAGATGAGCTTTAACGTCCCAGTTTCCAACCAATTGGTTCAAGTCGAGACGACCACGGCCTTCTTTCCAGTTGTGGCTCACTGGCTTGTTTTTCCTACTCCAATGCTTATGCTGAGCACCAAGCACAAAGGTAGTAGGTTCCATTTTTAAAGTCTTTGGTGTGATCCGACATGCAGCGAGTGTCTAAGGCGTTGTGTAATGTAACTTCCCTTTGACTGAAGGGGTGAGATGCAGGGATGAGACACGAAGGTGACAGATATCTTGTTCATAACCCACTAGTTTACCTTCTGCAAAAGATTTGTCCTCAAAATTTCATTTTTCAAATTTGCAATTAACGTTGGAGATATTTTGGTTTACCTAAAATTGTTATATTTTAACCTACTGATTCGCAAAAGTGTTTCTTTGGCATTCTCCACCATTTTCTAATTAGCACAGCCTAGCTTGTGATTATATTTCCAGAATGCTCAACCAACATAACATTCTCAAAGGGTTTCACTTACCAAACCACATTAAGTAAAATGTGATGTAATATTGGTACATTATTAGATACTTTTACACTATACAACACAACCGGTAGACTTTGTACTTGTACCTAGTTCAAAACACGTATTACCGCTCTCTGCTTCAAATGAGGAACAGATCTAATTTTAGTTAGCAATTGTCACAACGGTATTTTATACGGATTTGGTTAGGATTTAAGGCAGTGCTCAAGTTGCACCAGACCCTCGGCCCTTTCAGAGTCATACAAAGAGAAAAACGTCCTGAAAATTTCATTGCTCCCATTATCACAATAAAAACCTAAAAAATGATTTGTTTTTCCTATGTGGAACAGGCTCTACGACAAAATGACTACGGAGAACAAGCAACAAGGCGCACAGGTTGCTTGGGACAAGTTCCTTGGCAGTATCATCTGTGTGAATGATTTGATGTACTCGGAAGTAGGCTTCCGCTCTTACTTTAAACAAGCTTTGACTGAGTTGTACGAAGACAATGTATTGTACGTTGAAGTGCGAGCTCAAATGTTTCCTGTGAGTAGTGCTTATTGTTTTCGGCTTTATTTGTATGAAACTATTCTATTTTTAACAATATTTCGGATCTACTGTTGCAAAATGGTCAAGACAGGCAATACATTAATTGGTTTAGATGCAAACTTTCTTCTTGAACCAGGACGTCGGTAGTGGAGGTCAGAGGAACTGTCATATTTGCTTTGAAATGCAAAACTCTTCTGGTTTGTAAAGTAATATCAATTTTATCTAGCATGATATCAATAGTTTTGTGTCCCCTTCCCAGATTTTGCGCAATAATGGAGAAAGCTTTCCTCGAGAGAAGACATTGCGGTGGTTTATCGAAGTCACCAACGACTTTAAGGAAGCAAATCCTGGTTTCATAGGTGCTAAATTTATTTTAATATCTACAAGGTAAGTATTAAGTCTGTAACGTACAACATTTTTACCGACAAAGGAATAATAATTCTTTGGGGAGAGGGTGTATAGCGCTAAGTTTCACCATGCAGGTATTTCAAAGAATTCAGGATCATCCAGCCGCCTGACCGTGACTTGCAATATGCGTTCTTGCATGGAGGGTCTACCTGTTTGACTGACAATTGATCTGGTGGGGGCCGTGTTTTAAGATTACATTTAATCAGAAGTGCCTAAGCTTGAACAAATTGTAGTACTCAAAGTACCCATTTTGTTTCTTTCCTTTGCACAGGAGTAGCCCCAAAGAGGTGGTCGAAAGTGACATAAGGACTGCTATGATGCTTCGCCAAAAATATCCCACATACCTTATAGGATATGACATGTCTGGACATGAGAATAGTGGGAGACCGCTTAGGGACTTCGTTGATATTTTGTTCATTCCAGCTCAAAATGGAGTAAACCTTCCATTCTTCTTCCATGCTGGTGAAACAAGTAAGCTTCTGTCTCCACATCAAAACCCATTTGAAGTTATTTGACAAGTTCGTGCGAGCAGAATGTCTTCATTTACCAACTTCTAATATACTTCGTGAACATCACTACATGAATTCCTTTAACCACAGCGGACGAATGCTCTACGCGGCTGGTTTAGTTTTATGAATCATTGCCCAAAGCCACTCCCCGACTACTTTTCATTACGTTTTCGACAGTAAAATGCGGTGAATTGAAAAAGGGTTCCAACCGTTTTGTCCTGTAGCTCTATACATAATCACGTAGCCAAGAAGTGGGAGGGGGACTAGAGGCGGCACCCCTAGAAAAATTTTGCTCCATTTGGAATTACCAATTAATATTGCTCCAATATATTAAAGACAACTTTGTTAAAAACAACTTTTCTGAACATTCTTCGGTACATCATACCGGAAACCACAACCTGTATTGCATGTACTCCCTTTACCTTTACCAATGTCTATCGTACGACCTGCATTATGGGACATTCTATGGATTTCTTTTTTATTATTTTTACAGAAAGATTTGGCGATACAGATGAAAATATTCTTTTCGCAATTTTGCTGAACACGACTCGGATTGGTCACGCATTTGCCCTAACTAAGCACCCTATTTTAATGGAGATGGTCAAACAGAGAAATATTGTCATCGAGGTCAATCCAATTTCGAACCAGGTACAAGAGCATCAATGTTCACTCATCGCTCATTAATCATTAAGTTCAACATAGAGTTACGCATAGTAGTTGCATTTTGCGACCATATGCACTCTGCTTGAACCTTTTGATAACGTACTGCAATTTTATACTACCGATTCACTACGTAAGTGTATCATGATTACGAGCCAAAAGTGGTACAAGTTCCTATCCTATTTGACTTGTGTCTGTCCTTGTCTTCGTGAGCTATTGACAGAATCTTTGGAGCGGATCTGTGGTACAAGAATGTTGTGGAGCCAATGTAGCCACAGGACAGGTACAGACATACGAATGTGTCTATGGCCTGGAATTTTTTCCCCACTGTTCAATTTTCAAAACCACGTACTCCTCAAGAACGAGCAATGCGCCTCTGAACTTGAAAAGCTAGCAAAGTCCATGGTCAGTGCTGCTTCAACTTGTAAAACCTTTGGCAAGGTTGTAAAGACTATACCTTTTGGCCAATATAAAGGAAGCAGCTTTTCTCTTCGACTTTTCCTAATTAGGTTAGGTGGCAAAGTATAAGAATGATGACAGAGAGATCAGTTAATTAACCATCCTCTGTGTTATTATGTGATGCCAGATGACATAAAATTTTGAATGTTCAAGTTTTCTCGGAAGGTATCAAGCTGGCGTTATAATTGAATGGGCCGGTCATGCCTTTCGAAGGACGGTCACATATGCAAATACAAACACAATAATTAGATTTATATTTTATTCAATTGGTGGCACATTTTTGTCATTGAAGGCAAGCTACGGCTTTACTAAAGATACAATAATTGCTTTCGGTCAGCAGGCACCTACGTGCCTTTACCATCAGTTTGTTACGTCAATTCGATTAAACTCTCAAAATGTGTCAAAACGTTGCACACCTGTGGCCATGGGCGTCCGCAGGTAGGGGCAAGGGGGGGGGCACTTGCCCTCCCCTGGGAAATCAAAAATTTGAAAAAACGAAGGAAAAATAAAGAAAAAAAGGAAGAAAAATTAACATCAACATTTCTTCACAGTTCACCCAGTGTTACTCCTATTTATATGCAGTAGATAGGCTTTAGAAGTGCCATTTCCGGCGTTGTGGGAGGCTTTGGGGGCCAAAATTTTCTTGCACTCCGTGCCAACCCATGCTTGCGAGGAGCTTTTTTTCCCCTAAAAAATTTTTGCAAAAAGTTTTGCCCCTCCCTGAATTTTTTTCTGCGGACGCTCATGCCTGTGGCATACTATTCCAAGTATCGACAACTCTGTATCTGAATACATTCTTTCCCATTTTCAAATTTGAAGCTTAAATATTACAGTGTTTTAAGCCTTCTTTACTCGTCTATGTATCAAAGTTTGTTCTATATTTTATAATAACTTTGTTCATTGTAAGTCTCATCTAAAGCACAACAGTGCATGGAAAATTGTTGGAAATGCTAAAAAGAATTGAATTGTTGTGAAGACATGTGGTTTCGGAATTTTTGTTTCCCAAAACTTTGGTTTTCACTGTTTAGTGATGGGTCGTTGCCCTAATTCATGGATGGCGTGAACTTCGCAGTGTACACGGTTTCATTTCTCTATCTTACTTCCACAAGGGTTTGAATCTTGTGTCGGACCTTCGCAATCATCCTGGTGCCGTTTTCTTTGCAAATGGATTACCTGTAGTGATATGCTCTGATGACCCAGGGCCGTGGAGGACTATTGGTCTATCATACGATTACCATGCGGCTTTTATGGCATTTACCAAAACGAAGGACGGTTTAGAAGTTCTGAAGGAAATGTCGATAAATGGAATAAGGTAAGAACTTTTTACATATCAGCGAAATACGATTGTTGTACAACTGTCCCTTTTTTGTAGAGAAGTCTGAAATAAATTGCTGTTATCATTTACTTTGAGACTATATATTCTGATCTTGAGGCTAATCCCGAGAGTCAAAGCATGACACAGCATAAGACAATTGAAGAGTTAATGGGAGGTAATCCCTGATTGTAAGGGAAGAGGACAGAAGAAATGTAAATAATAGGGTTGGTATGAACTTGAAAATACGCATAGTTTACCAAATAAGTGGAGTTTTTGATATCTTTCCGACGGAGAAAGTACTCTATGCAATCACGCTGGCGAGTCATGTATGAATGCGCGTGCGTGTGTATGCATGTGAGTTGGTGACGCTGAACTTGTGAAAACGATATCTCAAGATAGCATTAATGTATACTTCACATACTTGTAATATAGAATTATCATATTAAGAGAAAGAGCCCTATTGTTGTAGGTGGAAGTCAAAGGTCATGAGAAGTCACCAGAGGTCATAAGCCGAAAACATTGTAAACACGGTGTTTCTAGGTATGGAACATGGATTTTTTTCATACTTAGCAATGTAGATGTGTTATAGTCAAGGATGAACCCTAATGGTTTTGGTAGAAGTCAAGGGTTATCTGAGGTCACGGATGGCAAAAATACGAAATTTTTAAAACCGCTTGTGAACACGATATCTCAAGATAACAATGATAGACACTTTTCATACTTAGTACATAACTTTATCATATATAGAGAAAGAACCCTTTTGTCTTCAGTAGAGATCAGAGGTCATTTGACGTTTCCAAAGGTCAAAAATGAAAACCTTGCAAAAGTACGATATTTCAAGGCAGGGATGATGGCTACTTTTCTACTTGGTATATAGGTTTGTTATTTTAAGAGAGAGAGAGAGAGAGAATTCTTTGGGTTTGTTAAAGGTCGAAGGTCACAGGAATTCATTAGAGGTAAAACTACGCAAACGTTATCAAACTAAAAAGACACTGGGCGATATCTTCAAATTGTGCCCTGGGTTTCGTGACCAACGGAAAGTTAGAGCTGAAATTTTGAACCATTCAAAAGATAAATGATAGAAAACATTTATTTCTTCACAAGGATAACTGGAACAGTAATAATGCTAATTAATTACCTGATAATGAACACTTGTAAAAGATGCTGTGACTATTGCATGATTAGCAATACCATATGTTTAAAGAGTTTCTCGATGGCGTAGTGGAATGGTGCTCGCTTTCTCACACAGACGACCAGGGTTCGAGACCCTCCTATGACACTTTATTTTTCATTTTTTGTCATTCAGTTTTTGGTAAGGATTAAAGGTCATGTGAGGTCATCAGAGGTAAAATAGTGACAAAATTGTAAACATGATTCAGGGGCCTTGGGCCTAGTCAAGAGGTATAAATTTGAGGGATGAACCTCAGTGCGACAGAGCACATCCCCTTTCGAAAAGGAATCACTAACCCTTGGGCTTTCGGTTTAAAATGTACAATAGTTCTTCCTGGGTGTAACTCACTCTCAAAACGTTAAACCTCCACTTGCTGTTCATTGCTGTACTTTGAGCCTTGCTGCTCTCGATAGTTATCCTACGCCACTAGTTGCCAGGACAAAGTCGTCAGTGTTAGGTTGTACCGGAACTCTTTCGAATTGGGTAGTTAATGAATCAACAATTTTGATTCCTTGCCAAAGGCAAAAGGTATCTATGTAATCACGCTGGAGAGTGTATGTATCTGTGTAGGTGTGTGTATGTGTGTGTGTTTGTGACTCTTGGCTTGTAAATACGATATCTGAAGACAACAATTATGGAACTGCTCATACTTGTCATATGGGCTTACAATATTGTTACGGTTAGGCACAATACACAGAACCGAAACAGTGAAAAGATGCGGAAGAATGAGAATAAGATTCCAAACTGATTATTATTTAACCCCTTATCCTTAATTAGTAAAAAATTACACCAAAGTTTTCACTTACACCTATACTTACAATACTTAATCCGTATACTTATCCCTAGTCCTGGCTGGCTGTAGTCGTACAGTAGTAAGCGTGGAAGTTGTAAGCTTAGGATTTGGTCGATGCACCTTCAAATTATGTCGTTTTAGTTCCCAGTAAAACATTAGGGCTGAATTTTTTACCATTCCCAAAATAAAATTAAATTATCGAGAACAACATCTATTTTTCACAATCCTAACTATTACAGTAACTGGTAATTGGTTCAAAGGTCATGTGGGGTCACCAGATGTCTAATTGTGGAAATACTGTTAAACATGATATCCCAAGAATAATGAATTTGAGGGACAAAACTTAGTGCAACAATGCATTTCCTTCGGCAAGGAATCACTAAGCCTTTGGGCTTTCATTTGATTCCTGTAGTCGAGAATGATGTATGTGTTGCAGAATGGGGAGACGGAAAGGAACTATAAAGAAGTGGGGTTTATCATTGAGTCCTTTGGCACTTTTTCTCCGTATTTTTTTTCTCTCCGTATTAGGTATAGCGCTATGTCAGAAGGGGAGAAGAAAAATGCATTCAACAAGTGGGAACAGAAGTGGGATGGATTTCTTACATCTTTCCAACTAAGGTAACTCAACTTGGGTTACATTATGAAATGATAACAAATAACACACAGATATGCAAACAAAAAGGAAAAAGTTCTCACATATGAAATATTCAGATTATTTACAATTTACGCCAAACGTCATCTTCAAATATTTCTTAATGGAACACTGGTTACTTTTTTGTCTTCTCGATTTTCAGTAAAAATTTCGCCAGTTCGCACAAGCAACACCGAGAAGGAAACGAAGAACTATAACAGCTGCCTGTTATTTTGAAGAAAAAGAAACATAGAGAGAAGCTGAATGAACCATTTATGGAGAATTACGCGATCTGAATGAGTAGAAGGTTTCAAAATTCGTGTAATCTTGGGCCTTAGGTTGACTATTTGTCCATTCGAACAATCTTCAAAGTCCATTGAAGCGTATCCTATGTCTAAAATTGCCAAAATATACAAATAGCAGAAGTTACAAACTTCTTTACAAAACTACAATTACCAGCTGCTGCATGTATTACAGTTCGTCAATTTTTGATTCCCATAGATCAATTTCCTTTTCTGTATTATAAAATGTTGAACGTTATGCACATTATCTTCAATAATCTCTACCCCAAATTTTGTCACTAATTATTTTACTCATGTTACTGGATTTTTTCTTAAAAAGTTAAAGGTCTACGTGGCCTCTTTATAATATTAGGAAACAGTTTGTGAAACGGAAGCTTTGTGTAGTCTAGTCAATCTTTACGATGAAAACTCTGTTAACATCTCGAAAGAACAAACAGTGGCTTTAGAAAAAAAAGCAAGAAAACAAAGGAAGCAAAAATGTATTAGCCTCACTATTTTTGGCGTTGTCACATCTAAGAAAATCGAACAATTGCTTTATATTTTTTATCAGTACTGAATGTGGTAAGATAGGAAAAGTTAATTGAACAGTGACCTTCATTTGTCAATTCATAATTGGAAGTGTACATTTTTGAAACTTACAATTTCATTTACTGTATATGTTTCTCAATCTGTATAAAATATCGTATCATTTTGTCATTAAAATACTGCCAAAAAGTAGTTCTTCTCCTCTGTGTAAATGATTACTGGCTTATCAGGAGAATGAGCCTGAAGGTGTTAAACACAAAGTCGGACTGAACGCTTCCTTACTTTAGTCAGGGAGGTGGTGTTAGCTAATAACACCTCCCTGCTATAGTTATGGGATGAAAACTGCGGTGTCGGGGACGAAAAACAATAAAGGGCAAATCTTCGTAATGTTATTTGCTGTGATGCATATTCTTGACATTATTATTTAAATTAAAGCTTGCATTTTAAGTGCAATTATGTCCATTAGTCAGGTCCAACTCTCCATAAACATACGAGGTAAAATTAAGAATACAAAATAGTTATCACTGTTAAATGAAGTTAATACGAGCAGGGAGGTGTTATTAGCTGGAGATCCATCGAAAACTTTAGTTTATGTTAATCCAATTAGATTGCGCTCAGAGTGGAGACTAAATCCTTTAACTGGGGATTATTGAACTAAAGGGCATTGAATTCCTTTGTCTAATATCTAGGCAACCTCATTCATACCTACAGCGACCCCAACAAAAAGGATTATTTGGAACAATGCTTTAATGTTTTAACAAGCCAACGATAATGATTCATGGGCCGACTCATCCGCCACTGCGCGCATCTTGCATACATATAAATAACTGAAAAGACATTTCACTCTAGCAATGGATTTGACTTCAAATCAAATTTGAGCAGTTTCTCAATATACCTTTATATCAATATAAATTGTAAAAATAACGTCAAGCAGCATAATATACTAAAAGACCGTCACAGATGTAGACCGATTGTTAATAAGCTTAAAAAGATCAACAAACTCCCACGCAGAAAGCATACAGACACTATAGGAAAAACCTTGCTGCACACAAAAAGCTCATTTGTTCACAACATATACTGGTATGAATATCAATTTGCAAATCATGCAACATGCTATACAAACAACTAAACCAACACTATAGCATTCATTTTTAATGTAAAATTCAATAGCTATTACATCCAAAGTGTAAATGCATTGTAACCAATATAATCTAATGCAGTTACAAAGGTCCTTCTTATTCATGTTTGTGATTATATGTCCTGCAATCATAGCCTACGAAAATATTGCCCATTTGCTAGTGAGGGGGTAAATAGGAGGATACTACCCACTGATAGCCTCCTGTCGCGATCGAGCAATTTATCCAACCAACTATAAATCTTCATACCTGGACCTGTGGTCCCGCATTTTCGTAGCCTCAGAGCTACAAACTGCAATGTCATCATAATACCTGCATAAGTCTTTGCGAACATTTTAAAATTGAATACTTTTGAGGTAACTGTCATTTTCTAGATCAGGGGTGAGGAACGGTTACCTTTTTCCTCTGGCAGGCCGTTTTGATAGTCATAAGTCGCTCGAGGACCGAAAAAGTGAGGGCGCTACAAGTCTTCCCATGGAGCGCAGGTCAAGGCGCCCTTAACAGCCTCTGGTGGGTAGAAGCCCCTACGGGTTCTGGAGTTTATACAAATTTACAGGCAATAGAAGTTCATTCACTATATTTAAATGACATTATATCACAAAGGCTACAGAGACCAGAAGTATCACATTATGACCATTTGACTTAGTAGTAATAATGAATAAGCTCACATGAAAAGTGAGCGCGCGAATTGCACCGAGAAAACGCGTATCTTGAAACCAACTAATTTCACTTTTTAACGTTTAATTCACTCTTCGGAGGGACAGTTTCCCTCCCTCCCTCCCTCCCCCCCCCCCCACACACACCCAATCTACCGGGATAAATACAGTGTCTACCGAGTTTAGTACTCAATGTAACAGATAGGCCTAAACACCTAATTAGAGCAATTCTGTCCATTGCTACGTAACCTTCCACGATTCTGCACCTGGTTCGTGTCTAACGAAACGGTGAGGATGTTACATTGTAGATACTAAGGGTTTTAGTAATAAACTGGTAGTGTTTCGCAGCAGTTTTACGTGAAATGGGAGGAAAGTTGTAAAAGCAGGAAAAACGACAGGCACCATGGGCTTAAAGATTAATATCAATTCAGGCGCGGTTCTAGATCGAGACTTTTTTTTGGGGGGGGGGGGGCTTAGAGGGGCTTGAAAGGGAAGAATCATAAAATTTTCTCTCAAATATGTAAATCGGCCACGCGCACTCTGAAACGAATGATAATAAAAACAGTACCATAACCAGGGACGGCGCAAGGTTATTTTGATAGGGGACATGGGTTGAATGATCGCCGTCCTGGGGGAGGGGCCGTCCCCTTCCTCTGAGAAATTTTTGCTAATTTAAGGTTGCTAAGATGCAAAATGGTGCGTTCTTTGGGTAATTTTTTGACTGTATGACTGGAAAATGTTCATAACTTTGTGAATTCTACTTTTTGGTTGGGGGAAAGAGGGCTTTCTTAGGGGAGAGGTCTAAGGGGAAGGGTGTTCCCCTCCCTTTGAGAAATTTTTGCTAATTTAAGGGTGCTAAGATGCAAAATGGTGCGGTCTTTGGGTTATTTTTTGACTGATATATATGGCTGGAAAATGTTCATAATTTTGTGAATTCTTATTTTTGGTTGGGGGAAAGAGGGCGGTCCTAGGGGAGAGGTCTAAAGGGAGGGGTGTCCCCTCTCCTGTGAGAAATTTTGGTTACTTTAAGGTTGCTAAGATGCAAAATGGTGCGGTCTTCGGGACAGTTTTGACTGATATATGGCTGGAAAATGTTCATAACTTCGTGAATTCTAATTTTTGGTTGGGTAAAAGAGGGCTGTTCTAGGGGATAGGTCTAAGGAAAGGGGTCTTTTGAGAAATTTTGGTTACTTGAAGGTCACTTAGATGCAAAAATGGTGTTGTCTTTGGGATATTTTTGGACCCGATTATATGGCTTCAAAACATTCTTAATATTTTTGGTTAGGTGAAAGAGGAGCCTTTTTTGTCTAAGGGTATGTATCAACAAACCTCCTGAAGTCCCCTTTTGGACACATTACTGCCTTCTAGTCGGGGAAAGTTTTACGCAAAAATATACGTGCGTAGAGTCCACAGAAATATTCTCGAACTATTAAGAAAATTTGCCTTGATTCATTTGTGCATTATAAAATGGTATCTAAAGGCTGGTAGAAACTGGAATATGGCCTTTTGGAAGCTCTGGATTAACTATATGGATCAGATATAGGCCTACCCCGCCCTCCTCTTTTCTTCTCCTTTCCGTCTTCTTTTCCTACTCTTTTTCTCTTTTCCTGCAAATTACAGGGGGGAGGTAGACTTCCCTTCCCCCCGAGTGGTACCGCCCCTGACCATGACATAGATGTAACGTATATACAGGCATATATTTTTTTATTTGGAAGAATGTAGCAAACGTAAACTGAGAGATACGAGCAACTGGACCTGTTCACATTAATGGGAATAACGATTCGGCCTGTAGATTTGACTTAAAAGACTGCTAGTATAGCTTGACGAGATCAGCGACGAAATGACTCAAATGACTTTGAACTTCCAACAGATGATTAATCCGTTAACTTGATTTACATGTACGTACATACTATCATAGATGTTACTTATGTTACTTATCTGACCAACTTCCATTGTATGAAATCGTGAACCTAATATGTGATTTCGAGACACAGACGACAGTTTCCCTTGACAAAGTAAATCCACTGGACCAAGATGTGCACAAGTGTATTGGGCAATTTTGTTTTTCTCAGTACACGCAAAATAGCATAACACAACCTCTGAAAATTTGGGGGGGGGGCTTGAGCGAATTTTGGGGGGGGGGCTTGAGCCCCCAAAGCCCCCCGTAAAACCGCGCCTGTATCAATTACGTTTAAAGTGATTCTGAATTTACATTTATGAACTGCCTCGCAGGCCGGATGAAATGGTCTCGCGGGCTGCATACGGTCCTCGGGCCGGAGGTTCCCCACCCCTGTTCTAGATAAACTGCATTTGTTGCTAGTCACACTCTGTTTGTTTTCATCAGTTCATATCAGTGTATGATTTCTTCACGTTTGTAATGGTTGAGAGGCAGGTTAACGTAAGCATTCGTTTTTGCCATTTATCTTCGCAAATGCAAATAACACCATAATTGAAGGTGACATCATCCATCATGACAAGCAAATTCTCAATTTCTCAGAAATATTTTATCACTCAGCAATGTAATAGAAGATAATATCCGTTGAAAAAGTTTGTTTCAATTACAGTCATGTTCGTCTCTTGCGTGGAGCGTTTTGTTACATTTTAAAGTAGCCTTCATAGGTCCACTCGTTATTGTTCTGCAGTCATGAAAGTACACATCAAAGTTTTAAATTAGTGAAGTAATGCAAAAAGTCATTGAAATTCTAACAATTTATAGTAAGAAGGATGTCTTTTGGTAAACATTTCATGACGACCTATGTTTCAAGGGAGAACTTAGTCCCCCAAGTTTATTTTCAAAAATCTGCTAAATCTTACAATTCTCCTTTTATTTCGTTCACAAGTATTTTCATTATGTTTCTGTAAAAAAAAAATTGAGTATTGAAGGTAAACCAAGGAGTTTTTCTGCATGAATTTTACAAGTAAGTAACAAAAATATCGTCATATGATTCAATGAGCCATTCCTGAATGAGGATGACGGGGCACAATTATTAAAATTGGGGGGACTGCATTTTCCCTTCAACAGTCTACCCCCCATTTGAGCTTTTCAAGTCTAAAAAGTGTTTAGAGTATAGGGGACCTGGAGAGGAGGTTCTACTACTGTTCTGAGAAAAGTTTCTGCTTTCAAGAGTATTGTTTTATTTAATAGTTTGTTTTCACTTTGAAGTAAAAGGAATATCAAATAACATGGCGGATTTCGTGATAAGAGAAAAATATCAATTTTTTTCTCACCTAAGGTGTAAAAAAGTGCATTAATAGAACTTGCTTGTCCTCAGTCAAAACCTTTTTCGCCTCTCGGATTATTAACTTATCATGATGACACATATTAACTGCTATTATGCGGAATGTTGTTTCTTAAAGACAATATCGACAATAAAAGTTGACAAGTAGGACTAGAAAGTGGTAGATGTCACACCTACGTGTTTCAAAACGTTGGCAGTATATGAGTCTGAATAATATTTACAGACCCAACATTCTTGTAAAATCGACCGTTTCAAAGAGAAATACATTACCAAAATGGCCAGATAGCTGAAAGGTGATAACAGGGATAAGCATTTGGATGTGTCATTTGTCTGTTTAGACCACATTTGGTATCCCAGAAGATCGCCTTTACTGCGGAGCTGGAATGAAGTAGCCACGTACTGAAAGGGGTATTCCGGTGACGAACTTCGAGTTTCATAAAGTAAGGGAACTTTTTCCTTGTTTGGTGTAAATCCCATCTCAATAGCATGTTGCATTAAGAAGTTATGAATTTTTGAAGAAATATTCAATTCACTGAAACGCATTGCATCTGTGATGTCATACAGACAGACTAATTGATCAGCTTTTGTATTTCTTTACATTTTTGACAAATAAAAAATGCATGTACTTCTAGAATTGTAATCTTTATTCTCACAAAAGCTCAGTCTAAGACGATTGTCATTCAATGTTTCACAGGTGTCAAGTCTCAAGGTAAAATTAAACGCTTCAATTTTAAAGAGCAACAAAAGGTTTTGGAAGCAGCCTGCCGGTATTACAATACATTTTGTGACCTTGAAGCAACTGGAAGTTTGTTTTTGACAAGAACAACCTATCTTTAAACATCAATATCTTGAGTCATGAACAAGCTATGGGTGTGAGGTCTGGAGGATGTTTGATAAAAATAATTCTCTTTCATCTGAGATCCTCTGAAATTGTCACTAAAATATTCCTTTAACCATCCGGTATTGAATGGAGTTAACCGTGCCTTGAATCCCACATTTACTTCATTGTATTTTTCTATGATCTAGATGGATCATAATGCAGTATGAAATTGACGTCGAGATTAAGGACCATTACTATATTCACTTGCTCATGTTGTCCACCAGTAAGGGAGGGTTCAACCTCAGAGAAGCACCCCGCTTGTTTCCATACATGATTCGAGTAATGCATTAAAGGACGCTCTGTTAGTGACAGACTAACGATTTTAACTCGGTGAACTGGTATTTCAAAGAAATCTTGGGGCGTTCGTACAAGTCTTGAAGGGAGTTTTTAAAGCATCACATAAAAAATAATATTTGCATTTTCAATGCGTATATATCTAGCCCAGTAATTCTCAAACGTGGCCCTTAGGGCCGCATGCGTCCCCTTGGTCCTGTCGGTGAGGCCCCTGAATTGATTTTACCTTTGAGAAAAATCATATTCGACAAGAAAGGAACGTGGCAAATAAAAGAAAGGAGCGGATAATCCATACTGACATGTATGTATAAATTATGTAATTTAAATTAAAGTCCCTTCTTGACTCCTTCCATAGATATATATATATATATATATCTATCTATAATTTGCTCTCCTGAAGTGGTGCTGGGATGACTACGTAGCAGCTGTACGGCATGTTTCTTGTTCAGTTATATCAGTGAGCTGTTACGGACCCTGGTTATATCCAGCCGAGACTTATCTTGTGTGTGCGCGTTGTAATCCTGTTATGTACAAGATGCCGTATAGTTATGTAGTGGTGCATTGCGGTGTGGTTCTTTTTGTAGTGACAAAGCTTGTAGCAAAGTCACATCCCCGAAATTTATTGTAAATGCCAAGTGAGGTGACTGTACAATCGAGAAACGTATCATGTTGAACGCGTGTTGATTGGTAACTGAAATTAAAATTTCTGCAAGTCATCTTTCGGTACTAGTTTGGAAACTGACACATGATCAACATCGAAATGACCATACTGGTGACTCACACATGCTAGTCGCAGAATTATAGACAAGGGCGTCGCCAAGTGGGGTGTGGGGCAGGGGCCATGACCCCAATCGTCTGGAAAAATCCATTTTTGTCGGGGAGACTTAATGGACACGATAAAGTAGGTAATCCCCCAACGACGACTAGCCGCTGAGATGAATCTTTTAATTTTGCTCTAAGGAGGGCCGATTGCTTGATAAAACCGCAAAATTTCAAATTTTCTGCAATAGTAACCGCACAATTTTCAGCGCGCTTCGCGCGAAAATTTCGCATTTGCAACCCTTTCGGCAACTCGTCGACTCTGTCGGGGCATCAGGTTACCGGCAGCTCGGTCGGGGAGCTTAGCCGCCCTGTCGAGCAAATGCTGATAACAGAGGCAAATTTGTGGTTTAGAGCACGATTTCCTGCAATCTAGAGCGACTGAAATGCAGTTTTCCTGACCTCGGCCCCAAGCGTGGTGAGGCTGAGGTTTGAGTTGCTCCCA
This sequence comes from Holothuria leucospilota, assembly GCA_029531755.1. Lineage (NCBI taxonomy): Eukaryota > Metazoa > Echinodermata > Holothuroidea > Aspidochirotida > Holothuriidae > Holothuria > Holothuria leucospilota. The sequence goes on from CM055979.1 coordinate 11,040,874, forward strand.
TTGGACTCTGCAAAAGTGCAGATTGCCTTCTTCGGGAATCGCTTCCTATGAAAATTCGTACCTCTGCCTCTGTTTGCCGTATATACAGCCTTGAGACCTCTTAAAATTGGATTTCGCTCTTTTAAATTATTGTCCTCTCTACGTTTGAAAATCTCCCCTGAGGCCCTCGACCTCATCCCAGCCTCTCTGTGTGGTACTTACCATCAAAAAGTTTGAGAACCACTGATCTAGAAAATCCAGCACAATATATACCCCTTCTAAACGATAATTCTGTGCGGCGGCAGCTCTAAAGGTGCTTCCAATGGCAATTTACCTCATAGGTACACCTAACCATGCGTGGAGAGATGAAATTGAGATAACAAATCTCGCCCAAGGACACAACAATAACTAAAGATAACTAAAGATCTTGAGACGGTACACGAACGTATCAGGCAGTTGCTAGAATTCCTCTTGTTCTATCCCTTGTCTTTCTTTCCAATCGGAGCAGGGAGTTTGGTCAAATAGCAACTCCCTGATCGGAGGTAGTTGTGCTAAAAAGTGAAACAAAAGTAAAGAGCAAAACTTAAGAACAACGAAATATAACTTTCGAAGGTAAGTTTGAAGTGAAACAATTAATTACAAACGGCCATCCTTTTTATGGCCTAAAATAAGGCATCTCTTCTTTACGTCCTGTACAGAATGTTGCTACAAATGTGGGCATTTTTGTAAGCAGTTATTGGATGGACATACGTCGCTCTGAGGAGTAAGGCAAGCCGGGTGGGACAAACCCTGTATGATTAATACTGGTATTAAATCGAATTAATACCAGGATTGAATCGGATTAATACCAGGATAAAATCGAAATAATCCTGGGATATATTTCAGCCAACCACAGGATATTTTACATAACAGTATTACATCGAATTTATCCCAGGATTAAATCAAATTTATCCTAGTATTAAATGGAATATATCCCAGGGTTAAGTCGAATTTATCCTAGAATATATTCCTGAAACGTGACTGATTGATTTAATACTAGGATAAATTTGATTTAATGGTTGGATAAACTCTATTTAATACTGGGATGTATTCCAGTTAAGGCTAGGATAAAGTCGATTTAATCCTAGCATATATTCCTCAAACTTGATTGGTTGATTTAATACAAGCATAGATTCGATTTAATACTGGGATATATCGATTTAATGCTGGGATAGATTTCATTTAATACTGGGATATATTTAATTTAATGTTAGGATATATTCGAAATAATGCTGGGATATTTGATTTAATTCTAGTATACAGTCCATTTAATACTGGGATAAATTCGATTTAATACTAGGAAAAATAAAACCCTGTGATTGGCTGAAACTTATCACAGGATTGTTTCGATTTAATCCTGGTATTACTTCGATTTAATACCAGCATTAGTTACATAGGGTTTGTTCCACGCGGCTTGCGATAGAGAGAGGTTGCACCTCTAAGGTACACTGATTTTGAGAGTAAACAGAAAGAAAAGCACTTTGTTGCCTGCTACACCATCAGAAGGACTGGATTTATCCTCTACAGCCACAACATTCCCAGTTGTAAGGGAAATAAAATGTGACATCTTTTATCACTTGCTGACGTGTATGATAGTATTCCAATTACATTAGAAGTAAACTATCAAGATAAATCTATATCCTGATGTTCACGAAACTTCCAGAACTTTCCATATTGTTGCAACAAAAGTTATACTTCTGTCACTTCAGGTCATTTACATGCAATTTCTTGCTAAGTAAGATAACTGTATGTACTTTGATTTCAACTGAACGATCGTTTGAGTTTCATAGACCTGGTCTTGAAGAGTTGGGGGGGGGGGGGCAACCTTCCCATCAAAGTTTTTCATTAACATTAGCTGACGGAGAACCTTAGTTTAGTGTCCTTATTGTCGGGCAGTGCACAGAGAATGTTGTCCTTTAAAATACTTCCTAGATCGCCGGAATGAAACTTTTATGGCACTTTTATACATCCTTAGAAGCACACTTCCCCCACTACTTTGTTGAAAAACTAATAGAACACAGCATGATCAGTTTTAGAACTTTGACTCTCAGCTCTTGAAGGCAACGTGCTCATGGGTTGGCAACCAATCACTTTGAAGGCAACTCAAGTCCCACTCTGCCTTATCATCTTCTACCTTTCTTACATACCGAGGCACACCCTTACCTCCTTCTTCCAAGAATCATACACTATAACAACCCGCCATTTAACCAATTAAAAATTGAAAAGTCCATAAAATACAATTATAACTTCATGGCGGTATTGTAACATTTATTTCATTATAAAAATGTAAGTAATATTTCTTGCGAGATGGATCAAAATGAATACCCACATGAAACAACACTTAGAAATAAGACACGAATTACCTCAATTGAAAAGAACTGATGAATTCATCCCATTTTTGTTTCCAGACTTCTAACGCAAGGTTTTTTCGACTCTTGACACAGCGCTATACCTGATAAAACAAATTTTGTCATACTTCGTCAATCGTAAATATTGAAGAGTTTTAAAGAAAGTGTGAATTTTATTAGTAATAAGCTTGTAAATTTGCCCGTGATTCCCAACACTGTCTAAACCTCTATCCTGGATTGTCTTTCCTGTTTCCTCTCTCCTCCAATTCCAAATTTTCCAGGTTTTTAAAACTGGTTGGAAAAGAGAGAGAGAGAAAGAGATGGGGAGAAGGGGAGTGGGTAAAAAAATAAAGAAAAACGAAATAAACAGAGGATATCATCTGCAATTTACCTAGGCAAGTAGTTTATGCTTGCTTTCCTTAGTAGACTTGAAACAATTCTTACTTTGTTCCATTTCTTGACATTTTCTTCAAAACCTCTAATCCGTCCTGCGTGGTAATCATATGTTAGACCACTAGATCTCCAGGGCGCAGGGTCATCTGAACATATCACGAAAGGTAATCCATTCGCAAAGAAAACGGCACCGGGATGATTGCGGACGTCTGACACAAGGTTTAAAACCTGATGGTAAAAAGTTGAAAAGCTCCCGCTAACCTATACTTTCAAAATATGTGCCGCTCTGATATAAGTCTTTAAAAGCATCACTCTGCAATAAGTAAGTGCAGATGGAAGACAGGAGACTGGAGTGCATTCGTAGACGACGTTTATCACAATATTTTCAAAGACCGTAAGCAACACTTTTTGAAACTTAAAAACATATTCTGTCAGCAAAAAACCTACATAGGACTCTTCAGTATCATTGTATACTAAAGGAGTTCCTCGCTCATGCGGTTTCTGGCATTGAGTCGGTACATTCTGCACCAGTCCGCAAAATGAAGGAAACATGAGGAAATGAAAGAGGAAAAGAAGTGAAAGAAAGGGGACAATTTCTGTAATCAGAACCCAAAATTTTCGACGCACTACGCGCGTTGTATTGTCACTCCAGTTTCTTCAGTAGTTCGATTCTATATACATAGCTAGATAGCATAAGTCCTGTAAACCTTACCAAGTAACATGTAGGCAGGGTACACAGCTGGTTTTGTGGAGGTCTTAAATTTCATCCCATATCGCAAAACCTAGTTGCTGTTCTCTAGTGTGTCATGCGGTACGGTTAGTCCAGGAAACGCTCCATTCAAATCTAGCTCAACCTTGCATTTTGACATATATGTTTTTCAACGGATTCTGGTCAACTTTTAGGTGGTGATTCCAAATCTGGTGGGTGCCACTTCATAACTGTTGAGCAATTTTGCTGAAATGCAAAAATTCAAAATGGCGGTCAAAATGTGCTGGTATTTCATCTCTAGGTGTAATCAAATTCTGAAAATATTCAGCCAAATCATACTTGGAAGTGCAGAGTGTGTGAAAAGTATATTTCCCACAAATTATTCAGTGGTCTGGTTGAGTATATGTGACATTGTATGGTGTACATCGCCTTACCATCGATGCCTCAATATCCACTTTTCGTTTCTGAGAAAATTTGCTCTAGGGGGTTAATTTACACAAGTATTGGTCAGTTAAACAGTCAGTTATGCCTTTAAGGGGGACTCCTTATCTGTGCACTCATGTAGCTAAGTACTTTAAATAAGAATTGCCCATATGTTAACTCCTAGAGACTCTTACGTAACTGGCAAACACATAGGCTATGCACTTAGATGTCTTTCAAAAAATTAGAAGATCAGTCCAGGCTACAAGCCACATAGCCCTGTGTTGTACATATGTAATAATTTTCAACTGTTTCTAGTCAAGGTTTTGGTGCTGATTCCAAATGAGGTTAGTGCCAGTTGATAACTGTGCAGAAATCTAAAATGGGGGCCAAAATTGACGTTTTGATACGTATATCCCTTTGTTATGTTATATTACCTTCTGAATTACTTGCATGTGAAAAGTACATGTAAACAATACTTCCCATGTATTATGCTGCCAACTGGTTACATGAAACTGATGTAACAACGTGAAAAGGATAATACAAAATGGCCGCCACAGTCATTTTCTTCGGTTATAATGCACACAGTGAAGTGCTTACAAGGTATTACTAGGTTAATCTCAAAGAAGCGTTACTTCGCCAAAACATTAGCCTACACATTTCAAACGTTATGGGTGATGCATCATTGAAAATATGAAAAACTGGCTTAACTAATAATCATGATGCAGTGATTACTATCAATTCAAATACGGGTGGTTTTAAAAACTATAAAATTCACACTTCGTGGCTGCATCTGACTAATATAAGAAGTGGAAAAATTCAAATTATGCCTCTTAAATGTATTATGTTCCGAACTGAGGATTCTTCAAGGAGTTAAAATTCAACACTGCAGAGTATGATCTTAAACAATCACAGTGTTCTATTTAATTTTCCTCACAACTCCCCCTCCCCCCACATCGAGGCTTCGTACATTTGACGCTAGTAGCTTCAAACTTTCGGCTCTCCCCTTAGAATCACTCCTATGTAAACTCTCGGATCCATCCCAGAAACTGGACAACCAAAACAGAAACCACCAGGAGAAAACACAGAGAGTCTCTGTGTTATCTCTAGATGGTCTAACAGTCAGGGCCGGATCCAGGAATATGAGAAGGTGGGGGCGTAACCGTCTGCAGAAAGTGCATGTTGCAATCATATGGGCTTGGAGATATAAATTTCTGTTACAAAATCATTACTTTGCCGCAAACAGGGACGTATGCCCTCTTACGCGCCCCTTTGGATCCAGCCCTGCTGTTCTCAGTGCATTTAAATGATTCTTAGGTAAATTCATCATTTTACATAGAATCATCGGGAAAATATGTTGCACCTTAACGAATACTTCGGATCTGAACGTTTCGAACAGGCATTATAGGTAAAATTTTGTGATGAAGGTGGTATACAGCTGCAAAAATAAGTCCCTCGCAGCTAAGGACAGCTTTGAAAGTTTGGTACCATATGTTGCCCCTTTAGGAATCCTAAAATTCATGCACTAATCATAATATGGCGTGATGTCCTACCCCGATGCTTATTCGATGATGGTAATAAACATCCAGCTACGATCCTATTGGACATCTGTACAAGGCAAGTTGCAAATCAGACAGCATGGTAAATGTTGGGACTTGGTTAAAATGGGCAGAGGGTAGATGGTTGAGTGGGAACAGTAGTGGCCTGACTGGTTTCATGAAAGAAGGTTGCGTAAAGTCTCAAAGTTAAAACCAACAGTTAGAGTTGACTTTTAAGCCTATTGATGATTAAAGAAATGATAAATTTTATGTATGTATAAAGCATGGGCGGTGATCCCTAGGGTACAGGAAAACATGCCCCCCAATATTTGAGAAATCGCTCATTGACTTTGATTTTTCACACAGTAAATTATTTAAAAATGGGATCATCCCCCCAAATACTGAGAACAAATCCCCGCCCTTGGTATGAAGCATTTGTATTTACTGTTGAATTGACGGATAAAATTGTAAGAGTGGCTTCAGGTGGGGTTAAAGGGGCAATACCCACGTAGTGGAAGACTGGCTTCCCCTGTCAGGGGTCTTCAAGGGGTCTTCAAGGGGCCCTAATGGGTTCGATGAAGCATGTTATCAGGATATGCCCGAAGGTTAAAGTGGCCCCAACGGTTTACATGATTTTGCTCCAAATGAACACAGACTCTCAAATAAAACCCCAAATTTTCCAATATTCTACTATAAACCTCCAATTTTTTCATATTTTCCTCAACACAAACACCAGTTTTCAAGGTTTCTTTTAAAAATGATCCAGAATTTGTATTGGGGTGCTACACACGTGAGACGAAAACATTTTGCTCTCGCAATCCTCCCAACCACTCCTTGAAGGGGTTTCAGGTTGCACCCCCACCCACCCAACCGAGCTTGACCCCTCATCGGGCAAAGTCTGGTAATAACCCTGATCTACTACACCCTTAAATGAGATTATTGTATCAGCAATGAATACATAAGAAAAATTTCAAAATGGACAGAACTGTTAAGAATCTCTGAACGGACATGGAATAACTACCATAAACTGACTAAAGTTGAGGGGTGAGACACCCCAAAGTTGAGCAGCCTATGGCCAATATAAGTTACATTCATCTTACATTTGCGCATGTTCTACTGTAAAATAGTAGCACTGTTTTAAAGCAGGGATGGATTGAGAACCTGAATGGGTCTGGAATGAGTTTCATCCTTGAACTCATGTAACTGCTTAAACCACCAGTGTCACTAATCAGCTGGTCAAGTGTAAATAGTGTCCTTCTAGCTATGGTAGGATCACATTACATCTTTGTGCATTGCTTGTGTCCGTCACATTTCATAAGTCTCTGAGTGTTACTACTAAGGCCGAAAAGTCAGAGGGGTGGATGTAGGGAGTTTAGAGGGGTAGATACGGGGGGTTGTAGGGATGGATACAGGGAAATTATACCCCATGAGATCAAATGGCATCCTTTCTTGCTTTGCTAATAATTCATGTACACGAAATTTCTAAAATGATGAACTTGAATACCCCGCGATCTCTGAATCTCAACCTCATCGAACAGCACCCTCCCTTACCTTGCATCATTTCTCACTTGAGGAGCGCCACTCCTAACTAAAACGTGTTCTTTAAAACTAGTTCTATTATTGCAAAAATTAAAAACCACCCCTGATGCAGAACTGGCTACATCTGTTAAACTGACCATGTGTTAATTAACCCCCTTAGAGCAAAATGCACTTTTGCGGCATCGGTGGTAAGGCGATGTACCCGGTATAACATCACATATACCAAACCAAACCGCCAAATAGTTAATGGAAATAATAGACTGTGCACTCCCGAGTATAATTTGACTGAGTATTTTCAGAATTTGCTTCACTTAAAGAGGAGATATACGCCAAACAATACATTTTGGCGGCCATTTTGGGTATTTGCATTTCAGCAAAAATGCTCAATAGTTTTGAACTGGCACCCACCGGATTTGGAATCAGCATCTAAAAATTGATCAGAAACCATTGAAAAATAGTATATATGTCAAAGTGCAAGGTTATGTGGCTTGTAGCCTGGACTAGGTAAGTTGGTGAGCGACTCACGAAGCAAAGTTTGGTTATTTCATCGGGTAGTCCAGGTGGTTTCGACGCAATGCGTGTTTTCCCCGATACAGTCTATAACCCTTACAATTTTTTTTCCTTTTTACTTAATGATAACATGTTGTTTGTGTCAGCCTACCAATAATTTTCGCGCCCTTTGCAATTTCACGATTCAGACTCAAAAGAGCAGTATCAGTGCGTAACTCGGCTCTTGACATATTAAGTGATATAATGCTAAATATACGGTACTCTGCAATGGCATGGGATAGTTAGGCTCCTTCATATCCTTTTCTTACCCCCCCCCCCCCCGTCGGAACCTTTGGTCGCTGGCATGGCCCGGCCCCATGTCGGGAAAATTCTGTCGCCACTCATGGTCGGTTTACTTATTTTAGCTTTCAAAAGGGCCATTTCTGTGATAACACCCAAAACTTTGGGTATGCTTTGCCCACTCTTCCTCAGTTTTGTTACTAATAGCTGAATATAGAACAAACCCTTTCCATCTTTTTAAGTAACTTAAGTAGAATTTATCGTTTTATGTAAATGCCGGGAATCTCATCTCATATCACTAATCTAAGTTAATGTTCTCTTGACTCTGTCTTTCGGTACGGCTAGTGACTCGAAGAGGGAAGTACAATGTAAGCTGTGCCCGACAGGGCCCAACTGCCTGGACAGTTGACCTCAGTGGCGTACACAGGGGGAGGCCATTGGGCCAAGGCCCCCTCACGGATGCCATTTTTTCAGTTCCTAGAAAACGTTAATCTTCTAACACAAATTTTACTTCCAAAGGTGGCATATGTGGGACCAGATTGCATGTAAGGACACCTAATTTTTCAAAAATTTTCGAAGGGGAGGGGGACACTCCCGCTTTACACCCCTCCCCAGGCCGGCGATCACACAACATATTGAATGCCCCCTTTAGAGAAATCCTGGTTACGCCACTGTTCAGCTGTTTGGCCTATGTAAGCCTTAAATAAGCACAGATTCTTTTTAGTGTAAGCTTACCCAAAATTTTCGCACGCTTTGCACGCTTTGCAATTTCACAGTTTAGATTTCGGGTAAACCTTAAATCGGGCGGAACTATCTTCCTCTATTATATACAAAATTTTATGCAATATATGCCCTGCAATGGCATGGTTTAGTACACAGGTTTTCTTCAAATCTCCCCTCACCAACCCCTCGACAGCATCGAGGCTGTCGAGGCTTCGGATCGTTGCCCCCCCCCCTTCGGGCAAATCCTGGCGCCACCCCTGCTGGACCACTACCGGTTGGACTAAAGGCGCTCAGCTCTAACTGCATCTCTTATCAACACTTTCAATCGGCATTTGTTTCTTCTCAGTCGGCAAATACGGCACCACACCCCTATGATAAATGCTCTGGCGACGCCCCTGTTTACCTTTGAAGCGACAGCTGTTTATTTAAATGTGTCGAAATCACACTACCAACTTCTGACTAACTTTATTAATCAGGTAGGGTTGCAAAAGACTCTCTGCAACAATTACGATAATAAATATATGTTTCCATTAGGCTTACATAACAAAAATAGTCCAACATTTATTTGGGTATATCCTGAGATTGTTAATATAGTGTTGCAATTCTGACAAATTCTTCAAAAGAGGTGAGTTGATCTTATTTGTCTAAGTGAAATTCTTCTTGGCGGTATGTCCTAAAATCTGTGACAATTAAATGTTCATGCAGAGCTTGAAACAGCTGCCAAGTAGCGGAACTAGTACGCACAGTTCTTTTAGTAACATTGTAAACCCGGTCTGTCTGTATCTGAAAGAGAATTGACTTCCAAGGAGCAAGTCTTGGGAGCTTCGGTAAGGTGATCGTAGACGCAAAGAGCAAGATACAGGGACCCGAGAGATTTACTAGACTATTTGGTGTATTTTCTGGCTATGTTAATGTAAAAAGAAAATTTTACCCCTCCCCCTCCTCGTACCCTTCACCTCGCCTCACAAACGGTTGTAAATACCCTGCAAAAGAGGAAAGATGGGGCAAGCGCAGTGACGTCCACAGTGTTTTGTTTATCGTGGGAAAACCAAAGCCGTAGTATGAATGTAATAGACCGTACGGGTTGGAACATAGAAGGTCCTTCGGCTGTCCGGGTGAGGTATAATCATATACTTCTTTTGGAAGTATACCGGTGTTAATATTAAGGTCCTTAATAATTAGCTGACACGATGGTTTTCTTTTATAAAAAATAGTAAATGGTTAGAAATTATGACAAACAATTGGATCAAATAAACTTACGTGTTTCCCCCACATGGAAGAAGAATGGAAGGCTTATTCCATTTTGAGCGGGAATGAACAAAATATCTAGGAGATCACTGTGAGGCGGACCGTTATTCTCATACCCAACCAGATCATATGGGTGGGATATTTCTGGTGTAAATCCATCGCCAATCTTATGTCAGTTTCGAGGGACTGCTTGGACATACTCCTGTGTATCAAAGAGGTGTGTGACCATTTAATTATTTGAACTGGGATGAAGGTCTCAAAGGTCATCACAATATGGATATTTCATTCAAAGATGCCCTTTTAGCAGCCTGATTCTACACGGCTGTCAATATTTAAATGTTTTAACTTTCTGCCCTAGCAAAGAGAAACCAAGAACATCTTCCCCGATGTATCTGGCCTTGTGAAAAACTACTTTCAAAGCTTGAAAAAACACAGAAATTCATAATCCTAAATCTCTCTCAGGTTTGGGATAGTCACAACTGGTTTCTGAAGATTAGCATAAAAAGTGCAGATTGGTTTAAATTTTCCAAATTTAAGCCACTCTTATTATTTCATGATTTACGAATCTCAGGTCAATGTGCATCGTAAGCTCCGTCTACATAATGTTGCCCACAGAAAAAGTGCAGTCAGCTGAGTTGGATCTTGAGCAAATACCAAACATGTAGAACTCATCCAGATGGAAGCTGAAAGTCTTGAACTGATGAAACTGTCTGAGAGAAGGAAATTTGACCTTTTAGGAATTACAGGTTTTTTAAAAAATAATCCTGTACTAATTTCTTTATATAGTTACCTTACGGAAAGGATAAACTTAGCAACAATAAAGCCAGGGTTCTCTTCCTTAAACTCATCTGTAATTTCTATAAACCGTCGTAAAGTTTCTTCTCAAGAAAATCGTTCCCCACGGCTGCTCGAGATTTTGAAAGAGGTAGAGTATGTTACTCGCATTGTGAAAAAATAATATTCATAAAACAGAAGTAAGACATATCAAAAATTAAATTGGTAGACTAAAACAATTTCAGTAAATTATATATATAATATCAGAATAGTTAAGTGCCACAAATACTACAAGATTGAAATAAAATATGAGAACGAATGCAAAAAAGCATACCTTGTTGATAGAATGAGTGCAAAATTTACAAGCTTATTTCGGAATTTTCGGTCGCCTGGAACCTTACTCAGCAAAATCTTGTAACAGAGTGAGTAACTTAATGAAGAAAATAACATGCAACAAACAATGCGCTGGAAGTTAGATAAAGAAACATAATAGGATTAAAGTGTTTGATGAAAGGTGTACTGATTAAGAAGACCGAGGTCTTTGTTTAGTCCTGTGAGGTGTGACTGAAGCTTCATTATCCAAATTAGCTCCGTACGTTTACGGTTTTCTCTGCAAACAAAGTTGCTAGGTATGAGAGTTACTTTTAGATTATCAAGGGCATGGCCGGGGAGATGAAAGTGTTCTGCTACTGGGAATCCAATATCATTGTCTCGAATAAACTTTTTTGTAGTTATTATATATATATATATATATATCTAATGTAATTCTGAAATGTTATAAACTAAACGAAAAAAAAAAATTGTTGGATTATAATGTCAAACCTGTCTTTTTGATGTAAAAGCATTAAAAGCGTTAAGACAGGTCTTTATTTCCATCAGTATACATCAAATAAAGACAAATTTGCAAGAACTTGTTGTTTTTGCACCTTTATCAGGGATACAGGAGTTATATATCTAATTTGTACCTTCAAAGAAAGACCAGTGGGATGTGCCTTAAGATGTTATCTTTTGTTTGTTTAACCGTCATTTCTAGGACAATTGAAACGTTGGCATACCATGAGGGATTTATTTTGGAAGTAGCTATTAACTACTTTGGAATGTTAACATTAACACCACGCTAGAAACTGGCTGGTAAGTCATTAACAGATATTTTATAAAGGATTGACAGAAGAAATACAGACCCTGAGCAGCACTGCACATCACAATTTCTGCATTGCTAATGAGATATCTCAGAAATGATCAATGATCAAACGTTGAAAGTGTATTTCTTGTAAACAGTAACAGATATTCAATTACTTTTGAATGATTCTTCATCAGGAGATCTTAATGTTTCATTGTTGAGTAACAGCTGTTTAATTACATGTCTTAAGACCGTTGAAGGATCTGAATGTTCTCACTGAAGGAATGTTGCAGCACAAAAATGAAAAACCAAAATCCTGAACAGTTAAATTTTGTATGTCACCACGACATGTGGATCTCTAGATTCCATTCAAACAGCAATAGGTGGGACAGACAATCGACTTTTTTTGAATATTTTTCATTTGTTATGCCATCCCAGCTTTTACGTTTAAAGTGTACCTAAAGTCTACAATTTCAAAAATATATGTTACAAAGCTTGAAAAATGCATCCAGATGGTCCAACTCCCATCTTCACAAGACACTCCTATGGCGAGATATAAAATGTTGAAGCTTATTAACTCAATTAAAAATGGAAGATTACGCAATAATTTGTGATGTCATTCTTGTACTACTCAAATTACAGTCCTTGCTTTTTCTTTGTATTTTGGACAGCCACTGCACCTTGCGCAAAAATGTGATCAAAGTCTTACTGTTATAGGGTGACTTGGCTTTATAAGCCCTCTCCCTACAACACGCTATGTAAGGGAACAGTAAGTGTTTCAAGGTCATATAAACATCTAAATTTTAAAGAAAACAAAAGCAGGCAATGTGAGTTGTACAAGAAGGGCATCATAAATTATTGCGCAATCGACTATTCCAAATAAGTGAATAAATTTAGGCATTTTATATATCAGGAACCGAGTAAGCTATGAAAACGGTAGTTGGATGAATGAAATTCATTTTCCAACCGCTAAAATATATATTCTTGTAATTCTAGACTTTAGGTCCACTTTAAAGTTCCTTTCAACAATTTGTTAGCGATATTCATATTGTTGAATCTATTCTGTGGAAATTTCAAAAGATACTTCTTAGAATATATTTCTATGACTAGAAAGATTGAACAAAAACACTTAACTTACGTAGGATATACCCCTGTTGTTTTGGGTCAAGTTCATCTGAGGTTACGTGCAGTGAAACTACGAAAACCTTGTTAACCTTATTTCATACTTGGATGCCGCATACGTATATCAAGGGACCTTTTTGTTTTTGGTGGAGGTGAAAGTTCATATGGAGTCACTAGAGGTCGAATGGTGAAAATCTAGGTAACACAATGGAATATAAAGGGTGGTAATCTTGACGGATCTCATAGTTGGTATGTTTGGGCACCGATATTGCGTTTACTAATTTATTCAATTGCTTCTAGTGGGGTCAAAAGCCATTGAAGTCAAAGAGGTCAAACTGTGAAATCTTAGTATGTTACTGAGATAGATCTAACACGAAGCAGGCGGACGACCCATACTGTATACAAGAACCTCATTGTTTTTGGTAAAGCTCAAATGGCATGTGTGGTTCCTAGAAGCTACATTGTGAAACACTGTAAAACATGGTATCTCAAGAAAAATCGTTTGAGAGATTACCCCAGTGTGATATAGTGTTTCCTTTCAGCAAGAAATCACTAAGCCTTTGGGCTTTCTGGTTCTTGACCGGCTGTTGTCATGCAGAGACAGCATACTCTTTAGAAATTAATATAGTTATGAATATAGTCATGAATGTAGCTATATAGGTACATGCGCTAACCATTTTCTTCTAGGAACATATCTATCAATCGAAGAGAAAGAGATAGAAAGAGATGTGACTGATGCAATATACCATCGTCGAGGGGTCTTAAACAAACACTTGGGAACCTTACCGAATTTATTAAGGCGCGCACTTCAACATACAATACGTTATCTTTGTGCATCTCAGTCAAAGCTTGTTTGAAGTAAGAACGGAAGCCTGGTTCGGAGTACAACAAATCAGCCACACAATTAATACTTCCGGAGAACTTGTCTTATGTTGCCTGTGGACCATGTTCTTCTCTTTTCATCGTCATTTTATGGTACAGCCTATGGAACAATAGAAAAGAACTACTGCTAGTCGAAAACGTACGGCTAAGGTACATTAGAGGCTCGCCACAGGGGCACGGGGGGCACTTGCCCCCCAAAGCTTGCAAAGCATAGTCTTCAGTTTTACAAAAAAATAATAAATAAATAAAACATGTTATTCGAGATGGGCTAGGCCCTCCCTTTTCCTTGTCTCGGTTTAAAATTAAAGAAGTGAATAACTTTTTAATGCAATGCGAAGGTTAAACTTTAAAGTACTTTCAAAACGACAATTTTTCGGCGCGCTTCGCGCGCGTTTTCTTAGTTGCTTGTTTGCTACTATATGTACTTCAGACATCACAAATGGACCTTAATGCGAGCTAAGGTAATCAAAACAAATGATAACGCTGTGATATTTGTAATCTGATTAGTTTAGGCATCATAATGTCATGGGTAACGGTAATGCTGGAGTTAAATGCCTATAATTGTGCAGGCACTTTAGGGCTTTCGGGATCATTAGATACCCAACCCATTAGCCGTGTTGATTGTCATCTACGACTAAAAGCAGTTTTGCCTGTGTCACCTGGCCAGATTAGCAGAGTTATCTGTCTACAAAAAGTTGTAACGAGCATATGTAGCCTAAACGTATTGTGTTTCCCATAGAAGGAGAGGTTTCCCTTCCCTTGTCCAAATTGACTTCGCCGTTGGCCCACGAGCGGTCTTATGACTGTGAAATGGCATGTTATAAGCAAAAGGTTCTCCACCTCTGTGCTAAAGTATACCGTTTCAGTTGATTTAAAATAAACACATCAAACAGTCAATCTAAGCTCAGTGTAGTGAGACTTTTTGGCCTAGCTATTTGTATATAGGATGAGACGTCGTTAATTCTGAGTTAGGGGAATTCCCCTTCCCCTTTAAAAAATTTCGTTTCGGAACGGTACTAAGATCCAAAATAGTGCTATCATTTCATCGTTTTCAAGTGTATTCAGTGCTCGAAATTTTTGTTAGTTTAAAGAAAACAATCCAGAAAACCAACATTATGGCTTCTTGGCAAAGCTGAAACATATTGTGACACAATGAAAGAAACAACAAAATATTCAAAGGTAGGGCTCATTTTATACAAATGGATCAAGCCGCTTTGCCCATTTCACCTGCCTCTTACTCCCCCCTGTGGAGTAGCGATCGGCTGATATGGTTGAATTTTTATTTTTAAAGTAGTCAGCTCATGACTGACTGCCTGAAATGGTTTTTGAAGAGCTCTTGAAAACTACATGGGGCATCGCTGTAATACATAATAGTAACCATTCTCCTATAATGTACTATCCGGAGCTGACCATTAATATTGCCGGGGGGGGGGTCTTCCGAACCTCCCTGAATACGGACTTGAGTTTGCCCCCCCCCCCCAAAAACAAAATTTCTTAGAGCCCTCCATGCTAAGGTATGGATCCATATTAAAATAATTGGATAAACGATATTATTTTCTATATAAACTGATAAACTGTCCAACAGGGATCAGCATAAAAAGCAAAAAGCAGGTTTAACTCAGAACTCCCAGTAGATTTAATTCTCGATTTTTCACGTTGTTTTCAAGAACATACCTGGAAATTTTGACCATTGAAATAATATTGCCCCGACTTTGATCGTGAGTAAACTTGTGGGTTTCAAAGTAGCTTCACTTCAATTATTGAAGCTTACATCAAAATACACCCATTGACAATAGCTCCTCCATCTAGACATGGGGAATGAGTCCAAGGTTGATTAAATCCACTCACAAATTTAGGACAGTACCTCGTTGCTGGTTTGTGGATGACATGTAGTATATTTACGTCAGCAAGGACTGAAAAAAAATTGGCATGCGTGAGGGGACATAGCCCAATGTCCTCCCCCTGTGTACGCCACTGAGGTCAACTGTCCAGGCAGTTGGGCCCTATCGGGCACAGCTTACATTGTACTTCCCTATTCGAGTCACTAGCCGTACCGAACGACAGACTCAAGAGAACGTTAACTTAGTTTAGCGAAATGAGATGAGATTCCCGCCATTTACATAAAACGATAAATTCTACTTAAGTTACTTGATAGGGTCGGAAGGGTTTGTTCTATATTTCGTTATTAGTAACGAAACTGAGGAAGAGTAGGCAAAGAACACCGAAAATATTGGGTTTTATCGCAGAAATGACCCTTTTGAAAGCTAAAATAAGTAAACCGACCATGGGTAGCGACAGAATTTTCCCGACATGAAGTAGGGCCATGCCAGCGACCCCATTCCGACAGCATGTCGAGGGGGTGAGAAGGGGATATGAAGGAGCATAGCTATCCCATGCAATTGCAGAGTACCGTATACTTTGCATAATATCACTTAATATGTCAAGAGCCGAGTTGCGCACTGATACTGTTCTTTTGAGTCTGAATCGTGAAATTGCAAAGGGCGCGAAAATTTTTGGTAGGCTGACACAAAAAACATGTTTTCATTAAGAACAAAAAGAAAAACATAAAAACTGTAGGAGTTGTAGACTGTATCGGGGACAACATAGGGGGCCTACATTGCGTCGAAACCACCTGGACTATTCGATGAAACAGCCAAACTTTGCTCCATGAGTCGCTCACCAACAGATCGTACTGCATGACACAACCAGAGAACAGCAACTAGGCTTTGCGATATGGGATAAAATTTACGACCTCTACATAACCTGTGTACCCTGCCTACATGCTACTTGGTAAGGTTGACAGGACTTATGCTATCAAGCTATGTGGAATGGAATTACTGAAGAAACTGGAGTGACATTACTGCGCGCGTAGCGCGTCGAAAATTTGGGGTTCTGATTACAGAAATAGCCCTCTTCCTTTCACTTCTTTCCCTCATGTTTCCTTCATTTTTCAGACTGTGCAGAATTTACCGACTCAATGCCAGAATACCACATGAACGATGAACTCCATTAGTATACAATGATACTGAAAAGCCCTACGTAGCTTTTTTACCAACAGAATATGCTTTAAGTTTCAAAAAGTGTTGGTTACGGGCTTTGAAAATATTGTGATAAACGTTGTCTACAAATGCATTCCAATCTCCTGTCTTCCGTCTGCACCAACACCTTTCTCGTGCCCTGATTTGTCCCTCCCCTGTTCTTTTCTCTGTTAGCTCGGTCTTTCTCTCACCCTCTTCTCTCTCTCTCTCTCTCTCTCTCTCTCTCTCTCTCTCTCTCCTCTTTTTCTCTTTTTTTCCTGTTTCTTCTTCCCTCTAACTTCCCTTCGTTTGCACTTCCCTTTTCCTTCGTTTTGCCGACTAGTGCAGGATTTTGCCGACTGCGTGGATCTTGGGGGGTGTCACACCCCCCTCTAGCGTCGGCCCTGAGTGTATGTGTGTCTGTGTGTGAACGAAAAGCTCTGTGGCGAACTCTTCCTAAACAGTAAGTCTCATCAAATTCAAACTTGGTGATACATACCCAATCATGAAAACTTTTGCATGCGTAATTAAAGACGTCGTAGTTCAAAGATCAGAGGACAAAGGTGAAATTTGCTAAAAACAAGGTTTTTGCCTTTATTTGCTTATCAGTATCTTATAAAAAGTAATAAAAGCACAGGGTATACCCTGTGCTTTTAGACTAGGACTGATGGGAAAAGTTTTGAAATAGTGTTGTTTGGTCGATAAGGTCAAAGATAAAATTTACCTAAATTTTACGAAACTCCTCCAAAACCGTAAGTCCGATCAAGTTCAAACTTTGTAAGTAAGTACCCGACCATAACTACTTGTGCATGCGTAGTTGATAAAGTCATAGGTCAACTGTCAAATTCTCTAATATTGGATATTTTTGCAATTATTTGCCTGTCATTATGTTAGAAATAGTAATTAAAACACACACACACACACACACACATATATATATATATATATATATATATATATATATATATATATAGATATATATATATATAGGGCTGATAAGATTATATTTAAAACTAGAAAATGTGGTTACGAAAATCGTAACCACTTACTGTCCATGATTGTTTCTGTGCTGGTATTTAGAAACGTCCTCAGTGGTTATGCTAGCTTTAGAAT
The DNA here is from genome assembly GCA_029531755.1 of Holothuria leucospilota. Classification (NCBI taxonomy): domain Eukaryota; kingdom Metazoa; phylum Echinodermata; class Holothuroidea; order Aspidochirotida; family Holothuriidae; genus Holothuria; species Holothuria leucospilota. The sequence goes on from CM055979.1 coordinate 11,058,627, forward strand.
ATCGCCCTTTCAATTTTCAGTGTTGGCACAGCCACCTCCCTGGGCACAGTTAAGATGTGCGGAAAAAGCTCGACGAGGGAGCTGGAAGAGATGTCTTCCAGCTCCCTGGCTCGACCAAATCCGTCAGACAATAGGCCTATATGTACTTGAAGATAATTAAATCCTCTTCATGTACCGAAGTTTGAGTGACAAATCACTTTGCTTTTACCGTTTGACTTTGAGAAGCACAAATTTTTGGCTTTGCATGCAGGAAATGATACTCTCCAGGTCTTGTGGGAAGTATTCAAAAATATTTCATGTCTAAACAAATCGCCCCTTGTTGAGACATATTTACCCCGTCAACGTGCATACAGTAACGAGGGACCGCCTATGCACTGAGCACTGTAGGCCTAATAGCCCAGTGCGTGGCCGCGACGCAGCTAGGAGTTAGCGTTAGTGTACTGTAGAGCGCTGTCAATGAGCCTAGCTGTACTTCTCCGCAGATATCATCACAACTGGACTTATAGTAGGCTGCAAGCTTCATTTCTTGCTTCAAAATGTTTCAAGAAATCTCACTTTTCGTGATTGACCCAGGCTTGTCTCCCTACTCTGAGCAATCGACCAATCAGCAAACGCGACAGCACTTATGGCCGTACAGTGTGTGTTTTACCGTTTTACGACATAAGAAGCGTACGTAGAGTACTGTGCGAAATACGACAGTACGACCATGTGCCACAATATATACTGTAGGCCTCTACTGTTTAGGTAGTTTGACTTACTCAAGCCATTCTTAACAAAACAATAAAATACAAAACTGCCAAAATAAAAACCAATCATGCTCAGCCCCATTCCAACCAAGAAGTCTCGTTCCCATCTACATGATTCACTCTACATAATGAGCTCAGTGGTAGAACAAAGCACTCAATGAGAATCAAGAAACATTGAACGAAAGAACTGCTTCTCGAAAATGAGAAGCGTGCCTAAGGTACTGTCCATGACGTCATGGACAGTACAATAATGGTTTTTGACTGTTTAAGGTAGGGTCAAAGGTCAAAATGTAGGTAAAGTTCAAACTTGCCTAAAGTTTGCGAAAAAATGTGTTGTGAGCATTTTTGGCTTAGGGTGGGGTTACAGGTCAAGTGTAGATTAAAGATCAAATTTGCGAAAAAGGATTTGGCGAACTTATTCTTTATACCGTACATCCGATGGAATTCATAGTTTAAGGAGATGAGGTCTGCAACTCCATGGATTGCCTTTTAGTTTTTTCAGAGGAGAGGAGAAATTTTTCGGAGATCAAAACTAATTAAACCAAATAAGTTTCAGCCTACCGGTTTTTTAATTGTTCAAGTTTCAAAGGTCACACTAAGTGTATTGAATAGCCTGGCCCAATGAAACATAAAGCATTTCCCAACCAGTCCAAAGCTACCAGCAACTGATGCCTTTTCCAAAGGCTTGTAAGAAGTGAGGCTATTCGAAATATATTGATAATATCGAGCGAGGACATGTTTTAGTTGTATAGGGAATGGAACGCAGAAGCCCTTATCTACACATGAAACGAAATATCTTTGGATGAATAAAGCGGTTGACAAAGATTGCAGTGAAGCATAGACTACATTGTGAAGTTAAAGTTTAAGAAAACATTTTAATGAAGCACATAAACTAGTTAGTAAAACTTCAAGTAGTTATTCGTTGCTGTTGTTGACTGTATTTTGCTGGAGACTCCTCTTTTTTACTACAATTAAAATTCATATTGAACTGCTATCTACATTTCCATGGTTGCCTGGCTTTCCTTTGTGCACGTTTCCGTGTCGAGTCGTGGAGAAAATACAATTGGGTGGATATCCCACAGATACTAGGACTGTTGTGAAAACAGTTGCAGGTTGGGGAACTCTATTAATCGTTCAGTCCCTGTTCGTTTTAGGCGCATCAAAAACACTGATCTGTCAATTATTCAACTTACAACCCCTTCATCAGCCAAAAAATAGAAAAAGCGAAATTGGCTGGTCATCGAGTCACAGCTACGCTCTGGAAGCCCATAGTTACATTATACTGTTTTATCAACTTGGGCACTGTTTCTGCAGCGGCTATTATTTGGTGTTGAGCATTCTCACTGTTAAAAGTGGAAACCTATATTATCTTTGTACATACTTGTAGTTTCTCCGCAAGAATGAAAGCATCAAAACGCAGTGAGACTCCTTTCTTGTCCTTGTTTGTGTTTCTGTCCGGTTGTGTCGTCGTTTGTGTTTTCACTGGATCGTTCAAAGCAAACGGAGTCCTGATAAACGATGCGGTCGCTAACTATGGGACTTCGCTCACATTTGTTGGGGGAGCTTATGTTGCTCAGTTTGCATTGGCTTTCATGTTTGGTAAGAAAAATTTGGGTTTACGGATTCTTTTAAGGGGATATGTCCAAGCAAAAATTCCACGTAAGTAACAGGTATCTTGTGTCGGGGTTTTAACAGACGGGTCCGTAGCCAGCTTTTCATTTTTAGGGCATAAACTTTTCTCCTAATTAATTGTTATGCAGTTTCAATTTTCATCTGGTGGGCAGAAATATTTTTTGGTGGGGCTTTGCCCTGAAATGCCCCCCGTGGCTCCTGGCCCGTTAACAGATACATGTCAAAACCAGTAAGAACCTGCTAAAACTAAACACCAGTTTTCTGTGACTTAGCTGAAACTTTCTGCTGGGTTTGCTGATGCTCAATAGCTTATGCTCGTGGTACACCTCGTGTTTTTATTTGCGTATAGTTAAGTTGACGAACAGGACTTTAAGAATTCAATGGACTCCCCTTACGAAAAACTCCATGATGTAACCCTGGGAAATTACCCACCCCCACAGAAATTGAAGAATTCCTCTGGAAATTCCGTGGAATCATGCATTCTGACAGTAAGTCTGAAGATACCATGGGAGACGTAACGTTTCTCATGGACTTCCCACGGGAAATGGATTACCTGGATTAAGAACCATTTACCACATTGTACCCTATAAGCTTTGCGTGCGTTTTACCTTTCGCATGAGTGAAGCAACTGGTAATTGTCGTACTTTTCAGTTTCCAGCATGAAAAATATATTCTAACATATGAGATATGTTAATACTGTTGGCTAGAACTCTCACAAAGTTAACAACTGGCTCCCTTGCCTTCACACATGCACAGCCCATCAACGCTTGCCCTCAATGCTAAGTTTTCATGTTTCGTTTTGAAAATTCCAAAATTTCAGTTCCGGCCGGACTTTATCCGGCCGGATTTGAAATACTATCCGGCAAAATCCTGTTCCAACCGGATCTAAAAAAATGATCCGGTGCATCCCTTCCTTAGACCACTTTGTATTCAATAGTTACTATTACGGGACTTACCATTTATGCTGCAAGGGGATTGTGTTGTGGGTGGGAGGAAGAAGGATGGTATCGATCGCATGGGGCTTTAATAGACTTCTGCCACTCAAGCTGGCTCAACGTAAAATTGAATTAAATGCATTTTCTGAAACATTTTCACGTTTTAAGTCATACTACATTGCAAAGGTTATCTATCATATCACAGTTATCTACAATTGTCACTTCTGTCAGTATGCCAAGCCTACAGACAGCAAGGGAATACTACACTTGAGGAAATGGTGGCGAGGCAATATTTAGCCATGACCCCTTCGCTTACAGTTTTCGCTGCCACTGATGGGAATATGAGGTCCTCATCAGGAACGTTTTGAAGCAAACACTGTTTAATGCGATTCCCTGGCATCTGGCAGAATAGATATTTTACAAACTTTATAGTGCACCTGAGGATGAAATATTAAACATAACTCGACTTGTGTACTTCATTTATATCCTTTTTCTGCTAACCAATTTGAGAGCTCAGCAAGAGGAAACCTTTTGGAATCTGGTAAAACCCCGCTTTAAATTTAATACCTCATTTTTAAAACGCAACCTGCCGCCCCTTTAGTTGCCCCTGAGTCGCCCCTGAGTTGCGAAAACTGCCCCGGGGTGATAACGCTGCCGTGGGGGAACCACTGCTTTATAGCTTTGCTATTAAGATTAGTTCTTCCCTACAGATCATGGCTGTTTTCCCTTGGATGTTTCTAGACACTGAGGGGTATGATCGTAACGTTGACTACATGTAGTAAACACAGAACTTGCCTAGGAACGTTCGAGATTTTGCTGATGGAAGCACTCTGCCTTCGGTGTGTTTGAGGCTTCATGCGTCTGTGATCGGGCCGTATTGCTAATTAAAATGTAGCCTACCACAATTTTACAAGCCACATAGGCCTACTGCATTAGTATATCGACGGCACCTTGTGTCCTTCGACTCCCTAAGGTGAGCATACCGCCAGCGGCAAGCGGGTGCCGTGTACATCGCTTGCATGTACATATTAGGCTAAATGCAAGGACACTTTGCCCAATTTCAAGATTGTTTGTAACAATCAACTGACACGTCTTTAAGCGCCAGGCAACCTCCTACTTTAGCCCCTTTTCTGGCGCAGTCAGAGCAGTTTCAGTTTGCTATAAAATGCCAGTCTACTAACTTCAAGCCCGGACGGTCTTGACATTTCGTGTGCAAAAAAGCCTTGTCACCGAACGTGACCGTATAAGCCGCTTATGCTGAGTCCAGTTCAAGGTCATACTTGCAGGACACAAATATTGTTTAAGCGGTAGAAGTAAAAAGCTTACAATGACCATTGCATGTTATCTCTTTTGGGATACAAAGTTGCGGGCCCAAAGCTGATCCTTTTCATGCAACCCTCTGATACAGCCCTTGCAACACACAAACAGAACTGGTCAGATGAGTGAATATATAGTTAGAAGGGATAACTTGGGCAAAAATACCACTCCATTTAGGTCACAAGAAAAGCAGATTTCTGTGGACGGACTTAGATGGGATACCATACATTGAAACTGGGTGTCAGAAATGGGGTGACCCCCTGATATATTTTGGTGAAGGGGAGTGTTGAACAAAAGGGACTCGGGATATTGATTAGTTGCTAAGAGAAAAGCCGACTTTTACCTAACAGGATTTTCCAACAGGTGCGGTATATTGCCGTAAACGTTTTTAAATCTTGCGAAATCTTCAAATTTGAGAAGAGTGCGGGAATCGCGTCATCCCTCCCGGCCTACCGCCAACACTGACGCCATAAGAGCTCCAAGGTCTGACTTTACCTCAGCTTACTCAAAAGCGTTTTGTGAGATGATGACAGATAGTTGATTCCCTCAGTATGTCCTCCTCTCTCTACTTTTCAAATTCAGTCTTGAGTGTCAAGCAGCACCTCGTTGTTCACCTATTGTGGACAAAAAATTAACTCATTCAAGAATAACAATCGTACAACCTTTTAAGCAGGTTCAATATCCAGAACACATTTCTAGAAGTAGTGTAATTTTTCAAGACCATTTCTGACACTCACTAATTCTACTTCTAAAAATATCCATGATATTGTAAAATAACGTGATAGATGCACCTACCGCGGGCGTAAAACAATAATTGCCAGCTTAGTTTGCACACACACACACACAGACACAACGAAAGTACTCCCAGAGACGACGACAAACCCATCTCTAAGTTTCAGTAATTGTAACGTTAATAATCCAGAGTGTGAGTTCCCTATTTAAAATCGTCAAACACATTCTCTCTCTTGATTTGTAAAAAAGTCTTAACCTGATAGAATTCGTGAACATTCTTCGCCCAGCTGACTACTTACTAGGCAGCTCGAACTCAATAATTAACTTACGTCGATGACATACCACAACGTACTAACGCAAAACGTACAACGCTCCATGGTAATTGTCCTTCCATTTCTATAAAATCTTAACGTTTAATTTACAATATAAGTCCAAAACTTAGACGTTTAAAATTCTAATAATTCATAGAAGCACCTTACGAACTAAACGCTTGTGATTTTGAAACCAGGGGCTGTTAGCGAGAGCTCAAAGCAACCATGCAACAGGGAGTTCTGTTTCAACTCCCTGCATGCAGGGAACACACGGGTGAAATGTTAAACTTTCACGGGATACAGCGGGCGTCTGGCATTTCAAGTTGTTATAGCAAGACCGTTGCCAAACATGTGATTAAAAATAATCAAACTTCACATTTTCTACACAATATCTTTATTTCGTGCACTAACTGCGAAAGTAAAATGTGTTTTATGTTGGACCCAATGCCGATCACCATCGTATCATGACCTTACAACAATACTCGATAGACAGACCAGTGTCTACACAACTAACAAAAAATCCCGAAACAGTGCTATAATTATCCTGAGGTTTACACGAACGCTTCATGAAAGTTATTTTTTCTTATTGCTCACCAATAGTAACAAAAGATAAAACAGAGAGCCGCTATGCATGTAAAAATAAATTAAACTGGACAAAAGTCCTCGGTCACTCTGATTTGAATAAAGGACTATTTTTAGTTTTACTCTTTCCCGAGAATCCTCTATACTGCTTTAGGCTTAAAATTTCTGGAATAGTGGAAGTACTTACTTATATCAACTTTTATCAGTCCGGGAGATTCCCCCGTTTGGGGGAAACCAAAATTCTCCCGAACGGGGGAAAACTTATGCAACACGTTGTATAGGTTTGCCAGCCTAACAAAGACAAGGTTAAGCAAGAATAAAATTTTTTAAATTATTTTAAAATATGAAATACGCAGCAAAAACTCAAAAAAAGTGTATCTTAATGTAATGACAGCCCAGTGTTATTGGGTTCCTTTGTCCTCATTTAGACATAAAAACTAAGGTCTTACATAATGATAGCTTTATTACACGAGATTTAATGCAGCGGCAGATTGGATGGCGCGTCAAAATTTACAAGGTCAGCGACCTTACCTCTAACCCATCCGTTTACGTTACTTCACCATATTATCGTTGATGACCTTTTTTGAGTGTTTCATTAGTATGAAGAGAGACTTTAGGTGGAATGGTAGATCAAAGAAATTTGAAAGGCAAGCCCTTAGTGAGGGGGATTTGGACAACGCCCCCTAGACTATTAGCAATAACTATTGTCTTAATGTATTTTACTATACCTTCCTTCCTGAAAAGGCATTTTGCCCAATGAAAGTGACATCTTGCATCCACTCTCTCTTCAGTACATTGTTTGGTTACAAGACCGTTGGGAGATTATCTTTAAAACTTACGTATTAGAAAGGGAATGAAATTATTTCCAGTATTTAGTTATACGTAAAGTTTAACTTGTACCCATCCCCATTTAATTTAGACTTCGACTTAAAATGAAACTTATAGTGACAGGAAAAATGTTACTGAGATGAAGTGAACTCAGGAAATTGTAATAAACATTTCTTTGGATGTAAAATTGTGTTTTGAAACAACTATAGAGGGATTTCATGTGACGTCACGCGCAATGGATTCCCAGGCACCGAAGGGTAAAACACACACGTAGTAAGCGAATTTACAGCTCACGCGCAAGGCATAACCATAGATTCTACTGTGACACAATGGACGCGTGCCCTTCAAAACCAAAGAGACGCGCGATCTTGCCCTTCAAAATTGCGACTAGTTGGTTAAAGTCACGTGACTGAAATCCCTCTATTGAAATGTTTCTGTAGCGAAGTTACTTGCATCAGTGTATTTTTGGAATTTATTTGTATTGTTATTTTGTATTGTGTGAATTGTTATTCTTGCATCATTGTGTTACACCTGTAGTGGAGTGAGCGCGTTAAATGTTTGTGCCTAAATGTGTGTTTGTTATGTTAATTAGTCAGTAGCCTTAAGTTGCACTTTTGTATATACATGACAAGAGTCGAGTCAGTCTTAAGCCGGTCCTGGGAGACGAATACATGGTTTGCTCTGCACGGAACCTCCTGCATGTGAAAGTTCTCTCTTTTTCGAGTTTCTTTCCCAAATCTTTAAGGCCCGCAAAACCAAGGCTCGGCCCACGTTACATTCTGGTGGCAGCGGTGATTTTAACTATATTTTGGTGAGCCCAGCATTGAACTTTTATACCTTATTTCTTGTATTTTGAGACCGACGGTCGAGATGTGCAACGCCCTTATGTTCCGGGAGCAGTACGTAAAATCTTCCAGTAACTGAACTTTTAACTTAATTGTTAAAATTAAGTTAAAAGTCAAAAAATTGATTATAATGTATAGTGAGAAATGAGGACATTTCTTAAGGGGAAGAAGGTAAATGTAGCGAAGTTACTTGCAACAGTGTATTTTTGGAATTTATTTGTATTGTTATTTTGTATTGTGTGAATTGTTATTCTTGCATCATTGTGTTACACCTGTAGTGGAGTGAGTGCGTTAAATGTTTGTGCCTAAATGTGTGTTTGTTATGTTAATTAGTCAGTAGCCTTAAGTTGCACTTTTGTATATAAATGACAAGAGTCGAGTCAGTCTTAAGCCGGTCCTGGGAGACGAATACATGGTTTGCTCTGCACGGAACCTCCTGCATGTGAAAGTTCTCTCTTTTTCGAGTTTCTTTCCCAAATCTTTAAGGCCCGCAAAACCAAGGCTCGGCCCACGTTACATTCTGGTGGCAGCGGTGATTTTAACTATATTTTGGTGAGCCCAGCATTGAACTTTTATACCTTATTTCTTGTATTTTGAGACCGACGGTCGAGATGTGCAACGCCCTTATGTTCCGGGAGCAGTACGTAAAATCTTCCAGTAACTGAACTTTTAACTTAATTGTTAAAATTAAGTTAAAAGTCAAAAAATTGATTATAATGTATAGTGAGAAATGAGGACATTTCTTAAGGGGAAGAAGGTAAATGTAGCGAAGTTACTTGCAACAGTGTATTTTTGGAATTTATTTGTATTGTTATTTTGTATTGTGTGAATTGTTATTCTTGCATCATTGTGTTACACCTGTAGTGGAGTGAGCGCGTTAAATGTTTGTGCCTAAATGTGTGTTTGTTATGTTAATTAGTCAGTAGCCTTAAGTTGCACTTTTGTATATACATGAGTCGAGTCAGTCTTTGGTCGGTCCTGGGAGACGATTACATGGTTTGCTCTGCACGGAACCTCCTGCATGTGAAAGTTCTCTCTTTTTCGAGTTTCTTTCCCAAATCTTTAAGGCCCGCAAAACCAAGGCTCGGCCCACGTTACATTTCCATCTGATTACCTTTGCCTTCTTTGAATAGCTGGACGTCTTTACCGGCTGTACGTTTTATAAGGATTAGTCGCTACGAAACTTTCTAAGATTGCATTGAGTTATTCTGTCACTAAAGAAAGTTATATAACATATTCTATATACCTTTTTGGCATTTCAGCGGGAATTTTCGGTTCTGTTTTACGTACTTTAAGTTACAGACTTTTAGGAGTATGCGGGGGACTTCTCTTCGGCCTTGGTTTCACGTGCCAAGGTATCTTCGGTACTGAACTTTGGCATCTCTTCGTAAACATGGTAGTGACAGGTATGTTATTTCTTGCAACAATGCCATTATTGCAGAGCCCCTTACTTAATTTAACAATCTATCAAATACCTGATAAAAGTGCATTCATTGGGTGAATAAATAAAAAATGTTTGTTGAGGTAGTAAAATGGTTCTGATCTTATTTGTATTTATAGATTTTACTACTGCAGAGAAAGTTGACCGAAATGTTCAAATATGAAAAGGCATATGTTCTTACCATTATTTTTTTTTTCCAAATATCATTATTTTTGACATTTACAAGGACGTCGCCATTTCAAGCACGTTGCACGTGTAAATTTACACTGCTTTACTTCCTTTCCCAGGTGTTTCAGTTTATTCTGGAGGTTAAACTATCATTCAGAAAATGATCTCATGTTTAAACTGTTTGATTACTGGACTTTTGTATTCTGATGCTAACAAGCACATTCTGTCCTTGTATTTAGAGGAAAAATTAAAAAAATAAAAACAGAGAGAACCAAAGGCTTCTCAGACAAAAGATGAGTGGGATAAAACAGAAAAAACTGGTACAAGTAAATGAGTTAATATTAAAATTGACAGTTATTTAAATAATAACAATTGTCATATCTCCACAACCAAAGACGGCCCGGAGATAAGGTTTTCTAAAATGTGCACTCTCTTCGTTCATAGTGCTGTAATTTGATTATTTTCACACCCTTGAAAGAATAGGTTAATCCGGGTGTAATTAGTTTGCAGTATCACAACCTTGGAAAACTCTTTAGGGGAAGGTAAGGAGGGAGCCGGGCTAGTTTGTGACACCATCGTAGCGAAGCGCTACTATCGGTTGGTGCGTGTCTTGTCGCGAGAATTTCCCCCGCGTACCTTCCAGAGTGAAGGAAATGACATTTCCAGGCCAAATAAGTTAATTCTAAACATTGGTTTTTGTTTTGGAATTTAAGCTTGAAGGAAAAGTTAAATCAAAGAAACACTTTTTAGGGAAGTAGTACTAGACGTTACCCTTCAGCCTTAAGCAAACTTGAAAACCCTGTTAAATAACGGCTGGAGCTGAGTTAGGGAATACTTATCCATAAATTATGTGTGCTTGGGGATATAGGGAAGGCGTTGTTCCCTCTCCTAGCACTCCTCCTTGCAGTTCGTTCAAGTTGCACAGCATTCACACATTGTTTTTATTTCATAAAAATAGAACTTTTAAGGTGTCCTTATCTACAGCATTGTAAACGCCCATGTTAAGATCGACAGGAATAATGAGGCATCCATAGTGTTAGGTCTAAAACTTCTGTGAGTGTTGGGACTTCAACCAGAATTACACCGTTTACAACACACGAGAAATCAACTAGATAGAGAATTGATGGCAAAGGGGTCAGCCACGTGTGGTGTAATTGGTTCTAATCCCATCACAGCTCTGCTCTCCAACCCATACAAACCAGTCTACCAGCCACTGGCCAATCGGAACACTAATGAATTAGTCAATTTGCCCAGTCAGAGTACAGATTAATCAACCAACCATACTAGTAATAAAGCACACTGGAACCTACCTATCAGAGCTTCAGCATCCCGCTGTTCACTCAGACGTATATTAAAAAAATTAAGCCTGTGTGTGCTTCTTTGCTTGCCATCAAATAGGTTGCCCAGACAACGAAGCTCTCTCAGTGGCACCAGATACCAAGCCTAGCTTGTTTTGCTTTTGCTTCTTTGCCACAGTCCTTAAGATGTCGGGCCACTTCTGAACAAAGCGTCCCTAACTTCCAGGTCATCTGGGTGTACTGGGTGAAATTTTTCTATTTTTATCGATCGCGAAAGGCTTTCTTCTTATAAGCCTAGATTAAGAAGGATCCATATGTTCTTAAACGTTTTGGCAATTAAGCCACCGTCTTTTCCTTATATATTCTTATTGATTGATATCTCAATTTGTCCTTTAATATCGGTGGTTGTCACCAGCATATTTAAAGGATTGAATGTTTGGGGAATTGAAGTTTCTATAGGAACATACCTAAAGTAAAATCAAATTCGATCGTGAATGAAATCAGTTTTACTCTTAATCTAGATTTTCTTTGGCAAATGCGTTTCTTTGAATCATTAAAAGTACCGCCAATTGTCTTTACCAATCCCTCCAGATAACATTTTGAAATAGGCCTGCATTGTTCTAGATCTGAAATTGTCTGATGTGAGACACGTCAGCTAATTGTTACGTGCAAACCTTCCTTGTTTTGTCATAGGCATAGGAAACGCTAGTGAGATGGAGGTAGAAAGGTCGATAACATAATCAACGAATGTATTGAGAGGGCATAGATAACCTTTAGTCTTCTGCTTTCCATCGATTTTGGGATAAGTATCACCAGCATATAGACGATTAGCTGAAAGGTATTCAAACTAATCTTTGTTATCATATTTGAATTTTTATTATTTACCGCCAAATTCAACTCATTATCAATAATAATAAGGTAAAAATAAGTCAACGACTCTTGGCGGGTTCACGCTAGGATGAATTCCTATATATACGTAAAGTGGTTAGAAATGGGGTAACTTCGTAGTCAAAAGGGGAATTGGTCCCCTCCAGTATTTTCCTGAACCCACTTTTTCTCAAATATGTTACTTATCCAAACATGTACAACGCTATAGGTTTCTCGTTCTTTAGAAACAGCGTTTGATGAAATGTTTTTGTCTTTGGATAACTAGCGCACCAGATCGCTGTAAAAAGCTACCTTTCACGTCCTTCAGTTACAGTCATACTGTAGTACAAAGTTCCTGTACTATTATTACCTTTGGACAGCTTGTATGGTATTTTTGTTTCAGTGTCTCCTGCAACGCCATTGATGAAGTCCCCATTCATAACCACAGTGCATCATAAAAACGATTGATCATTTTCTGGGTGAGGCTACCATAAAATGATCAAATTGTGATATATGTGATCTAATCTAATCAGTGCACATCTAATGATGACATGTTAATTTCAGCCAACAGCTCTCAGACAGACGGCTCGTGAGTCATTCCTTTTCTGCCCAATGATATGTTTTGTCTACCTAGTGGGGTACTAATTGGAGCACTTTGCTCCAGGGAGCAGCTTGCGGACTGCAATGCCACTGCTTAGAACCCTCCCAATTATGAGAATTTCACAGCATATAATTAGTTAAAAAGATTTGCAAAAGATAGCACCATTTTGCATCGAAGTAATCTAACATGAAAAATGCTTTCCCCTCCACTGAGAACCCTCCGACAGATGACAACCCCAGGTGCAAACTGTCCCAGGCACGTCACTCTACCGATCAAACTCAACAATCTGAACTTATATAAAATACTGGGGTGGCATCATTTCTCCTTATATGTATATATGTATTTGTTTCTGAAAAAAAATATTTCTTTGGACAATTTGCTAAACATGGGAATAGGCTACTGTATCTTTCAGTCCAGTTCAATGTAACGTACTAGAAAATTTGAACACATTAATTACATGGGTCAGATACCTATTTACACGCTATTATTTCTCATCTTGCTATTATCAGAATTCAGACCTTTCCTAAAAAGGAAAGGCAAAATTCTCGCTTACAACCCTCCACAAGCCACAGATTTAAATGCACACAGTAATTGACAGCAATCCCTTATCATTTAACTGGGTTTATGTACGGTTATAGAGCAACACCCAGTACTTACTATCCCCTTACAAAGTGATTTTAGAGTTTTGTCGTACTTTCTAAAAGTACAAATTTCTTCAAATTGCTAATGTTAAGATGCAATACGCATACCCTGAGAACATTTCTTTTCTGCAAATTCGGGACCAATTATGGGCAACAATGTGCTTGGCACGCTACTCGTCAACTGATGGTGTGGCTCTCGCTTAGACAGAATCACACATTGGCCATTCATAATCGCCCCCTCCAACCCAATCTTTAAATCTTCCTGGGATTATGATTGCTGAATCGATAGATAGATAAACTGCCATTTGCGACTTAAAAAAACATACCTTAATCTCACTGGAACGCATGAGATTTTAACGAGTCTATAACTTAATCAATATAATTGCAAAAATAGTATTGCAAAGGGATATAGAAACTTGGAAATAACTGCATGATTTTTCTTTAATGTGAAACCTAATTAAACTGTAACATCATGATTGCCTTCAATCATGGAACTGGGACGTAAGACCTCACCTAACTAACTAACTTCAATCATGGCATTCCAGATAATAAGTGTTTTGACATTTTGACATTTATATCGCGGTAAAACTTTTCTCATTGTCTATAAATGAAAAAAACAATTACAAGTTACATATGATCCCGTATTTGTTCAGTTTACTACATCATCTAGTGAGAAATATTGTTTTCTCTATCCGCAGCAATTGGAGGAGGATTACTGCATTTTGCATATTACATGTCCTTTCTTGATCATTTTGATGATAAGTTCCCCGTTGCACTGTCTTCAAGAGAGATTGGAACTTATGTAGGCGTAGCATTGATGCCTGCTCTGATGGAATATCTACGATCCACGTACGGTTTGCAAGGATCCTATTTGGTGTTGGGGGCGATTGCGTGGAATTGCATTCCATGTGGACTTTTGCTAAAACATCCTCCTGGTAAACCCACTACGCACTCTCTCGTTGTGGAGTTGAAACTGATTTGTTGTGCGATGAACTGTTGTCGTGTTGAGAATAACTCTCCATCATGTTCGAAAGACAATTTTGGACGCGTTCTTTTAGAGAAGTTTACGAGCTTCGTTAAATTGTTCAGCTTAGCACCTGCTATAGCGCATCCTAGATTCGCAATATATCTGATCTTGCATTCCATGCTGTACTACACTTTGGCTGCATGGGCTCTTTATCTTGTCCCTTTTGGAGTATCCACTGGCTTGTCGCAAACAATCGCTGTATACCTGTCAACAGCAGGAGGACTTGGTGGCTTTGTGGGGAAAGTTCTCGCTATAGTTTTGTTTCACTTCGATAAAATGAACATTTTCTTGGCTGGTGTGTTTCCATCAATTATTTGCTGTTTTGGCTTAGCAGGATACACGCTTACGACAGATTACATCTGGTTGCTCATTTTTTCTTCCATTTGCGGTTTCTCAATAGCTTTGGCGGACTCGGCATTGAGTGCTATGCTTCCTTTGTTTGTATGTGATCTTCATCTGAAACAAGCATCGGCACTAAGTTATCTTTTCGGAGGAGTTTGCATGCTACTTGGTGGAATTGTATCAGGTAGGAACTTAGGTTAACAGATGACCGGTCCTCGTTTTTTGCTGGAGTGTCACGGTTCATACACATGTATGCTTGTATAAGTCTTTGCTTGTTTTGCTACACATACGGCACCATTGTTTTAGTATGAAGGCAAGTTTTCAACCTGAAATATCGCAATGTTCATTACTTGCGATAGTCAATCGGTAAGATTATTTATTAATACCAATGCAGTATATCGACTCGTATTCGAAAGAGGTAATGATAATGTCAGTAGGGAAAAGTTTGTTGTGATTAAAATGAGAGGTATGATGCACCTGTAAAGATACAGTGAAACATATTTACCCCTATTGCACAAATTTGCGGTGCACTAAATTGAACTCTACCAGTGTCGTCTTAAGGGGAGGGTTGGGCCATACCTCCCCGTGGTGGATACCTCAAAAAAAGCGAAATTAATGCTTTACACAGAATATTTCAAATTGATTCCATGAGAAATTGTTCACCATAAGTACTACGTAATATTCTATAATTTTGGCTAATATCATTTGTTCCGAGCGTATGTTGTACGTCCTTGAAGCCGTTTTTCACGTCATTTACGCTACACTATTTAGTGAAAGTAGTTCTTAAGCTATCATATCGTATGTGGGATTTCGAGTCTTTACCGACTCGTTACTCTTCGCAAGAATTTCATACAAACGTGTATGATTTTTCTTCCAAGTTTAATGAGAATTACAAATTGTTGCCTATGATCAACTTGAAATGGGCGCTCTTTAAGTCATCGTAACATCTTACCGTGGCTGTAAATGTTTCGAGAACCCATTTCGGCTGATATTTTTGTGAGTTTTCTTCTGTAATGCACTGAAAACTGTCTGCACAAAAAAAGCTAGTTGTTTTTGTACTAGCATGACTGAAAATCTAGCTGTGTTTGTCCTAAGACAAGAAAACCTAGTTTTTCTTGTCCGGCCGGACATGAGACAGCTACAACTGTCTACCGAAATATGTACGTGATGCAGTAGAAAATTTATACTTAATTTAATCCTTACAGAACATGCTGGGCTGCATATGCACAACAAGTGACAGGTTGCTGTTACAACTTGTGCATCACTGAAAATCTTTACCAAAATAGTACATTACATACATGACACACAGATTTCAATTGTAGTATTGCCATATGTAAGTCAAAAAGGAAAACTCCAGAGCTCTATTTCATAAAAGTTAGGAATATTCTCAAAATTAAAGTTCCTAGACCGCTTAGGAACAATTTGTCCGAAATTAGTCCTTTCTTCAAATATTTAGGGATAAATCAAAAGTGACATTGTTTTTATTTATGAATTTCCTGCCAAATCAATTAAGAACATTCTAAATTTACCAAAGATCATTCTGAATTCTACGAACAACTTCAGCATGAAGATAGGAATGAATTCTTCCTAAGTCCAAGATAGGAATATTCCTAACTTTTATGAAATAGAGCCCAGGCTACATTCCAAGAGCTTTCATATGTGCACGTTAACCGACGAGAAATATTCGTGTACATTCTGTGATAAATAACTGTTATAGATACGGTTCCATCTAGAAGAGCCGCTATATGTTCATCGTTTGGTAGGCTTGCCACAAGAGGCAACTCTCCCTCAGTTCTTCTCTTTAGCAGCCGTCTTGAAAATTAAAAATTAAACACAAACAAACAGTCGAGAGATTACAAAATGAGGATGGCAAGTGATATATTTTACAGAACATAACTAATAAGGTAGGCTTTATCAGTAATACTTATTGGAATGTTTAAAAAATTCTTCGGGTCAAGTGTTCCTTTTACCTTGGTATGCTTTTTTCATTTCTTTCAAGGTGCCATTTTGGAGCTGTTATCATCCTCTTATATGTTTGGAGCCATGTTTGTTATCAACGTCATTATCTGCCTTCTTTCTGTCGGTCTGTTGTGGATATAAGTGTATTATCTAAAAGTGAGCAAGTAAGATACACGTATGTATTGTAACTATTAATTGGTAAAGGACTGAATGAATAGAAAGGAGAAATTTATTAAGCAAGTTCAAACGCTAAGAATATGATAAAAAAAAAAACTGCCAACGTTTTTCCATTTACTTAAGCAAATGGGATTTATGTCAATATTACATGCATTGCCATGAATAAATTAACAAGAACAAGCTATCCCCAATAGCTTTGCAATTGCTAGTTGGAAAAGGGTATACCCGTGCAAAACTCACATTATTTTTGAAATGTCCTCACACAGAGCTAAACCTTCCTAGTAGCTGTTTAGATTAATGACTACATTTCTTCAAGAATGACAGTGTGCTGAACCCAGCTACGGTATGAATGAGAAAATCAATCAGCCTCCTTACGGTACTCTGGAAATTTCATATTGCATGCCAACCATTGTTGTATCTCAGGCCGGTAGACAGGCGGAGACAAAGGGGAAGTACCTCTGTTTAGACTACGGTAATCCCTTGTTAGAAAGTTGGGCGTAAAATAAAATTTTAGCATTTGATTTGACAAAAGCTTTTCTATAGTTACAAAAACTTATTCGAGACATTTATGTTGTCGGTCTATGGTGACTGTTCATTTATGTAAACCATTTGCAAAGAATATTCAAATAATAAGTATTAAAACAGATTTTCCTCTTTTTGTCAGTCATTTGTTTGCAACTAGCTGGTGAAATTCTATTTCAAAGTTCGTAAAGATACAATAACTGTGAAGTGTTTGGTGTGCTCTTAGTCCGTTGTAAAGGTCAGCTGGAAGATCTTTGCTTGTACCCCCATTTTGTTGTCACCTTGGAAGTTAGTGGGTTTTCATGCTAAGTTTCACCATTATCGTACTTCTGGACCACATTATGAATCTTTGGGGATCCCTTCTCTGTCCACAAATACACTCCAACTGCCCTGACGAAGCAACATCACAGATCTTTCCTGCTCTATTGTGGAAGACTACGGCTCTGTGTGGAAGAGACTGGGAAAATTGCCACTGGGCAGGGAAAATTTGTCGCATTTCGTGCATGTATGTTTATATAATAAGGATTTCTTGAGGAAATCAGGGGTGGGCTTTAAATGCTTTTAAGTGTTGTTCACCCATATTACCCACTTGTAGTGGCACAACTGGTTACAAAGAATTGTATTTTTGGTGATCCCCGTCTCTTTTGCACTGCCTGTATCATCTCCCCCTCACTGCTTTAAAATGCCAGCTTGATCAAAACGGAACCAACTTGAACTGGTTACAGCTGAAAATAGGCTGACCGGGTAGTAATCAGTGCTGTCAATTGTTTAATCAACAACTACGAGCTGCAACTCCCAGCATAATTCATAGTAAATTAAAATACGAACCAAGCAACAGATAACTGTCTGAATGTAGTGGTGCAAACAGTACAAGAGAGCGATATATGGGACATTTCCTAAATAACTCCAAACATGTTATAAACTAAATTTACAAATGTTGTTTAGTGCTAACGTTCAGTTAAGCAATTTGTCATTGACGAAAAAATTTTAGAAAACAGAGCCGTACAGCGGGCGAAATCTCTAGAGGGCAGTTCATGACACTTTTTAAGCGTGGTATCTAGTGGAGTGCCTATAGCTAGTTGACACAATGGCAGACCCTTCTTTTTTCAGCTGCGAATGGATAACATCATCCTAGAGGATTCTGGGGTAAAGGGGTGAATGTAAGGCCTGGCTTAGGTGCAAAATTATGCTACCGTTAGCAAAGTCTTGAACTGATTATATCTTTACAAATTGTCACTATTTAGTGATATTCTTCCTTTCTGTTGGGGGAAAGGCTAGAGGTCATGTTTAAGAAGAGGGGACGACACCGTACTCTAAGAGAAATGTTTGTCTATATGAGGTGGCGTGGATGAAAAATGGCGCTACGTTTGTTAAAGCTTCATAAAGCGCAGAACTGATTATATGTTCAGAAATAAACATTGTTTAGCAATTTCGTTTTATTCTGGTAGGGAATGTCAACTGGCTAAGGAGAGGAATGACACCTTTACTCTTTGGCGCTTCCTGCATCCAAAATGGTAACTTCTTTGGTATAGCTTTAAAAAGATTACATGGGGAACTCCTCGGAAAAATTTTGGGGGAAAGAACCGTTATATGCAATTCCACATGTTCTTTGGGCCTTGGAATCGTAAATAGGAAAAGTGAAATTTTCAGCATTTCAGTATTTTTACTCAAGTAGACAAATTTCCATGTACATTTTGGAAATCTCAAGGCGAATTGTTCCCTGCCCCTGCCCCCACCGCTGGCTACTACCCTGGATAAGGAATGGTATAGCCCTCTCAAAACTGATATACAGTTAAAAAAAAATTCCGATTTACAGACACCGTCAATAATGCCAGGATTAATGTCTTCATTCAAGAGACTTTTTAAACAAAACAACTCATTATCTGGTAGTTTGCCTAATTCATTGAAATAGAATGATATCTTTGAAAATCATGTGACAGTTACTGTAATAAATGAACTTCAGACAGCGGAGAATTTCTTGTCTGCATATGCATTTGGGCCGAGTCAAGCTTGGAGCGGAATTTTATTTGTCCAAATTACGTTACTTCTTTTTTGTACACATGACCATGTTGTGAATATTATGTCCCTTGCTCTTAACACTTGTGCAAGAGCCTGCTCGCATTCACGTTGCTTTGAACGCAGACAATTGCCTGTCTTTTATGATTTGGTAACAATGTGTGGGCCTTTTACATCTGAGCAGTTTTTTCCTTGCTTTGAGACACTGAATGAAGGGCAGAATCCGTATATTGAAAAGAGTATTTGGAAAATGATGTACCCAACCATACCTTTGTCTGTTGGAAACAGAATCTCATGCGTGTTCAAAAATCAAAAATCAAAACAAAAAATCTTGTTAAACAAACTGCCATAGTCCTTACTTACGGAAAGCAAACTGGAAGAATTCTGATAGTGACAGCTAAATAGGCGCGGTACAACACAATCTTTTCTTTGTTTTTTTACTTTCTTACATATCATATTTTAAAGGCAGTGCAACAAATATAAGAGTAAGAATCACTTTATTCATACAACCAGAAAGCCCATAGGCTTAGTATTTTCTTGCTGAGTGGGGTTGATTTGTTGCACAGAGGTTTATCCCTCAAATTTATACTCCTTGATTATATAATTTTACGATGTTTTCACAATTTGACCTCTGCTGACCTCATATGGCCTTTGGACCCCACCAAAAGTAAATAAAAATAAAAAAGAAGAACGTGCCTTAGGAGGGATTCCTACCCGGACCGTCTGCGTGAGAAACCGAGCTCTAATCCACTACGCCACCAACGAACTCGTTAAGCGTATGGTATTTCTAACTATATTGTAGCTCAGCATCCTTTTCACGTGTTTATAATTAGTTAATTAAATTAGTATTATTACTGTCACAGTTATGCTTATGAAAGAAAAATATTGTTCTCTATAACGTTATTTTCGAAATGGTAGAAAAATTCAGACCTAACTTTTCGTTGGTCACGAAACGCCGGACACAATTTGGAGGTACCGCCCACTGTTTAGTTAACTAAGTATTTGTAGTTGCACCTCTAATGACCTCATATGACCTTCGACCTCCATCAAACTCATAGGGTTCCCTCTCTCTTTAAGTAACAATTCTATATACCAAGCATGAAGAGGATCCATTATCCCTGTCTTGAAATATCGTGCCTTTTCAAGGCTTTCGGTTTTTGACCTCTGATGTCCTCAAATGACATTTGACCTCCGCAGAAAATACTAGGTTTCTTAACTTAAATATGATAAAGCTATATATCAAGTAAGAAGATTGTCTATCATTGCTGTCTTGAGATATTGTGTAAACAATTAGTTCTACGAAATTACGTATCTAAACCTTTGAACTTTACCAGAAACATATAGGGCTCATATTTTTTACTATAACGCAGCCACATGCCAAAACGCTTTCATGCTTCCTGCCTAGAGATATCGTGTTTACAATGTTTGCGGTTTTGACCTCTGGTGACCTCGCATGACCTATGACCTCCACCAAAAACAATAAATGATTATTCTTTATCCAATTATGAAAGTTATCCATCATTGCTATCTTGAGATATCGTGTTTACAAGCCAAGTGTAACAAACACACATACATACACACACGCACGCACACACATACACAAACGCAATCATGAATACATAGGTTTCTCTTTTAACAGAAACCAAAAATTGGTTACTAACTAGACCAGAGGTAGTTAGTAAGTAAATAATGATAATGATAATGATTATAGCAAAACTTGGACGATGATGATAATAATGGATCATCTTGGACTTCGAGCTCAGAACAGATAGAGTTATAACAGTAAGAAAACCAGATCTAGACAAAAGCAACGAAAGTCGATGTGGCCGTCTCGTCAGACACAAGCATAGAGAGGAAAGAACCGGAAAAGATCGAGAAGTGCCAGGACCTGCTGCTCGAGTTTCAGAAGATGTGGGACGTAGAAACCAGAGTCGTACCAGTGGTTGCCGGGGCACTGGGTTCCAGTTCGATAACTTGGATAACCGTTTGCAAGAAATACCAGGTACACACAAAGCTCCCGACATCCTGAAAGCTGCACTTCTATGGTCTGCTCACATTATCTGACGATTTCTAGACCTCACAGACTTCAGATAGGAATCCGGGATCTAGGATACAAGCAGAAATGCAGAAAGAATCAACCGAGAAAGGTTGTGAAAAGAATAAATAATAAAAAATATGATGATGATGATGATGATGATGATGATGATGATGATGATGATGATGATGATGATGATGATGATGATGGTGACGACGACGAGAATAATGAAGACTACGACGATAGCGCCTCGACGACGACGACGACAACCACGATGATGATAATGATGCTGATGATAATGATGACGAAAATAAGGCTACTGTTCCCTACGTCGTGTTATGGGTAGATTTTCTTTGCTAACTAATGAAAGACATAAATAGACTAATACAAACTTAATACTCTTTAACGTAGTATTACCACACACAATATGAAAAGTTTAAAGCAAGTATACCAAAATTCCAAGCCCTCAAGCATGCATTCAGGCACATGTATTTTCAGAGTGTAAAATTAGTTAGGTCCTTAGTAAGGCTACAAGAATTACAATTTTTGGACACTCTCTGGTTGGTTACTTGTCACGTTAGTATCCCATCGAGACCAAGCAGGTTGCTAGGCTTTCCCAGTCTCAAGGTTGTTCCTATAATCGTTGTATAATGCATTATTTATAATGAAGTGGCTGTTGCATTAACAGCATTAGCTAAAACAAATTTAGGACTCTTCAGATATGTCTTTGTAAAACTGGTTATTGCACTTGTTCTGAAAGTAATCTAAACGATACCGTCACACTGGTAGCCCAGTGGTAAATTTTGTAGATCAGTAACGGAACCGGATAGCTTACTAGTATTTTGTGGATACGGGTTTCGGGGATTTAAACTCAGTATAAGTTGTGGCTTTGTCTGGGAGGTGTAGAAGGGATATTATTATTTGTTAAATTTGAGGAGGATGTTGAAGAAAAACTAAAGTTACTATCAAGATTGGGATTCTCTTCTTTAGGGATGATCATTGATTCTGTCTTCTTGTACGAAAGGTAAGATGTGTAACAAGCAATGCCTCCTTACCTATTATGTACACCCACAATTACACAGATTGATGCACAAATGAATTAACAACAGTAACTGTTCGTTTGTTCGTTTTCATGAGAAATAATTTGGACGAAGAGGTTACACAGAACATCTAGTCATTAAATATTATATGACTTAAAGAGTTTATTTATTACAAATATTATTGAAAGGAAACCCTAAAGTAAACAAAATTTTAATAAAAACTCAGTAAGCCTTCCTATGTAACATCGCAGTTGTGTGATATTTGCTTACAGTTACACTTCTAGCCACGTTGATTGATTGCATTCATTCATTCATAGAAACATACTGAAATAATACCAACATATCGTAACCGCAATATATACGTATACGTACGAATTATTTCCGAAAAATTTCATATTACCCTTCACTACTTCAGAAACCGAAGCAGTAACTTCGTCTTTTATTTGCTTAATAGCAGAGGCAACCTGTTTCTTTTCTATGAGATCAAACCAGTTGTACCTCCCTTACAAAAAATTGTGTGGCAAAAGTTCCAATACCAGGCGCAGATCCAGACATTTCGAAAAGGGGGGCTGAAAGCCCCTTGAATATTCTCCTAGATTAACATTTGCAAATTTTTGCGTATTTGTTATTGCTGATGTGGCGAAAAAGGGGTGTGGCTGAGACCGGGAACGCGCCCCTTGGATTCGCGCTTGAACACCTTATGTGAAATACTGTATCGAACTGTGCAAAACTATGGTGGGGTGTCGAGAGGCGTGAAATTTCTTTGATTTTTTGCGTGACAATGTGTGTCATTAATAAACAGTTGACACACTTTCACAAACTGTCATGCATTGGCCAGCATTTTCACAGTTTGGAGATGAGGAAATGTGTGGAAAATCGAAAATCACGCTTTGACACATGTAACAGAAGGCAAACTGGTGTAAAGCAGGCAAAGTGTGGAGATATGTGGAGATGTGTGGTGCTGAGTAAAGTAAATTCAATAGTTCGATTTCGTTCACTGGCCTTGCTTGCCACACTTTGCCCTGGTTTGCCACAAGTGTCAACTTTGACCCAGATTTCAAGGTGTGACAGTCATGCAGGGAAAAGTGTTGTCCTGTGTGCCAGATTGGTTCCAATACCACATGTGTCCCCACGCATAACCAAACTTTGTATGTACTTTCATATGTTCTGCCACACGTGATTACGTGTGTTCACATGTGGCATGCCACACTTTTTTGTAAGGGCTATGAACCCAGCTTAAGACGTAATTCGCAAACCCATGGTACCGTCAACGTAACCCATGAACTATGTAAAAACGGTAGAATACGATCGGGGAACCTATCAAAGTAATATTCTTGGGAGTATCGGAGACTTGATGTAATCTGCCATTTTGAAGACCCTCTTGAAAAGTAAGAATGAAAAAGTCAACCAAATTGTACTGTTACTAACCATTTCATTAAAAGTTTATCTGCGTAGCAAGCATTAATCCCGCTATTTTTTAAAATGTAAGTTAATGACCTTTCAGGAAATTTCTTTCAGCAGTTGGAGGCTCACATTCGTGGTAGACAAGCACATAGCCAGGAAAGGTTCAGGAGGGGAGATAGCTTGCATGAGTTGTATGAGTTGAGGGACAAACTTTTTTTAGGAGGCGAGATTTCTGAAGAGCTTTATAGGCAATAATATTTTTTATTTCTAGGAGACAAGAATTTTTAAAGGGATCGCACTTTGTCCCCCTCCTCGGTTACACGTTTCTTACGAGAGTTTAGGTTATCCAACAGTTGCCATATCAATATATAAGACTTGGAAATGGAGGGTTTGTAGAACAAGAGTAGACTACTCTGTATTTTGGAAGGAGACTGCGTCACAGGAAAATGCCCTCTAGAAAATTAAAAATAGTTACCATTGATTTAACGTATCTCGTGCCCGTGAAAAAATCTCTCTGCAAGATTGTCTCCCTCGTTACCTTGTCTGGTCATATGCGTGGATTATTGCCTTTTGTATAAGAAATGATTCAATAGCTTTTATGAGTAGGTGTGAGGAGGGTAGACGGTGCCATTATCTGACGTTACACTCAGTCGGTGAACTTAGCACATTTTAAAGGAAGGCCAGAAATCATCGTGCTTGATTTTATGTGAAAGTTTTCCATACATTTTAAATTACCGGTATTGAATAGTATATCCGTTGGTTCTTAAAAGCAAGCTAGACTGGTTTCCCCTGTCGTGCTCATAAAGATGGCGCAGCTTCGTCTGTAGCAAGTCCTTGTTCGCAGTATTACACTCTAAATGCAAAAGAGTGAAATTCACTCCAAAAGAGACTGTAGTTTGGGACCACTCCAAGTAAGAGTGAATTTCACTCGGGGTGGAGTGAAAAATTCACTCCACATAGAGCGATACCTCACTCGCATGGAATGATATTTGGCTCTACTTCGAGTGAATTTTTCACTCCACCCCGAGTGAAATTCACTCTTACTAGGAGTGGTCCCGAACTACAGTCTCTTTTGGAGTGAATTTCACTCTTTTGCATTAAGAGTGTAGATTAAATATTCGTTAATTGCTTCTACTAAAGCATCAAGGTAAGTATCGTCTGAATCTACTTCTTCGTTTTCCTAGAACTCGTTAAATTTGATTTAACGAGGAAATGTTTAGATTTTTTGACCTTATGTAGGTAATGATAGGCTGTTTGGGCAACAGTTTAGATAATTGTGGGTTTTGAACGATGAAATGCTAGCTTTGGTTAAGGCAAGTTTATTATGAAGGAGCTTTACTTTAGGGGGCAAACAAGTTTAAGGACCAAACCGTATCGTAAAAATTGCAAGAATCTGGCAAAACAGAAATTACTCGCAAGGGTGATAGAGCTAATGGAATAATTTTGTCTTGTTAGACTTTCATGAAAAAATCATTGCTTAAAAAATATCGAGCACAAACGAGGCAACACATAAAAACACCTGTTAGCTATAATGAATTTGTCAACCCAATATTTAAATTAAGTTGGGTGCGAAAGAATAGGCTCACTCAATTGAATGTGAAAAACAAAATTTAAATATTGGAATGAAAATTTCGTTGTAAGTTGGAAATTGTGTAAAGATATTATACTCTTCTAAGCCTTCACCAATTTCGCGATAAGTAGATGGCAGACTCTAAATGTTGTAAGGGTGCTTTATTTGTACATGTTGCACTCTGGAAAAGTTGAGCAAAAAATTTTAACCAACACTGGATACATATGTATACGTTCAGTAGCTGGGTAAAGTTTGCTCAACAACAGTTAGTGATGCATCCCCATGTGATTGGGTAAAGTCTCCACCCATAGTAGGTCAACCAATACATACAGTTAGGCAACTCATTACCCAACATTGGTTCATTCACATAACTAAATTACAGTGTTTCCACTCACTTCTGGTCTATTTGCCACAGTTGGTTGGGCGATTTCTCACCCATCCTTACAAAAAAGAGTGTGGCATGACGCATGTGACCACACGTAATCACGTGTGGCAGAGCATATGAAAATACATAAGGAAGAAAGTGTGCTATGTGTGGTGACACATGTGGTATTGGAACTAATCGGACACACAGGACCACACTTTTCCCTGCACGATTGTCAAACCTCGAAATCTGGGTCAAAGTGGGGAAAACTGTGCCAAGTTGACACATGTGGCAAACCAGGGCAAAGTTTGGCAAACAAGGGGAGTGAACGAACTCGAACTATTGAATTTACTTTACTCAGCACCACACGTCTCCACACCTTGCGTACTTTACCCTAGTTTGCCTTCTGTTACATGTGTCAAAGCGTGATTTTCGGTTTTTCCACACATTGCCTCATGTCCAAACTGTGGAAATGCTGGTCAATGTATGGCACTTTGGAAAAGTGTGTCAATTGTTTATTAATGACACACACGTTGTCACGCAAAAATCCACAGAAATTTCACGTCGGTCCGCACCCCACCCTATTTTGCACAGTTCGACACAGCATCTCACGTGTAGTATTGGAACTTTTCCCACACAAGGTTTTGTAAGGGCAATTTTTGGTAAATGAATAAAGTCATACTTGGCTGTTTTCGCCTAATGTTGGTCTATTATTGTAGTAAGCTGAGCAATTTGCTATCAAATGTTAGTTAATGAAGCTAATCAAGAATAATTTTTACAAAATGTTGGTAACTTCTTACAGGTAAGTTGGCAAATTGAAGCCCAACATTACATAATGAATAGAACTTTGTTGGGAGTTAAACCCAATGTTGGTTGATCTGGACATTTGTTCGAGCATACTTTTTCCCAGTATGGTATGATTAAGATAATTGTAAGGACAGTGTAATTTAAAATTGAAAAATTGTGCCAGCAGAGTAAAAATTATCACAAAATGTGTTACTGAACTTTCCTTTTAATGATAAGCCCAGCTTCACAAATCTCCACAATAGCTAATATATAACGTTGCGACAAGCATATCTTGCTTGCAGTCATCTTGAAACTTACTTTAAATCATGTCTCAATAAAGTCATCACAAAAATCCTAACATCAAGTTGAAACTTTGGATTCGCTTTGTAAGTATGTGGTAGTTGAATGAACGTTGATGCACAACATTACCTAGAATCTTTTATTTCTTTCAAATCTTGGATAAAATGAACATGAATACCCATACATACAATTGTTTTTGCTAATTGACCCTTTCAAAAGTAGCAATGTGTTTCTCACTCACTGGATGATTTGGTTCTAAAAACATAAACACTAAAACAAGAGCTTACAATAAAATGTTAAGCTGTCATAATTTTATCAGAATAATGAACATATAACTACAAGTTGAAATTAAAATACAAGACATATGATTAGAAAAGGATAGATTGATTGCCTCATTTCTCTTTCAATGGTAAGAGCTTTTAGTACACAGGTTTATAAATGTGATCCTTGATATTAACATAAGCAAGATCAAAAACACTAATCTGTAAACATCAAGGAAAGTTAATAAATGTTTTACATGAGCAAATAACTAATTTAGCTGTAATCACAAAACCACAAAACAACAAATACTGCCCGTAGTCTATGCATGTTAAAATAAAAAAGATGACATCTGAAGAAATCCAAGAATGTTACTATTTGAGTCAAGACAAAAAATTTATCAAGTGTATGCTAGGCAACATGTAATGTTAGTCTTGTCATTTCTACGTTAACATTTAGTTTATTGATAACCTTGACAAACCGTTGTTGTAAGCTGTTCTATCTAAGCTTGAAAGAGGGCTTAATAAATAGGACCATTGTTCTGGGGAGGGTTCGAAGAATCGGGATCCTCCTCCTTTTTGAAAGTCTTTGAATAGTTTAGCCTCAATAGATGCAATTTGACACGTTTTTGTGTAATTTTGATATGTTTTTAGCAAACAGCTTAGTATATCATTCTGTTAGTGTTTTAAAATGTGACACTTTACCACAACCAAAGGGACTGTCACAAATGCATTCTACAGCACAGTACGTGCACATTGATTAC
The DNA here is from genome assembly GCA_029531755.1 of Holothuria leucospilota. Taxonomy (NCBI): domain Eukaryota; kingdom Metazoa; phylum Echinodermata; class Holothuroidea; order Aspidochirotida; family Holothuriidae; genus Holothuria; species Holothuria leucospilota. Next base: position 11,086,134 of record CM055979.1, read on the forward strand.
ATAACGAGCTCAGCACTGCCGTATGTTCGTTTTCTTGGTGATATGTTGAGGATAGCAAGTGCCTCTACAACGTAAACTTCTTGTGGAACGAAAATCACCGACTCGACTCAAATGTTCAAACTCTACTCTGAGTCAAGTAGGCTTGTAACTCGACCACTAGAGTCTGACAATAAAGCTCACTTATTTCATAAATGATTTCATAAGGATGCATAAACATCATTGATATACAAAACAATATTGCAAGAAATCATTTGAGGGAAGTACAAAAACCAGAAAAACTATTTACCAAGCTAGTGCAGATGCAATCGAGCTAGGAAATGTGTTAGATGTATAGGGAATGGGACGCAGAAATCTTTATCTACAAATGAAACGAGATATATACCAACAAATAAAGCATTTGAAAAAGATTGCAGTGAAGCACAGACTACATACAAAAATATACTTTACGAATGCTCTTTAACCAAGTATATAAACTTGTTAGTAAAACGGTAGTTGTCCGTTGAGATTGTTGACTGCATTTTGCTGGGAACGTCTCTATTTTACTGCAGGTAAAATTCATATTGAAGTAATATCTACATTTCTGCGGTAGCTTGGTTTTCCTCTTTGCAGGTTTCCGTGTCGAAACGTAAAGAAAACACGGGTAGAAATAACCCACAGCGCTCGGACTGTTGATGAAAAGGTATTCGCCAGTTGTAGGTTGACGAGCTCTATTAATAATTTAAGTCCCTGTCCGTTTTAGGTACATGAGGAGCACTCATCTCTTATTCAACTTATAACCTTTTCAGCGGCCAAAAAATAGAAGAAGCAAACTCTACTGATCATGGCGTCAAAACTCCGTACTGGAACCTCATTGTTACAATGATGTTGTTGAATCAACTTGTACACTGTTGGTTTACAGGCTATGCTTCGGTGTTGAGCATTCTCACAGTGTTAAAATCATTTTGTGTATACATGTGCAGTTATTCCGTAAAAATGAAAGACCCTGCAAAACGCTGTGAGACTTCCTTCTCGTCCTTGGGTGTGTTTCTGTCCGGCTGTTTCGTCGTTTGTATTTTCACGGGATCGTTCAAAGCAAACGGAGTCCTGATACACGCTGCAGTCGCTGAGTATGGAACGTCGTTCACGTACGCAGGGGGAGCTTATGTTACACAGTTTGCATTGGCTTTTATGTTTGGTAAGATAAAGTTTGGTTTACCGATTCTTTAATGCCGATGATATTTTCCAGCAGAAGTTCCAGGTAAGGAATAGATATTTGGTCTCGGGTTTAAACAGGTACCTGTCAAAACCAGTAATAACCTGTTAAAACTGAACACCAATTATCTTTTACTCAAAGTTATGGTGACATGCCACCAAAAAGAGCTGTTTTCAAGTGGCAGTTAAAGAACAAAATCCCCAATCAAAGATCCATTTAAGTTATTTCAATATCTTTTACCGTTCTCTAGATATAACTCTTCAAAGTTTGATGGTTTTTGGAGTAACTCATTGCCTATGCAAAAATAATGATGTGGAGTGTTGTACACTGTTAAGATTTCATTTGTTAGCCCTACGTATATCATCTCTTAATTACTGATCAGATAGTTTACGATTTTGTGAGCGATATTAATACGTTTCAATGAAACAATTTTAAGTTCCATAGGAAATCCCTCGGGGATACGAGTGTCCTTGAAATGAAGGTTGAAGAAACAACGGCTAACATTAGCCATATTTGATATGTCCATCTTTCACCATCACAAATTTGCATATTAATCTCATGTTTATTCATGATACAAGTGTGAAATAGAAATTGCCTTCTAAAATGATCGATATTTGATTGATTTTGATGGAAACTGAGGCTATTTTCTGGATCTTTGATGATTTTTGCATCAAATATCCAATTTATCTAATTTTCATGTCACCAGAAATTTTCTGCTTTGTTTGCTGCTGCTTAATAGCTTAGTACCCGTGGTATATCTCGTGTTTTCATTTGCGTGTAGTTTAGATGACGTACAGGACTTCTGGAATTCACCGGGCTACTTCGGATGTTCATGAATTTTTGCACGAGAAAACTTATTGGTTTATTAGAGCAAGTATACCTTTACCTGGCAATTAAAGCTGGAACACTTTGCCCCGAATCTAAGAAGACGCATGGCCCTAATCGCATTACGAAAAGCCCTTTAAATTATGAGAAATAACACAATAGGAGATAAAGTTATGTATGTTTGGGTGATCAGCTACGCCTTTAGAAGATCCAACAAGGAATTTTATAACCATCTAAACTTTAGTCTTATTTGTGAAAATTTGGGAAACGGTTTTATTTTTCTTAATTCAGAAAATCTTGTAGATACGTGCACTTTTAAACTCAGCCTAAGTAAAAACTTTACAAGGTGATATTGAAAAAAAAAGATGTTAAATTCAATTTATCCTGGTGACAAACACTTTAAGAAAAATTGGTTTCTAAGGGGAACAGAACAAACAGCATCGCCAATCCCATAGATATAATACATACTTCTAGTATGTCTTTTATGCAAAACAGAACAAAGAGGGAAGTTCAATATGAACAGGGAGTTGTTACTTTGACAAGGGACCCAATTGAAAATTATCTTTATTCTAATTCTGTTTGATCCTATTTAGAGTGAGGAGATAATCATTAAATGGGCGATCATTAGACTGTAGGGCATCCAATTCAATGAGAGAAGATTAAGCTGATGTTTGAAAATAAACTTGAGGGACTGCTTTTTCTCTTTAAGTTTAAATCTCCTTAGACATCTAGAAACGCAGTCTTAATAGTATTTCAGAATAAACTACCAGATAATCAAGTTTGCAAATAGAGAAGAGAATTTAATGGGGAAAATAATTCTGAAGGAAAAAAAACTTAATGAAACCCTGCTTTAATAAAGCTAACCCGTAAAGCGCGGAACGCCCAGCAAAAAGTTAAATGTGAATCTTTATGCAATGACAGGCCCAGTGGCATTCGGTTCTCCTGTCCTCATGTATACATAACACCACCTTAGGTCTTGCACAGTCATAGTTTAAATCACCCTAGGCTTCATGAAGAGACACGTTGCAAGACATGTCAAAATTTGCAAGGTCCGGGGAGCATAATTTTCTTCCCAGGACGAATGGGAGCAATTACATAATTGACCCAATGGTTTCTATTGAATATTCCGAAAATCACCCCCATTCGTTCTGGAAGAAATCCCGCGGCTGGGACACTGACCTCTTTCCCCTCTGTTTATGTCACTTCAACATATTATCGTTGATAAGGTTATTTTTCTTCTTTAAGGGTTTCAGTTGTATGAAAGATAAATTATAGATGGGAGGGAAGGTCAAAGGAAATCGAAAGGAAGGCCCGCCCCTGGCCAGAGTGAATTTGGGCGACCCCCTTAGAAGATTAAAATTTATTACGATTGTCATGATTAATGCATTTAATAAAACTCCTTTCCTGAAAAAGCGTTTTCCACCCTGGAAGTTATATGCTGTATTCCCCTCCTTAGTGCGTTTTCCGGGGACTAGCCTTGAATAGTTAGACATCTTTACAGGCGTTTATAAGTTAAAACCCTTACAAAAACGTGTGCTATTCCACAAGTGAACACAAATGGGCAGGGCATATGGAAATGCATCAGGAAAAAGTGTGGTGATGAGTGGTGATACATGTGGTATCGAAACCAATCTGACCAACAAGACCACGCTTTTCCCTGCATGATTGTCACACCTTGAAATCTGCGTCAAAGTGGGGAAAGCTGTGTCAAGTTGACACATGTGGCCAACCAGGGCAAAGTGTGACAAACGAGGCCAGCGAAGGAAATGGAATGATTGAATTCACTTTACTTAGTCCCAGTGGCGTGTGCAGGATTTCGGAGGTGGGGGTCACAACCTGTGATTCCTCCGACTGACATGGAGGAGTGTCGCAAGTCACCGAAGGTGCGCCACGAGCGAGAAGCCCGAGTTTGCACGCGTGGGGTCTAAGAGCCCGCCCTAGGTCCCCTGGCGGGGCCATTAAGCTCGTGCAATATAAGGTAATACGACAGACGTAAATTGGTTCTAGAGGCCCTATTGGTCAGGTTTTTTGTTTCAGATATTTTGAAATTTGATGTCAATGACGGAGAGTGCACGTTACTCAGAAGCCAGCTAATGAAATTCCAAACACTCCCATGAAATGAAAAAGTCTTGATAATTTATTTTGTCCTATTTAAGAGATGGTTTTCTCGTCATAGGTGAACATAATAGGTAGGGTAATTTACACGTGTGTTACTTTCAACACGCTACACGCCAGAAGGGCTGTTTCTGGTGCGTTAACCTAATAAATTACACAAGGAAAACACATGATTTGGTCTTAGAACGGTGTTAGGATTCAAAGACTTTACGAGGCGTTGACACATGAGGCGGAGTATATTATTTCGGTCAGTGGAGAAGAAGGTAATCTATAAATTAATATAGTAGTAGATTTGTAACCTAGGCTAAAATCGTGAGGTATTGGTCTCGTTAAAACTACTAAAAACCTCATTCCCCTTCTTTATTACACCAATTGCCTCAAGGCTGGATGTTGCCATTGTCCAGATCATGGCATGTGATACAGCTTGTTGGGAAGAGATAATTAATTGGCTCGGTGATGGAGATAGCCTCGGGCGTTAGAAAGTGACATATAATCCTACCCCACGAAAGTCCAGTTTTGTGGGGACGGAAATCTAACATTTTTAACGGGTTCAATACGGCATGTATTCCCTGCCAAGTAGCGTATTAAATCGGGATTTGATCCGTGCATGTGATGGCATTGTGGGGTAGACCATTGTAACACCGAGACTGGAAACATCCTAAAGTCTGGGATTGACTTTAAGTATAGATGAATGTATTCCACTACTAGTTAAATATTCCGTGTATACGGAAATATTGTCAAGGTTATCATATAGTCACTTCGGTTTATTGGTAATTCTCTATGCTTGGTAGGCTGCAGTGTGCTACAGTATGTGTCACACGCATTGACAGGTCTGTGAAGTTGATGATAGTAGGCCTACCTGCACCATGAGTCAGATATTGATAGTCTCCTGTCTGATTATTTACTGATAGGCGATCGGAAGAACTCGATCCTTTGGTAAATGACAAATAATGAAAAAAAAAATCAAGTTAACTCATTCTGTTGGCTAATTCTCAGTTTTGAGTGATCAGTGTGTCTCCTCTCCAATCTTTTCCTCTTCCCCTAACCCTTAAATCCCCCGACTGTGTCCTTTTTTTCGACCGAACTCGGAGGTGGGACGTCTGTTCCCCTGGCCCCCTTGAAACACGCTATTGCTCAGCCTCACACCTCTCCACACATTTTCACACTTTATGTACTTTACCCCAGTTTGCCAAATGTTACCTGTGTCAAAACATGTTTTTGTTTTCCACACATTGCCTCAAGTCCAGCCTGTGGAAATGCTGGCCAATGAATGGTTCTTTGGAAATGTGTAAACTGTTTATTAATGACTCACATTGTTATGCATAAATTCACAAAAACTTCACGAATCTTTAAGACCCACCTTAGTTTTCCACAGTTTGACACACGACAGTGTTTCGCGTGTGGTATGGAACTTTTGCCACAAGAGTTATTTTGTAAGGGAAGTATTAGTCAATACGAGAGTTCCCAACATTGTACCAAGTTATTCTGTCACTAATAGAAAAGCTAAGCAACATATCCCATATACCTATTTTTAATTTCAGCTGGAATTGGTGGTTCTGTTTTACGTGCATTTAGTTACCGACTTTTAGGAGTATGCGGAGGATTTCTCTACGGGTTTGGTTTCACGTGTCAAGGTATCTTTGGTACTGAACTTTGGCATCTCTTCGTTAACATGGTAGTGACCGGTAAGTGAATTTCTTCCAACAATTTCATCATTGCAGAGCCCCTAAACAATCTAATATATACCTGATGAAAGTGTTCTCGTTTCGGTAAATAAAGAACCCATTAAAAAATTTGTTTGTTAAGGTTATAAAAATTTCTGACCTTTCGTATATTGCAGATTGCACTACTTTAGAGAAAGGGGAAGAATCGCCTACAAATTACCCCCCCCCCTCCTAAGAAACCCCATATCTTATTTCTAAGATTGGTTCCCAAATTTTACTATACTCAACATTTACAAGGACTTCGAAACTTCAAACATTTTGCGGGTCTAATATCAGATCACACTGGTTCATTTCCCTATTAATTTGTGACAAATTTAACTCATTCTCAACAGTAATAAGGTGACTAAGTCACAAACTGTAGGCGGGCTCAATAGCGAATGAATTCTTATAATTAAGTAAACCGTAAGCAGTGCTGGCCTTTCGGGGTCATGAGGAGAAATCGGCCTCCTCGGGTTTTTCCTTGCCCTCACATTTCCTGAGATAAATATGTGTCTGACTTACCTAAAAATAAACAACGCTATAAAATCCTTGTTATTTTGGAAACAGCTGTGATGAAATGCTTTCGACCTTTATCACTAGCCTACCAAATTGCCGTTAAATTTATTTCCCAGTGCCCCTCAGCTGCAGTGATCGAAACTGAGTTCTTGTGTCACTATTACTTTTGGACAGCTTGTATTGCTTACTTTTTTGTAAAGCCTCATCCAACCCCTGTCAGTATTGATCAAGTCTCCATCCATAACCCGAGCGCATCATCGAAACTTCTGACCTTTTGTCTCATCAGGCTGCCATAAAAAGGACCAAATTCTAATATATGTAATCTAATCAGTGCATATCAAATGATGATATGTTACTCCACCTACTGGAAACACACCAACAACCCTTAGACGGCCCCTGAGTTACTCCATTTCTGGACCCAATAATTTGCTTTGTCTAACTAGTGGCAAACTAAGTGGAGCAGTTTGCTCCGGGGAGCAGCTTGTGGAGTGCAATACAACCAGTTCAAAGATTTGCCAAGATAGCACCATTTTGCACCTTAAGCTGTATTACATGAACAAAACTTTCCACTCCACTCAGAAACCATACATGACAACCCCAGGTGCTAACCATCCTAGGCACGTCAGTGTACTCATCAAATTCAACATTCTGACCTGACATAAAACACCGAAATGGCATTATTATTCATAATATGTATGCATTCGTATCCTGAAAAATCATATTTCCTTGGACAATTCACTAAACATTGAAATAGGATATTGTATTTTCCTGTTCAGTTCAATGCAATGTATTAGGGAATCCGAACACATAAGACCGATCACGCGTCAGATGTCTTTTACATGCTTCTATTTGGCTTGTAGTTATCATCAGAATTTCAAAAATAATTCCTAAAAGGGAAAGACAAAAATCCTTCCCTTATACCCCTTGAGAGGCAACAGATCTAAATGTACACATTTATTGACAAGCAATTCTTAATTAAAGATCTGTGACGTCCGTAGTTAACTGAGCTGAGCACTAAGTTTATGTCAGTTTGTCGAGTAACACCGAGTGCAGTTTTTTCCTTACAAAGTAGGGTTTTCTTATTTCCTTTCTGGAATCATAAATTTCTTCAATTTCGAATGTTAAGATGCAACTTGCAAGGCCTGAGAAGAGTCATTTTATGCAATCTTGGAGAAATTTCGGGCACCAATGTGCTTGGTATGCTACGTCCCAACAGGTGGTGGGGCTTGGTATAGATAGGTGTCACAAATGAGCCCTTCAATCTCTCCTCTTCCACCCAGTCTTTAAAATCTTCATAGGATTGTTTTTGTTAACTCAGTAGATAGTATTTTGTAGAGTAGTATTGTTAATGATTTTAAGAAGAGGAAAGTATTACAATTGCATGTTTCTCTTGGATTTGAAACGTGATGAAGCAGTACAAATTACGCAGTGACTCGACCATGTTATTTGAGATAAAAATCTTTTGACAAACTGTACTACCTCACAACATAATATCACGCTAAATGCTTTCTTATTGTCCATGAGTGAACAAACAATTACTAGTTACATGAGTTTTGTAACTTTTTCACTTTAATACAGCGTTTAGTAAGCAAAATTGTGTTTGTTCTATCCGCAGCCGTTGGAGGAGGATTACTGCATTTTGCATATTACATGTCCTTTCTTGATCACTTTAATGATAAGTTCCCCGTTGCACTGTCTTCAAAAGAGATTGGAACTTATGTAGGCGTAGCATTGATGCCTACTCTGATGGAATTTCTACGATCCACGTACGGTTTGCAAGGATCCTATTTGGTGTTGGGGGCAATTGCGTGGAACTGCATCCCATGTGGGCTTTTGCTAAAATCTCCTGCTGGTAAACCCTCTACGCAATCTCTCGTTGTGGAGTTGAAACTGATTTGTTGTGCGATGAACTGTTGTCGTGAGAATAAGTCTCTGTCACGTTCGGGAGACAATTTTGGACGCGTTCTTTTAGAGAAGTTTACGAACTTCGTCAAACTGTTCAGCTTAGCACCTGCTATAGCGCATCCTAGATTCGCAATATATCTGATCTTGCATTCCATGCTGTACTACATTTTGGCTGCATGGGCTCTTTACCTTGTCCCTTTTGGAGTATCTAATGGCTTATCGCAAACAATCGCTGTATACCTGTCAACAGCAGGAGGACTTGGTGGCCTTGCGGGTAAACTTCTCGCCATAGTTTTGTTTCACTTCGATAAAATGAACATTTGGTTGGCGGGTGTGTTTCCATCAATTGTGTGCTGCTTTGGTTTAGCAGGATACATGCTTACTACAGATTTCATCTGGTTGCTCATTTTTTCTTCCATTTGCGGTTTTTCAATAGCCTTTTCGGACTCGGCATTGAGCGCTATGCTCCCTTTGTATGTATGTGATCATCATCTGAAACAAGGATCAGCATTGGGTTATCTTTTCGCAGGAGTTTTCTTGCTACTTGGTGGAATTGTATCAGGTAGGAATTTAATTAGTTACTGTCGTGAAAGATGACTGTTCTTCATTTTTTTTTTTAATTTTTTCCATTTTTCTTATGAGGCGCACCGTTCATTCATATGTGCGCTTACTCTCCAAAAAAGTTGGTTAAAAAGGGTTGGGTAAAATTCAAAGTGCCCAACCTGGGCAGTTTGGCAACCAACAAAGTGGCAAAACAGATTAACGAAGTGGGTTTGCTAACCTTCAGGTTGGGTAAAGTCCATCTCTCTTGCAATATTACCCAGGTTGGTTAAAGAGAACTGATTTGTGCGCAATGAAAAGGTACTATACTATACTGCAGTATACGGACGGTACGTACGTACCTACGTACACTTGTACTCGCAGACGACCGAGACGACGACAGACTTGCTTTCAAAGTATGCAGAAAAGGACTGAGCTTTCTGAGGAGGCTCATTGTAAAATAGCCTGTTATCCTATGCGATGAAACTGTCATACACTCTTAAAAAGTTGGGTAAAATTTTCTGGGCAATGTAGAGTTGGTTAAATTTTTCACAATGTTGGGCAAAAGAACCGAAAAACCGATTGACTAACTATTCGTGAAATAATTTAAGTGAATTTCTTTACCCAACACTGGTTAAACGTATCGCCAATTAATTCTTTTAGTAACACCGATTTCTAAATTTTTACATTCACAATTAACATTTTGTAAAACGTTTACTTACACTGTGGGAATTTTTGCTACAACAATTTGAGAAAAGTGAATGTTTAAAATGCTGTGAAATGTTTATATACCTATCCCTTGAATGGAGCATTCCGAATTTTTCAAAGGAAATTTGTGTTCATCCTTTATTGTAGGTCTAATTGAAATAAATTGAAGCTGGCAATGGAGAATTCTTGCAGAAAATTATGTTTTTCAATTGTACAATGCAACATAAAAAGGAGAAATTGAAATATCGCGAAGAAAATTATATTATTAATCGTTAATAATAACAAACAAGTCTCACTGAAAATATATAACAGCCAAACCATAACATACGTTTATATATGAATTCCCAATTAGCCCCTGCTGCTTTTAAAAGTGGCTAGCTCGAGCCTTCGGCGGAGCTCCCAGGTGGGACCTGTTCTATTCAGCCAGTCTAGAACGGGACCACTGTCAGGTGGTGTCAGTTAAGTCAAAGTTTGTCCCTTGGGGACGTTGTTACTCCTTCGGGGAGCAGAACTCCTTCGGGAGTATTGTTTGGTTTTCGCCCCTGGCTCTTCGCCAGAGAGTCAGGGGACTTTTGGAAAAAAAAAAAAAAAGTGGCTAGCATTAGCAATGCCGGTAGCTTTTAAAACTTGTACAAGGTAACTTCTCTGAGATGTTCTAACCGGGTTGGGTAACTTGTTTTACCCAACCGTTGGTTCCGTATGCCTCCTAACCGGAATTGGGTAATAAATTACCCAACTTGGTTGGTTAAATGTGTTGCCTAAAAGTTGGGCAAAATTTTTGCCCAATTGGTTGGGCAAAATGTTTGCTCGATTCGTTGGGCAAATGGTTGGGCAATTTTTTTTTGCCCAACTAATGAGTAAAACCCTAAACCAACTAAGCTGGGCAATATTTTACCCAATTCCGGTTAGGAGGCATACGAAACCAACGGCTGGGAAAATTTTTGCCCAGGTTGGGCAATCATTTTTTAGAATGTATATAAGTATTTTCTCGTTGCTGTGCTTATTTCAAACCTGAAATATTGCACATTTAGTACTTGCGATAGTCAATCGTTACGATTATTTATTTAATACTAATGCAGCATCTTGACTCATACTCGAAAGAAGTAATGATAACCTCAACAAGAGTGTTGTCATACCCCTCTGTATTATTAAACCGTTTGGTCTTGGCCAGAAGACGCTTTGGGCAGTGAACTTAGTTTATTCTGCAACAATGAGATTTGAAGTGTTTGAAAATTCACTGACAGCCATGAACAACTAAGTTCAGTACAGTACCATTTTCATCATTTGGTTCACACTTTAACTGACATCAGATGGGACGGGGAAATGAAAGATATGATGTACCTGTAAAGATAAGATGAATCTTGTATTCCCCTATCGCACAAACTTTATGTGGGCCCTAAACTGGTCAGTCACCAAAAGACTATCTCTAGCGTATTTAGGGAACCATTGGGTCGTGCATCCTCTGGCTGATGCCTCAAAAAAGAAATAATATTTTAAAGAAATAATGTTTTAAACAAAACAAATTAATAAGATGGTTCCGCGAAACAGTGTTTACCATACGTACTACACAATATTCTATCATTTTACTAGTACCGTTTTTCACGCGTAACTCTTACGTAGGTACGTCCAACGTCCGTATTGCGGACTTTCAATTTATGTATGCTCCCCACTCCACACATCATTGGCATAGAAAGTGTCCATGACTGCATTAGAGTTTTACAACAGATAAAGACGTACGAGAAAGTCTTTCCAGACCTTTTCTTGGGAGATGAGGAAAGTAACGATGGTGAGAGTCCATTGCCGAGAACAACTGAAAGGGCAACACATCAAGCTAACGATTCTACATGTAAGCCAGATGAATACTACCGACGAGCAATTTTTCCTCTAGTATATTTGGTTTTTACCTTAGTTTCTCTTGAGGTCCCAGGGCCACAATGCTCTAAAGCTAAGGCCTACTCTTTGAACTGAATACCAGTATTTTGCAAAGATCAAGGTATTTATCTGCTTAAAGAGCCTATGGAGTGACAAAGTACAGCCATTTGATGTCATTCTCTGACCATATCTATCACCAAAAATAGCCCTCATGTTAAAAAATACCCCCTCCCCCCATGAAAGAGAAATGCTAAAACGAAAGGGTACCTCTTCCAGTACAATAGCTCAAAAAGTGAAAGTACATTGACCCAAGAATGACGTCAGCTCCGGAACTCAACTTCACAGTGTGTGTATGTACAATGCACTTCCCTTGTAATGTTCTTATCACGTCAATATCGATTATGTACAGAAACTTTCCCTAATTCGCCCATTTTTGACTGAGATAATACAAGAATGATGACAAAGGGCCACATGAAGAGCCAGTCTGTGGAATTTATCCCAACTATCTCAAGTCGCTGGCCAAAGAACAAGTCTGACAGTAAGAGGAAGACGGCGAACGAATAGTTCAGAGAGACTCCATACTTCTAGTAACGTTTTGCTCACAGATTGTGTAGCTTGAGTCCGTTACTGGCCATATGATTTCGTAAAAACGTATCTGAAGAATGTGCCAGCATCAAGCAAAAAATATATATAACGTAAAAATTTGAAATTCTTACTACCCAAAAGGGATGTTCGTCACTACTTGCTAGAGCTTACATCCAGACCCTGTACATAGAAGACATACACTGAATCTTGCTAGCCCATTCGCAATGGTGTCCGATGGTCTCCAGGTTTTCAAAAATTGGTAGTGAAGTGGGATTTTAAAACTCTGAAATGCTCGTAAGCATAGAAGCGCAAGTTAAGGCAACAAACGGAATCCATTTTGTCTCTTCTTCGTCCGTATTTCTAAGTTATATTTTAAGCCCATCAGTTTGATATTGCAGACTACTAAGCTGAACATCAATTAGACAGCGACCCTTTGCAAAGAAAAAGAAAACATTTAACTCACGTTTAAATCAGATTGTTGGGTAAGATGGCTGATTTATCTCCCAATATTCCTTTGAAATGCTTCCCATTTCAAGTTGTCGCAAACGTTAGTTTGAAAATCGAACAATGGATCTCGTACTTGACTTTGAAATGTTTTCAACTCAAATAGTAACTTTATGTCAACTTCTGAGAAAAATACTCAATACTTCCTTAGACAACCAAAATTTTGGTCTCCCTTCACACTGAAATTGCCTCTGTTTTACGTTTCGTTAACTTTCCTCGGTCCCGTTTTCCCGTTTGTACGAAGTATAACCAAAGTTGCTTGCCACTATGTAGAATAGTTGTATATGGGCCTGTGTATTGATGAACCCCCACTTATAGACTAGTGAACGAAGCACTACTTCTCACCCCAATAATAATAATATGGGTTACGTAACACCGGAGGAGAAATGGATGCAATTACGTATCCCCGGGGGATATTGTTCTATGTGTATAACCTTTTACCAGGGAACTTCCATTTGCTTGTATACCAGACTGCCAGAGAGTCCGTGGCAACTCTCTGCTTGTACCAAACCAGATGACTCAATGAAGATTGTCTTGTGAGGCAAACGAACGTTTCTTAGAGTTTTAGAGATATAACTTTGATAATTAGGCCTACATCAATTATTTTCTTTGCAAGAGCAGTAAGCTATGCATCATCTTTGTAAAGTTTCTGATACATTCATATCGTGGAAAATTCCGTAATATCAACAGTACAAGGTATGTTCGAAGCGCATTACTTACACACACTCGGAAGATGAGAGTTCCGGAGCTGACGTCATTCTTGGGTCAATGTACTTTCACTTTTTGAGCTGTTGTGTTGGAAGGGGTACCATTTTCGTTTTAGCATTTCTCTTTCATGGGGCGGTATTTTTGAACATAAGGGTTATTTTTGGTGATAGATATGGTCAGAGAATGACACCAAATGGCTGTAATTAGTCACTTCATAGGCTCTTTAAAACCGCAGTTGAACTTTCAGTAACTTTTCCAGGAGGAGTAGAATGCCTGGCTGTACAATTCCTGGGACAGACGTCATATTGCGAACGGCGGTCAACAGAGACTCAACCAAACTGTGATCTAGACCTTCTGTCAGAGACAGAGAAACTAGGTACATATCCAGTTACAGAAACTTTATTATGAACTTGTGCAACCATGCACTTTATGAAAACCACAGGGAAGGGATCGATCAGCGTACTAAAATTGATAACGATTCCTCTGGGCGCTGCCATGTCGGAAGTAAGCCTGAACGGATCATTGAATCTGTCCGTCAACAAAGATATTGAAATTATGACCACGTCATTAAACTGAGATTTCACGGAACAGGTGACTAGTGTTCATCTACTTTAAGCGCGGCCTTTGTTAGATTTTTACCTAAGGATGGAAAATATTTCAACATCCATTTTACTTCAGAAGATAGCAAATAACACTAAAACAGTAACTTACACTTATTATTACAAAAACTGAAATGGGGGACCATGTCCTTTTACCCTCTTTTCCCATGCAAGCGGTTACAAAACATATTCCATGTCGCCCCATCTACCAATGGAACAAACTCTTGCTACGCCACAGAGATCTGCATGTAAAACAAAAAATTTATGCATATGCAAAGAAGTATTATTACATAACGCATGCTGAGGGGTGAAAGGAAGGGTAATGTATTATTGAGTGAATAAAATGCATTACTTACAAGTTCTAGAACGAAATAAGGGGTAAATGACTTGGTTGATAAGGAAGTATTAGGTCCTTGCCAAAAGTCTGGTGGGATTGTGAGGCATTATTTTTTGAAGAGAAGATCATGTTATTACGGAGTTGCCCATTATCAGCTTTATTGGGAGGGAAGGGTGTTCAGACTGTGTGGAGAAACTGTCAGATAAAAACAAAACTATTGAAAGTCTACTTTTTTTCTTATCTCTAGTGATGAAAATATATCTTAGTACGATTTGCAACCGAACGTAATTCCTAAAATTAAGCATTTCTGATACGTTCATCCAAATTCCCTACCATTTCTTAGCTCCATTTCCAGCATAAGCTTGCCATGAAGTAAAGTGGTCACCATGGTTATTCCAATATCGCTACCAAAAATATCTGTTATTGTTCTTAACTATTTTACCTTTATTTCCTCGGACTTTCACTGTTTATTTGATTGACAATGCACTAAGCGACATTCTATGGTGAGAAAGTTTTAACCATTCTACTGTGCTACACAAGCCATCGTTGAAAACAACATTTGAATCGAACTCTCTCCCACCCCCTCTCGATCCCCCATAATACTGTAGTTACCACGATGGTGACCTGACGCAGGAGTGACCGTGACCACGGAGCCGTATCTCCCAGGGTAAGTTAAGTTTGTTGTCCTTTCGGAGACGTAGCTTCCTTGGGGAACACAACTTCTTCAGGACTAACGGTTGAGTTTCGCCCCTTGGCTCTTCGTCAAAGAGTCGAGAAAAAGAAAAAACAGGCGGAGCGTACAGGGTGAAGCCTGGTCATTGAATTGTGGGTTGGGCTGACCCCTGTTCTTCTCCCAAACGTGGAGAAGTGTGGCTGCATTCACTTGTGTTTATTGGTGGCGTAGTGAAAAAGAGCTTGGTTTCACACGCAGACAGTCCGAGGTACGAATTCTCCCTAAGACACTTTCTTTTGAACCGGTGCTGTGGCCGAGTGGATGAAAGCTGTGGTATTTGAAGCAATAGGGAAGCTTAGCAACCGGGAGGTTGGGAGTTCGATCCCCGGCCGGGCCAAAGTAAGGTAGGTTTTTCATCCAAGAGCAATGTACGGTTTCCCATCAGAAATGGCTTTTCAAAAGAAACCATATTTGATCTAAATTGTTACATTGGTTAGCCACCCGACGAGAAGTTGTAATTTATAAGCCATATAGGCTTCTCCTACATTTGTGGTCGCTTAGCGTCTTAAAACAACTGTCCTTCAAGGCCTGAATTAATTACTAGGTTAATGTGCTCACAACGTTCAATACAGTAACGTCCCGTTAATCCGAACAAATCTGGATCGACGGTAGTTCGGTTAAAGGAAAAAGTCAGATCAACGGGGTTTCATGTTTTTGCTTCAAGGAAGGTACGGTACACACTGGTTTCCTAGGAAAGTGAGCTAAAACAATTCACAAAGAATGTCGAAACTGCTAGCACAATGACAGAAAAATGCCCAAAATATTTAAGTTTTTATTTTTTGTGACCAATGATACGACAAACAATATTTTAAACTCCTAAAACCCAGAGATTTTACTCCCAAATTGGAGCCAACGGTTCCCTGAATTACCGATGCTTTGTTCATGCCAAATATGCTCATGAGCTGAAGAGAAGGGCTTACGATTTGGAGAAGTATCTAGAGTATAAATTTAGCATAAATATACAACAATATTGGAGAGACATATGTAGAAGACTCTCACACAGCTATATGCAATGTTTTCGAAGAGTCATTTTTTGTAGTGTTTTGGTACAAAGCTCATTTCGATACTTACTTTTCAGATTTAGTGAAACTAGATCTTACGTTAGGCCAGGGGCGGGATTTGATGTCTGAAAGTGGGGGGAGGGGGGCAAAGCCAGGTGGACTGCCAAACGGCCCCGAAGGCGCCGCGGGAGCGGGAAGCGCTCCCCCTAAGGCTTGGGGTCCAGGAGCCCGCCTCAGGACCCCTGGCGGGGTCCAAGGGCAGAGACCTAGTGGGGGTCCAGGGGGCGAAGACCCCGGAAGCTATGAGGTATTTACGAAATTGTAGGCATTAAAATGATGCATTTTAGCTGCAACTTCAAATGACATAGTGTGGGCAATGAAAGTACCACAAAAATCACAATTTGACTTTTTTCGATTATATTCTTAGTCCATGTGACCAACAATCAGATGGAATCGATAATGCTGAGGGCTTTGGAAAAATGACTTTAAAAATGGGAGATGTAGTATGCAGAAGGGGTGCGCGCGAAGCGCGCTAAAAATCGCATTTTTCATACTTTTTAGTGATATGAGTAAAAGAAATGCTAAGAAAGAAAAGTATCCTCAAGGAGAGGGTTTTTGCCCCCCAGCTTCGCTAAGCGTCTGTCCCTTATTACGGTATCGGAGATGACACTTTCCTTGCCTGAAGACTTGAATCTAAACAATCTTTAAAGTTTCGGTAAATTTACACAGATCGACGGTGATAAAGTTTGCTTTGAAAATTTCTGGGAGAGGGGGACTTCCCCTAGGCTGCTTACGGCCATGAGAGCATTGGTGGTTTCAATGATAATAGAAGGGTTTGTAAGAAGTTATGACAAGCAGGATGTTCTACAGGAAGTAGCCACGAAGCCAAGAAGCAATATTAGAAACTGGTGCGCGCGAAGCGCGCAGAAGAAAACAGCGTTGAGACATTAGTAATTTTAACCTATTGTTTTTGTTTAGTTTTAAATGCAGTATTTTTATTGCATAAAAAATTTTCCTACTTTTCCCAGGTGCATGTTCTTTCATGGAGCAGGAAATGGGAACCTATATCTTGCTCCATGGAGGCTTTATTTGATGTTATTTTTGTCGATAGTCTGGGACAAGGGCCCCTCAACTTTTTTATAGTGTGAAAAATAAGGTAGTGTCGATTTTGAAGGTTATAGACTATGTGATACTTGAAGAAGTCAATGAATTCTTTTGTGGGTAGTTTTTACATGGACATTGTCAAGGGTATCGGCAGTTAAAGTGCCAGGGAACTAATTTTATTGGAGGCTGCATCTTGGGAAGTTGTGGCCGGCGAAACCTTTAACCGCGATCGTCGAAGGTGCGAAACCGTAAGCTGGGGACTGCGGGTCCTCCCCAAGAACTCTTTCTTAAATTGGACGGCTTTTGCGGACATTCTGGACCATTTCTTTATAAAATCCTGCTTCCACCAGGGGTAATTTGAAATGCTTATGAAATAGATTTCATATTATGACAATTTAAGAAAGTAACCGTCAGTCAATTTGCTGAAGATGGTGGTAGTTGGTGAGGAAAGTGAAGAGCGATAGTTGTTGCAAGGGTTTTGGAAATGGTAATTTAGTCAAGCTGTCCTATAGGAAGTAATAACGAGGCATGTCCCCCAAAGTTTTCTACGCACAGCAGTACAGTAGTACTAATGAGACATCGATTTATATAAGGCTCATGCGAAGCACGCCGAGATTTCTTCTTTTCTTTTCTTTTTTCTTCGAGAACTGCGATTTCCTCTACATGGGTAGGGTGTTTGAGACTTTGTTTGCAAGGACCATGGTGCATTTCAGGACGTACATTAGTACTTTCAGTAACCCTTATTTCAGAACTTCAAGTCGCAATAGTGTGGCGCGAAGGACGCAAGAAATTTTACGTTTCCAGAAAAAATTTTCAATTGTATTAGTCAGTTTTCTCTAAAGGTGCGCGCGAGAAAATTTTCCTACCAATTTTATGAATTTTGATATTTATATTTTCCTTCATTAAACATTCGTAAAATTTTACCATAATAAGCTACTGAAAATTCTCTTATAATTTCTCTGGTCTGACTTAATTTCGCTATTTTTATTTTTAAGCTCTGGATAAAGTGGGGGGGGGGGGGAACTGCCTCGCTTGACTCCTAGCAAGAAGTTTAAAATAAACGTGTATGATTTTTCTTCCAAATTTGATGAAGAGTTACAAATTGTTGTCTATGTCCAGCTGCGCACTGATTCAGTCATCGTAACATCTTACTGTGGATTTAAAATTCCCTAGAAAGTTAAATGTATTTCTGCTGATATTTACTTGAGTTTTCTCTTGTTGTCACTAAAAACTTGGTGAATGTTACCTTAATTGTGTCGAAAATAGGTCTGCTTAAATCGCGAGGCCAGTTTGGATAATTGGAGGCTTTCTGTTTGGTCAAAGAACAACAAGTTTTACTGATTTTCTCCATTATGTAGGCCAAATGTACACCTTGCATGTTCTTACAGAAAATCCGCAGTTGCTAATTTAGGATCCTCTTTACCATGTTCTTTGCACTGTGACAGTGCGGCAGGCTAATGTCCTATTCTACCAAACAGTACCCCTAAGATAACCTAAGATTAATCCAATTTAGGCATTATCTTACTGGGCTACATTTAGTAAATTTCCCTCCCTAATAAGGGGCCGCAAAGTTATGCACTGTAACGTCATGACAAGTACAGTTCTTTCTGAGTGTAGTACGAAACTTGTACATTTTGCACCGTATTTCCAAATACGTTTTGGGGAGATTGCCAATTCCCTTTAAACTGTCTTACCTGTCACTTCTGATTCATATATTCTAATACCCTAACAGCAATCCAGATAAAGTCTCTTATATTCTTGATGTATTCATCTTTTGCATTCTATTACTCTAGCCCTGTTTTTGCCATGTAAACAATTTATATACTTGTAGTACTTGCGTATTAACACTGACAATTAAGGTCTTACATCCTCAACTCAAAATTAGCCAAGAGAAATTAATTCTGTACCTCTATAGTCCTTTCAGTGTTCTCCGGACTAGAATACTGTCTAATATATATATATATATATATATATATATATATATATATATATATATATATATATATATATATATATATATATATATATATATATCATATAATGTAGTAATGTCCATCTTTTTCCAAGGAATCAGGAATGAGGAAAGACAATTTTATTTCCTCTCTAAACGCGACAAAATTTCAATAGAAGTGATCTCAATAACAACAGCATCTATTCATCTCATTCTTATTTTGTCCTCAGTGACACATTGAAGCCTTACGCTTTAGGTGTTGTTGTGAATCGTGCTTTTAATAAGTAGGTTTCTAAAGTTTATTAATGCAGAAGAAATTTTTACAACTTTAATCCTTACAGGACATGCTGAGGCCGCATGGCACAACAAGTGACAGGTCACTGTTACAACTTGTGTATCACTACCTGCTAATCTTTACCAAAATAGTACACCCATACATTAAACGCAAATATTAATTGTAGCATGACAACTCCAGGCCACATTCCGCAATAACCGAAGAGAAATGTTCGTACACAGATATGGCTCCATCTGGAGGAGCTGCTTTATGTTCATCGTTTGCTGGGCTTGTGACAGCAGGCAACTTTCCCTGATTAAATTCATCTCTTTAGCAACTCTCCTGAAAAAAAAAACGAAAAAATGAGAGATAACCAAGTAAGCATGGTAAGTGATCTATTTTACAATCATAAATAAAGCAGGCTTTTATCATTAAGATGTATTGTAACATCTAACAAAATACCCATTACCAGAAATTCCCATTAAAGCCTACAATCCCCTGTAACGAAAGTGCCTGTTCCAGCTTCATTGTAGCAACAAATTTGAATTGATTTACACCCAAATTTGTTTTAATACGTAGAGGTGTGTTAGGTCCATCGGATGGCAATTTTGTGGAATCTTAATTGCCCATCTGCATTTCACAATAAATCTTTGAATTGTAAAACAAATCTGCTCAATACCTGTCAATCTTATTTCCTACAATTTGTAATGTACTACGTAGTTACATTAGCGGCTCGCCATGGGGGCACGGGGGCACTTGCCCCCCCCCCCAAAAAAATGTGCAAAGCATGATCTTCAATTTTCAAAAATAAAAAAATAAATAAAAAAACCATGTAATTCGAGATGGGTTAGGCCCTCCCTTTTCCTTTAGTGGGCTTAAAATTAAAGAAGTGAGTAACTTTCCAATGCAATGCGAAGGTTAAACATTAATAAACTGCTTTCAAAACGACATTTTTTTGGCGCGCTTCGCCCGCGTTTTCTCAGTTGCTTGTTTGCTACTATATGTACTTCAGACATCACAAATGGACCTGCCGTTAGTGCGAGCTAAGGTAATCAAAACAAATGATCATGCTATGTTATTTGCAATCTGATTAGCTTAGGCATCATAATGTCATTAACAGAGTGTAACGGTAATGCTGGAGTTAAATGCCCATAGTTTTGCAGACACTTCAGAGCTTTCGGGGTCATTAGATACACAACCCATTAGCTGTGTTGATTATCATCCACGACTAAAGCAGTTTTGCCAGGGTGTCACTTGGCCAGATTAGCATAGTTATCTGTTTACAAAAAGTTGTAACCGGCATGTAGTCTAAAAGTATTGTGTTTCCCATAGAAGGAAAGGTTTCCCTTCCCTCGTCCAAATTGACAGCGCCATTTGCCCACGAGCGGTCTAATGACTGTCAAATGGCCTGTTATAAGCAAAAGGTTCTCCACCTCTAAGCTAAAGTATACCGTTTCAATTGATTTAAAATAAACACACCAAACAGTCAATCTAAGTACAGTGTGATGAGACTTTTGACTAGCGGCCCAGCTATTTGTATATAGGATGAGACGTCGTTCTGCGTAGGGGAATTTCCATCCCTCTTTAAAAACGATCGTTTCGGAACGGTACTGAGATCCAAAATACGAGCGCTATCTTTCAAGTGTCTTTTCGAGTGTCTTCATGTTCGAAATTTTCGTTAGTTTAAGAAAACAATCCAGAAAACCAACATTTTATGGCTTCTGGGCAAAGCTGAAACATATTGTGACACAATGAAAGAAACAATAAAATATTTAAAGGTGGGGCCCAGTTTATACAAATGGATCAAGCCGACTAGCCAATTTCACCTGCCTCTTACTCCACCCCTATAGTAGTACGGTAGCGATCCGTTGATATGTTTGTATTTTTTTAAAGTAGTCAGCTCATGACTAACTGCCTGAAATGGTTTTTGAAGAGCTTTTGAAAACTACATGGGGCATCGCTGTAATACATAATAATAACCATACTTCCATAACGTAGGAAGCGGGGGACTGGGGGCTGCAGCTCCCCCAACAAAATATTGTTGTGAAAATTCGGGCAATATTTTTCGGGCACCTACTAAAAGAAAAATAATGCAATAATGTAGCTTAACGGAAATCGATACTTTAAAAATCTGATCTGGATTGCACCATCACCTATATATTCGGTATTAATTCACCAGTGGATTTTTAATGGTTAAACTTATATGATGATTATCAGTGGTGTATTGGAGGAGCCATTAGGCCATGCCCCGTCACTGACGCCGATTTTTGTAGTGAAATAAAACACACAAAGTTACTTCAAAGATAGCATATATGGCACCAGATTGCATGTATGGACACCTAATTTTTCAAAAAATTTTCTAAGGGGAGGGGGACACCCCCTACACCCCCTCCCCAGTTCGTCCGACAGAACGCGACGTCATACAAGCATAATGCACCCTGGTTAAAGAAGAAAAGCAACAACGCAGTATCACATGGTACTGTTGTCTTACGAAAGGTGGATTTGCAACTAAAATAAATTGCATAATAGCCTGTTTATATCAAGGCTTAGCCTTTGACATGCTGATAATAGCTTTGCCAATCAGGCTAGTTCAACAGTTTCTCCACTCGGCACATTAGTTGTAGTCTTACAAGCTATTTAAAATTTTCAAATGGACGCGTTTAGAATGTGTAATTTTACCTGTGGGGGACGTTTTGAGCATATTTTCTGTCAGAGGCCAATCCAGAACCTTTTTATGGGCGGGATCCAAATTTCAAACACATGCGACATCGAGAGCAGTGATTGCTTTGGAAGGTACAGATGCAAAAAACTTGGGTCCAAGGCTACACCTAGGCTACGGGGAGGCCATTTCTGGTCCTAGGCTACGCCACGATGAGGGAAAAGAAAGGAAACACCTAGAAATCCCTTTGATGTTTTCAAGTTGCGGGCATTGTAATGGAACATTCAAATAAACTGATATTGGTGCACAATAAACAGACAACAAAATCCTCAGTTTTGCCTGTTTCTTCATAGTATAACTAAAACCAACAGCCTTTCGATTTGATGATGTAAAGTGACTTGCGGTAGGAGGTTTGGGTAATATCAGCGGTTTCATACTGCCTTGGAACAATAATTTTACCCAACCTTTTCTTACATGAAGTGACAGTGGGAAAAGTGGGTCATTTACCACAGATGCACGCAAGGGCGTGGATCCATCTCCAAAGATGGGGGGGGGGGACTTTTCGCCATTTGCGAATCACCGTCCTGGGGGAGGGGTCTAAGAGGAGGGGGTGTGCCCCTCCCCCTTTGGAATTATTTTTGCTTACGTAAGGTGACCTGGATACAAACTGGTGCTACATTTGGAGCTTAATTTGGATTGGATATATCACCAAGAATTTCTGCTTTTTTAGGAAGTTTTTTTTCATCTTCCTTGCTTATATGAATGTTTTACTTAGTTCTTGGGGTAAATCAAGACCACACTGTGTGAAGTAAATGAACAGTAAATAGTTACACTACATGTACTATTAGCCAGGGCTTATATACATGCATTTGCAGGGGGTGTGAACTATTTTGGGACCAACTACATTTCTTGGAGAACGACTCCCATTGACATACCGTAGTTGTACGACAATTTATCTTACAATGTATAGGACGGTAGTAATAATCAAAGGCGTACCGGACTCTGCCACTTTGGGGGCAGAAATTTTTTGCCCGAATTTCAAATAGTTGATCGAAATTTGTTGCAGTTTAGGTGCATAAATACACTCCTGACCCATTGCATGCGCGCGAAGCGCGCAAAAATTTTTCAAATTTTTCGGGCATTCGATCAAAAATTCGGAAACTCAGTAGGAAATTGGGGGAATCTTTAACTTCAAATGCTGTTCATGTCTGGTGTACTGTTAAAAAGGCATACTGTACTGGATTTCACTATACCACTACATACGCGCGAAGCGCGAGAAAATTTTTAACTTTTTGGGCATTCGATCAAATATATGGCAACTCAGTAGACACTTCGGGCAATCTTTTCACTTCAAATGTTGTTTATGTTTCATCTATTGTTACAAAAGCAAGCTAAACTGGATTTGAAGCCGACTTTGTTGCGCCCAGAGACCGACTTTTGGTTTTCACTGGGGGCACAATCTCTGTATTTACGCCCCTACCATTAGCATGTTTACTCATATCTAACAAAATTTGGATATGAAAGTGATCAGGACTGTGTATGTCAGAGTTTTTTGGAAAGTATGAAAGAGGTGATACTGGTAGCAAGCTTTTCATTACTTCAATGTGATACACCTTGTCCTTGTATGGTAGTCCACTCTCAACGAACCTTTCCAATATTTTCTTTACCTTTACTAGCATAAGTTAGTTTTAGGAGTTTTACTTAAAAGTGCAAGTGGAAGTTTGTGGCACAGAACCGACGACAAACTACAGGGGAATCACAGCCATTTTTGACGTCGGCGTTAGCAATTTTTAAATTGCTTTACATTGCTGTCTCTTACATTTCGAGCAATAAGTAAAGACCACAAACATGGAAATGGGGTGGGGACCCTACTCTTTGAAAAAATGGAAATTGGAAGGTGTCTAGATGGTAGATGGTGCAATATTTGGGCACAGTGCTTTTAAAATTACTGCCAATTTGAAATCTATGTTATATTATCTTCTTCACAGTTTTAGTTTTCAACATTTTTGAAAAAGTGAGGGGGACTTTTTGTAGAAGTCCCCCCTTCCCAAAAAGTGAGGGGAACGCGTCCCCCCATGATCCGCGCCCATGGATGCACGCGAAACGCCCTGAAAATAACCATTTATTAAGACATTCAAGTAATGTTTTATCTGGGACCTTTAAAGTAACTTCTGAGGGGACCATTTCCTTCACGCTTCTGAACGACACTATAGGACAGCGGGTAGCGTTTCAAAAACATTTTTGCCCAAGTAATCTTATTGCTTGAAATGGCGCTTCCCAGGTCTTGTTAGTCACAAACATATTTTATTTTGTATTAAGAAACTCACACTTTACAAAAAGTCAAATTCGAAATTCCGCAAGTTTACTGTGAAGGCACTGCTTTATCTTCGTTCCACACAAGTATATGTTAAAGCAAATAAGGCAATCGTAATTACTTTAATAAAGTAGGACGGATCCAGACTTTGGGAAAAAGGGAGGAGAGTTCACTTTTCAGGGTAAGCCGTCACATAAGAGTGCACCGATGTGCTAATGAAAGGAGTCGAGTGTATTCCATCGGGAAATGCATAAAATGAAAGAGTCGTTACGCTATTGGCCGTATTTTGAGGTTCTTACAAGGCAATCAAGAAAATACCACTTCTCCGTTCATTCCATCAAGAGTAAGAGTTAGATGAGGTTTTACGGCTCAGTTTTTGACCAATTGGTTTAAGTCGGGCCGGCCACGGCATTTTTTCCAGTTGTTGCTCACTGGATTGTTTTCCCTACTCCATTGCTTATGCTAAGCACAAAGCACAATGGTTGTAGGTTCCATTTTTAAAGTCTTTGGTGTGACCCGGCCAGGACTCGAACCCCAGACCTTCCGGCTGCAAGTCGGATGCTCTAACCATTTGACCATGCAGTCGGTGGTGTCGGCGTTGCGCTCAGATTTACCAAACGACGACGGTGCAGCGACTCAAAGGCTACGGAATGGATGGATTCAGGCTGAAGTTGGGGTGAGATGGCGATTGGAAGAAAAGCTGTTTATCAGCACCATCACCGTTGGAAGCATATTGCTCACAATACACGAACATAAGTGATTTAGTCTTTCTAAACATTTCAACGCACACAGAAGTGTCTGTAGCCATTTAGAGTAAAAAATACATGATTTAACAAGTGGCGACTATACAGCGTTATGTCTAAGTCATTTTTGCAGCCTAACCTATATTCGATTATTTACGTGTATGCAAAATAAGTGTTTCGTACAGGGGTCTCTCAGGTAACACGCCCATTTCTGTCTCTAGACTCCAAACATTTATCACGGTAATGTCAACTTTGTTGTGCTAGGTTGATGGAATTTGGACTTTGAAACTTGAAAATATGCATGAATCTTCATGATCGCTTTAATTATTTCCTTAAAAACTTGCGAAACAAAAAGTGTATAACTTACAATGGACAGTGTATAACTCAATTTAGGAGTAATTAAATCTCAAAACATTCTGCACATCATCTTAATTGATATCGACTTAAATTACACCTAGTTCCAATCCATGGGCAATACACTCTGTTTTGTTATGAACTGAACAGTTATTTTTTTATTTTCTTGAAATATTGCACTTGAAATATATGAAAACCCTGTCCTGGTGAAGATGCGAAACTTATAGTGAAGTAAAGCAGCCCTGTAAGCATGAATTTTGCAGGGGGTAGGCCAATGATACGTTAGATCACTTACCACCGTTTGTGGTTTTCTGCAGCCTATGACAATAAAACGTAGATTTGGGGAAAGGCATGTTGATGTACTGCTTAGTTTTTAGGCGGGTTACTAACATGGTAGGTATGCCTACTGTTGTATAAGTCCAGATGTTAACTGACGTTGCACAATATAAGATTTGTAATAAAACGCGTGATACTTTGAAGAACACACATATTTGTCTATGTTACAAAACAAGGCGTGATGTTACATAATCTCTCTTTACTGAGCTATGTAACTGGGAGACGTAAGTCAATGTGGAATACGCCTCAAATGTGAAGCCGGCATATGGGTGCCCGTGATGTAGGTTAGCTTACTCATTTCGATTCCTCTCTCTTAGAAACCGTAATGTTGATCAGCTGTTCTCAACTTTTGTCTGATAACTGCATTACCCTGTACGGTATATAGTTTCCTACTGGACATTACATAGTATTCAGTCGCCTGCTCCACAATAGCTACATGTGTACAAAGCTGGGCTAGCCTGTAGCAATGTCTTTTGGTCTGATAAAAAACGTACTTACAGGTTTCTTCTGCCTATTTGAGTGGGATTTTTTGACACCTTGGATTATATTCCTTCAACTGACTGGCTATAATGTTAGACCTACGTCAATCTTGCCGACCGTATCAGTAAGTATATGGTTGTCAAAAGATACAATTGTTACTTTAGTGAACCGACTTAAGTAAGTTTACCTACATCACCTTACCCTCCGTGAAGTTACAAAACATTATAGAGTACCTTTCTAGCATATAGTTCAGTGTCTCTAATGGTCATGTGATGCGAAGGAATTATAACTTTTGTTCTTGTAAACAAGTTGAAAGTCTTCTGAAGGTGAATAAACCTGAAAGTATAATGTCTTTCATTCTCATATCAATGACGTCCCTTCAAATATTCATATTGATCATTAAATGAGCTTTGATAAGTCATTGACTTTTACTCTAAACGACCTTTTAGGGTGACGCTTTTCAACTCATTTACACCTAACGTTAACCCAAGAAATCACTTGAATAACTGAACATTGGCTTTCGTGGATTTACAAGATGTGCCTTCTCTTCATTTCTTTCAAGGCGCCATTTTGGATCTGTTATCATCCTTCTCATGTATGTTTGGAACCATGCTTGTTATCAACGTCATGATCTGCATTCTTTCTGTCGTCCTACTCTAGACATCACCAGTGTATTATCGAAAAGTAAGCAATAAAGATGCACGTATGTATTGTAATTATGGAAAGAGACCCGAAAAGCAGAAATTCATAAAACAAACCTAAACGCTACGATATGAAAGCACTTATCATTTTTCCATTGACTAAATCTAATAGGCTTTGAGTCAATATTGCATAAATTTTCATCAAAAAGTTAATAGGTTAAGCTGAATCGTACATGCCTGGATGTCCATATACATGATACTAAGGTATAATTATGATGAAACGCACACTTTATTGTGACAATGATACCCATATGAAGAGTTGGCTTAACTAATTCAAGCACTACGTTCGTATAATTTGCTTATTAATCTCTTTGCATCTCCAACAAGGCCGTTTTAGAAGTTTGCATGTATCTTGTAGAAGCCACTTTTCCTTAAGCTGAAAGATTATGGAATGATGTTTTGCTAAGCTTTTGTAAGGATATTTCACTGTGGCCCAAAGCGACTGATACCAAAATTGTATCCCATAAGGTTTGCAATTGCTGGTTGGAAAATTTCATTTTGCATGTCAATCATTGTCATATCTATCTTCATGTACATGTTTGAAAGTGATAGTTGTCATCATCTTTTCCCTTCTGAACCAATGAGTATGGCTGTCAGAAATTTGTGGCAGACCGGTAGACAGGCGGGGCAAGGGGACGTACCCCTACTTAGAATACTGTAATCCCCCTTTAGAAAATTGAGAGAAAGATTTTATTTTACTAGCTTCCTTTTCATAGTTAAAAAGGCTTATTCAAGACATTGTGTTGTCAGTCCATTTGTGATAAATATTTCAAATAATACTTATTAGACCAGGCTCTTCCTTGTTGGTATAGTTATTCCTTTGTTACCCATTCCTTTGAAACTTGCTGGTAAAAATTTCCAGTTCGAAGTAAGTAAAGATATGATATATGTGAAGAACTTGGTGTGCTTTGTAGTTTCTTTTGGAGGTCACCTGAAAGATCTTTGCTAGTATCTTTACTAAAATTTTGTTAACAGCCCGGAGCTTCCGGGAAATCTCCACCATAATAATACTCCTGGACCACAGCAGGGAATACGGGTTGGGCTTTAAAAGTTGTCACGTGTTGTTGCCACCAATTACCCACTTATGTTGGCACAACTAGCTACAAAGAACATTTTTCTGTGTCCCGCTCCCCTTTGCAGTGCCTGTTTTATACCCTACCGTTCCAGAATGTCGGCTACGGGTCTAAAAAGTCTTAAAAAGAGAACCAATTAGAGCTGGTTCAAGCTGAAAATAGTCTGACCGGGTAGTGATCAGTGTTGTTACTCATTTCATGAACAATTAAGAGTTGCTACGCCCAGTGTAAGTCATAGAAATGAAAAAGTTAGTTAGTTAGTTAGTTAGTTAGTTAGTTAGTTAGTTAGTTAGTTAGTTAGTTAGTTAGTTAGTTAGTTAGTTAGTTAGTTAGTTAGTTAGTTAGTTAGTTAGATGAGGTTTAACGGCCCAGTTTTCAACCAATTGGTTCAAGTCGAGTCGGCCACGGCCTTTTTTGCAGTTGTAGTTCACTGGCTTCTTTCCCCTTACTCCATTACTTATGCGGAGCATCACGCACAACGGAAGTAGGTTCCATTTTTATAGTCTTTGCTATGATTGGACCTGGGAATCGAACCCGGGCCTTTCGCGTGATAGAAATTAAAAAGGGGAAACAAGCAACATATAACTATATGAATTCGGCGGTGCAAACCATATTTGAGAGCTATACTTGCATGAGGCCTTTCCAAAATAACTCCTGACATGGTATGAATTAACTTGCAAGTGTTCTTTCATGCTAACGTTCAGTTAGGCAATTTGTCATTGTCACAAATATTAAAGGTAAACAACGAAACATACGTCTGAAAACCGATATTCTGTTAAAGAAATTCAGAATTACAAACACAGGCAACCGTCAATAGAAAAAAACGCGACGAGTATTATCTTAACTGTAGAGATGATCTTGTAAACAAATCAGTGCTTTATCTTGTACTTTGTCTGGATACTTGGAATAGCATGATAATAGCTTTGAAAATCATGTGACACTTTTTCCAAAAGTCCCCTGACTCTCTGGCGAAGAGCCAGGGGCGAAAACCAAACAATACTCCCGAAGGAGTAACAACGTCCCCAAGGGACAAACTTTGACTTAACTGACACCACCCGACAGTGGTCCCGTTCTAGACTGGCTGAATAGAACAGTGAAAATTACTATAATATAAGAACTTCAGAGAGGCGAGAAATGCTTGTCTGCCCATGCATTTAGGCTAAGTCATGCGTACATCGGAATTTGACGGGCTTAAATTACGTGATCATTTTTGCATACACGACCATGTTGAGAGTTTGCATGCCTTTTGCACTATACACTTGTGCGAGAGTAGCTACCTGCACACATGAACGTTGAACGTAAATAACTGCTTGCCTTCAGTGAATTGGTAACAATGTGTGCACAACTTACATCTGCACAGTTTGGGCGTAGCGTTGAAAAACTATACGTAGGCAGAATCCGTCCATTGAAAGGAAAAGTTGAAAATAATGGACCTAACAATGAAAGTAACCATTCCTTTCCATGTTGGAAATCTCAAAGATCTCAAGATCTTGTTATACAAAATGCCAAAGTGACTTGAGTTACTTACGGAAAGCAAACTGGGAGAATTTTTTTACTTAATTAGAAGTAGCAACATCTAATATTAAAAGGGAATGCAACAAATAAAAGAGGGAAGTTGGAAACAATAAAAGCGAGAATAAAAGCAAATATCCGAACACATCCGAAAAATGATGACGGTGTTCGTTTGAGTTAGTAAGGAAAGACTGCAGGTTTGTGGGGGAAACCCTTGACTGCTTTACTATTACAACGAAACTCTTGGAATGAATCTAAAAGAAAACTCTGTAATGGTTTTGATTTGAAAGGCCAAAGTCGCACAACCAAACACCATAAAATTGATTAGGCCAATGATGAAAAGGAGGAGAAGAGACGTAGAGATTTTAAACATTTGTCAACCAAGATCTATTTCAACAATTATCTGGTTGTCGAGATACTAGGGTCCAGTGGTGTCCGCTATCTGGGCGGCCAAGCGTGCCAAGAAAATCTTGAAAAAAAGCTTTTTAGATTGCAGGACGTAGCTTAATCCAAAGATTTTAAGTTACACGTTTAGAGTTTTTTGAGATCTAGTACTTAAGAGGTTAATTCCTTTCAAAACCAAAAAGAGTTATTAAACAATTTGCAGCATAACTTTTTGACTTGGCTTCTTTAAATCCATTCCGCCCAGAGAGTTCGTGGTGATAAGTAGTGAATATAAAAATGATGAAACCACATTTGTTACATTAGACTCCAACTAGAATCGAAATCGATCAGTTTGTCAATGCAATTCCCTTCTTCATTACTGTAATGGAACATTTTCTAACTTTTTGGACTAAAGAATATCTAAAGAAAATATAGTTGAAACAATAAATGAACGAAGAGATTTCTGCTTCATGGAAAGTAAATTTACTTTAATGAGTTTGTTAAGGTTAGCATATAGGACTTTGTTTAGGCCTACTACAAGTATGCTAGGGAAATAGACTTAATCATAGTTTGTTTCAGATCAAAAAATCAAAAATTTCCATTTTGTGAATTAAGTTATGTGGTAAGCTAAGAAAATATGAAGGTCAAAGGATAACCTGCAATAGTTAAAATTGAGTCAATTTCAATTTGTGCCATCGCACTCTATATTCGTTCTGAAGAGATTCAGCTTTTTTAAACTGCTAAATTAATTTTCATCATTTAATTTGTTTTTTTTCTGATGTAACGTTACACCTTTTATATGTTCCTATGACATAATTGTAAATATTTATCTAAATTCTAATACTGCTTACATTTTCATATGCCTGTACCCTGAAGTCGTGCAATTATCCTTTTTGGGATATAAAATGGAATAAAGTAAAGGTTCACTACAACTTCTTCTTCTTCTTCTTCTTCTTCTTCTTCTTCTTCTTCTTCTCCTTCTCCTTCTCCTTCTCCTTCTCCTTCTCCTTCTTCTTCTCCTTCTCCTTCTCCTTCTCCTTCTCCTTCTCCTTCTCCTTCTCCTTCTCCTTCTCCTTCTCCTTCTCCTTCTCCTTCTCCTTCTCCTTCTCCTTCTCCTTCTCCTTCTCCTTCTCCTTCTCCTTCTCCTTCTCCTTCTCAAATGTTTACAAGAAAAAATGGTATGGCACTATAAATAGTGCTTAAGGCATTGTTAAAGTATTGTAACAGGTGTAGGTTAAGGAATTGGCGTTTATAATTGAAAAAAAAATAAACTAATCCATCTTATTATTTTAATAACGTGATAGGATGATCAGAGAGTTATGCAACATTTTTCTACTCTGTTGTGCAACTTGGAAAGTGTAGAATGATACTTTGAGACTAAGCGGAGCGCCATGTACAATTGACACGGTGCGAAAGTTTTTGCCATAAATGTTTCCCAGATGGCCAAAAGTGGTACTTAACCAAAGAAGATGGGAGTGTTCCTTACCTCTGAGAATATTGTGTTGTTTTTAAAATTATGCTATCTTTGATAAAGCATTGTGCTGATGATAAGTCTACTGATTTCTGTCATGACGGGAATGTTCTCATTTGTGGCCATTTGTGGGACCCAACCGACATGCCCAGCTTGGCCCCAGCTGGTGAAACTGGTCTTAGGTGGCTGAATTTTTTTTCAGTTTTCTGGGATATTGATGGCCTGACCCACCTTGTGGAGTCCAATTTAGGCCCAGCTGGTGCCCAACTTTTTTCTTTTTTGGATTTAAGGGCCCCCAATTGAAAAACATATTGTTTCAGAAAGTGATCGTACGAAGAAACGTTTCTTGAAAAAATAAGAAGAGAAAAGATAACACATGGTTTATTATTGGGCTAGGGCTGGGATATTGACGCCGGGCTTTCCAAAACCAGTGGAGCCCGGCTGCTGCCCAGCTGGGGAAACGCATTCCTGTATGATCGTTTACTCTTCTAAAATGTCTGTTGTTGACTTTTTGTAGCACTAGCACTTTTTACGTTAAAGTAGGCATGTTTAATTACAGCTAAGTTAATCTTAAACTTTAGGTCGTTTTATGGGCTGTAGTCTTTGTAAAGCTGGATTTACCCAATGTGTTGAGCCCAGCTGGTATCCACATGGCGCCCGATATAGTCAAGTTTTCGAAAAATAATATCATTGAGGTGATAAACGTTTTTGCTTCAGCAAACATAAGTCTCCGAGTATTTCAGCTTTAAACAATTTCCAAGAAAAATATGAACGTTTTGTGTCATCTGGGCTGTAACTGGGCTTTCGAAGATCTTAAATCTTAAGTGTGCAGCCTAACTGATTTATTTGGTAACATACCCATTCCCAGTCGTTTAATGCTCCTATCCATCGAATTTTCTTCATAACTTGTAACATCGTTAAAGGTTAACCTTTCCCTGCAAAAGAGTAAGATCCTCAAGTAAAAAAGGATTTCCTTCGCTGTAGCTTTATGACTTTTCAACTTCTTGCATGTCAGTACTCTCTCATGAGAAGTTTCCTTTTGCCTCAAAGGGAAATATTGCGTTTATTTTACAAAAATTTTTCATGTTTTCTAAACCAATATTTATAGATGCAGAGTGATAGACAATTCAAAGTAAGACAGTACGGTAGCTTTCTTTTCAAGAAATAAGGCTCTCACAGGAAGAAATTGGGCTATTTGTTGCACAAAAGTAATTTGTTCACCCAAACTTTCAAAAATTCAAATGATGCAACATCCGTTATTCTTGTAATGCATAATATTTTGAGGAGATTAAGGTATTGCTAGAGTTTATTGGTGAGACTGAACTGCTTAACAATGATATAAGGTATTTTCTTTGCATGCCATGCTGGTGCATTTTAAACGCAATATTTCCCTTTAAGAGTAAAGTGTATTTCATTATACTGTATACAGGTAGGCCCGTACATTAATCATTTATTCAACTTGACAAGATAAAAGCAACTCATCTTCAAATAACCAGGGAATAACCAACTTCCCGGAATAACTGATGAATGAACCAAGGTGATTACTGTTATATCCAAGCAGGAAGTCTATTGTGATTGGCCAGTGAAGCATTTGTTCAGCTTTTCAAATGTGTACTATCTAAGCTTGTAGTAGCAGGCAGTGTAGTATGTAATAAGCAGAGTTTTTGCATTTTGTGCACACTGGCAAGGAGAGTAATTAGAGAGAGAGTTAACAAACAGCAAAGCTTGTAGCCATTCATGGCGAGGCTCAAGCACAAATTTATTTTATATTGGCCAGCTATGTTCAACCAGCGGATAAGTTACAGGTTGCTAGATCGGACACTTCAAGAAGCATGTTTTTCAGGACTGGAAATTGAAACAAAAGAATAGATGTGCACGCTGCAGGAGAAGGGAGAAATTTATAGTGCTACCTTAGGAAGACGTATTCGTAGTTAAATTCAATTTCGTTAACACGTTGTTTCAAGGACAATTTTCATCATGTTGACAAGTTTCTAACTTTAACTCCGTGGTTTTTAAGATAATGTCGCACGAAATAAAGTTGACTGCCACATGGAATGAGAAAACAAATGGTTCATCTGATGTGCCAGTGTACAGGGGTATTTACCTTGTTAGCAGTAGTGAAGCACACTTGTGTTATATTTTTAAAGACAGGAGGAGATCAACGCAGGAACACTTAGTGTAAAGCATGGGAAAGTTGTGAACCAAATATGCCATGTTCCAAATGCTGTATGGTTATTAACCCCTCAGACAATATACAGTCCAAATGCAGATCCACGAATCTTTTCAAGTTGAAAGGTTTCTCAAATATATGTGTCAGAACACTTATTTGCAAGTGTCTCCATGCATCAGTCAAGAAAGGACCTGAACAAAATGGAAACAATGATGGAAAAGTATAGACAACCAAGCGTTATGCAAATTCCTTGCTTGTTTGCCAATATGGGATGCAGTTCTTACGGAGGGAACTACTAGGATACATACACAACCTAACCATGGCCAACATGAAGCCCAATCGGGCTAGCCCATGCCTAGCCCAGTTTGAGCCAACCTGTAGCCCCACTGAATAAGCCAGTTTGAAGCCGTAACCCAACTGGGCCCTACAACGCAACTAAGTTAAAAATAAAAGCAGACACCTGGCTCAGTAATAGAACCTAGACTACAGTTTTTATACATTACAACAATCATCTGTACCGTATATCAAGAGTGGCTGTCGCAATTTACGATACTAAATATGTCTTACCGTTCCAATCCATGGAGCTGATCTGATACTTTATCATGAAAAGTATCGATCGAGGGGAGAGAAGCTCTCTCCTCTCTATTTGGCAATGGTGATAACACAACCGACCGAATAGGTTATTTAAATAAAATTTGCGGGACAATTTGTGGACAATTTTTAACTTGAAATTGGAGACAAGAGCTGGTAAATTGCTGTATAATAACTAACGAAAGCTTCAGTGTACTGTGAAAAGGGTCAATATACTGTACTGTCAGAAGTTTTGATAATCTTGGATTGTCGACCAATAAACCAGTTTTGATAAAATTCGATTATAAACCGATTATCGTGGATTCTCGAACGATAAACCATTAACCAGATTTATAAAAATATGTTTTGATAATCTTCTATGGTCGGAGATGGCTTATAATATTGGGCTTGTGATACCATTGTTTGGGGTCCCTCACTGTTCCTTGTCCATGGGCCCCAGAGAGTCTTGTTACATTTCTGCGACATCTCAAGACATGGATGCGACCTCCGAATATCCACCATTTTCAGTAGTACACTGTACGACTTTGCGATTTCTCACTACTTTTCACGACATCCCACGACATGGATGTGGAATCCGCATAAAGTACGAACATGTTCCAAACTGTGCGACATCGATGCGACTTCCCGTGAATTGCCACTTCTCCCGACCTACCCTTGCACACTGTGCGACTTTTTAATGTTGCGAACGGACTCTTCAGATATCGTGAGGAATCACTTCCATATCGTAGGTCAAAAGTCGTACAGTGAGCACCTGGCTTAAGTGGGAAGCCGGCTTTAGGTTATCTTGATCGCTTGTACCGGTTCAATATGAATATGGTCTTTGTGATGAGAAACCCAGAAGATTACATGATGGCCAATGCAGTCCATTAAAGATTGTTCCTGAGATTCATTGAGGGTGTAATAATTTGACACTTGATAGTAAACTAACTACCAAAAGTGCTACCAGTAGTAGGATTTACCCTTGAGTGCACACAATTAATTGCACCCAGCCATGAGTGATTGTAGACATACAGTACTGACCAACTGTACAAGCTATTTATATTGTATCATATGCCACTATGAACATTTGCAGTCCACTGCCATTACAAGACAACTGGTGGTTATCTAGGAACCAATTTATGCAGTAGAGCGTTCAATGAGGCTAATGTTACAAACTCGGAGAGATATTTATTCTCCTCTGTTTGGGCCAAAAACAGGGGTCTCGGGTAGCATTCCTTAAGTGCTGAGAAGATCTTAATGTAGTGTGGTTTCTCGTCATAAAGATGGCGTGCTCGCAGTGTCGTATTCTAAACCATATGTTCAGAGAGTGTGGGACCGCTAGCGATTTGTGACGTTATACGTAGATACTGGGACTAGTTTATCCTGATTTGATACGAGGTGATTACTAATGTACAAAAGAGTTTACCAATGTTTCATAGATGTTTGGAACTTGTCGTGGATGTCACTTTTAGTTCTTTTTCACTTTGGAAGTATTAATGTAGATAGGTACCATTGATATCAACATGACTGTGGAGGAAATTGTAATAAAACCATACTGTCAATTTCTCAGAACAATTACATGCCCCAGGGACCAGGTTAATGTAAAGACTTTGGCTGTCTTAAACAAACATGATGGATCTCTCAGAAGTGTGATCTCACCCCCAAATCACATGCTGCCTCTGTAAAATTAATATAATATATAAATAATACGTTTTCTGAATTTTTTCATAGGAACTTGCAAAAAGAAAGATCACATAGTTTATTTGCTATGAGATACTTCTATGTTCAGTTTGCCTGAAAGAAGCATATTTGAATTTTATTTAAGAATGATACTGTATTTCTATTGTTAGAATTTGAAAACAGAAAACTCATCCTACGTTCATAACTGGAGGCCGTCTTTTTTGTGGACCGAAGTCGATCAATATGACTTATGAAGGTAGATTTTCAAGCAATAAATTTATTCATGTCAAATGTGATTGCCAATATCCTATGACAAAAAAGAAGTGTCACATGATGCAGGTATAACCAATTTCCTGGTCGAGAGAAGGCGCCTGTAGAAATAAGGAGGAGAAGTCTTACGGCCCTTCCACGGGCTACGTGATATCCGGCCCCAGAGGAAAGCAAGTGTGTTCGTGCGATTCGTGGGACACTCATGGTTTAGAGCAGATAGGAGAAAGACGTATATTGACAGAGTCGTGGTGGAACGAAGAGGAGAACGGAACTGGGTTAGAAGAATTGTATCCTAGGAAAAGGCAGAGTCGCAAGGAAGAAGGAAAGTGGTGAGGAAGTGTTACAATTAATTCTAGAAGGAAAGGGATTCGTTAATTTAGGGTGTATCGAAGAAATAAAACCCTGGTATTGTTTGTAGCTCATATGAGAATTAGCCTAAGTTATATTACTATTATCTTATTTTTAAAATGGTAAAATCTTATTTTAATCTTATTTTTAAAATGGTATAAAATTCAGCCCTAACTTTTCGTAGGTCACGAAAGGCCCGACACAATTTGGAAACCCGTAGGAATCTCTCTATCTTTCTTAAAGTGACAAATTTATTTACCACGAATGAAAATTATCCAATATCTCTGTCTTGAAATATGGTGTTTTTTCAAGTTATTCGGCTTTTTACCTCAAATAACCTCTAACCTCTATCAAAAAACAATAGTGTTCTTCCTCTCAGTATGATAAATTTAAATATTAAGTATGCTCATTGTCCATCGTTGCTCTCTTGATCAGGCTTAGTTTTTTGCCCGAAAAAGCTTGTTTTGACCGGGACAACGGTAAAAACTGGTAATAACTAGTGATAAGTGGTTATTACAGGTAAAAATCGGTAGGACATGAAAAAAAAAACCTTTTCTGGCAATAAGGGTAGTCCTGCGATAAAAATCATATAATTACACAGGTTGGCAAATTTTGGGTTCTTTCCGACCGGAAATGGAGAAGACTTTAATAAAAACTCACAAAAATAGGATCGGAATCCGATCCGATTTCGTTGTAGTGTAACCGCGGCTTTACATGTTAATTGTAACTACGAACACATCAACTGCACGCCAACAAGAAAAGCCTGATAAGTAAAGATGTCTACGAAATGATTGAAGCACTGATCAAGCAAAGTGTCAAGATGAGGATTAATAAATTAGTGTTCTCAATATGAAAATTCAACCACCAATTTGGTGGGGCATATGTGTTACAGATATTGAACAGGGGAATAGAGCTGCCTTTGCTTTGCTAACAAGTTCTTTTATTTATGTCAGTTTTACAAAGTTTCACAAAGTAGAGGGGCAAATTACAGTGCCATAAATATTTTTGACTGTGCAGCAACTTCAAAGAAAATGGAGTTTCACCAATAGAGACTCTTTGTATATTTAAAGTCCACTATACCGAAAAATAATTAAATCAGGGAGAAGGACCGACCAAAATTACCAAATGCAAAGGAACTATTCGTTTACTACTTATCTTCCTTTTCTACTGACAAACCTGACAAACTACAAAAAGAAATGTTTAAATGAAATACCCTTTGATAGTCAGCGATTTATTGACTTCTTTCTAAAGCACAAAAGTATGGTAATATTGAAGGAAGGTGGATGGTTCACATTTGTATAAACAAGACACAAACACTACTAGAGGTGATTTTATGGTAGGACCTACACAACTGCAGGTTCCCCCTAATGAGGTGTGTAAGAGCGGGATTAACAACCTAGCTCTATTCTCAGAAAACCTCCACATTAATTGAAAATAAGTCCTTTTGCTATCTTTTGAGTTTCCTTCCCTATTTGTGTGCATTAAATATACCAATTGTATGTAAAAGTAACATAAAAACTGTGTAAATCTGCCAAAAAGTGATCAAAATCACTAAAATACCAAATCTAAACCACAAAATGGTTTAAATTGTTGCCTGAAATGGTTAACCTAGATGTATAAAAAGATTTCTGACCTTAGACTTTGAACGAAGTTTTTAACATTTTATTCCATGTAGCAGAATAGGTTTGTACCGTATTTTTCAATATTTTGGCACAAACTTGCTTTTACAAGGACGGTTTTACCGGTAAAAACGGCCAGTGACAAAAACTGCCAACCCTCATCTTGACATATCGTCTTCACAAGCAGTTTTTACGAATTCCAAATTTTCACCACCGTTGACCTCACATTATCTTTGACGTCTACCAAAAGCAATAGGGTTAATCTTTTGACCATAACGTATTCAAATGCCAAGTATGAAAAGTAACTGTGCTTCATACCTACAAACATCGTATAATTCTTACTCTCTACATGATAATGCTATATACAAAGTATGAGAAGTATCGTGTTTACAAGCCAAGCGTCACAAATACACATAAGTACACCTACCCTCACGCACACACACATAAACTCGCTTGAATGCATAGATTTCTTTCGCCTTCGGCAATGAATCAAAACGGGAAGATGTCTGTAAGCAGTCATTCAGTGGTTTGACAACGTAACGCCGGACTTGTATATAGTTTCAAAGGGTACACTTTATAGCTTAACTTAGCCTCTGAATATATGCTCTCGTAGAGTACTAAAAAATAGAGGGCAAAAAGATCTTTTAAATGACACTATTTTTGTGAGCGGTCATTACAGAACTGTTTCCAAAATTTGAAGTAAAGTTTGTTTACATTTAAGTGTTAACAATATTTACCACAATTTGGGTACAGACAAAAAAGTCCTGCTGAAGCAACGTATGGCATTTCTACTTAGGAATAACTTTTTCATGTGCATTTGTACTCCCCAATACATGGTGATAAGCTTGGGGCTATTCCTCATTCATTTTTTAAAGATATTGCAAAGAAGTCTTCAAGAAAGTGACAATTTACCAGGCCCGTATGCAGCTTTTTCAGTGGGGAGTTTCGATTTTACGCTAAGAGGAACAAAAAATTTTCCGCGCGCTGGGAACGCGGAAAATTACTGCCCTTCTCAGCCGGTATTTGGTATGTCCAAAAGTTGAGGACTTCTTTTTTCGCTTTTTACCCTTTAAGAGGCCTTTTTTGTGTCCCCTTTTTTGTGTCACCTTTTTTTTTCGGGCCTTCGGGCGGAACTCATAATGTCCGGGCGGAACTCCAAGTCGTGCTGGGGGTTCGGACGAACCCCCTGAACCCCCCTCGATAGGGCCTGAATTTACGAACGTTTGCCCCAAAAGACCCCATTCCAAATCATCATAGCACCTAGTCCCGTCACCCTAGAGCAAACCTGATACCTTTTTAGCTTTCTGACAATTGGTTTCACTTTTATGTAGCATCAGATTATTTCATTCTGCTATACTGCCTTCAAAAATACTTGATCAATACTACCCATTCATTTCCTCACATTGTACAAACTTGTATGGGAATTTGTGCTAAGTCACCCATGCATACAAAGCAATCGTGAGGTTATCACTCTGTGGTTTTATGGGAAAGTTTGTGAGACACGCACTGGTTTTTATCTGTGTAGATGAGCAGTAAAGCAGATCGTTTGCATTCGCAGTGAGCTGTAGGGGTGGTCCATTATCACAGTTGAAAGTGTGTCAGAGGTCATTTGCATAGCTGTGAACGGAAAACTGCACTGCTAGACGGTGAGTCGAAGTGCAAAATACGCTTGTTTCGTGATCCCTCGCAGGGAAGTACTTGTAAAATTGCTCAAAAATCGTAAAAATACATAACTAAGATGAAATTACATGTTACAACGTCCAAAAGTTGCACATCTTGTAGATATTTAGTAAGATAGCCAAAATTTTTAAATATGGCTGTTCACGAACGTTGGGCAAGAACCCGAGTCAGCAACCAATAGCAGATCAACTAGAGTACCACATGACCTTCATGGAATGTAAACATTACGGAATTATGTATATACACCCGCAATAACACAGTTACTGAACTCTCCTAGTTCGCGAGATTCTGTGCTTAAATCAATAAAAATTGGATGCATGGAGCTTACTTTTTAAGGTTTTAACTTTGCCTATTTCCAAGCCTGTGGGAAAAAGTCGAGCACTGCATTTTTGTTTGGAAGGAAGTGACCTGCAGTGAGACCGTAGCAGCTAAGAACATGATGCAGCAATAGTCATGTTCGCCAGTCATTTCGCTAAACTAGTAACGTTACACCTATTGCTAAGACATGTTTTGTTTACTACAGCCTACAGTCTACAGTGAGTGCGATACGCTCTTTACTATACAGTGTAACGTTCAGACTCGGAGGGCAGCAGAGAGGAAGGCAGGGATACATCCTATTAAGTTGCGTAATTTGACTTTCTCAGTGTATTTGAATTGGAGTAATTGCATAATACCCCGCATATGAAACTCTGGAAAAAGGGTAAGTTGACGGACTCTAGGCACCGTGACGATTGTAATTTCAAAATGACTCTCTTGTGTTTCTGACTACATTCTTACGCCACTATTCTTTGGTTATGAATCCGGCATCTAAGAAACTTACTTTAAGACCATATGGTAATACACAGTCAGAAGTCAATTTGCTTTTTTGTGTGGCTACAAGGATACTCAGTAACTATTCAATTCTCTCACCGTGATATCTTTGAGAGGATACAGGGATACACCCGTATAAAAAATTGATGTACCTTCATATTGTGTAGCCTTTGAAGGTTAACTTGTGTTTGAGGGGCTCAAAGATACATAGTCAGAATTGTGGTTCTTTTCAGAGACAACATAGATTATAGATACGCAGTCAGGATTCAAATTGTTTCTCATAGGGGCTACGGGGATGTAAACTGACTGCGTAGCCAGTGAAAAAAAAACAGAGCTTACATCTCACAGGGTATTCTGTAAATGTTTTTTTTTAATTGTAAGATTAAGTATACCAAACTGCTTAAGGATAGGCTGTGCTAACCTAGTCTGAAAGGACGGTGCCATGAAAGCTGATTGCTGGATGCCCTTAGCTCACAAGGCTTGTGCCTTATAATGTGTCATCTTTGAAACATAGAATGCAAGGCCCTGTCACAGGTCAGTACTGCTAAAGGTCTAGGAAGATGCAAATTTTGGCTTGATTTTTCATTAGTCCATTTTTATTTTTGAAGTTGTTGAAGTAAACCTATCATTGGTCAAGATGGTGCATGTAATATCTGAATTCCATTACAATGCAATGTAATTTTGCTGGCTGAGGATGGGTTACTTTCAGCCTATTACGTCCTTAGGCAGGCCCAGTAATTACAGTAACTCCATAGAAATTAAGTGAGCTTGTTAAACATTGCATTTTAAAGTGCACAAAGACTAGGCTTTCTGAAAGACCCACTTCTAGATCAATGCTGCCTAGAGGTGTATGTTGTTCCCCTTTTCAAAATACTTTGTTGTTGTCTTTTATTGAGACATATAAGGTCGGTCAAAGTGAACATCGATCTGTGATGGTAAATTTTGCTTGCAGGCTCTACTGAAGTGTTACATGGATTCATAGGCATGCTGTATATACCATTTGTACAATGTAAAGCAGAGTGACTATTTCCATGCTATGAACAACTAAAGATAGTCGCATTGTCAGAAACTTTTTGTGGGGGCTGGGGGGTTGTTAAGTGGGGAGATGTCTAACATTCCACTAGGGAGATTCAAAAACATTTTTGGTTCACCATTGAATTTTCCATTTGGGAGGCTACTGGTGGAAAGGGCATAAGACTTGGATGGGACACAATCCTTTGCTATGCACCTAGCTCAGGCAGTTACTCAGGTGCTTTCTGACAGATGCCAATTCAAATAGTTGCACCTTTAACTGTTGCAGTTCCAGAAATGTAGTATATCAAGAGTCAAATAAAGTTGAACCATAA
The DNA here is from genome assembly GCA_029531755.1 of Holothuria leucospilota. NCBI lineage: Eukaryota > Metazoa > Echinodermata > Holothuroidea > Aspidochirotida > Holothuriidae > Holothuria > Holothuria leucospilota. Next base: position 11,127,826 of record CM055979.1, read on the forward strand.
GCTTATGGGCCCATTTAATTTGGGAGAAGAAGGCACAATTTTTTTGCCCAAATCTCTGGCATTTAAAGTAGAATTGTGCCTGAAGTAATACAAAGTCTGCCTAAATTTTGGGATTTTTGAAAAACTTTTAGGGCACAGTGTCCCCTCCTCTCTATTATTTGTCACATATGATTGTAACAATTCCTTAAAGCTGCATATTCTTTTTGATGTTGATATTAAGGACCAGTAACATAAAATGTCAAAAGCAAGTCTTAACTGCAAGTAACTGTAGTTTGGAGGTTGATCTTTGGCAATTTTTCTAATTGCAGCCTCAGAAACCAAGACACCCGCTGGAAGTCAGATGGCTAGTGTAGCAGGAGAGCAACCAGCTGAGAGTTTAAGGAAGGCTGGTCATGGTCTATTTAAATACTCCTATATTTCATCCTTTCGTATCCACGCACTTTGAGAATTAAAGAGGAACAATTTTCCTTCAAATATCGAGGACTCTAGGGACTCAAAGATGCCATGATGTAGTTATATATTTCTGACGATAATGTGAAGATGTGATGCTTTTAATTCAATATTTTCCAGTCCAGCAAGTTTTCCTGATAGGTACTCTCCTGTTTTATGAGCTCTGATTTATGACTAGATAGATTTTGGGCTGACCGTTGTTTTATTGCTCTGTACGACTGTGTCTTCTGTGGGTTCTTCTTCTCATGCTGCTTTGCGGGCTTTAACAAATCAAGGCTCATATTGTAATATCTGCTAACAACTACGTCCGATCTTCATGATACTGCCAGCCTTTTACGTGCACAGAAACAGACACGGACTGAGCAAAAACCAGACTCAAACCAGATCAGAAGAAGATTATAATGGGAACCTCTTAACATTTTAACAAACAAAAACAGCTCAATGTTATTTGTCCATTTCCAATGGTAAGTGTACAATAAACAGAATGTGTACATATTTAACAATATAACAATAGAAAGGAAGTTAGTGTACTTTCTTCCGGCCCACATCCCTGGAGGCCAGAATTACCCATCTCCATTGCACTCCACTCTGGATATTTGGAGGAAGTACGGCCCGACTCTCAGCCATACGTCACCTTTTATAGATGTCAGGACTGCATAACAGTCTCATAATACTTCTAAATAGGACGGCACATCTGTTTTTCTAAAACAACAAAATAAAAGAACCTGACACAAACCTTACAAAAAAGTGTGGCATGCCACATGTGAACACACGTAATCACGTGTGGCAGGGCATATGAAAATACATAAGGAAAGAAGTTTGGTTATGCGTGGTGACACATGTGGTATTGGAATCAATCTGACACACAGGACCACGCGTTTCCCTGCATGATTGTCACACCTTGAAATCTGGGTCAAAGTGGGGAAAGTTGTTTCAAGTTGACACATGTGGCAAACCACGGCAAAGTGTGTCAAACAAGGCCAGTGAACGAAATCGAACTTTTGAATTTACTTCACTCAGCACCACACTTCTACACACATCTCCACACTTTGCCTACTTTACCCCAGTTTGCCTCCTGTTACATGTGTCAAAGCATGATTTTCAGTTTTCCACACATTGCCTCATGTCATTAGCGGCTCGCCATAGGGGGCACTTGCCCCCTCCCAAAGTTTGCAATTGCCAAAGCATGGTCTTCAATTTTCAAAAAAAAAAAAATAATAATAATAAATAGGCCTAAATAAAACAAAACATGTAATTCGAGATGGGGTAGGCTCTCCCTTTTCTTTGACTCGGTTTAATATTAACGAATGGAATAACTTTCAAATGCAGTGTCGCGAAGGTTAAACATTAATAAAGTGCTTTCAAAACGACATTTTTTTGGTGCGCGTTTCCTTAGTTGCTTGTTTGCTACTATATATACTTCAGACATCACCAATGGACCTACCATTAGTGCGAGCTAAGGTTATAAAACAAATGATCACGCTGTGATTTTTGTAATCTAATTAGCTTAGGCATCATAATGTCATTTACAGAGGGTAACGGTAGTGCTGGAGTTAAATGCCCATAGTTTTACAGACACTTCAGAGCTTTCGGGGTCATTCGATTCACAACCCTTTAGCCGTGTAGATTATCATCCACGACTAAAAGCAGTTTTGCCCGTTGTCACCTGGCCATATTAGCATAACTATCTGTCTACAAAAAGTTGTAACGAGCATGTAGCCTAAAGGTTTTGTGTTTCCCATAGAAGAAGAGATTTCCCTTCCCTTGTCCAAATTAACAGCGCCGTTGGCCCACGAGCGGTCTGAATTATGACTGTCAAATGGCATGTTATAAGCAAAAGGTTTTCCACTCCTGTGCTAAAGTATACCGTTTCAGTTGATTTTAAAGACAGACAGTCATCACCCCAAAGTATATTTTTAGTGTGGGGGTATCAAAATTCTCAGTTGGTGACTACTCTTTGATTGACATCAAAGTTTGAAAATTTGAAAGATGCAGAGTAGCTCATATTCCACACAAGGCAGAGAGAGTGCTTTTGTTACATTTTAAAGCCTTGTATGCTCACCAGGACATGGCCTTAAGCAATAAAACAGGTTTATTCCTGCACAAGGAGGAGCTTCACACAGTTATGGGAGGAGCTAGAAGTTGCATAGTTGGGAGAATTGGAACTGTCTAGGATGGAGAAAATTCCCCTTTAAATAAACACACCAAACAGTCAATCTAAGTTCAGTGTAGTGAGACTTTTTGGCCTAGCTATTTGTATATAGGATGAGACGTCGTTCTGAGTTAGGGGAATTCCCCCCTCTTTAAAAAATTTCGTTTCGGAACGGTACTGAGATCCAAAATAGTGCTATCATTTCATCGTTTTCAAGTGTCTTCAGTGCTCGATTTTCGTTAGTTTAAGAAAACAATCCAGAAAACCAACATTTTATGGTTTCTTGGCAAAGCTGAAACACATTGTGTGACACAATAAAAAAAAATATATTGAAAGGTGGGGCTCATTTTAGACAAATGGATCAAGCTGCTTTGCCCGTTTCACCTGCCTCTTACTCCCCCTGTGGAGTAGCGATCGGCTGATATGGTTGTATGTATTTTCATAGGCGTAGGAAGCGGGGGGTGGGGGTGTGGGGGGGGGCTGGGGGATAAAGCCCCCCAGTCAAAAATATGAGGGGATGAAGTATGCCTCTGCCCCCAAGATCCAAGGGCGAAAACTCCTTATTTGTCTCTTCTGTAAGAAATGTCAAAAATTTGCTGTAATTTTCCTTAAAGTTTGTCCAAAATGTTGCACCAAATTGCATCTGAGGACCCTCAAATGCCGAAAATTTGTCAGAGGGGAGGGGGACACCCTCCACTTAGGCCCCTTTCCCAGGACGGCGATCCGAAACAAGGTTCAGCCCCCCGTCTCGAAAAGCTTCCTACGCCTATGTTTATTTTTAAAGTAGTCAGCTCATGACTGACTGCCTGAAATAGTTTTTGAAGTGCTATTGAAAACTACATGGGGCATCGCTGTAATACCTTATAATAACCATACTCCTATTGTACTATCCGGAGCTGGCCATAAATATTGCCGGGGGGGGGGTCTTCCGAACCTCCCTGAATACGGACTTGAGTCCCCCCCCCCCCCCCCAAATAGAATTTCCTAGAGCCGCCCATGCCTCATATCCAAACTGTGAAAATGCTGGTTAATGCATGGCACTTTGGAAAACTGTGTCAACTGTTTATTAATGACACACATCACGCTAAAATTTACTGAAAATCCAGGCCTCTCCACACCCCACCATAGTTTTGCACAGTTCGACACAGTATTGTAAGGGAAAGATGAGAATCTAACTAACATGTGGGAGACAATTCCGGGCAACAAGCCGTATTTAGCACAGTTCTGTCTCATGTGGTTGGTAAAGTATTTATTTTCAAGAGGCCTATTTCAACCTAAAATAGAACAGAAAGGTGGTACGAAAAACAACGTTGAGATACAGTTTCATACGAACGATATAAGTTCAAACGAGTTGATCAGTTGCTCCAGTGACAGTAAAACACTCTACAGAGTCGAAGGCAAGGTAGCTAACACTGAGATAATCCGCGAGACTGATCACGATGGCAGAACCAGGGAAACCCTCTTTTGTTTTATCCTGGGCTGTGTTTCTGTCAGGGTGTGTAGTCGTATTTATTTTCACTGGTTCATTCAAAGCAAACGGAGTCCTGTTTAGCACCGGTGTCATTCAGTATGAAACATCGTCTACATTAGCGGCTGGAGCTTATGTAGTGCAGTTTGCACTGGCTTTTATATTTGGTAAGTAATTTTGAGACTTTCTCAAAGAGTATCCGGACGGACCCAATACCTTTATTCAGGAACTCCTCTGTAACTGAAAATTCCCTTTTGAAAAAAAAAAACCCTTTGGGCTCTAAAAGTACCTTTCGCTTAACAGAATTTGGACAAAGGGTCCCTTGAAAGGGTTTCGAAAGGTTTGAAAGGCTGTGAAGGGGTTTTCAAAGGGTTTCAAAAGGTATTTTCTTAAATAACCAACCTCATCTAAAGCCGAAGGAAAATTAAAGAGGTTTGTTAAAGGTTCTTACTCAAAGGGTCTCAAAGGGTCCCACCCAAAGGGTATATGAAAGCCTCTAGAGGGTTATTTTGTGAAAGTCAGTGCTTTTTAAAAATTTTGAACAAAGTTGTCCAAATGTGTTCTGTCGTATTACTTAAATCTTCAAACTCAGATATATCCTCCCATTGACATCAGCGTAGACTGAGTATGTGATTTGAGAAGCCTTCCGAGGCTGGGAGTAAAAGCATTGAGGATTGTTGAATGGACTGATTGTTGAATGGACTGAAAGAATTTTTGAATCAAAATGGTGTTAATTGAATGGTCGCATTTAGCTGAATGGGTTTGACTGGTTTCAGTATTGAAGTCATACTTTTCTGCAAACTATATGGTCCTTTAAAAAGGGCCTAACCTACCATTTAAATATTGATATTTAAAGAGGAAATAAATATACAGTTGCTATTCTGGTAGAACTTGCATTTAAATTCTCTGTCCAAAATCGTCCAAAAGGCGCATGACGAAAATGGAAGACGGCAAAAAAAAACGTCGTCAAAAATCGTCCCATTTTTCTCTGGGGAGCAAATTTTACAAACAGATCTGAAGAATTCATCAAAGAGGAATGCGTTCAATACCTATAAAAAGAGGTATAGGTAGCTTTTCGAGACTAGAGGGCTGAACCCTGTTTGCAATCGCCGGCCTGGGGGAGGGGTCTAAGGGGAGGAATGTCCTCCTCCCTTTTGGAAAATTTTTGGGTATTTTAGGGTCCTCATTTGCAATTTGGTGCAACATTTTGAACACGTTTTAAGGAAAGTTACTGCAAATTTTTGACATTTCTTACAGAGGAGACAAATAAGGGGTTTTTGGCCTTGGATCATGGGAGGAGGCGGAAGCATACGTCAGCCCCCACATTTTTAACTGGGGGCTAAAGCCCCCAGCCCCCCGCTTCCTACGCCTATGCCCTTAATGGTATTATCGCAGGACTTCAGGCTACAAGGACGGTATCGTCGGTTTACCTGAGATTCACAGGCGGCTTTTGCCGTTTGACTCCGGGTGGTCCACCAAAGGGCAGCTCAAGGCCTGTGTTCGGTCTGTCAGTGGCCCTTTGCCGGTTGGGTGATGAAAGCCGCTGTCGGACCGGAACACCGATGGACAATTCAAATATGGCCTTGCTCTGGCATTCTACGTTGGTGCCTTTAGAGGCCAGCTAGCGGACCACAGATACCTTGCAATGTGGGCAGTACTAACGAACGTTAGTACTGTCAGTTATATGGCTACAGTATTTAATGTTCGAGTTTTCACTACATTTTTGAGTACGCTGGGGAATCTTGGAAGGATTGAAGCATGCAAAAGGGGGGCACTTCTTGAAAGACTTGCAATCCTAGACTGAAGTAAAATTGAGGTGCAGATTGGCCTCAAAATTGACCAACAACCTTACATGACATCTGGATTATACAAATTACACATTCCACAGGCACAATATGTTCTTCATGTTACCGCACTACTGCAGTCGTATAATAGACAAGTATTAACATACTTTTCTGCCCATATAAAAAATTTACTTCAAGGCTTGTTTACTATTCGGAAAAATAATTACTATGTTCGTTAAAGTAGCTTATTTTATACCACCACGAATATGTATTATTTGTATTACCAGCACCCCTACAGTGTTAGGCAATGAATGTTGAATGCAGTATTGTTGATTGTAAGGAATAATTCTAACACACTATTTTTTATGAGAAACAGGATCACAAACCGTTCCCGGCCATTTTGAATCAATAAAGATTTCATCTTTTTACTGGAAGTAAGAGCCATGAATTGTTGGTTTCTCTACACATTGTCAGGTCTTGTTTCTGTCTCCTCTATGACTAAAACTGCCTCGGTAAAACAGTTTCACTCGAGACAGTGACATACAATACAGACTACAATGACTACAATGTTGTAGGCCTATCACTAATATACCGAATATATGGGAACATTTTGCTGATATTTATGAATACAAAACGACTTAACCTACACATGCTGGTTACAAAAATGCCATTTTCGGTACGCTATCCCCCGCATCTTTCAATAAGATTATGGCAACCTCTTAACACTACAAACCGACCAAAAATACAAGTGTGTACACCAATAATAGGCCTAGTAATGAACAAACATTCACACATTAGTTTTATCCAAAGGACGTGATATGTTGCTGACATGTTTGAACAAAAAACTTTTTTAAAACTTTTTAATCCCAAAAGGCACTTTTCCGCTGCACTTCGTTCGAAAATTTGTTCAAAGTTGTACAAATAAACATACACAGTAAAATTGTTAGGCTAGCTGTATATTCTAGAATATGCATAGGCCTACAGGTGACACTTAACGCAAGTAATATTTTGATTAGGTATTAGCTAAGACCTACAAGAAGAGTTTTGGCCAACTTCATGGTTACAAAATACCACTCTCCGCAGCGCTTCACGCTTCCAGTCTACTAGTTACTTTATGTGAAAAATGGTTAATTCAGGATACAATAAATATTATCCCAGGGTATGTGCTTTAGTGTGTACGATAAATTATGTTCTCCAAACATGTAATCAGTCACCCCACGTTAAACTGTTTTTGCTACCAAAGAGGACACATTCACCAAAAGGAATACCAAACTTTGGGCGAGCTTTGCATGCTGTAGGGTTTCGTTTTGTCATGGTATTTCCTAAGAAAATACATTGACACTGGATCAATAAATGTTCTTAGGGGCTATACCTTAATGGGGAACAGCCACCCTGACTAAATCAAACTTTGCTTTCTATATGTGGAGAGAGGACCTCATATACGTACATACAAATTCTTCATACCCCAAAAGTATGACCCCCCCCCCCCCCAAGTGCAGGCGCGCTTAGCGCCATATAGTGTAACGCTATCCTCATCAAAGTTTGTATTGTATAAACAGAGCTCCACACATAGTGGCATAACAGGACCTAACTGTGGGCAGCGTGTACCCAGTTTTCTGTAAAGGTCAGGAACTTTGTCCTTTCCTACATACCGTTATATGTTTTCTTGAATTTGATGGCCGGCTGCCTACAGTATATGACTCGAGAAACCTATTGGTAGAATCAGGGAGTCGTAACGGAGCTGTGACAACTTGCTGGTAGAACAAACGGGCTGTTAGGATGCAATGCCTGTTGTCCACCTTACATTCAGCCTGCCTGATTCTGTCATCTTTTTTGGCTCTCAGTGAGTGTACGTGTTAAATAGGTATCCTAAATATCTCGAGAGCGCTTCGCAGGCTGTGAATCTCCCCAAGACGGATTTTCCGAAAAAACCCCGCTTAATCAGCCGTTAAGTTAACTCGGCAAGAAATATTAAAATTTGTAATGTGCAATTATGTTATAAAAAGTCGTCTTTATGTTATGAAGGCATACAAGTAAGGTTACGTCTACACTGGCTAAATGCTGTATGGTGGCAAAGCATATCATATATTTGGAACTATTGTTTTGAATATGGTAAGCCTTTTGACTTCCGGGAAGTTAACCCTCTGTATAGCAAATTCTAGTTCCACCACCTGTTTCAATCACCACCTTACTAACCCTTTGCCCCTTTGGTGCTTACTGGTTCGGGCTTGTTAACATAAAGTGTGCACTACGTTTTGTAAAACCTTGGGTCTGCTTCTGTAAATGTATGTTTACACCTCCGCAATATTTCATTTTATGTATCTTTCTGCATGTTTTTAATGCATGGAATATGCCATTCCTTTCGTTTTAGGATGGAAGTTGAAGTAATTATTCAGCATATGTAGTGCACAAGCTATGTAAATTTACCGTAGTTTCAGAAGAATACAAATTTACCCCAACTCTGGTTTCATTCCTCTGCGCCTGACATTTAGCAAAGGTTAAATATGAGCACTCATTCCTTGCAAGTCTGCATGGCAGTTCTGTGTAACGACGGAAGGTCAACATGCCTTTCACTTTGTTCAAAGGCATGACACAATTTTTAACAAATTGACAGTTTATGAGGGGATGTATGCAGGCTTGGGATAGCGTGACGCTTACGAACTCGTATATTGATTTACCACAAATTTATGTTTCAATTGCTGTTTGACAGTATCAAAAGTACTTGAAACTACTTTGATGTGCGTTGTGTTCATAAATAAAAAACTCACGAGTAGTAATGATCCATACGAGAGGCTTGAAGACAAAAATATTTTGAATTCGTCCCAAAATTCATTAATAAATGTTTCTTAAAATGATCATATTGCTTCATGTTACTTTAGAACCAGTATGTCGAACATTACGTAAGGAGACAACAGTACTTGGCCACACAAAATAGGCCCTTAAAATAAGTGGCGAACGCACGCACGCACGCATTGGGAAGAAGTGTGCAGTTGGACAGACTTTCGACCAAAAATGAAAATTGCCCCCTTTCATCATACTTTCAGGAGGCCCTTATAGGAACCATCTAAGCAACTTTCTGGTGTCCACATTGAACCCATATGTGTCTTACGTTCTTTTCACCGGGTGGTAAAATGGACGCCCAATGCAAGAATCCATGTGCAATTTTTGGATGGTCCATATTGGATCAGAGTGACAAAGTCCCATATTTGCAGAACAATAGGTTTAATGTGAGCATTCGATATGGGCTTTATTTCTTTATTTCTTTGTCATAGCCTAGATATGGCCATATCTGTACCAATTCTAGCACAGTGTAATACCAGGTTCATATTTGGGCTAGGCAAGAGATAATTGAACTCTTTAAGAGTGTACCTTTACAGTATGTTTGACTTGAATAAAGAACAAAAAGACATCTGTATTTATTGTAAACAAAAATATTTTATAATTTCTAATTTAGGTGAATGCATTGTCATGTGTTCGTGGTGAGACATTAGGACAATTGTTTCCAATAATTTAGTTCATATAGTTTAACGAATAATTAATTTAAAACCCTTTATATCACTTTAAGTTAACATCTTTGCAATAAAAGAGAGTTCGCACACATTCACTTTACATAGACTAACCCGCACGGTGCTCACTAATTGTTGCTCATTGTGGGCCCGTACTATCCCCATTTCGGACCACACTCATCCCTCACTGGACCCAAAGGAGACAACCCATGTTAATAAAGTCATCACTTTAAGCCACATTTAGACTTAACTGGACCAATGATAGAATTCTATGCTTCGCATTTCAGGTGTCGACGAAAGACCTACTCTAGATCTATTTTGGACTTATGTAGGCAACCTACGTTGAACTCATCATTTTGGCCAAATTGAGTTTACATTGGGCTGATTTTGGGAACCCACCCAGTGAAAAATGGGCAGATATTGAAAGACGTTATTTCGTCTTCCATTCGCTTCCTTCGCCTTTTGGCTCAATGTTGATTCCATTTAAATGTGTCCATAAATCATACATTGAACCCATGTAGTTAACCCATGTTAATTCTAATCATGTGTAACCAAGTTACGCCCATGTTGGACCCATACCCTATTGGTTTTGGATTCCAGTGCATCATACATTCCTCATATTGATAATCTCCAAGATTATGCCAAGATCTTTTCAGTTGTGGGTGGCTTTGACATTGGTGTTACTATGTTTCCCCGTATTAAACACAGCTACAAAAAATGGCGACTACGAAGATTTGGCAAGTTTCCCTCATGTCCACATTTATCACATCAATCCATGTGCGGCCAACAGATTGATTGCCCGTTATGGATTTCTTTGGGAGTAGGGTGATGTGCCTTTCAGAATGAAAGATGAATTTGATTTTCTACCACAAATCTTTTGCCAACAACCGAAGAAATTTCAAATCCTTCAAAAGTTAGGGCTCTCACAGGCTTTTTGCCTCTGTATGTTTTGCACCAATACTATATCACCTGTTCTCATTATTCAGCGATAGCGCTGTTCAATGAGAATAAGGAAGAAGATTTAGCGCCCTTTCCTACCATTCTCGGGTCTCTCAAGCCCATATGCGTAACGTCGTAGCCTATTTAGCATATTTAGCCTATAAATTGAATCTGATATGAAGATTGAACTGATTCCCTTCTAAAATATTAGCAAAAGTAATTGAAAATTAATGTACGAAATGGAACATTTGCTTTTTTGAAAACCAATGACAAAAGAATGCCACACTTTAGATCTATTTACTAATGTCCTATCAACAACAGTCTGCATTTTTAAAACAGGACTATTGAACTAAATCTAGAGGTTGAGTGATATAATTTCTGAGCTACAATGAAGTTTTCTAGCTATAGAAAGTCTCTTCCTGCCTCAGCTTTGTCAAATCCGAAGCAGTTATTCCAAATTAGTACTTAAGCTGAAGACCAATGAGTAAAGATAAGCATCTCATTTATTGTACGTATCACCAGTTCAGGAGATTCCCATCTTTGAGAGTCTTCTCCCCGGATTGAGAGAAGAATTGGTCATTGACGCTGCCATTTTTATATCTATTTTACCTACAATTCCACGCGTTCTTTGTGTCAATTGTCAATGACTTATGGGTGTTGGAACTCACTTGAAATGTTTGTTGGTCGTATGTATTCTTATTAAATGTATATTCGCTTGTTGTATTGTCATAGCCACCGATTGTATTGACGGCGCAATTTTTTCAAAAAAAGAGCAAGTTTTGGAGTGACCTTTTTCTATCCTGCTGCTAGGCTAGAAGCCTAGAAAATGTGTTGCATTCTAGAGAAGTTTGGGTTTCCCTCAAACGGGAAAACCTCCCGGACTAATCACAGTTTTGAGAAAACCAATTTGAACACTCCAAAAACTTGTCATGTCCCTTCAGGAGCTATGGCTTATAGTTTTGCGTGGAAACTCGCGGGGACTCCATTTGTTTTCAATAGTCATCATAATTTCCAATTCTTGGCTCATAAACGTTTTAACTCTCATGGCATTTAAAAGTCTTATGAATCATATACTCATCGCTTACAAGGTGCTGACAATAACCCTGTATATTATCATTTTCAGCTGGAATTGGTGGCTCAGCTTTCGATGGTTTTAGTTACAGATTTCTAGGTGTATGCGGAGGATTCTTTTTCGGCCTTGGGTTCATTTTCCAAGGTATTTTTGGCAACAAACTCTGGCATCTACTGACAAACATGAGTATAACAGGTAAGTACCATGGAATAAAGGCACGTTAGGAGGATAGGAGATATGTACGAGAGGACAAACAGAATGTTACCACCATTCGTTATCAAGAGGATACAAACAATTAATAGAAAGGAATTGTTCAGGACTTAAAACATAGTGGATCGAGCGGACAAATATAGTCAGGTGACCAAGGCAATGTGGAATGAAAATTGTCCTTATATAGTAAATGTTTGTTCAAAATGCGGTCGAAATATAGGGAAAATGTAAAGAATTTTTGGCAATTTTACCTACAAAAATATAACTACATATTTATAACTGAGGCAGCTGTAAAAAATTTACCATTGTGTAGAGTAACTTGACAGCAGAAAGGACATGACAATATCGTGTAGATTGCACCATGCATACTAAGTTTATTAGTTACAGGATAGAAACAAACAGAGCAACCCATCTAAATTTTCAGTAGGTCAATAATTCAAGTACTTTTCTAGTCAAGATACACTTCTTGGCATTGCAAACAAGGCTTTGACAAACATAAAGTCTAATTACATGAGATATGGTATAGAGTAATTCGTCTCAAACTCTGAGCAGATAATGAGTAACATCCATCACTGACGGAGTTATGTAAGACCTTACATAAATAATGCGAGAGATTCCCCCTTTTTGGGAGAATCTAGTTTTCTCTCGATCGGGGGAAAAATTCGTCATGGGCTCCGTAATATTGCCTATTTTACTCAAACTTTCAAGTTTTCGTTGTGTACATTTTCAGTGAAGAATGGGTCTTGGAGACGCCTTGCAAACTTTTTCGGCCCAAGGTAATGTAGTTGAATGCATATTCGGTAGGTGTATTATCATAGCTACAGAAAAACTACGTCCTAGTCAGTGCTTTATCATGCCGTATTTGCGAAAAACGCAAGTTTTTGAGTGGTCTCCGTTCTTGTTAACCTTTTCTTTGTTAGGTTAACCAGCCTTTACAATATGTTGCATAAGGTATTCCCCATTCGGGAGATTATAAGTGATAATCGGGGCTTACTTTCAAACAAAATACATAACAAGAAAATGCATGAAGACTGCAGTAATGGTAACATATGAAACATCCTAAGTTTTCCTTTTATTGTTCACGTCAGAGGTAATTTGTGCCTTCTTACCACATATCTTGAGTGTTGTCAGTGTGATATACTTAACTTCACGTTATGCTAAAATTCTGGGCCCTTGGTTACATAAAAGTGAAAATTGGTAACTAAGAGTCTATTGCACACTGATACGGGGAATATTACAAACACAGTTTGAATAGTATAAAGCAAAGGTTAAGAAGTTTTTTACAATCCATGAGAATCTTTAAAACACTGTAGAAGCAGGCAAAACATATTCATGTGATCGTGTTGCATACAAACGTTGAAATTTTGTACGTCTCTGTACACTGCATCTGTGCAAGTATAACGTCAGTGGAATCACTGCCTGAACTCGATTTTAATCGATCACTTTTGTGTACTAGTGTACATCTGCGCGACCCTTATTCCCTCGGCATGGACGTTTTTTTCCAATGCCACGAGAAACTGAAATGGGTCTATAAACTTTTAATTCCGACAACACACTCTTCCCTAGTAGTAACTAACAATCTCAATAAAATATAATTTTGCGCTCCTTTTAAAACAATTTAACACAGCGTTAACTGTAGTTTTATTGGTTTAGATTTGCTAAAAGTGAAACAGGCTGTCCTGTTCCTGTACCCGAACTGTCAACGCGTCTTGCTACCAAAATTATTAACATCCTTCCTAAGGGTACTTTTAGCTTATATGACTATATTTTGTAATTCGTAGGTGCATGGTAAGGAGTACCCGAAAGTCTTTCATGATCTTGGAGAAGCTTTAGTTTTGCAATGTCAGAAAAACGTTGCTTTTACGAAAACTTTTACATCTCAATTTAATCGTATCTGTCGTAGGTCTGTAGAACAACAAAAAATTTGAAGCACTGATAAGTGCAACAAAACTATTGTTTACTGTCCGTTGCCACGGAGGGGGCAGCAGGTGGATCCCTCCTCTTAGGAAAATTTTGTCTCCCTTAGAATAGTACAGATTGCCGTTTACCTGAATGTATTTTTCTACATAAGCCCCTGCAGACACATTTTGCCCCTTGGAAGATATCTCACCCCCCTAAGTGCCTCGTTTCGCTACCGGTTTGCCCTTCTACAACCAATGAACAAAACTGCCTGTAACAAAACTGAGATCGAACAATCTATGATATGATCTAAGATTGTAATGATCATGTCATTGCAACAGCTGTCTGGTCTGACCCAAGTAAAATTATTGCTCTTCGGGACTACGGGACTGTATGTGATTAGTAATGCCCATAGCACATAATAAGACCTTGTGTAGTTTTCATAAGCTTTTGTCAAAAAATATTCTTTATTTTTCAGCAATCGGAGGCGGATTATTACATTTTGCACTCTATATGTCGTTTGTTGAACATTTTGGAGAATCTTTCCCGATAATGTTCTCTTTAAGAGAGGTTTCCACTTACGTTGGTATGTCAGTCATGCCCCCTTTCATGGAAGTGCTTCAAGCATCTTACGGTTTAAAAGGATCATACTTAGTGTTAGGTGCAATTGCCTGGAACTGTGTTATTTGTGGACTGTTGCTTAAACCTCCTCAATTAAACGGTAAATATCGTAAATCGTTTTGTGAAGAATTGATATGTTTGCTTTGTGAGGTCAATTGCCTTCAAGTTGAAAGTAACATGGGATCACCATCCAGTGAAGAAGGTGCAGGCCGCCTTCAAATTCTCTCCAGGAGGTTTTTGAGAATATTTAGTTTAGCGCCAGCCATTGAACATCCAAGGTTTGCAATATTTCTGATCATCCATTCCTTTTTCTATTACACCTTTACCGCGTGGGCACTATTTCTCGTACCATTTGGGATATCAATTGGCATCTCTAAAACCGTCGCTGTATATTTATCAACAGCGGGAGGGATTGGCGGTTTTGTTGGAAAAATTCTGGCTGTAGCTGTATTTCATTTCGAAAAAATGAACATTATCTCTGCCGGTATCATACCGTCGGTGATTTGCTGTATTGGTTTGACTGGATACATCCTGACCACGGACTACTTCCTTTTACTCATTTTTTCTTCATTCTGTGGCTTTTCGTTAGCCTTTGGGGACTCGGCGTTAAGTGCTGTAGTTCCCGAATATCTCTGCCAAAAACATCTAAAACAAGGAACATCACTGAGTTACACTTTTGGTGGTATCTTTATGATGCTTGGTGGTATTGTTTCAGGTAAGAATGGAATTATTCGTTTATCATACCAGTTCATGAATGTACCACTGACAATGTTTTGAATACATCATTTTAAAGTTAACGACATTACAAATCAGATGATATTCAAACAGATACAATAGGTTTCGTCAATGTAGTTTTATTGGCATGTTTTACATTTAATACAATGACATCTAGCATTTGATAAATTATATCATAGTCGGGGTTGAGTTGCGGCCATTTCCACTGCCCAATGTTCCTTTGAGAAGTGATTCCCCTTACTTTCCACTAAATATTTCGGTAAACTTGTGACTCTCGGTAAAGTCTTGCTACTTATAAAATTCATTACCCGCACTGGGGTTCCTAGCATTTAGCTGGGGAAAAGTGGGGGACCCTGCCATAAAACTTGTCTTTGACTAGGCCCAACCAGTGGTGGAACTCAAAGATACAATAAGCATGACATTACGTATGTATTATACCAATTACTATTCAAAAAGCAACTCATCTACGCAACTTGAGGTAAAGATTTATACAATGACATCTAGCATTTGATAAATTATGTCATAGTCGGGGATGAGTTGCGGCCATTTCCACTGCCCAATGTTCCTTTGAGAAGTGATTCCCCTTACTTTCCACTAAATATTTCGGTAAACTTGTGACTCTCGGTAAAGTCTTGCTACTTATAAAATTCATTACCCGCACTGGGGTTCCTAGGATTTAGCTGGGGAAAAGTGGGGGAACCCTGCCACAAAACTTGTCTTTGACTAGGCCCAACCAGTGGTGGAACTCAAAGATACAATAAGCATGACATTACGTATTATACCAATTACTATTCAAAAAGCAACTCATCTACGCAACTTGAGGTAAAGATTTATCAAAGGCGTAATATGCATCATATTTTAGCCTGTAGTACCTGCTATCTGTCAAACAAATCACTATTTTTCAGAATTTGACCGATAATTATGACGTCATATGGTGTCTCAGCTTGGTATATTCCAACTGCCACTAACGCAAAAAATTTTTTAGCAACTCAACTAAACATCATAAGTCTAAAGTTCTCAACGGCAGGAAGTTTTCCCGTAGGTTTAGCCCAACTGGTTGATCGATTGGTGTTTAGGCTCCCTTCGATTGTTACGATAGTAGGGTCACCTCACTTTCATTAGCGTGAAGACCAGTGGCTTCGCGGGGGTACTGAAATTATTGGAGCAATAAAGCTTTTTATAACCCCGATCGCATCCCAATTCTTGCTGTTTACCTACCCATAAGTGTCATTAAAAGTTATTCTTACGTTTGCTTCATTGATTCAAAGAGTACTAAATATATTTGATAACATGACGGTTAAAACGTGGATTATGTTTTTAGAGAATAAGCAATCCCCGGCCCCAAATTTAAAATTATTCAAACATCAGTTTAATCTTTCAAGTGTTTTCTTATTTTACTTTCAAGTATCTTTAATGATGTTTCCAACGTAAACATTAAATATTAAAGGTAACGTAAAGAGTTATTTTGAATAAATCTAACAATGCATTCACAATATTTCTTGTCACATGATTTCAAGGGTCATTTATAATGTAGGATACCTAGGTGCACTCATTCATATTGGCGTAACTGCATTTAACCTTTCATCAAGTGGCAGAAACTGAAAACTATAGCACCATCAAGTCACAGGGAGGACTTTACCAAGTTATGTATCGTGAAATGTTAAAATAATCTACATTATTTTAGGGAATCAGTCGAACTAAACAGAATTTTTTCCTATACAAAGTATAAAATAGGCAAAACCACAATTACATAAAAGTTCACTACAGATTACTTAACGTTTTATTCTTACAGTGGTTAATCCAAACACTGGCATAATGTAATCTTCGGCGTAAAGGTACATGTTTAACGAAACAAAATTTAAATTTAACGGACATTTTACGAAACTGCTACCATTCTTCGGGTCAAGATGTCTTCAAAAAGAAAAAGCCGTATTCAGGACACAAACTGATCTATCAATAAAACTAATCTTTGATTGTGTCGGGTCTAACTAGGGAAATGTTCTAACTTGATCTTACGGTTTAAAAATTGAATGGGGAAAATGGTAATGTAACAGCAGCTTGAACACCTGTGTCAGTATAAATACATTTTTGAGGTAACAAGATGAAACTTGATTCTAATAGTTAGGCAAGTGCCACTACATGATGCAGACGCTAGCACAGACAACCAAAGATTTTAGGCAATTTGCGCATTCCAAGGTGTGTGTTACAACCGTCTAACATACCGAATGCGAAAAGTGCTATAACCCAATCACCAGAAGAAGTCTAAATGAGACTCATCGGGAAAGCGGTCGTACAATATTGTTCGTGGAATCTTGAGTTTCCCGGAGGCAATGTTTGTATCAATTTACTGTTATACATTGTTGTTACTGTTATACATTTAGTGGCTATGTATGAGATAATTCGTGTGATGTAGAGAAACGTAGACTGATGCCATCCTGGTTGTGAGTAATATTCAATGTTGTTCAAACCGTAAACTGGTTGGTTCAGATAACCCAATGTCTGTCTAAACTGTCAAAGTTGAATCAGTGTTACTGCATGCAAGAGAACCACAACCATGATCATATCTAGCTGTTTATGCTGTCATTAGCCAAACAGAAAAATAACGAAATTACAATTGATCGCAAAGCTTTCTTTTTCTTGTACGTAAAACTACAACAGACTTGTTTGTTTTGTTTCAGGTGCCATCTTGGATATATTGTTTTCCTATGTATATTTATTCGGAGCAACCATTGCGTTCAACATTATCATTATCATTCTATGCGCCGTTCTGTGGTGCACACGCGTTAGTGAACCTATCGAGGAAAGGACAAGACCGGTATAGCTATAGTCACTGATAGGAGGCGCTGGAATAGTGCTTTATTTCTCTCTCCCACTTCCGCCAAAGTCATTTGTAGCAACACGCTGGACTAAATTGAGATATACCATTAAGTGCTTTAATATATTAAGCTCAAAGATGAATAAAATATTGTTTAAATTACTTTTTCTTTCATATACTTCTTTGAGTCTTTGTATCCAGTTACTTAGAGGAAGTAGCTCATGTTCTCTTCTAGCTTTATAACGTTTCACACTTAAGTGGTCAATGAAATAACCAGAATACTGATGATGATTTTTACAGAAAAGCCCATAGTTTATCTAAAAGAAACAATTCTAGGTAGCAAACCTATATGGGCCCATATAGGTGAACCCATATGAGGCCAGTGAGCCACAACTAGAGAAAAGGCCGTGGCCGGCCCGACTTAAACCAATTGGTTAGAAACTGAGCCGTAAAACCTCATCTAACTCTAACTCCCATATAGTACCCATTAAAATTTGCACCCAAGATTCATAAGGGGCCATATGAGACACTCCATATGCCTGTATGACCCACATGAGCCCACATGGGCCCCAGAACTATCGCATATGGGCATTTGGGTCATATGGGCTGGTCCATATGGCCCCTTATGAATTTCGGGTGCAATCTCATATGGGCCCCATATGTTGGCGAATATGGGGCCCCTAAGGAACCCATAAAGGAATATTAACTGGGAACGGCCTATAAAATCATCTGACGCCATAGCAAATTGTTGTGGTTGTATGCCAATCTCATTAACTCTGTTATACTTCTTATACATCTTAAACATTATGGATTGTCCTCCCTGAGTTTATATACATACAATACGTCGATGAGTTAAGTGTAATAAATATGATTGAATGCATTAATAACCGCCACTGAGTTGTGACGGCCTTCGGAATCGCGCTCAGCTTCAGTGTGGGTGGAGTTGATAGAGAGACTTCCCTCGCATTTTGATCAATGTTGGCAAGTTTCCCTAATCCCAAGCCCTTTGATCAAAAAGTGAATGTGACAGAGACCTTTGAAAATGGACCATTTCTGTTTGACGTCAAGCAATATGAAAAACAATGAAAAGTTACATCATTATGGTTACATTATGTGTGTAACCGACCCAATTATTTTCAGTTTGAACCTCCTCTAGGAATCATTATAATTATGTGTGCCATAGAACGGTTACAAATTGCCTTCTAAAGTATCAAAATGATTTGGAACTTATCAAAGGTTCCATCACCAATCTCAAATACTTTCCAGTAGTTTGGTGAGTAGACTGATTTGCATGGAAGAAGTCTGTGTACACATATGTTGTACAGTATGCGAGCATGCAATACACTCTAGCCTTCCACAATTAAAGTCAAATTTCATCCCTCTTTCTCGGGTATGATTGTCATTGATGGCCTACGTTTCTTGCAAAAGGAGAAAAGTATTACAGAACACATATCTCACTGTGGATGTACATGGGTTTTGAAACGCGATTAGCCATCCTGAGACCGAATTTTACTGCGTAGTCGAAGTTCTTGAAAGTGGTCTCCTTTTTGTGAGAGGTAGTTGTTTGCATTACATAAAATTTGTACTACGTTCACGTATCAGGGTTGAAATAAGATGGGGAATATGTGACCGAAATAGGTGGGGAAGCTGGACTTTATACGGAAGGAGGCCTACAATGGTAAATCTGAAGTCCAGCTGAAAGGAGATCATGGATACGAAGCATTCTAAATCCCCTTTTTGCAAAGAATTAAAAAGCACTCTACCCCCTGTAAATCCTAAAGTTGACATGCAGGGATCTGTAAATTAAGGTCAATGCCAATCACCTCAGCTGCTCTTCGCACCGTGTAGCCTATTGTGGCCTTTAACTTCCTCTGGACTGCTACTGGTTTTGACTAGGACGCTTATGTGATCAGTATACAGAAGAACCGCCATCCTCTAACTTAGACACAATTGCATACCATTTGGGCTCTGTAGGAAAGCTTACTTATTCCTCCTGTTTTGCATCCCTTTTCTCCTGCTTTACCCTTGTTTTACCTTCCCTTCGATTTCATCATTGCTTTGGATGAGGGTTTGGTTTTGGAAATTTGTGTACCGGGCTATGGCCACTTATATTTTCAGCTGTTGGAGCTTTTCTGTTCGGATGTTATTTTTCCCTTGACAAGTCGCTCAAACTATCATCTTTTACTTGCTAAAGAATATTGTACAATATTGTCTAAAATATTTTAACATCCTCATTTTCACACGTTTATGGAAATTTTGCTAAAATATCCACACCCTAGATGAAGAAAATTCCTAAATTAATTTAGTCTTCACTAGACCCCACTGAAAATTCCTTCATGGAATATATTTATGCAGCAGATTTGATGAAAGAAAGCTGTTTGATGATTTACGTTCCATCTTCAATCTATATATAAGGAAGGAGGAAGGAGCACCGTACCTATGCGCTGTCACGGTCATTTGTGTTAGTAAGTGGACGATTTAGGCTATGTAATGTATTTTCTTCATGTTTGCCCCGTAGCTACTATAGTAATTTACAATTATTCAGGTAACCATCAACGTCAGTAAGGAGCCTGTGTGGGATTTGTACGACTTTGTACGTCTTCAGAGCGATCTATATCTTTGTACTCATGAACTATATCCATATTTTGCCCGATACGCCTTCTATTAGCGGCACAGTATCTCTTTCCAAGACAGTTGCGGATGAAGAAATCTGAAAGAGGGCGTTTTGACTAAGGGAAGAGCTTAAACGATTCCGAAGACAACAGAGATCCGCGAAAGAATAAGTCAAGTCTGAAGAACTATCTGTCTGAAGGACACTCTCTTTATCTGCATGACAATCGGTATCATGCAGCTGACAATGGCCCCATTAACTGCGACACTTAATCAGGTGAGTCCCCCCATCTCTGTTAAAGTTCTCAGCCTGACCCTCTCTTTGGTTAAAGTCCATAAAGTGGACTCTTATGACATGTTCAAACTTCCATACCATTACTACTATGATTGGACGTAGAAGAACTTGATTAGTAGGTGTGACGTCCGAAAAACAACATTACTTATATTTGTTCTGACACTGTGCTGTATTGACTTGCAATGAACGCACGACCTTGTGAAAATTAAACGTAAAGACCTCTAGATAGTGTGCGTGGTTCAACTTGTAAAAACAAAACAAAAGAATAACTTTGCAAATCTTAATCAGTAAATGTGACTAAATTTCACTAAACACGTAGAGTACCATACAGCTAGAATAATGGTATAAAGTACAATATACTTGAAACACAGAATAACACCTACACTAGGCTTGGTCTGATTAAGCAATACAACAAATCTTGCATTTCGTTTCTACTTCTTACATAGCCACACGTTACAACTAATTGAACACTTTTACTGCACTCTTTTTTTTTTTAAATGACTGGCTTAAGTATTTTCACAAACAGCTGAGTACTTGTCACCTCTTTTGTTTCGCACCTACGGTGGAAGTAGGGCTAGTAGCCACTCACTTAGGAGATAAAAGTCTTTCACTTGAAAAAGCAGTTGCACATACAAAATAGGTATGACAATATACGAGGGCTTAATAAGTGTTTAAGTTCGCTTACCCCAGAATGCCCTCCGTGACGACAGGCGGCAGATGTAGAATCGTCGGGCAGCATGCATGGGAGAGCTTTTCAGTCTTTCAGTTGTTACTCTCCCATTGTATTTGCGTATGTAGACGAGCTTTCAAAACTGAGGGAAATAGTAACTTTGACAAATTTTGGTAGGAAGTTAAGCTTACAAGTGCGTTAATATTCTTAAGATCCACACGGAATGAGAGTTGTATTTCAACGTTGGTCCAAAATGGGCTTCAAATGATGGGTACCTTGTGAGTTGGCCCATTAACAACACATGTTGGGGGAGCCAGTTCTTCAAACATAAATTTTTAATCTTCAAGATTAATAGATTTACATATTAACTATTCTATAATTCTATGAACTGCCTCTAAAAATTAAACTTGTCTCAAATTTTAAATAACAATCAACTAGCAACATTTTCACAAGTCTAAAAATGAGACAAGTTAAAGCTTTTATTTTAATTTACTGGCTAAACTTTATTGAAGAGTATGAGACAGCTCGTGTTTCGTCTAAGGAAGACAACCGTTTACCTCTTTAATGGATTTAAGCTTGAAATCACATATGGACAATATCTGAGCAACATATATAGAACCTAAATTTTTGATGGTCTTGCCTTGTACATATTATTTGTGTACTGCTGAAGTTTTGGTACTTTAATTAGGAACTTTCAAACTGCTGAGATGTCTATCTGTTCGCTTGTAGCTTGTAATTAAATGTTGTTTTTGAACATGACATTGCTTTGGCAAACAAACTTTGAAATCAATAAACGTTTGGCCCATCCCCGGATATGGATTAAACTATCTAGTGTAAATTAAGGTTCATTTCTTTCGTAAACTGGGTTTCAACTATTTTTAGAAGGCACCGGGCTCTCTTTGCCACTAACATACATCCATATTTTACATATATGATTAAGATTTAAGGTACAGGTACCAATGAAGTTTCCAGTGGTGTACCTAGATATTTTTTGTGGGGGGCAAAAGCAAAAAGTACAGACATATTATTATCATGAAGTAATGATGTACTATCTAAGCGTAGCCCCACCATCATCTGGCGTGTAGCCCGGAAAAAATCAGATTAAAATATCTCCGAGATTGCCTTAAATGACACTTCCAGGCCTTGTCATTAACCATTTCGATGTGTAATTCTGCTTAAAGACGTAAGATGTGTTTTAAGTAAACCCCTAAGAATATAATTTTAGCTACTAATTTCCGGTGTAAAATTTTTAATAATGGTGGTAAAAATTTCCGACAGAGACAAGATATTTCCGACAGAGGCCTTCGGATGCTTTGTGGGCGGCGACCGTTCCCGCTGCTCCCCCCTTCTAGCTACGCCACTGGAAGTTTCCGTGCAAGTGTCGATTTAAGGTAAATGCCCCTTTGAACATGATTAGTTGGCTATTTTCTACCCACTACACATTCCCCAACTCGTAAAACAAACGGTTTGCAATTAACGATTAGCTATATTCTAGCTTATTTCGTAGTTGTTTCCTATATTTAAATACCGTTTGACACCGGTATGCCAATATAAGACCTTTTCAGGAGGCTTGCCCTTTGTTGACTTACTTGCTGACGCCATCCCAAGATTCTTCTTTTACTTAAAAATCGGCTTCGGTGGAGGAGAAACCGTACTGTCTGCAAGCTCGTGACCAAGGGAGACCGAAGGGACGACCCTTTATAGTTGCTCCCCTCTAAAAAATAAACAATTACAATTGCCTCAGTGCATTTTTTTGTACATTTTCTCCATAAAAATATGTCACCCCTGGAAGCTGTCTCACCCCTTCTCGGTATCTCGTGTGGATAATGGACGGACTGTGTAGGTGTGATCACTGTAAAGGCGTCGGCAAAGACGGGAGGAACCTAACAAGGTTACTGTATGGAGGACCCTGAACTGTACCGGCGTTTCTGTCGGGTAACGCTGGAGCGTCCCCTAACTAACAGACTAGCAGTGACCTCAGATTTTTGAAATAGGTATGGCTCTAACTTCCCTCTAGGGAATCAGAAGGGCAAGGGCCACCTCCGTACAAGCCATCGAGTCCCATTAGAAAAAGTCATTGATTATACCAGGTTTTCTTGCCATTTTGTTTAAATGACTAGAAGACCATCCTTGACCAGTTACTGAAAATGAGGTTGCATTTTTATTAGTTTCAACACAAAGCAACGTACACAATGCTACAACTAAAAGTTTTCATTGTGTCGGACAGAAAAGCTATTGAGTATGACAGAAAGAAACACATCACTTTTTCAGGCCGACTCCTGCGACCCACTTTGCGGCTCTCTTGAGCAAAACCGGTGGGCCACGGTCTACCGGTATAGAAACGCTGGCATATAGAAAACAGTAAACAATGATAGTCATTTCCCCCTCTTGAAGCTCTGTACCTGTCTCCCCCCCCCCCCCCCCATGTTAGGATTCCTGGTCAATGGCGTGAGACTGAAGTCCGTGGGAAATACATGATTTTGAGAGAACTTTCGCAAGTCTTTCATTGTCTTCTCCTTTTGTCCTTCTCTGAAGACTTTGGGGAAGAAAAAACGAACACGGAAGGCCATTCTGCCCCTGGCATATTTCTACATCAGGTGCACGTCCAAGTATTTCATGTAGATTGCCATTTGTAATTCACCAATCCTCGTGTAGTGTTTGGTTCTAACTCTCAACTTGTTTCTCGTAACGCTAAACAGGTAACGCACACGAGAGGCCGAAACACCTCTTTAGCTAAACAGTGCTTGTTTCGAGAAACGCTATTTTTGTTTTCGTCTAACGCACACGGACGCCAGCGTGAGAAAACAAAAAACAGTGTTTTCTGTTTGGTGTTTCGCGTTTTCTGTCGTCCATGTGGGCTCGGCTGCAAACGTCATTCTGACAAAATGTGCGTTGACCTGGGAATGTTGCAGGGGCGTAGCTAGGATGAAATTTTTAGGAGGGCCTAGGTATTAAATGGGGGCGGCACCGCCGAGGGTCAGGCTTGTTAAGACTATCTAAGCGGAGCGCCACCATCAGTTGGCGCGGAGCGTGCAAGAAAATTTTTGGCTTTACAAACCCTTCAGATGGCCGGAAACTGCACTTCCCACGTGTTTTAAGCTGCATGTACCCAGCCTTGAAATTCAAATATCATGTCTGCCATTTCTCAAATAATGGGGAAAAATCAGTCCATGAAAAATGGTAATACACAAGGCCCTACATACATTTTTTTGCTAGGGGAAAAAAGTAGGCATTAATGATATGTGGCCTGGGGGAGGGGACTAAATGGAACGGGTGTCTCCCTCCCCCTTGGCGAAAATTTTACATTTCAGGAGGACGTATAGGTAGCACATGGTGCAATGTTTGAGGGATTTCAGCTTTAAAAGAAAAACGAAAAGTAGTTGTGACTTAGTGCGACAAAAGTCACTTTTGAGAGCTTGGTGGATATATGATGTAACCTCAGCCATTGAGAATCCGTAGTGGGGGAGGGTTTAAGGGAGGGGAGGGAGTGTTAAGCTACCTATAGCAACAACAACAACATTGTAGCTATGCATAATCGCGCGAGAATTTTACAAAAGTAGGCTAGAAATACAGGCTAATAGAGCTGTAAATGATTGGTGATGTGTACAGATATAGAAATGAAAACTTTGATCTGCCTATTTGATATTGTTTAAGTTCTTTCATTACGATAATGATAGAACTGACGGGGTAATTGCCCCCCCCCCCCGCTGTGTACGGCCGTGGATATCATATTGAGCTAAGATAATACAAGAATCATACTGAATTACGCATCCCTTTTCATTTATTCTGCCTGCAATTCTCCCATATTAACCTTCTAGTATATCCCTGTTACATTTGTCCATCACTCTATCCGTAGGCTACATGTCCACTACTCAATTACATATCCCCTAGATCATACCATTTGTCTCCAACCTAGGGTTACCATATTTATTTTCTAGCAAGGAGGACATAGATCACTGTCCTGATGTAGGGGTCTAAGGGTGTCCTTTCCTTTGGAAATTTTCCTGTTTTCAATGGTGTTTAGATGCAAAATGGTGCTGTATTTGTTCACGGACTCAAGTCATCGGTATATTACTTGGTCAGACCAGGGAGGTCCTAACACCTCCCTGGTCAGACCTATAATACCACCAGTAAATCTTTCAAACTATTTAACCCGCAAAGCAGAAGTAGGGATCATGTGGGAAACAGTGCGAACTAGTAAAAAGAGAACACGTCGAAAACAATCGTTCCACAGTGCAGTTGTCATAGGCAAGGAGAGAGACACGACATACTTGTTAAGGATAGAACAATTATTCGAACGCAACACCTTACCGTACGGCATATTTTGTGTATGATACCGTATAGGAATGGTCGTGTAAGAATGGTCCTCAGTATATGGTTGCCATGTTTTCAGTAAATCAACCAGCCATTCGAAAGGCAGAAAGGGTCTAAACCTGACAATGTCATATCCGAATTTGTCGGAGGGACGTTCGTTGCATCGCCAAAGTGAATTATATGAGAATTAAACGACAGTGCAGATTGTATACCTTATCTAGTAAAAGTAGGCATTTGAAAGTTATAAGTTGATTTCATACGTGCGCAAAATGTGTTTTTCACACATTTACTTTTTCTTAATTCTTACACATTTTATTTATTTATTTATTTTTTGAAGAAAATACTTCAAAGTTAATTTCCGTTCAAACATTTAAGTTTTCAGGCTTAATTCTTACACATTTTATTAGGACACAAAAATTCGGGGGGGGGGGGCTGACGAATATCTGGAGCCTAGGCCCCCAGGCCCCCCCCCCGTAGCTACGCCGATGAAATGTTGCAACCATAAAAATACGCATAGCTCGGTGAGAGTTTTAAACACCTTTTTAATCCACCCAGCATATGTGATACCAGTGCGGTAGTTCCTGGTTATACTAACCAATTGTAGCCATTGATTATTCCTACATTTACGTTTTTACTACGGTTACGTTAGAGATAATTTTCCTTTTCAATTTTTGTATATGTGTATCATTAATTGCCTAACCAAAGATAATGGAACCATTATATGTTGAACAAAAATCTGTTTTGCAAACAAATCTTGCTATGCCTTTTGGATTAACTACTTCCCAGCACTACACGGAATAGCTCATTCTTCAAGGTTAAATATGAACTTCTTCATCATCACCATCGCCGTTGCCGTCGCCGTCGCCGTCGGGCTGTATTTCACCAATTCTGAAAACTGAACCAGAAGCCAAAAGGCTTAGTGATTTCTTGCCATATGGATATATTGTAACAAACATTAATCACCCGCATGACAAGCATGAAATCCCTCAAGGTTATCCTACTTGAGATTTCATGTTAATGAGGTTCTAACCTTTTAAAATCTTATTACCCAAACTGACCTTTCACCTCCACTTAAAACAATAGGGATCACCTTCCCTACATAGCCATCTACATGCTAAATATGAACAATATATGAACAATCTACAGGCCAAGTATGAGATCCCTTACAGTTATCCTCCTTAAAATATCATGTTTACAATGTTTTGACTTTTGCGACCCCAAATGACCTTTGATCTCCACGAAAATATTATAGGGATCATCTGCTCAATATTAGTAATCCACATTCTAAGTATGAGATCCCTCACAATCATCCTCTTGAGGTACTGTTTACAAGATTTTGACCTTTTGACCTCTTTTGACGCCACATGAGCTTTCACCTCCACCAAGACCAATAGAAAGTACCTCCTCAACTCTAACAATCCACATGTCAAGTGTGAGATCCCTCACGGTAAACCTCCTTGTGTTTACAAGGTTTTGACCTTTTGGCCTGTGGTGACCCCAAATGACCTTTGACCTCCACCAAAGTACAAGGGATCTTTTACTTTATATAGGCAATACACATGCTAAGTATGAGATTTCTAACAGTTATTCTTCTGGAGATATCCTGTTTACAATATTTTAACCTTTTGACCTCTATGACCCCAAATTACCTTTGACTTCCACAAAAAACAATGAGGATCATCTACTCAATATGGGCCATCCACATGCAAGTATGAGATCCCTCACAATTATCCTACTTGAGATATTGTGTTTACAAGGTATTCACCTTTTGACCTCTGGTGACCCTAAATGACATTTGACCTCCACCAAAAAGTACAGGAATCATCTAATTAAAATGGGCAATGAACATGTTATGTATGACATCCCTCAAAGTTACCCTTCTATGTCATATAGTGTTTACAAAGTTTTAACCTTTTGACCTCTGGTGACATAAAATGACCTTTAATCCCCACCAAAACTACAGTGATCATCTACCTAATATGGGCAATCAACATGCTAAGTATGCGATCCCTGACAGTTATTGTTCGTGAGATATAATGTTTACAAGGTTTTGATCTTTTGTGACCTCTGGTGACCCCAAATGACCTTTCACGTGCACTAAAAATACTAGGCATCATCCACTTAATATGGGCAATCCACATGGTTAGTAAAAGATCCTAAAAAAGGTACCCTTCTAGAGATATGTTCTTTACAAGTAATTTCCAAGGTTGGTGACCCCAAATGATCTTTGACTTTCACCAAAAACAATAGGGATCATCTACTCAATAAGGGGTATCTTCATGCCAAGTATGAGATACCTTGAGGTTACCCTTCTTGAGAGTGTTTACAAGCAGTGTCACATACACACATACACACACTCGGCATCACAATCGCATAGATTCCTCTGACTACGTCAAGGAATCAAAAATGCTTTAACACTTTCACAAATTTCAAAACAAGAAATTAACCCTCAAAAAACAACACAAGGAATACGACAAATCATACATCAAAATGTGAAACTTCAAAATATTTTAACCCAAAGAGAGGAACTCACTACAGTATGTCAACGCTTACAATTTTACAAAGCATTCTGAACTCTGTTGGTTTTGACCTTTGGATATATTGTAACAAACATGAATCACCCACATGAGAAGCATAACAATTGTCAATATTCCATAGCATACCAGACCTAATGTATGATAAACTGATCTGAAATCTTTAAAAACAGGGCCCCATGATAGTTTTGCAAATAATTCA
Source organism: Holothuria leucospilota (assembly GCA_029531755.1). Lineage (NCBI taxonomy): Eukaryota > Metazoa > Echinodermata > Holothuroidea > Aspidochirotida > Holothuriidae > Holothuria > Holothuria leucospilota. The sequence continues at coordinate 11,156,102 of CM055979.1, forward strand.
AGTTTCATGCAAGTTAATATCAGCCCTTCATCGTAAGCTAATATGAAAATTGTTGGATACGCAGCGTTTGATTTAAATTTTAAATCTGTGACCAGTACACACAGTAACTATCCTCGCCACAGTGTTAGCCCAGTGATAGTCTTAAGCCGCGGTCACACTACAACGAAATCGGATCGGATTCCGATCCGATTTTTGTGAGTTTTTATTAAAATCTTCTCCATCTCTGGACAGAAAGAGCCCAAAATTTGCCAACCAGTGCAAATATATGATTTGCATCAGGTCTATGAAAATAAAATTTGACACGCGTAGTCCGATAAGAGCTGTCTGTCGATGTGACGTCACGAAATAATTCGTATAAATTTAATTTTCGTAGTCCTGCGATAAAAATCATATAATTACACAGGTTGGCAGGTTGGGGTTCTTTCCGACCCGAAATGGAGAAGATTTTAATAAAAACTCACAAAAATCAGATCGGAATCCTATCCGAATTCGTTGTAGTGTGACCGCGGCTTTACTCTAATGCACAACGCGTTTAGACATCCCTAGTGTAACAATGCAAACGGTCCAACGTACGATGAACGCCGACTGACGACTTACTGAAGTACTTGCCTTTTTACAAAATTGAGAGGAAATTATCCCTTTAAATGTTTTAAAACTACCAAAGAATTGTTTTTCTATTCATATATGTGCCATACTTACTTACTCTTATCTAAAACGCAGTGAAAGCTTTCAAAACTGGGCAGGAATGTAGCGATCTTTGTTGTTAGATTACGTTGAAATCAAGTACAAAGTCAACGCAAGTTGCAAAATATTAGCGAGACTGGTTGGATGAAATTTTGAGAGGTAAAGGTACGGTTGATTAAACTGACCAACCACAATGAATGTTAAATCATTAAAAAGAAAAAAAAAAACATCTATTCTGTTCAGTTGTTTGTACCACCATTTTTAAAGTGAATTGTACGGTACTTTCTTTACATCCTTATAAATACAGAAATATATGATGAGAAGAAAGCTGAAAAATTAACCTACATTTTACAGTAAAGTAAATCCCCTTCCAAAAGAGTATTTCCTTTTTGGAAATAACGCAAAAGAACCTCCCAAAAGTGCCTATTTTCACGGCATTTTCAGAGCAAACCCGGTGTGTTGACAAGAATCGCGCTTAAGTGAACGCGGGAAATCCACTTAACTCCCTCTGTTGATATCGTGTAATCGATGAGCAGTCCGACATCAGATTGAATAGTTCAATTTCATGTTCACCAGCAACGATGACAGAAACAAGAAATCGCCTTTCTTTTCTTTCCGGGGCTGTGTTCCTGTCAGGGTGTATCGTGGTATTCATTTTTAATGGTTCGTTCAAAGGAAATGGAATCTTCATTAGTAACGGTGTCATTGAATATGAAACATCTTTCACCTTAGCAGGAGGAGCTTATGTAGCCCAGTTTTCATTAACATTCCTTTTTGGTGAGTAACTTGTGACAATGCTCAAATACGTAGTACAAATTTCTCACTTGAGTCACTTGCCAACCGTCATTACCCAGAGATAAAACGCAATAGCAGCAAGGGTGTCCATTACACTCTGAAAGCTAGTTGGGTAAAAATTCTCACCAACACTGGGAACGTATGTAAAAATACTGAAAATGGACAAAGTTTGCCCAATTATTGATGTCTATTGGGTGACCGGAGATTAAGGTTACCCAGTTAAGTGGTAAATAACCTCTTGATAATCCATTCATCAACAATTATTGGGCAACCTTTACAGTTTCAGTATTGCCATATACCTGCCCATGGCTGTACGGGCGGGGGTGCTGGGGGCGGCCGCCCCAGATATTTTGTCCCAGACGGGTGGAATATTGGACAGTTAAATTAAGTCTGGAGTCGGGCAAAAATCACCGCCGTCCCTGAGAAAAGCAGTCCCGTACGACCATGTACGTGCCAAGTGTTGATGAGATTTTTCGCAACTTCTTTTAGAGTGTAAAACCTTTTTGAATCATGATCACAACAAACTACTTTTCCCCGAGCTTAAAGTATTAGTAGTTAATAACTACGGTGACTCATAGATGATTCAGGGAGATACCAGGATGATTCTAGAAGATGCGTTTAGTCATCGTTCTTGAATTCCATTATTATGTGCGGCTCTTTCCTTATTAGTCAAGGCTGAAGTGTAGACTTCTAAGGTTTTTTTGGCTATATTTGGTAAAACTTTGATAAGATGTAGAATGGACATCAGACAATCAGAAAAGTATGTGCTCTAGACTATTTTTTTCATTTGCAAAGGGGTAGTCAGCCAATCCAAAATGATCGCCATTGTGATCAGTTAGGCTGATTGATGTCAAGAAAGGCCTTTTTGCGCCATCATTTGAGGCCTTAAACGTTTTAGGAGAAAACCTGGTAACAAAAACAGTCTCCCACAATATACTAAAAGTTTTTTTTGAAAATATTGATCCGTTTTGTTGTAGTGACCTGTCGAATATGGCCCTTTTCGCCAAATAACAGAAATTATGGTCATTTTGGCGCCTGGGGACTAACGTGTGTACCGGATTCTCTTAGAGTGTGTGTTCCAACGACCTTAACGTTTGTTAATGGAAATTCCTACAGCCAGGTAGTACGAGTGGAAAATTTGGACTCCCCGATTCAGACCTACATGAAATGAGTGGGACTGAAAATTCGCAATTTCTTTGTTTTTTGTCGGAAAATTTTGGACTCTGGGATCATTTTTTATATCCAAGATTTCCTTTAGTTGAATAACTAGACCTTCTGATCTCTCTGCTTTTAAGAGAAAAGTAGATCGTTGAGACACAAATCAATTTTGAAAATTTTAAAAGCAGGCAAATCTTCCATTGGTGTAGACCCTGAACAGCTAAAACATCAATATTTTCATTTTTCCTCGTAAAATATAAAAGTTTTGGCACTACAAGACAAGTCTGAACAATGATGACTTCTTTTAGAGCAACACAGGATCTTGCATCTTCACAAAATTGGTACTCAAGTGCCTCAGTAGTACACAGAAAAAATTACACTGGCAAATGAAAACGGAATATTGAATAAAGGAAACCCAAATATTTAAATTTTTTCCTTTTTTAGTAAAAAATATAGGTAAAAGGGCAATTTTAAGCAGTAATATCTCTGATACTGTGCCACAAGATGATCCCATCTTTATCAAATGTGCAGCTTTATGCCTCAGTAGTATAGAGAAAGAACCTCCACTCGCAAATGAGAATGGGCATGAAATATAGGAAACCCAAATATGGCGTTTCTTCATTTTTCCTTGAAACATATGGGTTTAGGGGCACATTTGAGCTGTAATATCTCTGTAAGTATCACACAAGATGCTTTCATCTTCTTGAAATCTGTAGCCTATTACCCCATTAATACACATAACGAATTTAAAGTTGCAAATGGGAATGGGAATGGGAATAAAATTACAGAAATCTAAATTCTGCAATTTCATCACTTTTCCTTGCAAATTTGGGTTTAGGGGGCACTTTTGAGCCGTAATATAAGTATATAAGTATCATACAAGATGTTCTCATCTTCATGAAATGGAAAGTCTAGTGCCTTGTTAGAACACAGGAAGAATTTTGAATCTCAAATGAGAATGGGCATAAATCCTATCTCAATTGATCCATGTGACGCCCACAGTAATCCTTCATTGTGCCCATAGATTTAGGCAACCCATTCTCTATCCATCATTCTTAGTAAAGATGAGCCCACACTGAACCCATTTTAAAATGCAATGATCATCTCACAAAAACGTGCCCATGTGGTAACCACTCTGTTCCTTTACTGGACGTAGGCAAAAATGACCATGCCAACTCCATTATATTAACCCATGTTCATTGAGCCTATATGTTAAACCTAAGCTGAAGTCTCAATCTTACCTCTTGTAATTGTGCCCTAGTCAAAGGTAATCTTATTCACTGGTAAAGACTTTTCGGACTGGGCCGTTTTTCCAAAGTCGTGAACGTAATTGACGAGCGCAAATCAGGTTAATTTTTGTACCTTCGCACTTATTTCACTTCCACATACTTTATGAAAGTTGGGAGTTTTAGCAGGTAATCGGGCTTTCTTTGTTAAGACTCGCCTTCTTGATGGATATTATTTGTTAGGAATTTTGAAACTGTTTCAGTTTCATCGCGTGGTTCAAAATTAGTTGCACTTTAGACACCCGAGAAACCCACCCAAATACCATCGCTCTGCCCATGTCAAGCCAATACTGGACCTATGCTGGAACCCCATGTTTTTCCCATGTAAATGGGCTAAAGCGTATCACACACTCATCCTTTTAATGGATCCATGTAGGTAACGCATACTAATTGAATCTTTGTTGCCCATGTTTAGCCCATAAACTTAGCATATGAAGCAAGCCAATGTGACCAAGATCTTTCTGGCTCGTTCGGGATAAATGCATTTTTATTGCAATTAAAGCTATCTGGATTGGGCTTACGACATTTCTCCCTGGTACTACCCTTACAAAAAAGTGTGGCATGCCACATGTGAACACACGTAATCACGTGTGGCAGAGCATATGAAAATACATAAGAAAGTGTGGTTATGCGTGGTGACACATGTGGTATTGGAACCAATCTGACACACAGGACCACGCTTTTCCCTGCATGATTGTCACACCTTGAAATCTGGGTCAGTGGGGAAAGCTGTCTCAAGTTGACACATGTGGCAAGCTAGGGCAAAGTGTGGCAAACAAGGCAAGTAAACGAAATCGAATTATTGAATTTACTTTACTCAGCACCACGCTTCTCCACACATCTCCACACTTTGCCTGCTTTACCCCAGTTTGCCTCCTGTTACATGTGTCAATGCGTGATTTTCGGTTTTCCACACATTGCCTCATGTCCAAACTGTGAAAACGCTGGTCAATGCATGGCACTTTGGAAAAGTTTGTCAACTGTTCATTAATGACACACATTGTCACACAAAAATTCACAGAAATTTCACGCCTCTCCACACCCCACCATAGTTTTGCACAGTTCGACATAGTCTTTCACGTGTGGTATTGGAACCTTTGCCACACAATTTTTTTTTTGTAAGGGTACCATCACTCTCTAAAGCATCTTATAGCGGCCATGCTGATAAGCAGAATGGGAAACAAGGCTTTTAAGCTTTGAAATAAAAGGTTAGTTTTTATAAAAACTATACCTATCATCCACAGGACGTTCATAACATATATTCTACATTATCATTTTCAGCTGGAATCGGCGGCTCAGCTCTGGATAGTTTTAGTTACAGATTTTTGGCGGTATGCGGAGGATTCCTTTTCGGCCTGGGGTTTACCTGCCAGGGTGCTTTTGGTCGAAGCATCTGGCATCTTTTAGTAAATATGGCAATAACAGGTAAACACGTAGTAAATTTATGAGTTGGCTTCGATAAAATAACTCAATTGTTCTTGAAGGGGAAGGATCGAAACGAATTACCGATAGTCATGTACCTAAACATGATGAAATGAGCTGGAACTGTAGCTCCTTGGCAATGTAGAAAAGGGAACCTTGGGAATTTAAAGAGATTTTGCTAGTTGCTTCACTTATACAGAAGTGGGCTACTATATTTATAGCGTATATGTACTGTAAAGGTCTGACAAAATAAAAATGGTATATATGACTATTAAAAGTTCGTTTATACTCAACTATTGCTTCACCAGACGACTAATGCCATATCATTCTGAGCTTGTGTTGAGAAAACTCTTTCAAAATGTGTCTAACTGGCTGATTGTTCTTAACGGACAAGAGCTGTGACCAGTAGCCATCTCACAGTACAGCCTACCCACTTAATTTATTTTAATACGGTTGGAATCAACAGTTGCACAGATTAGTCAAACCAGGGGTTCCCTGGGCAAACGTTCTATTAATTTTGATAGTTAATGAGGGTAGTCATTCTGACTAAGCTGGTATCTGTTTGCAGAGAGTTGTAATACGTACGGCAAATGTTCATTGGAAAGCAAATGTAAGTGCATTACAAGTATTGTATAATGGCTTATACTGTACTGTCTAATTCGTCAAGGTTTTCACTTACTTGCTTTCTTTCCTTTTCTTTTCCATCATGAGATGGGGGCAAGAGACAGGGGATTGAAACAGTATTTCTGATTTCATTGAAAGAAGATATTATATTCTGAAAACCAAGCAAACGAAATATGCACGTGAGATCGGGGTCTTTAAGATGTATCTTGAACTTGACGGGGGTGGGGGGTCTAAATAAACGGGTAAAATTTTAACTGTGAACTTAAAGCAATGAGCTTCCACAGTTTGGGGACGGGGGGAAATGTGCCTCACTTTTCCTCCAGAACTCAAACAAAATAGTAGGCGAACGTTAGATTCCATAGTTTGCGATATAGATGATTCAATGAGTTCAAACTCAAAAATTTAGAAGCAACCATAAAAATGATTAAAATCGTGGGAAATCGTGGGATAATACCACATATCATATGGCCTTCAAATTAATCCAGTGAGTGAACCCCCGAAACCAATTCTATGGCTTCCCGATTCACGCTTGAAGAAGTTTTGAGCAAGGGCACTTCCACGCATTTTTATCAGTTTATAAACCTGTAAACGCTCTTGACCAAAGCAGCCATTATTTCAGTACCACCTTAAATATGAAGGACATAAATGACTAAGCATGGAGTACGGTAGCTAGGATTTAATGGCTAGATAGAAGCAATTACTGAGTGGAGTACGGTCCAACGTCAATTTCCCAGTTGTGGACCAAGAGTCGAGAAATCCTATGGTATTTGCAAAATTGTGGAATCCGACAATGGAACGAAAATTATGTGCTAAAATGAACAACTGAACGTCATAAAGCACACTATATAGGTAAAGGTAGCTGGGTGGTGTTTTCAGTCCCACACTCTAATAAAAACGATAATCATAGGTATTAAGTTACATCTTTGTCCACAGCACTGTATTCTAAGAAATTACCTTCAGCTTTATAAAATTAGGTTATGATTGGCCTAACTGTTCCTTTTGCCATATACTGGTAAAGTTTATGGAAAATTTGTTTTGGAACATGCGAACAACGGCTCTTCAATTTAGATGTTGAAAAAAATATGTAAGCTCAGAAATAGGCTACTTCCGGTAGGGTTACAGGTCAGCTGTACCTTGAAAACCCTCTCTCCTGCGTGGGTGCAATGTACACTGAGCTATATGTATGAAATATGTATATGTATATATATATATATATATATATACATTAGTGCTTCGACGCTAGGACGCCATCACGTCCTACTATGTACGTCACTGGGTCAATTGGCCTATGAAGTACACTTCACCTTTGACCCATTCCCACGACGTATTGTGCGCAAATGTTTCTGACCTCGTCTATTCTTTTGAAAGAGTTTAAAGTAACAAACACTAATTATACATCTTTTTGGCTATGGTGATTTATTCTTCTAATTTTTCTGCATAAAAACAATTCTTCTCTTTCTTCCGTTCAACGTAAAAAGAGTGATTGCACCAGAGTTAGTATTTTTAAGTAAGATTATTTTTGCATTATAAATTGAAAATATGCAGAAAATGTGAGCAATTTCCCTTCCTTTCAATGTAACAGAGTATGCAATGCAGACATGAACGACGAACATGCATCTACTGGTGTGGTTGTACGCCCCTTTATTTCGAGCGTACTTTGCTGCTTGCTGCCTAACGTGCAGCCTTTCCCAGTTCAGCATTGCCTACTACGTTATGTCATAAAGATCAGGCAACTTTAGTAAAGATGCCTGTATTATACACTCTAAAAAAGGTCGGTCCAAATTTGAACCGAATGGAGTCAGAACGGCAAGTAACCAAAATCTGGTCAGATATTTTACTAGATTTGGTTAAAGGTTAAAACATCTTGGTGTAATTTTAATCCCAATCTAGTCAGTTATTTGAACAGATTCCGGTTAGTTGCCACTCTAAGACTAGTGGGTTCAAATTTAAACCAACCGCTTTGGAGTGTAATGTATTGTGCAGTATGTTTATCCTTAATAGTTTTGATAAAAAAATGCTTGCAAACAACAAATGCCTGTATTTGATTAATGTGAACAAATGGAGGAAAACATTCACGGAAGAGCCAAGGTATAAAGAAAGTGTGGCTACGGAGCAACGTACTATTAAGCACTCACTGGGTTACTAAATTTGCATAGAAGCAGTAGTTTTTTTGCGAAAATACAACTTAATAATAACAGTTGTATCTGAAAACCAGCTGTAGCAGTAACATTGATGTTGACAATGGTGCATGGGTAATTTCACTGCAAGCAATAAATGGCAGTTTCATGTTGGTGGTACCATGCATAAGGTCATTGAAACGGAAAGAATATCGCCACAGCCAGGTCTTAAATGGTTTCCTTTTTAATATTCTACTAACCAGTTCAGTCAAGACAAAGTTTTGACTAACCTAACACTGAAAGTTTAAAGTGATGGGACTTTTATAAAGTAAATCCTTGCAAGGTTATTCCAGGAAGTTGTCGGAATAGCAACTTCCTGGTTATACAAAAAAGCATAGAAAAGCACTGAGTGCACAGTATCAAGGATACAAATCTGAAGTACACGTCTGGATGATAGTAATACGTAGAACTATTTTTGTGAAATCTTTCTTGTAAATGTCTGAATTTAAACTCTTCAACGCTCACTGAGATATAAACACACAATATATGTGTGTATACGTAAATGTATACATATATGCGTACAAATATACATATATTTTTATGTATATGTTTATATTTACATATGTATAAATACATTTCTATATATATGTATATATACAAATATATAAAACAGTAAAACTATAAAAAGGAGTCAACTGCAGGCTTAAAAGTTGTAAAATGCATCTCACCACGGAGCTTTCGTCTCTCCATTCAGACTTCAACGTGACTGTACAAAGCAAGTTAAATGAATTATATGTCAGAACGGTAAAAGCATAGAAACAGGAGCGGCGGCGATTTCTTGTCAATATTGGGGACATAATACCAATTTCAAATAACTTACAGTGTGAAATATTAAAGTCAATGGGCGGCAAATATTAGAGGGACATGTCCCCCTGCCCCATCGCCGCCCACGGAAACAGGATGTCAAAACATGTAAGAATTCAGTAACCAACCAACGTAATAGCCTAAACCTAATAAAATTTTGGAGAGCCAAACCTCACAAGGAGGGCAATCCTCTGAGACTTATCACTTCAGGGAAAGGTACTGCGATTGAAAATTTGTTGGCTTTTATTGAGATCTTTCTCCATTCGCCTTTAGCTATGCAATCACCCCATTTTTTAAAAGATACCACAATCGCCCCATTTTTAAAAAGATACCACCGACTCCTTGAATAGATTATTTGAGTTAACAGAAGAAGGTCCCCTGCCCCAGTCAGCGTTGTTAGTATCTTGTTACATAACCGCCATCTTCCCTTAACATTGATAACAGTGTAGGACTTAAGTCCGTAAGAGAAGCTTTAGATGGTTTGAATGTTTGTAATCCCTTCACGGAATGCCTTCTAGAGGCTATAGAAATTTTTTTAAAACACAACAATTCCACTTTTAAAAGTAGTTATTTTTTACAAATTCATGGGACTGCAAATATTCCTAAAAAGGCTTGCATTTATGTTGATATGGGTAAATTAGATCGGATTGCTAACACTGATAGCCCTTTTCAAATGAGTCGCACACATATGTTTGCCTTTGTGTGTTATTTAGGAAAACAAAATCTTAGTTTGCTTCATATCTTGAAGTAATATTTAAATGTGAAGAAATCTTTCAGTTTATAAATGTATTCAATGGAAGAGAGGGTTAGTGAACGATTAAGGAATTTATAATACCCTAGTACCTATTTATGGCTTCTTCAACTTATGTAAAAATATGTCTTATATGCCAAATGATTTAATGCATGAAATTTAAAACTGTTTTTGCTTTTTGCAGCAACTGGAGGCGGATTACTTCATTTTGCGTTGTATATTTCCTTTGTTGAACATTTTGGGGACAAATTTTCGGTAATGTATTCCTTAAGAGAGATGTCAACATACCTTGGTGTATCGATCATACCCCCTCTGATAGAGTTACTACAAACATCTTATGGGTTGAATGGATCCTACTTAGTTTTAGGTGCGATTGCTTGGAACTGTATTGTTTGTGGGTTGTTGCTGAAACCTCCTCACGGTAAATATCGGATGCAACAACTGTGTGGAAAAAAGAGATTTTCGTTTCGTAGGATGAATTGCTTCCAAGTTGGAAATAGAATGGGATCACCTTTAAATGAGGAGTATGGAGGACACCTGCGAACTCATTTCAGGAGATTTGTTGGACTATTCAGCTTAGCACCAGCAACTAATCATCCAAGGTTCGCAATATTTCTGATCATTCATTCATTATTATATTACACCTTTGCTTCGTAGGCACTTTTCCTCGTATCATTTGGGATGTCACTTGGCTTTTCTCAAAACGTCGCTGTGTTTTTGTCGACAGCAGGAGGAGTTGGAGGATTTGTTGGGAAAACACTGGTTGTTGTTGTGTTTCATTTAGATAAAATGAACATTATCTCGGCAGGCCTTATTCCGTCTGTGATTTGTTGCATTGGTTTAACAGGATACATCCTGACTAGAGACTACTTCCTGTTACTCATTTGTTCTTCATTCTGTGGCTTTTCGTTAGCCTTTGGTGACTCAGCATTAAGTGCTATGCTACCCGGATATCTCTGCAAAGAACATCTAAAGCAAGGAACATCACTGAGTTTTTTGTTTGGTGGCATCTGTATGCAACTTGGTGGTATCCTTTCAGGTAAGAGATGGAGTATATCTGACACGATAGGAGTCCCATCTAACCTAAAAGACAATGAAAAGTCGCCTCAAATTTATTTTAAAATATCACCAACATTTTATATATTTCATCTTATTTCCCTCAAAAATATCTTTTATGATGTGTCCAAACAAACCTTTGTTATAACATGTAAAAAAGTAGTTATTCTGCATAAGTTGAACATTTCAGTATGTAAACTATATCAATTTGTTTGTTACTTAAACCCATACAGCTTGTGTTAGCGTCTCCCACGCAACGAAAATGCGCTCTGTGGAAAACAGTACGGATATACGAACTTTCGATCGCTCGTGCTCTGTTGCATAGCAAAATTCCAGTGATGTTCATTCAGTTTGATGTTCTACTATGTCTCAGCTTCTGAATAACATAAAAATATATCGATATTATTTGACTTTTACATAGGGACCTGGACAGATTTCGAAGGCATCTTTTTGCATGGCAAGCAATAGCTATGAACTTTTGACCTACTGCTGTTTGTACAAACAAGCTTGGATCGCCGATGTTCATGCATTGCTGGATTGGTTATCACGTAAACTTTCCAATGGTAACCTTTGTTTTCAAATTTTCAATACTCCTACATAGGGACCAGGCCAAATTACATAAAAACAGACACAAATATAAATATGCATAAGTCTTGCACCAATGAACACACCGCCAAGCGATATGTGAACAATGCCACCGTTACGCGCCACAGGCTTCTACACCGAGCGCGCGTTGTATTACAACGAGCGGTTACTGGTAAACAGAACATTTGGTCACGCCCACACGACCAATCAAGTGTACGGAATGAGCGTGGTATGAATTATACATAGCCATGACGTCTCAGTCACCCAATCCTCAGTTAAGACAGAAAAGTGTTTTGACAGGAAAGTGTTTTGAACAAATTGATATGGCAAAAAACTGGTCTCATGATATAACAAACCAATTGTGAATTATGATACCGGGGTACCCTAATTCATATTGAGGTGACTGTATTTTCCCTTTAAAAGCAAATGTTGCGTTTAAAACAGGGGCGTAGATTTCTTTTCAACTTTTTGGGGATGGGGTGAACTATCGCAAATGTGGAAAATGTGCACGCGAAGCGCGAGCCCATGACGGGTGGGGTCCAGGGGCCCGCCTTAGGGCCCCTGGTGGGGGTCCAGGGGGCGAAGCCCCCGGAAGCTCCTGGGTTTTAATGTCTCAGAAGACTGTTTTAAGGGATTATTTTCAGTGGTAATGTTCTTTGGAAGGCTATTGGTATATTCATGCATTTAGGAAATAGCCTACTATTTTGAGCACAAAACTCGTTGATAAGCTGCACTGGATTGAAATTGTACAAGAGCAACAATGTCTTGTTAAGCTTAAAAGGCAGGGATCAACATATAGGATCATACCAGACAACTGGATTTTGAATTCGGAGATCATTGCAAGACCTGCAAGTTGGCTTGAGATCAGTGGCGTCGCCAGATTTTTTGTGATTGGGGGCCCATAGATGATGTCGTAATAATACCTCAGTTCCCCCAAGTCTGCGTAAATTACACCTTTATTTTTCATGCATTCCTGCATTTGCATGCAGCAGTTTTGATCTTTCGTTGTCACTACATAAAGGTGTCGTCCAGGAGAAGGGGTTTCCCCTCCCCTTTAAGAATTTTTTTTTATTAATCTAGGGTCTTTTAGATGTAAAATGGCGATATCTTTGGGATGTTTTTGAAACTGATCATATATGGCCGGAAAATGTCCATAATTTAGTGAATGTTAATTTTTGGTAAGGTAAAAGAGGAGAATATGTTGCCTATTAAGAGACAGATACGTTGTCAACAAATCTCCTGAAGCCCCCTCCCTTCTGTCTATTTTACTGCCTTCTATTTCGGGAAAGTTTTTACACAAAAATATGTGCGTGGAGTCCACAGAAATATTCTTGAGTGATTAGGAAATATGTCCTTTCCTTCATTGTGCATTGTGAAAGGGCATCTAAAGATAGAATAGGACCTCCTCAAAGCTCTGCATTAATCATATTAATTTGGGGGGGGGGGCAATTAAATAATGCGTATACTACCTGACATCCAAATAATAATATAGAGTACGACGCCAAACACTTTACAACTATCGAATTTTTACTACTTTTGAACTAAAATCCGGACGAACAGCTGCCAGCAATGAAAAATGAGACGGAGGGAGAGTATAGGTGCAGGGAGGTGATATTAGACTTCCCTGACAGGTGTAGTAAAAGGGGTGAAGGACTGATAAGAGCGTTACAGAGTGCTGTTTTCGTCATTAGTGTATTAACAATCACCATCTATACCGATAATGACTCAGCGCGAACTGGCGAAGCTCTGGTAAAGTTTTTTGAAAAATGTATAACGGCAGATACGTACTTCCAACCTTCTACATCATGCTATATATTAGATTGAAAGATCCCATGCATATTGGTGCGAGGTCCCCCACAGATGTTTGGAGATGTATATCTGTTCTTCGGAAAGTGTAGTGATCAGAACAGTTTCGTGTATTATTACCTTAATAATAGTCATGACATGGAGTGTAAACAGTGACGAATAATATTTCCATTACAAAACCTGCATTCAGACTCTACATTGAGACACTTTCAATTGCCCAACAAACCTACATGCCACTGCCATAAGCCAGTCTTTTACCTATTAATTCGCAAACTTTCAACATTTTGCTGCTGTGCTTCTCCAAAAGTTGCTATCGGAAGATATTGATAATATGCGTAACACTGGCGTAAGGTTGGGAGCGCGCGCAGCACGTGAAAATTTTGATATATTGCCAACAATTTGCTAAAATTCTGATAGTGTGAGAAACTTTGTCACAGAAAGTAAAGCGAGATTGAAAAAATTTCTTACCAAAATGAAGAATAAAATATACTTTCCATCATACACGTATCTGTAGACTGAAACATTGGGGGGGGGGATGATTACATGGGCCATTCCCCCCTAGTCAAATGTTGGGGGGATATATCCCCCCATCCCCCCGGGATTTACGCCCATGGTTTAAAATGCACCAAACGGGCATACAGCGAAAGTAGTCATAGTCGTTATAAAAATATTTCTTTTTACCAATAAACTCAAGCAATAGATTTAAGTCCCCAAAATATAATGCATTACAAGACACAAGGATGATGCATCTTGGAAGTTTTGAAACTTGGGCCAACAAATTATGTTTGAGCTACAAATAAGTGAATTGCTATCTGTTTGAACCTTACGACAATGAAGCTACCATGCTGCCTTATTTTGAATTACCAATCACCCTGAGACGATATATCAAATTTATTATTATCAGAGGTTAATGGTATCAAATATTTTCCATATCAGAAAAGCAATATTTTTCCTTTAAAGATTTTATGATCATCATGGTAAATAGAACTTTTTGTGTAAAATTGTTGCGAATGGAACGAAATTGAGAGAAGCCCGATAGATTTTTTCATCAACGTAGTGTTTACCTTAGTAATTAAAAATAAATCTATGAACACTGATTACAACTTCCACCTACCATAGGTTTGGTTATTTGTACCATGAGTGTTCAATCGTTCTAGCTCACTTCTCCTCCAGTGATGTGAAGCCCAGTGGCTACACAAAGACGTTGTCAGTCTTTAGTTGGTGAGCGACCAACGAAGCAAAGTTTGGCTATTCCATCGGGCAGTACAAGTGCTGTCAACACAATGTATGTTGTCCCCGATACGATCTACAACCCCTACCGTTTTTATTTTGTCTTTATTGTTCTCAATAATTACATATGTTTTAAGTGTGAGCCTACTAAATATTTTCGCCCGCTTCGCGCGCTTTGCAATTTCACGATTCAGACTCAAAAGAACACTATCAGTGCGCAAGTCGGCTCTTGAAGTAATAAGTGATATTGTGCAAAAAATGCCCTGCAATGACATAGGATAGTCGGGTACCTTCGAATGTACTCCTCACTACCCCCTCGGTAAAAAATCTGACGGAACTTGGGGTCGCTGGCATGGCCCGGCCCCCTTTCGGGAAAATTCTGTCGCCACATATGGTCAATTTATTTATTTTGGCTTTCCAAAAGGGGTCATTTCTGAGACAAAACCCAAAATTTTTGGCACGCTTTATCCACTGGTCCTCATTTCCGTTGATTATAGCCAAATATAGTAGGCTACAAACTCTTTCTATCTTTTTTATTAATTTGTAGTAGAATGCATGGAATTATGCAAATGTCGGGAATTTTATCTATTTCGCTAGACTTAGTTAATGTTCTCTTGTCTGATTGTATCTGTCTTGTGGTACGGCTAGTGACTCGAGGAGGGAAGTAAAATGTAAGTTGTGCCCGATAGGGCCCAATTGCCAGGACAATTGACCTATGTAAGCTTTAAAATAAGCACAGATTCTTTTAGTGTATAGGCTCACCCAAAATAATTTCGCGTGCTTCGCGAGCTTTTTCACAGCTTTGAGTACGACAAAAACATCAAAATATTTTCCCCTGGTAAGTACAAATTTTAGGCAAAAAATGCCCCGCAATGACATGGTATAGTATACTGGTTTTCTTCAAATTCTCCCTCACCAACCTCTCGACTGGATCGGAGCTGTCCATAGCTTCGGGTCTCTGACCCTCCCTTCGGGGAGTCTGTCCCCCCTTCGGGCAAATCCTGGCGCCATCCCTGGGTGGATGCGGGGTCACGGGTGCGGGGGTGACTAAGTGATAACCCTTTGACACTTAGTGTCGGTACATTGACTATATGCTGTCGGTACATTTACGTTATTTTCATCCCTGCCCCCCCCCCCCCCACTTCAAGTACCCCAGTTACGCTACTGCCAATTACGTGCATTAAATTGAATACCCTGAATATGGAGTTGAAAATAAGCCTGTAAGTCAGTAATCACAAGGCATGTATATTGCATAGATGGGCGCAAAGCACGAAGAAAAAATTGCCTTTTATGGTCAATAGAGCTGCATACTACGGTCGTTGACAAAAAAATAGAGAGGATAAATGGCATTCCTTCCCCCTCAACCAAAATACTAGGGATCATGCCTTATGGGCTTACATGAAAATAAAAGTATTGCGGGTTTTGCCAAAACACTAAATGAACTCCGTCCTCCCATACCAAACTGGAGGGGACTATGCCTCACATACACCAATTTGAGCAGTTTTTACTAATTTGTTACTGCAGTTGACCATTTCCGCAGGAATATCAAACAAACTGAGGTATTACGTTCCCAACCAAATTATAGAGGAAATGTACACGTGTGTCTAAGACTGTTTCATTGATCACCGAACATGCACTTTGAATAGTGTGGGCGAAAAGCGAGCCGAAAAAAACCGTTGTAATGACTCATGGGGATCTAATATTCACAAAATATCAACAATTATTACGATTTTTGCCAAATATCATTTATATTCTGTCCCCCGCGACTAAGGTTTGGAGAGGACTATATATATATATATATATATATATATATATATATATATATATATATATATATATATATATATATAAATATATATATAGTCCTCTCCAAACCTTTAGTCGCGGGGACAGAATATAAATGATATATATATATATATATATATATATATACATAAACATATCACTCCCCATTGGGTTCACGGCATGTCCCCACGATTTGCCCCGGCACATCATATTCAGTGCGTATTACAGCAAGGTGATAGTCAGTGGCGCAGGCCTGGGGTATGAGGGCGCTACCAATCAATTTATGCAGTTTTTTATGTTTAGAATGAAACAAAAGGTTTAAGCTGTAGATTTCTGTAAGGGGTACTGTGAGAGTGTGTTCTCGACCGAGTGATGGATCTATTTCAATCATATTCTATCACAAACAAATCCTTTACAAACTAGCAAAAATATTCACTTTTTCCACAATAATGCTTACTCTGGCAAGAATTTTGTTCTGAAAATTAAAGTATAACGCCAGTCTTGCATCAGAAGGCGATTATGTGGCGATCTGATATTAAGGGTAACATTTGTAGCGCGGTGTACACGATTTGAAGTGTATTATTCATTACACAAAGCTTACTGAATGGTCATTAAGTGTGTTTGCAGAGAATAAGCATTATGAAACGTGTTTATTAATCCTCTAACCCTTTTGCTATACCTTTTCCTTTCCTCTCGACCATTCCCCGTTGGAAGCTGTTCATGTGGATTCTCTTTCAAAATTAGTGAAAGTACCATATTTGTGAAGTTCTTGTTGTGTTCTCATGTATGCCGTTCGCCTAATTTTTTTTCCCACGAGGTTATGGGCAAATTTGATTTTCAAAATTTTTTAAATTTGTTTCAAAATCATGGTTAGGGTTATTTGTAGGGTTAGGGTTACGTGGTCGGGGGTTATTTGGCCTGTTCTTTCATAATCCGGTGACAGAATTACAATAAAAGGCTCGGAAAGCTGCCATTTTGGAATGAAGGTGTGGCCTATTTCCAAGAAGCTGATTGGTCCATTGGCATGATTTGCCCATAACCTCGTGGGGGAAAAAAATTGCGCATGCCGTTCTCATGGTACCAGCGCTTGAGGGGGCGCCATGCCACTTTATCGTATCCACAAAGGCTTCCCTGCGAAACCAGACGGGCGGGAGCATGGGCTAGCAGCATGGGCTTGTGCCTTGTGTTGACATGAGTAAGTGTAGCCTTATTTCTACCAGTCAATGGTGTTTTCATTTCCCACTGTAGCCTGTAAATAATGATTTACCTTCGCTAGCAATTTGGAGATAACCAAGAGAAAAATTCTCGCGACACATTTTGACTTCCGTCACAATCCAATCAACTGAACCCGGGGTACATGAGAACACACGCTAAAATCACGGTGTTAACCTGCACTGGGTAACACCAGGAAACACGGGGTACGTAAGACCATGCCTATGGATCACCCGGGTTTTCATATCAAAGCCCGGGGAAGCATGTAACGTTTCGATAACGAACCAGTTACAAATATGACCTAACCAGAGTCGTATATAGACTTTTGGCTCTATTGAAATGATTGCGTGTACTACTTTACATACGTGAGCAGCAACGATAGACTCATAATGTGCAGAATCTGATGTTTACAAGCATGCTCGTCATGTATTGTAATTTTGTAACACATTGAGTTACCTGTAGTCAACATTTATCCCACTGTACTGTCATACTACACTCATTCCACATTAAATTAAATTATTACACGATGAAAGCGATTTGTATTTCAGGTTATGAATGAAAATAAATTGTTAACTAAAGCCTCTCCTTGCAGTACGTGCGAAATACTTTTTGCAGTGTAGTATAAAATGATGGAACGAAAATAATGATATCAGCTTTTGCGATCGATTCAGTTGGCTCTCTCTCTCTTGTCTGAAATTGTGAAAGGTGTGCGTGTAAAACTTGATATATAGAAAAACACTATAATGATTGTTTAACTTATCAATAAATCATCAACATAAATTGAACAGTTAATTATCACTCATAGCAAAGTTTCTCCTTTTCGAACTTTTAAGTTTATCAGGTTTTTGTTTCGTTTCAGGCGCCATTTTGGATCTATGGTCGTCCTTCATAATTCTGTTTGGAGCAGCAATAGTTTTAAACATCGTCACTATTACTCTATGCGCTGTCCTAAGGCACATACGTTTTAATGATCATCCCGAAGAAAATATGAACGAGCATTAGCTGGTTTTTATGCACTCGTCTTTAGACATGTAAAAACCGTCTGTATGTCTCTCAATTTATATTCATTTACAGAAACTATATGTTACTATTACGTAATACAATTAATAACAGTTCATGTTACATAATTAACAACAATGGTGCCTTTAATGTTGTTCAGCTTATTTAAGTAACTTTTAACTTCTTGGGGTCTCTTGATTTCAGTTAGCTATATCCTACCATTTCCTACAATTTCATGCTTTTGCTTCTGGCTTTACCTCTAAATAGATGAGTTGGGAAATTGTTTTAACACAACGCTTTATGGGATGGGTCAAAGGTCAAGTGAACCACTCACACAGTGAAAAAGGTTGTCACGGTACAGCTGACCTTGCGACCCCACCGGAAGTACCGAATTTCCCAACTCGTCTATTAAATGATCAGAATATAAATGTCAAACCTTTCTATATCTTCATTTTAAATTTTGCGTTCGTTAGCTTCACTACACATCACACAAAATATAACTACAGTGGTGTTTCTTTGTGCATTGGAATGTACTAATATCCATACTTAAGTTTACAACTGATATCTTGCCAAAAACTTGTCATCTGTTGATAAGAAGCATATGTCACAAAAGATATGAAAACTTAAAATTGTTACATCGACCTTTAGTTAAATAGTTAAAATTAAGTAAAATTAAGTACATGACACAACCATTCGGTAAAAACATCAATACAATGGCCTTATCAAGTCACATATAACATTATAATTATTCGATGCCTGAAATAAGAATAAAGTTTTACATGGTTTTAACAAGCAGCATAGAGCCAAATTATTATTTACAGCAAACGCACCAAACGTAGCAGGAGCAACATGACATGATATGTACTATGTTAAATATGAGATATACAAATAGGAATACTTTGTCCTCTTGCAAACTCACATGAAGTTCGATCTTCACAAACTGAGCATCCGTTAACTGATGTGAAGCATCTTCGAGCAAAGTATGAAATCCTGCAAAGTTATCCTACTTGGAGGTATCATAATTCCACCTTGTTTTCTACATTGGACCTCTGATGACCTCAGTGACCTTGGACCTTCAACAAAAACACTATAGTTTTGAGCTCAATGTGGAACATCTACATGGCAAGTGAGAGATCTCACAAAGTTATACTTCTGAAAACATGTTTTACGAGGTTTTCGCAATTTGCCTTCTGGTAACCTCAAGTGACTTTTTGCCCCCACCAAAACAACAGGGAACTTTAACGTAATATATGGCAATTGCAAGAACTATGAGCTCCCAGAAGGTTACCCTTCTTAAAATGTCGTGTTGACGAGTTTCCACGATTTTGATTCCGGAACGTAAATGATCTTTGACCTCCTTGAAAATCGAGAATTTTCCTGAGCTTATTTTAATTTGAACATCTTCGAGCCAACTGTGAGATCCATCAAGATAACCATCATATTATATCTGGCTTACAACGTTTTCACCTTTTGACCTCTGGTGATCTTTTAAGACCTCTGACCTCCAAATTAAACAATAGGTTCATTGTACTAAATTTGGTGTCTCTCCTTGGCAGGTATGGCATCCCACATTGTTACTCTTTTGAGGTATCGTATTTACAAACAGTTTACTGTATTTTCGTATTCTCACCCCTATAGTAACCTCAGCTGACCTTTAAACTTCCACTAAAGCAATACCATATGGTTTTCTTTGTCTGAAAAATCTGTATACTAAGTATGAAATGTATCCATTATCCCTATCTTGAGAAATATGTTTTTGCAAGTTAAGTGTTACAAACACACACAGAGCACTTAAACGTACAATGATTAGTTTTTTTACCTCTAGTGGCCTCAAATAACCTCTTAACTTCATCAGTACAATAGGTTCTTCTTTTTCATATCATAAATCTATAAACCAAGCATGAAAGTATCCATCATTACTATGAATTACTATGAATGGTCAAATAAGCATGTCAACATCAGGTTCAGTTTCAATTTTCTCGAAAAGACAATTGAAGTCTCACAGTTTGAAAACAAATACGTACAAATGAAACCATAATAAAGATACAAGTGCACAAGAAGGTTAATACAGGTTCAAAGGCAACACAGGAAAGAATTTGAAAATATATTGTTGCATACCAGAAACCTTACGATAAAATTAGAGAATAAAGAAAAAGAAAAAAGAGAGTTGCCAAAAACATGAAGTACAAAAAAGACAAAATCGTATTAAGATGCACAAAATCAAAAAGGATAGATAAACACAGAGATATTGCAGAGACAAAAGAAACAAAAATATACAAAGTATAAATAAACGCATATACAACCTAAAACCTTAGCGAATAAAATAGATAGTTATAAAAATTAATACGGCGTGGAAACGTAGATTGATGTTGATTTGTTGCATCTCACCCGTTCACTACGCGGGATTAAAGCACTTTTTAGTTTTCCATATTCCATCATAAATAGCGGTGTTAAGCTTAGCCTCAAGATAATATTGATGGTATGAATCCAATGTAAGCTGATTATCCCCTCAAATACGACTAGCTTGTTTTATTATGAACTCACGTTTTTCCCGTGGCTTTCATTAAAGCCAATTTGTCACTCGGCATTACTTCCACTTAATAGCAGAAATCCTACACTATATGTTCTATATTTTTTATATGTAAAAATACATAATTTGATGGGGTTAATTTCAAATATAAATCCCTGCTATGTCTATGGGAAATGCGAATTTCAAATTCAACTGTGGAAATCACTTTCCTCCTAACCCACCCCCCCCCCTCCACAATTTAATTGACGCTAATATCATATCAAGTCCTCTTATGACTAGATTAAATCCAAAATTTTGTTCAGAAACGTCCCAGATTACATCAGTATTCATCCCACGCGTAACATTCTTAGATATAAACCATGTTTTGCACCCTAAAAATAAGATTCGACCTTCAACACGGCATCCCGTATGACCAATTTCAAGACATGCACCAGGTTGTACCTGCCTTTCTCCAGAGGGCAATCATTAAATCAAATCTTGGACAGATATAGCCCAAATATTCAACACGCATAATAAGTATAATAGGCCATATTATGGCCTAAATATAGAATCTGTACATATTCCATATGAAGGGCTTATATCTGACCCATGTGTGGATTTTAACAACAGCTTTATATCTAGTATGGTTTATTAATGTATGCTTAAGTAGCAGTTGGTCTTTGAACGTTGCATGGTGGTTAATGTTTCTACAGCTTCATAATAATTCCTGTATTTGAGGTTAGAGAACATTCTCGGCTTGTTTTCCAAAGTTGCATATTATTTATTTAATAGAATAGAAGGAGGGGATAATAAACGAAAAGGAAAGGCAATGTCAACATCCTGTTTTGGGAGTTGTTGATTGGTTTTCTCCGGTTCATTAGTATTATATAGGTTTGTTCATTGCTAGGTTAAAATTTTTTTTGCGTTTTCAACTTGACATAACAAACACAAAGTTTGTCTCAGTCACACGTTATAACCAACCTGGTTGTTGTCGAACCTTCAATAATCTCAGATTGACTGTAACTATATTTTTGTTACTTGAAAGTCAACAACCCGCCATCAGGTTGTGTTTCTTGATCAATGGCCACCCGAAGAAAAATACGTAGTTCTTTCTTTTACTTTTTACTTCTTACATAGATTTAGGAAGCAGTTGAAGGCGGGGAGGGGGTAAACGTTTTCAACCGCCGTCTTTGGGAGGGTTCTGTGGGGGTATTTGGAAAAATCTTTAAATATTTGGAGATCCTTACGTCAACTTGAAATTTATTGCTACATATTGTGCAGTTTTTGAAGTACATTTATAAAAATTATTTTATTGGAAAGTTTGATAGATTTCACAGATTGGATAAAGTAGGTTCTTTGGTGCTTGAAAAGTTGCAAAAGCATACTTAGGCCCCCACATATTCCGGGGGTTTAACCTCCATCTCCTCCCACTCTCCTTCCCCGTTTCCTACTCCTGTACTTTCTCTTACATATTGGGTAGAGTTAAACGATTAGTAATGCTGGTAGTTTGAAGATTAAAACCCTTTGTGTCAACAGCTACGTTTTGGTTTATTAGTTTGTTCAAGTCAATGCATGCTTCTTCATTTCTGTATATCCGGGCATAAACCTGTCAACAAATTTGGCGATATCTGGGTGCATGTCATTCTTCTGCAAGAGCGGTTTGTCGTCACTTATGAAATGCCCAGAGGACAATGCACGTTCAAACATACCATTACTTGCCTCAGAACCAATATATTCAAGTCCACTAATCCATGTCCGCATGACACTCTTATCTTCTTTCCATTTAAGGTATGAATCTTTCCATGTTATCCCCAGATTGTGAAAAAGTTTTGGTAGGATTGCAGAAGGATTCTTCAAGATGTCCTCTGTATCTACCACAATGGGATTAGGGTCTATATTTTCTCGAATGTATTTCCACACGCTGAAGACTTGATCAGTACCTTTATCCCCTTGTAAAACCATATCGCTGTCGCCATGTTTGTATTCCTCAGTGGGTGATAAGGTCAAGAGCTTCCGCATTGCAGCACGGTAAGATGGTAGGAACCGATGAGGATGTCGTATCAAAAACACGTGTTTGCTTGGCACCTGAAACGATAAAGATTCATAATCGTTTCACTCCAATGCAAAACAAGAAAACTTTGCACTTACAGGCAAATACTAATAATCGGAGCCCCTTAAAATGATAGGAAACGAAGGTGATAAGTCAAACTGATAACTTGATCCAATAAATATTTTGTGAGGTACGTAAAGGGGAAAATGGGTGAAAGTAAGAACATCGTCTGCTAACGCGAAATAACAGACCCGATGTCCCTGCTTTAATTCTCTCTAGCCTACCTCAGTCACTGCATGAATCCCGGGCCATGCAAACTTCTGGGAGCCAAAATTTCCTACTTCCAAATACGGCACTCTCAAACTACAATGCAAAATGTCATGATGGTGAAAAAATTTATCTGACCATATCGACATCCTAACTTAGGAAGCCAAAATGGTGAGATAATTTGTCTGCATTGTCAAGATGACACCCTAATTTTTGAGGTCGACACGGTGAGATAATTAATCTGAACAAGTCGACATACTAATGTAGCTAGTCGACATGTTGAGATGATTTAAAAAGAAACACTATCTTACATGTTTTGTTTGAGAACAAGTAGGAGCACGAGTAAAATGGTATGTAGAACAACCAACAATGGTGTACATATATGACCATTTTTTTTCCATTATTACGACCAATAGTACGTGGGCAGTATCTACAGGGATTGTCGGGGACGACACCCATATCCATCCACCCAGTCAACAACATTCTGCACCAGTCGGCAAAAACTGCATGAAAAGTGGAACAGGAAATGGGGAGAATCGAAAGGAAAAGGGGAAAAAGAAAGAAGAGAAAAGGAAGACAGAAGGTGGAGAGGGGAAGAATAAAGAAAAAATGTGAGCGGGAAAGAGAGAGAAAGAAAAGAAAAACAAAGGTGGGAGTAGGGAGTCAGAGAGGAAAGTAAAATGAATGTGGTGCTGTGACTCTGCATACACGCAAAAGCAGTAACAGAGAAGTGCAGACAAAATGATATTAAAGTGTACCTAAAGTCTAAAATTTAAAAAATATATGTTACAAAGCTTGAAAAGTGCAGCCAAATGGTTCAACTCCCATCTTCACAGGATATTCCTAAGCTGAGATATAAAATGTTGAAGCTTATTCACTCAATTTAAAATGGTGGATTGCACAATAATGTGTGATGTCATTCTTGTACTACTCAAATTACAGTCTTTGTTGTTCTTTGTTTTTTCAAAAGCCACTGCACCTTGTGCCAAAATGTGATCACTGTTTTACTGTTATAGGGCGACTTGGCTATATAAGTCCTCTCCGTACAACATACCATGCAAGGGAACTATAATTGTTTCAAGGTCCTACAAACATATTAATTTCAAAAGGAAACAAAAGCAGTTCATGTGAGTTGTACAAGAAGGACTTCACAAATTATTGCGCAATCGACTATTTCAAATTAAGTGAATAAATTTCAACATTTTATATCTCAGCAATGGAGTAAGCTATGGAAGTGGGAGTTGGATGAATGAAATTCATTTTCCAAACTCTAAAATATATATTTTTATAATTCTAGACTTTAGGTCCACTTTAATACTATATTTATCACTACGCCTTGAATGGGTGACTTGCCCAAAGCCTGCTACGATGATGACTACGTAGGTTGTACAATGGTTCCAGTTTAGTTAGTAAGCCTTTGTGTCAGTGGCGTCGTCAGACTTTCCGAAACGGAGGGTACTGAGTCCACACGTTTTCACTCTATGGGTACACCATTATGTGGAAATCAGCGACCCCTAAGGCGCCGTGAATACGCCAAGCGCTCACTGTATGGTCTGGGTCCAGGGCCCGTCGTAGACTCCTGGAGGATCCGTGGACAATACCCCGGTTTGGGGTATGGAGCTCCCGGAAGCTCGGGGTTTTTGACAAAATGCGGCCATTAAAATGAGACATTTTACTATTTTCAGTTCGAGTTGTGTGCTAACTTGCAACACCACACGTCATTCACAATTTGACTGTTTTTACTCCTTGCCGAACGGGAAAGGGATCTATGAAACCACGACAGGGTGTGTACATGTGTGTGTTTTTGTGACGCTTAGCTTATAAATACATCTCAAGATGGCAATTATGGATACTTTTTAAACCTGGATAACTTTTTAAAAGTGGGTATATAGATTTGTCATATTGAGAGAGGAAGAACTCCATTCCTTCTAGGTGAGCGGTAATTTCAGGTCACCAGAGTTCAACACTGAAAACCTTGTAAGCAAGCTATTTCAAGGTGGAAACTACGAATACTTTCCTTGTTGGCATGTAGACGCTTTACACCCAGTAGATCGATGGTACTGTTTTGGGCAGAGTTCAACAGTTATCTGAGGTCACCGGAAGTGACACAAAAAACCAAGTAAACTGCTTACAAACACCATATCTCAGGAAGGGTTACAATGAGGCATCTCAAATTTACCATATGTGGATGCCACATATTGAGCACATGATCCCTAGTATTTTGTGGGAAGGTCAATGACATTTGGGGCCAATAGAGATGAAACCGTAAAAACCTTGTTAACAAGATATCTCATAAGATACAACATTTCAGCGCTTTGCATTACCAAATTGTCTTAATTAATCAACAGGGGAGCCCGTAGTCCTCATCGTGAGCATCACATTTGAGAGCCAGATAATAAAGAAAACTACACTTACCGTTTCAGGTAGATATTCGAATTGTCCGTCGATAGCGAAGGCCATATCTTTAATAAATATGAATTTGGTTTCTGGATTTTGCGGTTTTCTTTCTAAGATGAGTTTATTTGGCTCATAACTGGTTCGATAAAAGAAATCAAAAAACGTGCTTAGTCGAAGCCTATTCAGTGAGTTGTCGATAAGAAATTAACACAACAACCTCTGACTGTGTTTACTCAGTCGCTTTCATCAGCTTTACATAAACGCTTGTCAAGCACATGTTTTGAAACCAGTCTTTGGAACACCAAATCCAATAATGAAATTGATAGTGACGTTTCACGCTGATATAGACCATCATTTTTAATAATGAGCTGTAATTCACACAAGGCGCGTAGCCAAGGGCTGGAATTTTTTCGCCTCTTGTCTTGCTACTGGTCGGTTAACACCGGCAACATTTGAAAACATCTGTCTATCTTCACGGTACATTTTGAACTTGCATGCATATTGTTCCAGAAATTAGGATGAAATATTACAGGAAGGCTGAGACAAATAGGCATATGGGTCAAAATATACCCTCGCGATGCATCGTGGGTATGGAGCCGGTGGGCTGCAGACGTCTGTTCTTGAAAGTGATACTATTTTGGAACCATTTGCGACACTTTGAGAAATTATTTTTAGCTTTGGGCCAGAGACACTTCACGGGCACTCCCAGACCTAAACCTCCCCGACCCAACATTTTTTGGAAACGTTATGGTCCCCTGAAGTCGAAATTAAGTAAGTGTTTTGGGTGTCACTCATTCAAAATGGTTGCCAGAAAACAAAATGACGGAAAACATTATGAATGTTTCGTATTAATAATAAAGAAAATATTCGAAAAAAATATGTTTCATACAACTACTCGTAAAATTTAGCTACATTTTATGACGAAAATTCCAAACTCACTTTTTAGTACACCTTTGATACTTAATATGAATTTGATACTTAATGAATAAAATATTCTAAAAAATTACGTAAAAACATTGCAAAATGTAGCAATCCCCATTTGTAATGATGACATTTAATGTTTATAATCAAAACTGGATTTTACAAACCTTGGCACGAAGGTACATTTCTGTTAATATGGCGGAGAAGCACCGAAGAATTAAAAACAACACAGTAAAATTCCCCACAAAAATGAGAAAATAATTTAAAAATAATCTAGAAATATCACTAAAGTAAACTGAAAAATATATTTTAATAAAAACCCTACGTTTCTTTTACAAAGTTGTACCTAAAAAATAAAGCGTGATTTTTTATAATTATGCAGGAGCCCAGGCTAACTAAAATGGCAAGAACAACAAAATGGTCTCCAATATGATATTTCTACAGTCATATTAAAAAATAAGGAAAATAATCATTAAAAATACCTTTGATACAATTGCCCTTATAATTGGCCATATGTTATGATAAATAACCAAAATCTACTATTCGAAATATTTCTAGTTGACTTCAGGTCAATTATTATAGCGGAAAAGCAAAATGGCCACCTATGCAATAATTACATCTATATATATATATATATAAATATATATATATATATATATATATATATATAAATATATAAGTAGGTAGAGAGACGTAGCGACTTTATATGAATGAGTCAAATCAACGCTGTATTAAATAGTCGCATATGGCCTACGGTCTCTATGCGATTATACATATATATATATATATATATATACATCAAAATATTTTTGACAAAGTTAAACCTAATATCTGTCCCTATTCTGTTATAAATGTTCAAATCGTATTTTTCTGGATATTTTTTTCAATAACTTGGTAAACCAAGATGGCGGAAATGACAAACGGCAGTAACCGCAGCGCCAAGGAAACAAACGTACTGTTTATACAAGACTCTGACCCATAAAGCGAAAATGCCTCCTTTAAAAACCAAAAGAGAAAAAATACTACAGTAAAAGCACGTTTTCTTTATTTCATTAGCCTCCTCCTTTCTGAAGCCCATTACCAAAGCCAGTAGGCATTGGATTTTTATTTCCATGAATGCCTAGATAGATCGATATGACAGCAAAGAGAGAGACATTTAAAATGCGACGCCATACAGACTGATTCTCCTAACTTTAAATACGGGATGATATCGTTATGCTGTGATAAAATTTTAGTAAAATATCAGTAACGGCCGTAAGGGGACGACCTGATATTAGGCGGACGGTAAGACGGACAAGAATTGTGTTCTTTCGGGGTAGAAGCTCCTTGGGAGCAGCTTTAAGACTCGTCTCCATATAGCTCAGAGGACCATTTAAAAACTAATGTGTGCAACGTAGTTTGCGTCTCCACATTTAGACAAGAATGTAAAATATATGGCAGCCCTCATTAATCTCATTAATTCGCCATTAATCCCAAAGAAAATACTGAGAACCTTAATCATAAAACATTTTATGAGGTGTTTTGAAAACTAAACTTACGAGAAGGAAGACCAAGGCCGCATATTCCCCCATTTGCTTTTCGGAATAGAGTTTGCATAGGAAGCTAACGTTTCTTTCATGGCGGTGGCAACTTCCGGTTTTTCAACCAATTCAAACCAATTAAACTTCCGGTGCCAACTCATGACGTAGGGTTCGAACCAGATTTCGGCGCCATCAACGAAGCTCATCATTTTAGTGAGGGCAGTCGAACATGAACGTGGGACACACCAGAGGAAGATTCTTGGAGGAGCATCGTCATTGATTTCAGAATCCACCATTTTGAAATGAGATGGTCCCTTTAATTGCAGCAAAACTTTCTCTTTATAAGTAAAAATATATACACATTATTATTATAACAAGGGCATAAAACTTTCCTGCCAGATAGATGAGGATACATATCCTTCATTTGAGAATTCGCCTTTTGATACCAATGCCATCTGAATTTTTACAGCATGGGGCAATTTGGCACTCTTGAGAGAAATAGCAGGAAATATGGCCCTGCGAAGCGAATTGCCTACGCTCCTTTCTTTCACTACACTTTAAGAAGTAGTCACGTAACGCACAAGGTTACATTTCAAACAAGTGACTTTCTGATGTGATCTGGATGCCACCGGCTAAGAAGTCACTTCAGTCTGACTAAAGGGCGGATTCTCAAATGTACTTTCTTATATCGATTTAACAAGAGTTTCAGAACTTGACCTTCGTTGACCTTAGATGAAGTTTGACCTCAAGGAAAAACGATGTATCTGTTAGTTGATATATTACATCCACATGCAAAGTATGGAGAGTATTGTTTTTGCTTCCTATTCCTTGAGATTTTATGTTATGGAAATGTCCAGAGTTTGACCTCCGTTGGCCTGAAATGACCTTTGATCTCACCATTCTACTACAGTAACTTAATGAAGTACATGTACATGCTGAAGTATTGAAAGTATCTGCCCTATCTAGAAAAATCTTATTAACGGGGTTTCACACCTCATGCGGCCTCCGTCGGAAACTCCTGGCATCCATCACAAACAATATGATTCGTTTTCTCAATGTATTGCATCTGCATACCAAGTAAGACGGGTAGCAATGCTTTCCATCATAAGATATCGTTTTAACAAGGTTTCTGGAGTTTGAAGCCCTATGAATGCAGGTGACGTTTACCTCCATTAAAGACATGCCGCTTAAATTTAATATGCCAGTATGCCAGTATGGAAAGTATCCTTGATGGAAAGTGTCCATGCTTTGAGTCCTATCTTGCAAAGCTGTGCTAACGAGTTTGACCTCTTCTTTTGACCTCAGATGTCCCTTGACCTCAGCTAAAACAAGAAATTTCTCTTACTCAATGCAATGGAGTAACAAACCAAGAATGTAAGGGTCCATGCTTTCATTTGGAAACGCCTTTATAATTGCCACTCTCATGTGAACGTCTACTGCCCGAGGCAGTTTAACCAGAGAGTTGTTACGCCCCTTCCGATTTAATATGCTCTTTAAGTAGATAACAAGAAATCTAACCCAGGGAAGAGAGTTATGTATTTTCCTTGTGGTAATTGAGTACTTACGTAATACACAGGATTGCATTCCAAACAAGTGACCTTCAACGCAATTGGCATCGATGTCGCAGCCGTACGACTAAGGCTGACATCAAAAATAATAGAGTTTGGCCTTCGGTGAAAACAAATTAAGGTTTACCTACACCAAACTAATGTGGTTCTTTTTCTCAATGAGAGGCAAGTGTGTGCAAAGTACAGAATGATATCTGTGATAGTTTCCCTCTTGAGATACCGTGTTAATTACCAAGCTCAGTGTCACACAAACACAAACGCCAACATTAATGCATAAGTTTCTCTTATCTTCGATACCAGCATCACTTACCATCATCGTCGCCATCGTCGTCGTCAAAGCGTAGGGACATTTCCTCTTAGACGACTGCAGCTAAATTAGCGCCAGTGAGCAAGTTAACTCACAGGTGTCCCAGGTACTCACAGGTACCCTATGCAATATACCTCACAGGTACCCATTCAACTGCTGGGTGTAGAGAAGCAATTGAGTAAAAGCATTTGCCCAAGAACACAACGTAATGAGCCCATCAGGACACGAACCAGCAATCCTAGGATCACAAGTTCGACACCCTTAAACATTTCTGCCATTTGGAACATGGTAAAGAGTTCTTGAAGAACACAAGTGACCTCTTGAACTTCAGTTCACTACACTAAGCACTTACAATGCGGATTCCTATACTTCATGAAACGGGAATATTTTCGACAGTAAACTGCGACTATACTATATATTATCCCAACAGTTTGAGAGGCTCAGTGACGGGTCTAGATGGTGGCCCAGCCGACCACATACCCCAACTCCTGACCCGAGACCCCACCTTTTTATCACGCTCGAAAATAAAGGCAATGAATATTTCCGTTGTTGATATTATGATGCTACTGACACCGCTGTTGAATACGCAGTCTGGATGAAGTTTAAGTTTAACGTTTAAGGGTCAGGAAACCAACTGACTCCTCGAGAACCCTATACCAGAGTGGACGTGGATGAACACTGGCGAGATTCTCCTTCTCTTTACGACTAGTGCTAAGAGGTTAACGAGGCCGGCAGGCGTGTACTAATTGCTCCCGATCCTGCTCCCGGGCAGTGGCGTAGCTAGGGGGGCAGGGGGCGGTCGCCCCCCACAAAGCCTCCGAAGGCCTCTGTCGGAAATTTTTACCACCTTAATTAAAAATTCTACAACGGAAATTAGTAGCTAAAATTATATTTTTAGGGGTTTACTTACAACACTTCTTATGTTGTTAAGGAGAATTACACATCGAAATGGTTACTGACAAGGCTTGGAAGTGTCATTTAAGGCAATCTCGGAGATATTTTAATCTAATTATTTCCGCGTGCTACACGCCAGATGATGGTGGCGCTACGCTTAGATACTACATCATTACTTCAAGATAATCTGTCGGAAATTTTTTGCTTTTGTCCCCCCCCCCCCCCGCCCCAAATATCTAGCTAACCACTGCTCCCGGGATCGCCATTTACCGTCCCCATCCGACGGACGTGAGTGTATCCCTGGTCTTTAGCCACTTTCCCAAAGGCTGGGAGGGGTGGAGGTTCCTTGCTCTGCACTACTGCTTTACAGCTGAAACGAGCAAAGCTCACAACTTCCTGAATAAGACATCTTTCTGAAACACACAATCAGATACCCAATTTAAAATTCACAAATTTGAACTCCCACAACATCACTGTGAACAGCTGTACCGAACAAGTAACTTTTAGTCCCCAGAAAATTTCCAGGTGGTTCCACCGGGATTTGGTCCGAGGACCTCTAGTATGCAAGGCAATACAGTAAACCACCTCAACCACCAAGCCAACTCCACCCACAGATTCGAAACATTTATGCTTCATCTGGTTCCTTTACCAACCATCAAGCATCAGTACTTTTCATCATTATAAGCATCAAACTACTAGATTATTACTACAGTATATGGAAGATCAGTTTATTTTGAGATGATGCATCATTAATTTATAATATTGCATTAATTGAAAAAAATGTGGTTTTTGTTGCATGTTTTATTGGTAGAAATAAGCTTCAAACTTGAAAACAGCCATTAGCAGATATGATTTCATAGCCCCAAAGTAAATAAATTGCATATAAGCGGTTCTTGTTTTTGAAATAATCTCTTGGAGTCTCTGAATAAAATCCGTTCAGCACTTACCAACCAATAACCATTCGACAAACTTTCAGGAAATTAAGACCGAAACTAAAAGAGGGAGTCGACAATTTCAGAAAATGACTCCTACTGACTTCAAATAGAGATACAACTTACAAATTTTAAATGCATCTTTAAGACTTTTACCTCAGTATAACATTCAAATCAGTGCAGAATTGACGAAACGACAGCGCTGCAAACGCAATAGGTAAAAGTGACAGACAGTTCGCAGACGTAGACGATGGCAATATCTCAGCTAAGAACTGAGCTTAAGTTTACCATTTTCTTTTAAAAATATTCCAATAACACCCCTTGTCCTGACCCGCAATCTGCATTGCGCCACTAAAATAACATATTTCTTGTATATTTCTGTTGAAATGCCAGATTCGAGAATTTGTCTACCCTCCATGTTTTATGTCATAACATGGGCGTCAATCGGGGGGACAGGAGGACACGTCCCCCCCCCCCCCCCACACATTTTGGAAATTCACCCACTGACTTAAGATTTTTACACAGTAAATTTTTGACAGAAGTTGCCATGTCCCCCCCCCCCGCCACCATTCGAGTAAAGATTGACGCCCATGTGTCATAATACCACTTCATCAGGGGCGTCACTATCGGAGGGTGGGTTGGTGCTACACCAGATATTTCAAAGTGCCGTATATCGAGATAATTTTGCGGGCCGTCGGGAAAAAAATGTCACCATCTTTTGTAATTCATTTACTTTGTCAGAAAAAATTCTTTATTTAGGGCTACAGAAAAGTCGGGACATTTTACGATCTCAACGTTTAACTTGAAAGTGACTTAATGTCGTGTGCAAATATTGCTTTGAACATACTTAACCAGCGGCCAAGCCCCTACCAGATTTAACTAGTCTGTTTTTTTTTTAAAAAAATAACTGTATATAGGTGGGAAAGTTACAGTATTACAAATTAATGGCCGTCGGTGTCACTAAGTATCTCTACAGCACTATTCGGGAAGCCATTGTCTTTTGAAGAAAATCTAGGCTGTCGGGAAAACAGAAATAACGTAGTGCCTAATTGTCTGCCACGAAATAGACATGCTCGACCTTGTGAAAAAAAAAAAACCTTTTGGAATTTGATACAACCCTACCTGACTGCCCGTCGGGGATGAGTTTTAGGTATTCGTGGTCAGTTGCGTCGGGTCGGTCGCAGTCGGATTGTAAGTCAACCACGCAACACAATGTCGAGGAGGCTATAAGTCTATGGACTATTAATCAATCACACATGGACTTTAAGATGTCGGGGACAAATCAATATTAATAAGGTTTTGTAGTCATAAGGGTCACTGTTCATGCAATCATAAGGTTCTGTAGTCATAAGGGTCATTTATCATGAGTTTCGTTACTCATAATAAAAGAAAGGGTTCGCCCTTCATAAGGTTCGTTATTCATAAAAGAAAGAAGGTTCGAAATTCATAATGTTGGAAACGGTTCGTCACCGTATATATTTTATTGTGAAGTACAGGGTCTGTACTTCACAATAAAATATATGGTTCATTATCGATCGTCGAATGATTTTGCAGTTGCTGTTTTGTTGGCCAATTGATATAAATATGAAGGTCTCAGTTCGTTCGACCACAGCTGCACGCTGCCACGACCGGACAGAATTGCGACAACACCCCCACCCAACCCCTGAACTCCACTTCGAATATCAAAGAGTTTGATATTTCTGATGTTTTCACGACGGAGACTGTCGGATTGCAATCGTGGCTTGGATTATTGCAAAACTCTGTGAAACCTTCGCGATTGCCTGTCCTAGCTCCCAACCCTCAAACTTGCTGCATCAGAAAGAAATCGAATGGCCGTTAGTCCTAGTTAGCTGTTATGAAAGGAAAGGTCAAACTGTCAATTTTTCAGTTTTATTTAATGTGTATTAAGTGCTAACTGATAGTTAATTGCTATGTAGAATGTAGGCAAACATTACCAAAATGTTCACAAAAGTGTTTTGCGCGCTTCATTCGCATTCATCGTTACCCTTCATCTATGACCCTCCAGCCATATCCCGGTGCATTTTGAAGAAATCGATATGCACACGGTTAGTCCGAATTGCGCTTTAATAAAGGAATATAGACAAACTGCGATTTTAGGGTCTGCAGTGTGTATTTGGGTAATTTGTAGACAGCTAAATGCTTCAGTCTGCATAGTACCCACAATTGTGCAAATACTCCAGATCTTCCGGGGGGTGGGGGGCTTTCCTACCTGGGCCCCCACAGAGGAGCATGACTGGAATGGATCCAAAGGAGGGCAACTTAGCCTCAAGTCAAAAACGATCTAATACTCCAACCATGGAATTACTATTTCGGAGATAGCACTTCCATGACGAAATCGACCTTGCTCTTGAAGTTAAAAAATGTTGATTTATGAACTGGACGACCTATGAATCAAATAAAGATGGCGGTCTAAGACTCCTACTATTTGACTCAAGTCGTTTATACTCCCACTCCCCAAAGTAGAATGGTTATTTACTTGACGGCAACAAACATTAATGTGAATTACACTAGTAGCTATGATAGGTTAGTATAGGTATACATATACTCTCTGAGTCTTCTTACAGACAAAATGCATATAGGCCTACTCCTTTACAAGTACTACCAAGGAGGCACATATTAAGAAGCCTGCAAAGTCATAGCCAGCTCAAACCTCAGAACGCCCATACTCCTACCTGCAAATGTGAATCGATGTAGGAGGCAGTTTGTGTACTCATGGAGCTACAATGAATACAGACGCTACCAAGTTACTTGCAGTTTTCACCTATAGCACTGTATGTTAGAAAGACTTAAATTTCTGTACAACCTAACAACCTGGACTTTGAACGGCTATAATTCGTTGGGTTCATTGTCATAGGTGGGACTCAAAGTCAAATCTTGTAAAGTTTGCTATCTGAGCAGCTCCCTGTAAATAGTGTGCTCAAAAGCCCACGTGCATGGAAATTTCATCGTTTTCATTACATACAAGGGCGGAGACTATAGACCCTTTTCCAAACAGCGATTACAAAGGATGGTGGGACAGACTTTTGGTGTGCGACGTTCTTGTCAATGGCACTTTACTGTGGCCAAAAACAACATGTACCAAAACTCTATCCCACAATCCTTTGTAATTGCTATTCGGAAAAGGGTCTATTGGGAAGGGGAGATGAGTTACGGGTCCCAATATTTTGTCTGGGAGACAACCCCCACCCTATATGTAATTTGGTCAACGAACTTTATAGTTGCTTATATTTGTAGGTCCAAGAAATGGTCCATTTCCAATATTTTAGTCGAGGGCAGGCCTCGCGGGCCTGAATACGTTAAAAATTTTGGCAAAAATTGTAATACTTGTTGATAGCCATTGGTTTGTTGACTTTTCAATAACTTATGGTCAGGGGGGAAATTTGATGTCTGAACATAAGTAGGGGGCAAACCCGGGTAGACTGTCAGACGGCACCGAAGGCGCCACGGGAGCGCGAAACGCTCCGCCTAACGGCGTGGGGTCCAGGGGCCGGCCTCAGGGCCCCTGGCGGAGTCCAATGGCAGAGCCCCTGTAGGGGTCCAGGAAGCTGTGGGGTATTTACGAAATTGTAGTCATTAAAATGATGCATTTTAGCTTCAGCTTCAAATGACACAAGGTCGGTACTAAGACCACAAAAATCACAATTTGACTTTTTGCAATTATATGACTAACAGTCGGCGGGATCGATAGTGCAAAGGGCTTGAAGGAAGAAGGGAAAACGGATGATTTGGGGGGTTTCGCGGGGCATTGGAACAATAATTTTAAGAATGACCTAGTATCTAGCCCAGAAAAAATCGCATTTTAAGACTTTTTAGCGCCATGAGTAATAGAAAAGCTAAGAAAAGTATCCTAAAGGAGAGGGTTTTTGTCTTCCTCCCCCTTCGCGGAGCGTCTGTCCCTTGTTACATTTACGCAGGTCGGTGGTGTAAAAATTTTGCTTTGAAAATTTCTGGAGGAGGGGAAAATTCGTTAAATTCCCCTTCCGCTGCGTACGGCCATGGGTGCGTTGGTGGTTTCAATGATAATAGAAGAGTTTGTACGAAGCTATGACAAGCAAGATGCTCTACAGGAAGTAATCCCGAATCCGGAAACAATATTTAAAACGGGTAAGCGCAAAGCGCGCCAAAGAAAACAGCGTTTGAGACATTTAATTGCAGGCTATTGTTTTTCTTTAGCTTTAAATGCATTATTTTTCATTGCATAAAAAATGTTCCTACTTTCCCCAGGTGTCTCTTCTTTCCATAGAGTCATAGGCAACCTTATCCTGCTCTATGGTTCTTTCTTTCATGTTTCATTTTTGTCTATGGTCTGGGACAAGCAACTTTTTTATTAGTGTGTAAAAATATGACACAGTCGATTTTGAATGTTATAGACTATGTGATACTTAAAAAGTCAATTAAATGTTTTATGGGTAGTTTTTACATGGACATGGCTAAGGGCATCGGCAATTAAAGTGCCAGGGAAGTAATTTCATTGGAGACTGCATCTTGGGAAGTTGTGGCCAGCAAAGCCTTTAACTGCGAGCGCTGAAGACGCGAAGTCGGAGTCTGGAGACTGAGGGTCTTCCTTAAATTTTTTCCTAAATTTGATGCCTTTTGCGGCAATCCTGGGCCATTTCGTGAGAAAATCCTGCTCCCCCATGTGTAATTTGAAATGCTAATGAAATGGTTTTCTTATGATGATGTCAAATTTGCTGAGGATGGTGGTAGTTTTTGAGGACAGTGAAAAACAGCCAGAGGTGTAGCGTGGGTTTTGGAAATAGTAATTTTCACAAGCTGTCCTACAGTAAGTAATAACGAGGCAGTTCCACCAGTTTTCCTACGCACAGCATTACAACAGTACAGGTACTAATGAGACATCGATTTATATAAGGCCCATGCAAAACACTCCGAAAACGTTTTGCGAAAATGTCGATTTCCTATACATGGTCAGGGTTTGCGATTTTCTTGCAAGGCCCATGGTACATTTAATGTCGTATAGTAGTACTTTCAGTGACCCTTATTTCAGAGCTTGAAATCACAATATTGTGTCACGTAGGGAGAAAAGAAATTTTACGGCGTCAGACAAAATTTTGATAATTAGTTTTATCTGAGGGTGAGCGCGAAGCGCGCAGAGAAAAATTTTCCTAGCATTTTTATGGCTTTTGATATTAATGTTTTCCTTCATTTAACATTGTAAAATTAATCATAAAAGGCCATTGAAAATTCTGCTATAGTTTCGCTGGTCTCGCTTCTTTTCGCTCATTTTTTATCTTTTTATTTTTTAAGCTCTGGAAAAGTGGGGGGACTTGTGCCCCCCTTGCCCCCCGTAACCCCGCCTATCTTTCTAAAGCTTCATAAAGTGTTGAATTTATTACATGTAGGAATTCTCATTTAGTGATTTTTTCTATCCCGTTAGGGTGTAATTTAAGGGAATATTGCCTAAGGGGAAGGATCTACTCTTTGAAATATTTTTCTTGATCTAAGTTGTTTTTCCTATTTCCAAAATGGTGTTATCTTTGTGGAAACTTTGGACTCATAAAATGATCTAATCTTTAATGATTTACAGAAGTCTTCAGTTGTGGTATGTATGGCACCCCTATAAGGCTGGTATCCAGGGCAGGCTTCCCCCTAGCGCTCTTAGTGCGACGGACACTGGAGGAGCCACCCTCAGTTGGTGGGTAGCCATGGGATTGGCCTTGCAAGAAAATGGGGGTAATTACACATTTTAGGCTTTAAAAGTTGTATCCTAGCATTTTCCCTTTTAAATTTCATGCATTAGAATCAAATTTAGATTTCAAGAAGGAGAATTAGATTTATTTGAAGGGAAAATGCAGTCACCCCAATCTAAATTAGTGTACCCGAGCATCCTATTTCATGAATAACTCTGTAAAATCGTGCTACAATATGTTTTCTCACTGAATCATTTACTAGTAACTCCTTGGTTTTCTTGAATATGCAATATTTATGTTCTAACATATCATGAAAGATACTTGAGGTGAAATAGGGGATATTTGTGAGATTTAACCGTTGTTCAAAATAAGTTTGCGCGACTGTTTATGCCCTTTAAATTAAAAGTTACTTTGTAAGTTCATTGACTTTAGCTAATAATTAAAGGTAATCATTGGCTATTTTATCTTTAGTCAGTGTATATGGGGGTGAATGCAAGCGGTGTTTCTTGAGGGTTTATTCGTCAGGCAGGGAAACCCACATAAAAATGCGTCCCTGGCGGGGATCCGGGGATCTCCCGGGGATTCCACTTTTGGGAAAGAAGAACCCTTAAATGCGATTTAACATGATTTTGGGGCCTTGAAATCATAATTTGGACAGTGAAATTTTCGGCATTTCTGTATATTTTGTTAAGTAGGCCAACTTTCATTTACGGTTTGAATCTCAGGGGGGCATGTATTAGCCCCGCAGGCCACGGCCCTGGATATCTACTTTCATCAATCACACATAAGGGTGAGAACACTGATTTTCTGCAACTGAACCGTCGTCTGATTTCGCGAACGCTTCTTTGTTGGCCAATTCATAAAACGAAAAAAAATTATGGGATACATTTAGGTCGATGACAGCTCCACGACCTTACTCAACTGCGACGTGACTCCCACTGCCCCTCCCCCGACTTTACTACGAATATCAAATAGTTTGATATTTCCGATATGGTCGAGACGAAGACTGTCGGATCGCAATCAGGACCGGTAGTCGGGTAGAGAACAAAATTTGGCACGCCCTTAAAAGACCCGTATGACACGCGACTGGTTGTCGCAGTCGGGTAGAATTCGCCGGTGCAGCTAGTGTGCGCTGGCTTACTCAAAATCGTGCCGAAAGTCGGAACGCATTGTGTTTGCTTGAAAGTGTGTACACTTGGAAAGGAGGCTCGCTTTTGGACCCCCTTTGTAGATGCAGTGCCTAAAAGCGTAATGCCTTAAAATAATATTTTTTCGGCGCCCGTCCGCGCATCCTCCATATGCTCTAATTGTCCAATAAATAATTCAAGAAGGATAGAGCGTGCCTTGGATTATTGCAAAACTGGTACCTTCGCGATTGCCCATACCATGGAAGAATTACCCTTATTTCCATGTCCATCCTAACTCCGTCCCAACCATCAAATCTGTTTGCTAGTCTATGTAAAATGAAGGCAAACATTACTAATGTCCGCAAAAATGTTACTTTTTTCGGAGCCCTTCGTGCGCTTTCAACTTGTACTCTTGTTGTCATATCACTGACAAGTTCCCATAGACCAAAGTTAATTATTGCACAGTTCCGTAGAAACGCTATGACCCACCATCCTCAGTCCCCACCATATCATGCCGCTGGGTCTTGAAGACGGTAGACCATCGGGTTAGTCCGAATTACGCTGTTTTAAAAGATTAAGCCATACTGCGATTTTATGGTCTGTCTATAGTGCGTATCAATGCCATTTGTAGACAACAATATGGTTTCAGTTTGAGTGCCCATAAGCTAGTGTGTAAATGCTTCAGAGCTTCCGGAGGCTTCGCCCTTTGTGTCAGTAGGCCCACAGAGGCAATATAAGGCGGATGTTATGCTTCTACCATGGCGGTACTACTTCCATGATCAAATCGACATTGCTGTTGTAGCAGATAAATGAAAACGAATGCGTCAAGACTCGGGATGGCCTCGTTGAACTAAAAGTCCTTTAGTACCAGTGTGATGAGCATTGCTTTCTTTTCTTCGTGTTTCAATTTCAGTATTGTTTTGATCTTCAAAGATCGAGCTATTGAAATGAGTTTCCTCACGAGGAATGTAACGTTCGTAAAAGCCCATGCCTTTTATGCACTCGCATTTCGAAAGCATGAGATAGAAGGGGAAAGGTGCCGGCTGGATTTTGGCTCATCATGCTTCTGCGCAGTAGCTTTTCATAATTGACAACAGTTCTTTATTGCCTTAAATGCGTCCCATATTGGAGGCTATTCGTTGTTGCTAAGTATTTGTTTGTTCTTCTAGCATACCATACAAGCATTCCCGTACTGGTCGTTAAAAGAACTTTGTTCGAGAAGATACTTTTTCTGATCACATCGTAAGATACTCTTTTTCAAAAGAGTGGTATTAAGGATTTTCCCTTTTTTCATATTTTATGGTTCAATTCGGGTGACAGGGACGAAAAATGTCAATTGCTTCACTCGTTTCGACTAACTTAACTTAACCCACATACTGTGTGCGTGAAGATTATCAGTTGTGCGCAAGTAACAGTTTTGCGAAATAGCCTAACGTTGCGGTAGTGGCTAATGACCCGGCTGCCGTGGACGAATAGTAGCATGGTGGGTCCGAAGTTCGTTCACCTTAGCCACTGAATCCGTCAAAAATATATAAATAGGTAGCACATGGCTCCCAGTTTTAGACATTTTATCTTTGAAATATGTTGTCTGTACAAAAACGGACTTTGCCCTGGAATTTGTAGAGTGTAACTTGGAATTTGAATGATTTCATGAGACAGTCTCTGACCTTAGGAATTTCACTCCAGAGGGTCACAATTTCGTTCGCACATTTTCAATTGTCCCTTTTTGTAGTAAATCAGGTTAATATCCATTCACTTTGTCAAATTTCCCGTGTAAGAAAAGGACTCGCACCAAATTATTACGGTGTTGCTGTCACATCTCGTGAAATCACGAAAATATAAGATCGTTTGGAAAGTAGGTTAGGCTTGTTAGGTGAGCTGCCTAGGTAATTTTCGAATGTCAGAAAAATGTTGTATTCAGGCAAATTGGATACATGTGGTTGGAATTTGTTTTACTACGATTGTTTATCAGTTAATGCTTGATATTTTGTGCAATTTCCCAATCATTTCATCCATTATTCATTGAATTATGGCTAATGAACGAACTTCGGGGGTGAACGAACTTGTGTTCCCTAACTATACATAGGCCTACGTTATTGGTCCGGCAGCAAACTGCAGCACAAATTTTCAACTAATCTGCAGTCACCGATAACAAAAATATTCTTTTTGAGTAATCTTCTGTCGCCTTTTTTTACTCAATTTAGGCTATAAAACGACTTAAATTCGACTCAAACATCCATCTTTATAAGTTTTCATGTTGAAAGTAAAGGCTAGGCCTAAACGGAGTCATAGGCTAGTGCCTACATTATATTAGACCTAGGCCTAGGCTACTCTGACTTGCTGAGTATGCTAGCCTATCCCACACGCACACATATGCATGCATATATACTCTACTATTCTTGCACAGGCACACTTATGCATGTATACAGGGTTTGATTTACCAGGTTGTATCCAGATGCACGTAGAATTTCCTCTGTGCATTGTAACTGTGCAGGCTTACATGCATTTCGTGCATGTAGACTCCAGACCTTGGCTAGGCTAGGCCTAACTTTATAGTCAAATCCATGTTACAGAACAGTTACAGTACAAAGTAATCCTTATATAACAATCCCAATTGTCCTTTGCATTGTGATTTCCTGCATACTATTATTACTATACCATGAGTTAGACAAGCAGTCATTTCACAGAAATTTGAGCATGTCTCCTTCCTTACTGCAATATTAATCACTGATCATCATTCCACACATGTAATGTTGCTTCAAAGATCCTTTTACACACAGTAAAGTAATAGGAAACTCTCACACTTGAAGTGAAAAAAAAACACACACTTCAGGGCCATTGACATTGTCCGCAGAAAGCATCAGAAATCAGACTTGCTTTTAGTCGTTTTCAAGTTCTGGTGTTAAGTGACTACTGTAGGCAGGAGGGAATACAGTTCATAAATCCCCATCATAAAAGTAGTTCTCTCCAATGTGGATAAAAAGAGACGGACTGGTACGGGTCTAGTGGAACATGCCACTTAAGAAAAGGGGTGAAAACGTGCTCAATTTTACTGTAGATTGTTTGGTGCATGTAGAAATTTTGCTGTGCATGTAGATTTGTTGACCTACATGCACCAGTGCATGTAGAAAAAAAATTATAAATCGAACCCTGCATGTACACCCTACTGTATACTGGGCGTACCATGAGTTGATCACTTAAGAACACTGTGACCATAAAAATATTAAAAACATTTACAAAAATCAATAAAACTTTGCTGAAACATTTTGTTGTACTTGTAGGCCTACAGTATCTTCCTCGTTGTGCTATATTTTGGTGTTGTTCGGATTGCGTAAACCATAGAAAATGAATTTTGAAATGTAGGTGGCAGTACATGCAGCAGTGCTTATGAAGGAACCTTGAGTCAATTGCTACAAAAAAACAAGCAAACAAAATGCTATAAATTACCACATTTAAGAACTAGTGTTTGCACGGGTACAAAAAACAGGAACCGGGTACCCCATCGCCATGCCTGTCGGGTACCCAATATTTGAGTGACTTAAAAATAGCAGCTCATTTTGATAGGCATAGAGACTTCATAACACATGCCTGAAATGACCCCTGTAATCGAAGAGGTAGTGACCGTTTAAGGGAGGCTAAAATTGTCACAACAAAATCGTGCCGTTTCGTTTCAAATCGAAAATTTCTAGTTCATACTGATGCTGAAACTTGAAAATTTGGCCATGAGTAACATCTTTGCTGTGGACATCAAAAATAACAAGGCAAATAATTGTTTTTCTTACATGCTGTTTGAAGAAAATGCAATGCAGGTCATACTTACATTGCAATCACTTTTCCCCTTCACGCTGTACTGGCGTTTAGAATGCACTGTGATCAACTCATGATGCTGATCGACTCATGAATTACTTACTCTACTATGCTACTAGTGCCCTGTTGGACTGTTTGCCAATGTCTCGGTGATTTTGCTGCAGAATGTGCTGATTGGTTGATATCTGAGCTGGGTAAATAGGGAAAGCTAGAATGGGACCTGGCAGCCAGGTCAATAGGCCCCACCTAATGTTACGCCTTGCTAGTGAGTAGTGGCTATTGACCCAGGCTGTCCAAACACAGTCCAACAGTGCTAGTTCCAGCATGGGCCTAGTACAGTAGAGTATGCTGTGTGCACGTGCACTGTACTACTACTACTGTAGGCTAGGCCTACTGGCTTTACTTTCAACATGAACTCATGTAAAGATGGATGTTGAAGTCAAATAAGCGAGTTTGGAGATAGACACTGCGCATGTGTGTAACTTGATTGTGACCTTTCGTCTGAGGTCAGCTGTACCTAAATATCGAAGCCTCGTTCCCCCCAATGCATACATACTGCACTGAACGATTATACACGTACCAAGTGTTTCAGCAAACAGTTAAAATATTGACCCCTTAAAGGCATTGTCTGGTGGCATTTTGTAGGGGTCTTATATGAAAGATAAAAAATTTTCATTACATGTCATCCAAACCCCATATCAAAACTCCATTCCTAACTCAAGATATCTCTTCCTAAAGATTGGTTTCTTTTAAAAAGAAATACCACCAAGTTTCCTCAAGGTCACAAAACGTGATCCAAAGTGGGCAAATTGCCTCAGATTCCTTTTGTTAGGCCCTATTCTTTATAATTGGCTACCTGGTTTGTCCTTGAAATTTGATACCATTGGAATGTTTAGATGTTTTTCCGTGTAGATATAGTGAAAAGCTGTTCCATACTTATGGTACAGCAAATAAAGTTATGGAATATTCAACAGTGATTTCACTGACTCGGGCACCTGGGTCAATGATGCACAACTTTTCATTTTGATGCACAGACACAAAACCTCTGGGGTCAAACTGACGCACAGCTTTTTCGCCCCAACAATCAGTAAAGATAACGCAATTTTGCCAATACCGTACATTCATTGTGCAAATTAATTTACAAAATGTAGCATTTTCCAGTTCCCATATTGATTATCAACAGATTGAATATCATGTCTTACAAGAAAAAGATAGTGGAAAATCATCACAAATATAGAAAATAAACAACAAAACAGGAATAAAGGTTGTTGTATAAAACTAAAATTTATTTTGACCCCTTCTCTTTTAAATTTGACTCTTGTAAATTTATTTTGAAGGGTCTGTGACTCCTGAAAAAAATGCTGAGTGAAAACCCTGATTCAGTGTAGTGATATCAACATTATAAGGAAATACAAAAGTTACATCAAATCCATTTGCCCAGATGACATCACAGATTTTCCATCATGCACTGGGGAAACTGAAAATGTAGTATTTCTTTAAAAATTTGTACTGTATCTTCCAAATGCAAGATGCTATTGAGGTGGGGTTTTCACTGCCCAACAAAGAAAATTTTTCTGCTTTTTTTGAAAGCATCAGATTTGGTCACCAGACCATGCTTTTAATGTATTCGATGGTATGAAGTATGGTAAAAGTCGTCATTCCTGACATTTTACAAAAGCCTGCGAGTCGTGATAATACTAAAATTTGTAATCCTGATGACGTTACTTCAACAGTAACCGTATTAATTAACGTTTAGTGTAGCAGTGTCAGTACCTCAGTACCATAATGTAATATAGTAGTTACGCCAATGTTCGGTTATACATAGTAGCCATTGAAAGACCTAGAATCATGAAAGGA
This sequence comes from Holothuria leucospilota, assembly GCA_029531755.1. Lineage (NCBI taxonomy): Eukaryota > Metazoa > Echinodermata > Holothuroidea > Aspidochirotida > Holothuriidae > Holothuria > Holothuria leucospilota. Next base: position 11,200,301 of record CM055979.1, read on the forward strand.
AGCGAAAGCACCAATTAAAGATATTTTTACCTTCTTCGAAGCAACAGCCTTGATAAAAAGGTTAACTACTGTAAGTTCATAACAACCAGTGAGAAGCAAAGATTCTGCCAAATTACTGAAGTCGACTAAAAGACCGTAGTGCAATTCGCTACTCTAAATATGATAAGCAAATGCTTCTGTCGTGGTTCCCGGTTCCGTCGGCGTTCAGTTTGTGTCCCGAAAGACTATCGTGAAGAAAAGGTAGGCTACCTGAAGTACAGCCTCACTATTCGTAATGCTAAAAATGCTTACAATGCTTACAAACTTGCCAGCTAGTGGGACTCCTGCATCAACTTGACAGCAATCCAAAACGAGCTAGGCCTATATAGGCTAGTCCGCTGTAAATTAGCCATTCAGTAAAGGCAGATGCTACTGCTCTCACTCATTTTGACTACATGGCCAGACGTCAAAAAAATCGCTGCTCAACTCCGAACTCGCTTATTGAGTTGTTTGATAGGCCTACCCAAAGTTTCAAACTACTGTAGGCCTAGGCCTAAACCTTAGGCGATAGCCTAGAAGATTACACAAAAAAGAATGTCGTATAGGCCTAGCTAAGGTAATTCACTAATCGTAATTGTTATCGGTGATTGCAGATCAATTGACAAATTTGAGTTGCAGTGCTGCATCCGGACCAATAAGGTACAGTACAGTATATGCTGTTCGTCCAGCAGTGGTCAATAGGCCCTACCAAAGAATAATGGGTACTAATTTAGAATCTGTGCCTGGAAGTGACGTACGTCTTGATTAAATCGTATGTTTGGCCTAATCTAACCCTAAACTTAACCCGAACTCAATTTTACCCATTTCTTAGGTCAATTATTCTAGGTTTAAGCCTAGCCTAGGCCTAAATGGCTTCTCAAAACCCAAATTTGCCAAATTCTCACCAAAAACTTAACCCTAACCATCATCACTAACCTTGACTTGTGGGCACTTATTCTAAATTAGATCCGAATAATGTCATCTAGGCTATGTTATCGGTGATTGCAGATCAGTTGAAAATTAGTGCAGCAGTCGGACCAATAAAGTTTGTTCTGTTCCTCCAACAGCCAGGTCAATATACTCCAGCTTAGGCCTACAACAGTAAGACTAAGTTAGTCTCAGTAAAGGCATGTGTATAGCTGTTGCTGAGTGATAGCTCCCTATAATGGTCCTTATAATGACTCATTGACAATCTGGGGTGTTAGACCAGCTCTGTAAGAAGAAAGTCAGTTTCCACTAGCATACAGTAGAAATGGCTGATCACCTGGCTATTGCATACCTGCGGGTCATAGTAAGGACTAACCTCCATGTTCAATAGTGTTGGGCAATATATCGAACATTATCGTTATTGTGATAATTTCTTCTTATCGTGATACCATAACAAGAATTAAAAAATGATGATAAATTCTTGGAAAAAAATGACAAAATTTGCCTTGTAATGCTTTATCTCTTCTCATTGCTGTCTCTTTAATGTTTTTTATTGAAGACATTCTTTTTTTACATTGAAATGATGAAGTATCGATGAAAGTTTATCATTGAATATTCCAACATGCATGAGCATGGAAGCGAATGTCAAGGGAAATTGTCTTTATGAAAATTATCGTGGACATCGAATTATCGCGGTAAATTTTGTTCTGCTATCACAATGGTAAAGACATAAATATCGCCCTACACTAATGTTCAACAACACTTATGTAAGTTCATGAAGATTTTCAGTTGTGCGCAAGTTCTGAGCAAACAACACAGTCCTTTAAGGACTACAGTAGATACAGTACAAGTATACACATGCATGAGCCAGTGTTTACACTAGAGCGCGGGATTGCAGGATTCCCACTAAAAAAATTGCAATTCCCCCTGAAAAATAATTCATTGTAGGGAAATTCCTGAAATGTGTTTTATACAAAAAAATGAAAAACCGTAAAGCAGCGCTAAACACATTTTCCCGTGTGCATTCCATGCAACGCCGGCGCTGAATTTAAGCAAGGTGTCCGTCTTCATATGCCAACAAAACGTGTGATTTATAGCACACAATATAACTTGTAACATTGCCTGCTGTAAGATGATGCATACTTGGAACAAAAAAGTTACACTCATTCTTTCCTTTTGGCAGGATATGATCATATTTTGTGTGGGACTCAATGTACAGTAAATTAAGTGGAGAAAAACACTGCAGCAGAAAATTTTATAGCTGCTGTTTTGACTTAGAGCCAGTTTACAGTAAAAAATAGGCCTATGTAGTCTAATTTTGGTAAGTTGTATGCCAACTCAAGTGAATCCTCACACTGCTGTGCCAACCAGTTTCTTTCGTTTATGCCAAGGATCTTCAGGTCTGAGTGCACGGAATGCAGACTACTGTACATAGCACAGTTCAATCAACACCAGAAATACTGCGACCATTTAAAAAAAAAAAACCTAAAAACAGAACAAGATTTCATTCAGAAATGACATCGTTCCGATACCCTGATTCACTAACTTGGCAAACCCTTCCTTTAGTACAGGACATAGCAAAGTCGATTCAAGGGGTGATTCCCATATATTCACTAATAGCAGCCTGTAAGTGATTCCAGGGCCAGCAATAAAACTGACGAGTACCACACACAGTCTTACTCTATTACGAAGCTCCAATGGCTGTGTGTGGGGAACTAATTGTCCATCGACTTTTTAGGCGAGGATACACGTGATGTCATTGGCTAGCATGAATAAGCTGCTAATCTTGGTGACAGGTGTGGATATATTTGTACATGTATGTGAGGCAGCTACTGTAAATGTCATGTTAACTTTTAGAAATATTTCAACATTTTAATTCCCCCCACCCCCGTATTTCTAAAATCCCCCCAAAAAATTAGGCAGAGGGGGAAAATCCCCCCCCCCACAATTTTGGTGCTAGTGTGAACACTGGCAGGAGCCTATGCATGTTCACAACACTTAGCCTATATAATTAAAGAACGGGCATGATGTCTAACATTACAAACCCAATTGGAATAGTAAATTTGGATGGCAAACAGACAACTTTAAAATGTACTGTGGGAAGACATACATGTGCAGAATTGCAAATTAACCTGGAGTAGAGAAAGTTTGTAGAGCATCACAATTTATGCAAATCATAGGCAACTTACTGTACAAGGTTTTGAGATTTTGCCACCGTGGTACAATAGTCAATAGGCTAATAGGTTCTGTAATTGTTTTTGTCTCCAGAGGCAACTGCTTTTACAAACTTAGTGCATTGCTAAGTAATTGGGAACTATTTTAGGGGATGCACAAAATTTGGCAGTGTGAGAAATTTGGTGAATGTATTATACTCCTAAATTCTTGGTCTGTATGGATCCTTTATGTATTAAAGACATACTGCACAAGTGGTTCTGCTTTGTTTTTTCAACATTCTACAGGCTGTAAACTTCGTGGCTCAGAGTGGGACATTCACACCACTGAACAGCAGGCTTGGGGTAATTGTAGCCTTACCAGTAACCACAATCGATTACATTTTTTGAAGTAATTGTAATCGATTACTTCTGTGAAAGTTGCTAAGTAATCGTAATCAATTACAGTGGCAAAGTAATCATTATCGTGGTTTAATTTATGATTGCATTGAAGTTAAACTTATAAAAGAAGTGCAAAAGTGGTAAAAATTATTAAACAAATTTTTTAAATGCTTGTTGCTTCTGTTGGGGTGACTATAGTTAAGTTTCCTGCTTTCTTGGATGCTCCAGCCTAACTGAGTGAGAAGTGCAGCAGGTTCAATGATCTCCACTTTGGGAAGACTTGGTTCTGTTGATGGTACAATCAGGGATACTTTTTATTACTTAACACTTGCACACTTTGTTCACTTAGCCCCCCCCCCCCCCTCAACCTGAGCACATCCTTTTTACACAACTGGTTGACTCTGTATATTAAACACTTATGCACTTATCAGTTGTAACCAGCCCCCCCCCCCCCCCCCATACCCAAGCATAGCAGGGATTTACTGTAGGCTAGGATGTGATTTTCAGAAATGTAACAAGTGTTTTCTTTCTGGCTACATGTGGATAAAGTCCCGGTAGGGTGGACCAACATTTAACTGCACATCCCCGCTAACTTTAATGCAATGACTTTGCACAGTGGGGCAGCAATAAACCGAACATCCTGTTACAGTATATTCCTAGCCGGTTGAAATTTGTTGTCTATGCAATCTGCTTCAACAAAAGGTACTTCTACATACTCCATGAATGCAAGCCAAGAGCGAACATCCCGAAGCAAGCTTTGATTGCATGAAGTTATTCACTCCAGACGAGATACTGTATCATTTAAAACTGAAACAAGTATAGGCTAATGTTTAAATATTAACAACTTACCAAGAAGCCACACAATCATAGGTAACATGCCATTTTAAATCCTACAGTACCTTGTTTTGGTTGCACTTTAAAATTGGAGATGGTAGCAAAGTGTTATCTCCTTCTGTAGGATCCTAGGATATTTTCATGTGCAATGTCTTGAAACTAGCTTGATAATATTTTTGACAAAATAATTTTAATCAGTGGTGTGCACCAGAGCATGCATAGTAACAGCGCACCTATTTATATTTTACAAATTTCTTTGTTCGCTTTTTTTAGCCATCTACATCTGTAATCTGTGTGCATTAAGTACATAACAACTGTTCCTGCTCAGTACATGAGGTTTCCAAAATAACCTATGTACTGTACATGTATATGGGTCACCAAACAGTAGTGTGCAGTGAGTACAAGTATGTGCCCAGCAGTATGATAGGTACAGTACTCTGAGTTGCATGCTTTGATGACATATGTAACGTACGTACGTATTGGTTTTCGTTGGCATGTACAGTGTGTGTAGGCCTACTGTAATGTATCATTGGTAGCTATACAGTGTTAAGTCCCTGCCATATCTCTGCGATTTTTGTTTGCAATGCACATCCCAGCTAAAAGTCTCATCACATTCCCAGCATAGCAGGAACCAACTAAATGGCACATCCTTGGCAAAAATGTTGCAACAGCCCTGCAATGGCCCGGGTATGGGGGAGGGTCGTGCTGTGGTTACAATTGACTAGTGCATTAATAAAACAATCACAGTCAACCTGACAGTATGCACCATCTAAATGTAAATAAATTTAATTGATTGCTCCACAGATAAAACTTTCATGAGCATTCAGCCAGGAGACTCCTAGTACCAGCTATTGAAACAAAGCACATACCTGTATGCTGCTAATACCTCCTACCAGTCCATTGTTCTCATTTCAACAAAATGTAATCATGATTGCAATCATGATTACATTGCAATGTAATTGTAATTGTAATCAATTACTTTCATTTTTAGCTGTAATTGTAATCATAATCGTAATCATAAAATCTGAAGTAATCGTAATCTTAATTGATTACATTCAGATGTAATCGCCCCAAGCCTGTTGTACAGTATGCTTAATAGAACTCAGTGTTGTTCAGTTGTGACATCGCCTATTCAAATGCTATGGTTAGGCTTGTACAGTACAAGTGCATAAATGTATATAATTATGCAAATGTGGCAACAATCTCTGCAGAAATGTGTGCTGATGTATTATATACATGGTTTCTCTTATGATAATGTCTAGTCAAAATTGGGTACTGCATAGCCTGGGCCTACAGTAGGTCAGGGAACGAAGTGTACATGAGAACTAAGTGGCCTGCAGTACAGGCTGTAGGTACAGTATGTACAGTACCTTAGGCTAATGTAAAGTTAGCTGTTAGTTTCACCGACTGTAGTGGCCAAGTGGTTAGAGCATCCGACTTGCAGCCAGAAGGTCTAGGGTTCAAATCCTGGCCGGGTCATGCCAAAGACTTTAAAAATGGAAGCTACTGCCTTTATACTTGGTGCTCAGCATAAGCAGTGGAGTAGGGAAAACAAGCCAGTGAGCCACAACTGGAAAAAACACCGTGGTCGTCTCGACTTGAACCAATATTGGTTGGAAACTGGGACGTTAAACCTCATCTAACTTAGCTGTTAGTTTAGGACTATGCAATGTTAAGACCTACAGTAAAATCTTAACACCATAATTTTCCATGCTGCATCTTTCACCAGTATTGCAGCAACTTTGTTTTTGATCTCTGGAAACCATAGGAAGGTACAAAAATTTGGAATAAAATCTTCATCTATGGCTCATCTTAATGTTGCAATTTACTGTTATGCTTGGAATTTTTAGTGATATCAGAATTTTGTATACAGAGGGTATCATGAGTTCATTGTGTTAATCACTAAGTGAACATTGTGTTGTTAAAGTACAAAACACATGAGGTGACGTGAATGAAACTTTCAGTATTGTTTTCTAATGTGTCTTCCTCATTCTGCTGTTGGCCTATTTCGGTTTTGTTTGGAATGAGCAATTCCTAGGAAATGAGTTTTGAACTGAAGATGGCAGTAAGCAACACGATGTTTATGACTGCATCTTATTCAGTCACAAAAGAAAAAGAGTGACTAAAATACTGTTAATTACCAAAGTCAAGAATTTGTTAAAAACAAAAAAATTGTTGTCTTTTCTATTGAAATTTTGAATGGAAGTTTCACCCAAGTCATTCTCGTCACCATTTTTGGTAATATTGTAAAATCTAGTCCATTCTTACAGGTATACCAAAACTTGAAAAACTGGCCGTGAATTTTTGTTTCCCATTGAAAATGAAAAATATGATATCATGTACTGTACCTGCATTGGTATCACATACTGTACAGTAGCACCAACATGCTAAGCTAACGTTTAGAACGCCGTGATTGACTTAAGTTACAGAGGGACTCAGTCCTGTACTACTGTATAAACAGTATGCATCACATTGTCAGGTCACATGAAAGATTCATGTCTGTATTTCCTATGCATCCACTTGGCATATTTCCCATGTTTTACAGTATGTCTGGTGTTCTTTTGCTGCATTATACTGAACTCAAAACTTGGCACACTGGCAAATTTTGCTCACCCCTAAAGTACAGTACAGTAGGCCTAGGCCCTACAGTACCCCTAGTCCCAAATTATATTCACCTACCATAACAATGCTGAGTCAAAGCAGTTGTCTAGACAAATTTGCAGTGCAAAACCTACGTATTTTGACTACGAGGAAGACTAAAAACATACTGTAAGGTGATTTTCATTTAACATAAATTGCAACCAGCATTCTACACAGTTTTGCTGTTCACGGTTAATCTCCATTTATGGCTTCCTGCATATTCATCAGTTTTGCTGTCCAAATTCATCATTCATGACCAGGTTTGTAGGCAGCTCACCCATGTGCTATTGATGTTTTGTACAAGTATACTGTTGGCTTTTAAAGAGAGAGTATGCTACAGTACTGTAACTGTTTGGGTGCTTGAAAATTGAAAGTTTTACAATTTTGTTTAGTGGCACAGCTCGAGTTGAATAAAAACATGGATTTGGTACAACTTTTTTAAATTCACTCTAAGAAATTCACATTAAATTCAAGCTTCCTATAGGCCCTTTTTCAAATAGCAGTTATAAACGATTATGGGATGGATTATTTATATGCTTCATTTTTTACCACAGCAAGATGCCATTGACAAAAAAGACGCATACCAAAATTCCATCTTACAATCCTTTGGAATTAGTCTTTGGAAAAGGGTCAGTTAATCAAGTCTGAATCTGCATGGTTTTGGGATTTTTCTTTGTCATTTTCGGAAAAATGTCAGTCTCTAACATGAGGTGCACAAAATCACATCCATCCATGCTACAGAACTGTTTTGTACATTCGTAGTATTTAAAGAATTCAGGAATAATTTTCAAAAGCCTGAAGAAAATTAAGATGCCAAACAAGTCAGCCTTTGGTGAAAAATAGATTCATGGCCCACATGATACCATAAGTGCAGAGTTTCTAGCCACTCAGAGAAATCAGGGAAAATGAAAAAAAGTGGTATTTTCCTTTTTTCAGACAAAGAAAACTTAGCAAATTTGTTTGACAGGAGAAATTGAATTTGCATACTGTACCGTAGATATCCATTACTGTGCCTGACTGCTGTAGCTACATGTACAGTATGGTTGCATTTTGTGTGCCTGTGAGTACTTACTCTATGCTATACTTTACAGTACCAGAAGTACTATGAACACAATAACTATAGTGAAAATGATTAAATTTGGTTGAAATCTACAAAATTCTTGTAAATGCATCATAAAAGTTTACCAAATTAAAAATTCTGCATATAAAAAGAATTAAAGAAAACCACCATGTGAAAATGTTAATATCACTAGTTGCAACTACAGTACTCTCATCTGGAATATTAATGGCTAGTTGAGGAGTGTATTTTGTTTTGTTTTGTTTTGTTTTTTTTTTTTGTTTTTTTTTTGTATAGAGAAAACAAGACCGCTATTAGCCTACAGTAGTTACAGTACTCAGGTACAGTGTTTGTCAAGAATTCCCATGCAGTGGTCAGCAATTATCACTGAAGGACAAACATCATCTTTTACTAAAGTGAAGTTACATATTATATAAACCACAAGGTCACATTTACCTTTTCACCCTGATTGAACTGAACCTTTTTAGAAAAATTTTGCCAGAATTTCTACAAATTCTGCCTGAATATTGTGGTTGGGTCATCTGCATTGTACGTATGAACAGCATTCATGAGTAAATCACAGTGAATATTACATGTATTCTGACTATAAAGGTACAGGGTAGGAAAATGCACAAATGGGACAGTATTCATTAAGGTGGTAGGCTATCTGGGGCGGGATTCACTAACATTTGCATAAGTTCTTGTGTAAGTCACAATACTTACGAACTGCATTAGTACTTTCTTAAGTGATATTCACAAAAACACCTTATGCAGTTCATAAAGATATGCAGTGTGACTACAATAAATGCACAAGAGCCAATCGTGTGTGTGGTTGAATCTTGCTTTGTTACATTTTGAGCCAATCACATTGACTGTTATTGTTAAAACCACGCACACGTTCTTCTGTGGCAACACACACGGTCCTATGCTCTACACAACCGTGTCACAACACGCACTTAGATGTGTTACTATGGCTGTTTTATACTTAATAGGACAACTCTGAAGCTTGCGTAAAGTTACACAAAATATTTTCGAACTTTCCTCTTCGTGAATACTGACTAAGCAAGATATGCTTCGTAAGTCTGACTTACGCAAATTTTTGTGCATATTAAGTAGTCTTTGTGAATCCAGCACTTGTTCATAACTTGAAGGTGTGTAGAACTGCACCTGACATGTCAACCATGTTATGTAGTTAATAACAGATCTAAAGCCTATCAGTCCAGAATGTGTGATAATTTATGTCACAGAATGATACAGTTAATAAATTAATGGAAAAATGTTTACAACATTCTGTGGGGAAGTCCTTTTGGAACAGTAAGTCCTATGCATCTCCCTCCCCACTACAACCCCCTCCCCCCAAGAAACAGAAATGAAAAGAAAAAAAAAAAAACAAACAGTAAAACATCCCACCCACACTATTTAAAAGAAGTGACTAATTTCATTTCCTACTGTACTGATATACTGGGCAGTGCTGTGTACATGTATACATATGGACAGTAGCTTTGTTTGCAATCTTTTTTGTCTTTTCAGAGGAAGTGAGACTCATTCAGCAGTCATGCCTGCTGTTGGTGATGATACACCTATGTACTGCTCTCAGCAGATAAACATTCCACCTGATCTACCTGACGTTTTAAAGCAGTTTACCAAAGCAGCTATTCGGACACAGCCAGCTGATGTCCTCCAGTGGTCTGCTGCGTAAGTCATTTTGGATCTTACAAGTCCTGTAAGCCAATGTGCAGTTTGATTTAAGGGGATCAACATCGAAAGTTACACTTCTTTTTTATTTGCCTATTTTCTTCCCTTCCTGAATGTTTACGTTCAAACAAGCTTATACAGTAGCTGCAAAAATATTCTGCTCCTGGCCAGGTTGTGAAAAGACCAGGCCTTACATTTCAGCTAATAAAGTTCAAGGGCTTTGGCCTTTGGTTGGTTTGAATTTTTGAAGGTATCAGTGCTACTGCATCATGATCAGTCAGGGCATGGACCCTATAGAGGAGTTTCACCATCATCACATGATCGCGCATCTCTTTGGTTTTGAAGGGCAAGATCGCATACATCTCTTTGGTTCTGAAGGACAAGTGCCCATTGTGTCACAGTAGTACCTATATGGTTGTGCTGTGCGCATAAATACGTTTACTGTGTGTGTGTTGTGCCCTTCAGTGCCTGGCAATCCCACTCCCATGATGTCGCGTGAAAATTCCCCTTATACCAATTTTGAATGAGGACAAAGTTTCAAATATGCATCATACTGGACTTGTACTGTACTTGTACTGGTAAGCAGTTGAGGGTCAAGGTGTAGACTAGTAGTAAGTGTATGTTAGTCCAAGGACTCTCAAATTTCTCAACAAGAGTCCCAAGGAAATTTCAAGTTTCTCTGTTTTTTCAAGAGTCCCAAAAGTAACACTGGAAGATGTAAGTCAGGGAACTGTCGGAAGGGTGCTTGTGGTATTAGCTGCAGTGGTAACATGTACCAAAATGACCACTAAATGACTAGTGACCTTTAATTTGTAAAAATTGTCAATAAGGACATCAAGGAAATTATATCACAGTGGTAAACACCCTAGACTGTCACTGATAGTACTGGAGACAGAATGGTTTTCAGAACTTAAATTCTCTGTAATCTCACCCCAGAGGAAAAAATTCTCCCTACTAAGTTACTTCTAGCCCAGCCCCCTCCAGTTTTAACAAAAACACCTGTCTAGTGCACCTACTGTACAAAACAGAGAAAACAGTAGCCTGCACTGAGTTCCAATTTCTCAAGGCCATATTGACACACAACTGTGTGTGAGCTCAATTGGGAACACAACTAATTGTACAAGTCATCATGGATCAACCAGATGGAGCTATTGTTTGAATGAATGTCAATGAAAGTGCAGTCACAAATTGTATTTAGAACTATAGGGCTATACCTACAGTAAACATGTTTGGGGGAGTGCCACAGCCCCTTTAAGTTTATGTCATGGCTGATTACAGACGAGCATTGTTTGTGTTGTGAACCAGTCCCAGTTGCTATAGCATTGACCTTGTACAAGCCATGTTTCATCAGTAATTGTGTGTACACACTTTACCCACATTTAATGCACATGTGTCAGATAGACAGTCTTTTAATTTGCAATGGTGTTTGGCATTCTTAAAGTCTATTGTGGCACTCAGCTGTTACTGTAGCAATATTGCATTTATGTATAGCCTAGATCTTAAGTAGCAGCCTGCAAGCCATTTGTATCCTTCGGTGTGCACTAGGATGGCCCATGGAAGATTTAACGAGCTAAAAAGTTTAATAAGAAAACATGCTGATGAACAAAGTGATGGCTACAGTAGTACAATAGATGCCAAATACTGTAACAGTTGGGAACTCCTGATACAGTGTATGCACATGCCATAGCTGAAAGGTGCTTTATAATCCCATTGTATGATGTTCACTCACACCTAGTGTAACTCTGGTATATATGCAAAAAGAATTATACAGGGACTGCGGAGCCAATTTTGAAGTGGGGGAAGAGGCCCAATATGTTCAAGAAAATAAAAGCTTATCATCCCAGTTTAAGGCGGTCCAAAGTGCCCACGGCAGAAAAAGTGCGGCGCTAAAGCCCGTCTCCATGGTCCCTGAATTAAGAACACTTTTACAGTATTGATTATCCTTCCTTCCTGCCCCCCTTCCCCACCCACACATTCTTTATGTCCCTGTTTTAATGGGAAAGATCATTCAGCTCCTTCTTGATAGACTGACTTTGCAGTTTAATTGGAGAAACTCTGAAAGTATGTCTGATTTGTGCAAGAAGAATGAAGAACACTTTTACAGTAGTACCAACCTCCACCCCCCCTCCCCCCCACCACCTTCCCCTGCCACTTTGGTGGCTCTGTTTTAATGTGAAATATCATTCAACTTCTTTCAGATACTTTGATGCTTTGTCAAAAGGAGAGACTCCACCTGTCAAGGAACGTTTGGAGATGCCAGTTGCCACTCAGAAGACTGACACAGGGCTCACCCCTGGAATTTTGTCGGTCTTGAATCGACAGGTATTGAAATATTTTCTTCCTTTACACTCTTTTAATATTACTGTACCATAAAGTGGGGGGACTTGAGACAGTTTCAGAAGTATTTTATGAAGCCCAAAAATTGCAGGCTGAACCTGGGAAATATTTACACAATTTAGGGTTTGTCATCTAGGTATTTATTGGACAATTTGTCTTGTTCTTTTTAATTTTGGCACATATTTTTTATTTACCTATGACCATCTCAAGTTACCCAGGGGTCAGGGGTACTTGAGACGGACACATCATGGTTTCACTTCATGGAGTGGGAAAATATGTTTCAAGCTGTCTGTAGCATAGCATAAAAGACTCTAAGTTGGTTTTGTAAAGACTAGAAATAAGAGAGAGCAAGGATGAAACTATGTTTTAAAGATACAGTAATATCCCCATCTTTTTCTGTGTCCTCAAGTCCCAATCTTTTTCTATGTCCTCAAGTGGGGATACTTGAGACAGTTTCAGAATTTTTTGAATACTGCATCATAAATGTGGGTTTAATCTGGGTGATTGCTACCTCTAATTTTGGGGCTTGACATATATGTATGTTGGGCAAGGTCTTTTAATCTTTTGTAACTGGAGAATTTATTGTTGTATTAACAGTACTTAAGTCTCAAGTTACACAGACATATGTTTTCCGCATTGTTGGATGCCACCAAAAATTCAGTGGAATGAATGAACAATACAGGCCTCGAATTCTAAATTTTTAAGGGCACAGCCATTTTGGCCTCAAGGATCACGGCAAATCTGGGGGCACCACAGCCAAAGGGTAGGGCAGCAAGACCAAACTTTACTTTGTTGATAGGGCACCAAGGCCATACACAGTTGGCTCTTATTTTACACTTCCACCAATTATTATTATAGGGCAGGACTACAGTACTAGAACTGTCACTTTTAAACAGCTAAACGAAAGATCTACCATTTATTCTACCAAACCTTTTTTCTCCCTATGTTTTGCTTTGATACCTTTTCATTCAAAAGGATGTTTATCAACCTGTTTAATGACCAAATTAAAGCTTTGAAAATAAATTGTAGGTTTCATAGCATATAATTCTGTGAATGTGAATCGATCCTCAGTGAAACTAGGGAGTTAACTAATCCCCAAACACTAATCGTAGTGCCTTTGTGCTCATGGTTACCCTGTTTGAAGCAGTAGTCAAAATCTGCTTATTAGTACAAAAAAGGACTTTACAAATTGATTCAGGTTTCCCACCTTAGACCATATTAAAATTTTAGTCCAAGTCACACCCCAGAACTGTATAGAGGTTTTTGACATGACTCCCCAATTTGCATTTACCTAGATTTTTGTTGAATTTTACCCCTTACTTTTTTCATTTGAATTTTACTCCCCATTCTAGCTGACACTCACATTCGTGTTGGTGCGTCGTTAAACCTCATCTAACTGACTAACCCAGAACTTACGTTACATTAGAGGGAATGTCCATTAGCCAAGATTGAGAAAAACTCTAACCACAACTAATCCTCTTAGCAAATAAACTGTGCAGCTCAACTTCCTGGCAGACATGAACCTCATCTTGACTCCTGAGAACTTGTACTGTTGAAAGTCACTCATGCATGACACGCTGAATAGCTGTGCTAGGCCTGAATGGGAGAGTCTCCCCAACAGTTGTGAGGAGGAAACCACAAAGCAAACAAATCAATAAGGAGGTCTAATATTTACTTCCCGGACTTGCCACTGGCAGATAGGGTTAGAGTAGGTAATGGAAGATACCTGTCATGTAAAATAGAAATACAGTTTAGAAAGCACCATAATATTTCAAAAGTACCCTGGCTATTGTTCCAAACACTTCGTGCATGGCTCACACGTGTTTGTTTTGAATGATTTGGTTTCCATTGCAATACGTAAAGCATGCACGCATAGCCATATCTCTACGTATTAAATTATCGGTTCGATGCATGTCATGCATGCTGCACGCAGATGGATGGAGTAGAGCATTCGAAATCGAGTGGGTCTAACTTTTGTGCACAGCTCTTCGCGCTTTGATTGAGACATCATTTTTGCATAAATAATACAGTACAAGGCACGCTTTTACTTGGTACAAATTTTGCTTTCAGTAAAAACACCCATTGTTACTACCGCAAACTTATGAGGTAACAACTGGAATGATAAGCAGTGTAAGCAGCTATTGAAAAATTACTGTACTTCCTGATTACTGTACTTCTGATATCTGGCGACTACCCTACACAGTATGTTTGTAGCCTAATGTATGGGTGTTTGCATACAGTTTCGGACCTACACATACACTGATTTTAGCGTTGCGTTCATTGTGCTTGTTCACTTGAACTTTTGTACAGTACAGAAGATGGACATAACCTACAGATACCCGTTTCTGTTTACATTTCGTTTTGTACAACAAACGTATGAGAGTAGTGACTGGGAATTGGATAGTAAGATTCGTTTCTCAATCATTTTTAGCGCGGTGAAAGAATTGTGTCAAAATGGTCGCTAACGTTTTGATCACGGATGTACATTTTGGAAAGTTTGTAAAGAGTGGGAAGGCATGACTTTGACGATCAGCTGAGGCTGTGTGGGGCACTGCAGCCATAGTAAGACGGCTCTTATGGCCATATTTGGCCGCAAGCTCTTTTGAAAATTGCAGGGCACCGAGGCCAATTGAAGGGGCAACCATGGCCATGGCCGCGGTGGCCGTGGTTAAATTCGAGGCCTGACTTTAGTCTCGCTGTTTAATAGAAACACCTTACAGTCTACTGGTATAGGCACCAGTCAAGTGGCTGCCTCCCTGTTCGAGCTGCAATCAGAGTTTTTCATTAGTCACTTTTGCATGAAATGAATTCATTAAAAATGCTTCTAATGAGTTTAAATGTACTTCCACTATTTAAGATAGGCATTTATTGAACAATTCTAACCTTCTAAAAAAATAACAATATCAACAAGGTGAAATAAAAGACTGGAAATTAGGGAAATTCACTGGTTAATGAATCTTTAATAGTAGAAATTGTCTCAAGTTACCCAGTAACTTTTACAGTATTTACAGTATGTGTAAGTGACACTTACAGATACTGTAAATACAGTATCAGTAAGTATCTGTAAGTGCTTTACAGTATCTGTAAGTGACAAATGCAGTTTGGTCCATGAACATTTCTCTGCATTATTTCATTATATGTAGATCTGCTGTTTTTGCAGTAAGTAACATTTTTCAGTAGACATTAAACTTTTAGTAGTACACAGTTCTTGAAAGTGCATAGCAATGTTGGTTTACGGGATGGGGGAGGGGGAAGCTGGAGGTCTGCAGCCCCCATGTGGGCAAATTATTTCCATTTTCTGGCAAAATGTGTTCTAGATTACTGGTAAGTATAGCATGTAATACTTTGCATAAACATTTCTGGCAAGAAGGCCCAGCCCCCATCCTCCCCAATTCAAAAGGAGTCCAGAAAACATATACATGACAAACTCGAAAACGTTTTTGAAAGAACTTTTTGAAAAAGCTTTGTAAAAAGTCATGTAACTATATTCACACAGCTTGGTCCAAAGAAAGTGGTTTCATTGGCTGAGGTGGAGCAGAAATGGAAAGACAACTGCCTCCCAACTGAGAGACTTGAGAACCTCATGCAGATAGGAAGTTTTGGTGACTCCTTCGACTGGCTCAAGTTCTTCTCCTTAGCCTGCTCTGCATTGGCAGGGGTAAGATCTTAACATATCTTTGTATTCTTCCTTTTAATTGATTCCTTGTGGAAGGCAAAAGGAATCAATGCAGTCGCAATGGCATGTATGCGTGCTTATGTGTGTTCGTGTTTGATGTAGAGGTGTGTGTATGTATGTGTTTGTGATGCATGGCTTGTAAACACAATATCTCAAGATTTGACAATCTTTGTCATTGTTTGCAGGTGTTTGAGTGTGTGCATGAAAAGGAGATGTACATATTCGACACAACTGCAAGAGTAACTGTAATACCAGCAACAGCATTGTTACACTTATGTGTTAGATATTACTATACAAGTTACTGTTCAGTTAGAACTTTTTGTAGTAGAATGGCACTGACAGGGATCTGGAAAAGGACAGGTTAGTTCAAGCTGTTTCTTGATTCGAACAGGCAACAGGGCTAATAGAACGGGCAACAGGGGCAGCTTAGCTCAGTTGGAGGCCTGGCAGTCTGGCAGTCTTAGGCAAAAAATTGCAGTGCCATTCTGGATATTTCTGTGCATTTAGTTTTTTATCTCAATACATAACATGTATTGAGATATTGTCACACTAGCTGGTGGTTGAGATATCTTTAAAGCAACATATTGTCCCTTGATCTGTGGTCAATGTCTTTCAGAGTTTAGGAGCATGCCCTTTGAGTTGAGGGCAGAAGAAGTTATTTATTTTGGTGTGAAAAAGTGATGGTTTCTAAGTGTTTTTACATTTTTTGTGCAAATTTTTGGCCCAAAACGCACAGATGTCAAGGAAGCTGTCCATTTCTTTGCACATGGCACACAGTTGGTTGCTAGGCACATGTTTTTTCCTGCACAACAAGGAAGCAGGCAAAGGTTTGAACTATTAGTACCGCATTTGTACTGCAGAAAAAAATTCGGCGAATGCACTTCACGAGCTCAATCACAGCTGTATACCGTGGAACCTTCTGTTTTGGTTTTGTATGTATGAGTCGGCCGTTCGTAAAGTTAATGTTACAGTTAAAAATAAATGGAATTATTCATGGATTGAGAAGAATATTTCAACAGATATCCAAAACATACTGCCTGAAACTGGAAACGTGGTGCAATTGTGAATCATTTCAGCAATTTCATCCAAGTTCAAGGTGAACAACTTAGTAACGGCATAGCCTAGCCTGCTAACGTTAACGTTAGGCCTAATGTTATACCACATGCATACCTAGCGTAGTAACGTTAGAGCTAGCCCACGGTATGAATCGCGCCATCTAACTTACAGCAGATTAGTTTTCTAATTGGGGTTTACAGACTTGCGACCACTGAGACATACATGAACTTGATGAAGAGCCCCAAGACAACTCGGCACCTGAGGCAATTAGACTCATTGGACAACTCGACCACTGGGAACTCTTTGTAGCCTAAATAGCCTAGCCTAGTGTTAGTCTTGTACTCAGCTCTGATCCTTTTTCATTTTTTTTTTTGTTTGTTTATATCTGGTCAATAAAAGATTGATTATAATTAGGGCCTAGCTTACCTAGTAAATACTGGATCAAATATTGGGCCTATGTTTTCATAGGTAATTTGTTATATATATTGTTGTAATCCTTCAGTGGTTAATAATATTTTCTATGGTAGTTTTAAGTTTAGATGAGTTACAAATAAAACACAAAGCTGTTTGCAAACTTCATTCTCCTTCAAGTTAAAACAAACATCACAAGTGTACTCATTAACCATGTAGGATAGCAGTTAAAATTTGCTTTTTCCCAGGTGAAAAATTTGTGACTGAAATGGTGGAAAATGATTATCAAAAGAACATTTTGTGTTTATGTTTTAATATAAAACAACACAAGGCAGGTTATCTAATGGATATAGTATGCCTATTTATATTTCAGTATATCATTTCATTCAATTGTAGTATTTTTAAAAAATATTTTCGGGGTACCGTAGGGTGCAGTTCTCGGCGATACTTCGGTACTTTATAATTGGTGATATGGTACCGTATCAGTACAGGTAAATACAGGCCGCTTACAAAAATACTGTGAAACCTTAGTACTGTAATCAATTGATTTTCATCTCTTGCCTCGGTGCCCTGCCATACAAAAACTTTTGGCCTTGGTGCCCTCCAAAATTCATGAATGACCAAGGCCAAATGGCTGTGCCCTCCTCCAACCTTAATTCCAGCCCTGTATTTGTATAACTGTTCTTAAATAAGGTGATTTATAGCATTTTATTTGCTTGTTTTCTGTAGTGATTGACTCAGGATTCCTTCATAAGCATTGTTGCATGTACTGCCAATGTTCCTTAAGTGATTGACTCATGATAAGCCCAGGATATATTTTTTATGATAATCATTTTGGACATAAAATGTATCAGGACACTAACTTTGCATAATTTCTTAATACAAGTATGATTTGAAGGACCATACCACAACAATTGTCCTAACCGCACATATGGAAGCTTATGATGAAGGACAGAATTTACTTTGAATGGCATCAGCAATGGTTTGGAAATTGTCTTATGTTTCACTTTCATGCCATGCTACCAGTTCATCAAAACAATATTTTTGTTGCATCATACTTTGATGCACTCACGTACCTTTCCTTCAACATTACCCTTCATAACATCCACAAAAGTACTGAGATTCTGCAGCATAGCTGTTCTAGTCTTTTCTTTTGTTATTTGCTTTTCTAAATACTTTCATTTTTCCATTTAGAATATTACCTCAGCCATGAAAGTCATCTGTGAAATCTTGACAAAGGATCCTGAGGGCGGTGCTGCTCGGATCCCATTCATTCAGTTCAAAGAACTCTACACCTACCTGGCCCAGATAGATGGCGACATTTCAGAAGAACAGATGGAGTCTGTTTTTACATACTTGCAGTATCATGTGTGAGTTTTCTCGTAACACCTTTTGAAAAAAGAGCAAACTTGTCCTTGGAAGTAAGCCCAGACCCAAGTTTATGTTTTTATGTTTAAAAAGAAAGTTAATGTGAACAATATGGTATTCCTACACCTTGACATATAAGAAGCTGGAGTTACAGCATGTCCTTTTTCCCTCACCAAAAGTGAACTTGAAGCAAGCAGATAGGATGTCATTGATTCAGATTGATGCGACAGATGATTAGTTTTACTTTAAAATTTTCATCCTGTGTTATACCATAAAATTACATGCAAGCGTTAAACTTTGAATGCATTATAGACTTGGGATTTGTAATCTTATAAACCTTTTGGGCAAGTTATCAACCAACCTGAGGTCAAAATTTGTTGAAAAAACAAAGCACTGGTCATCTGTGTGAGTGTAAGGAGTCAGGAAATGCTACCAGCTTGCTCCAAAGCCACTTTTGTGGAACCTTATACATGTAACTTTTGATTTTACCTTTTTTACCAGTGTTTCCACAAGTTAAAAGAATATTTCCTGAAAGAGAGTCCAGAATTTTCAAATATTTGCAGTCGAATTTCTAAAACTGTGGAAAGTAACTTTCTTGAAATTTTGAAGAATGATTTCTTTTGAAGAATGTCTTCTTTCATGCAATTTGTTGTTTTGTTATAGGCAAATGTAAAACAAAAAAGCAGGGATCCAGCACAGAAAGGGGAAATTTGGAGGGGACAGGGTTGTTTCTCTGATTTTAATAACAAACAGCACTGCTTCATATTGCTGAATTTCTTTAAATAAGTTTCTCTTCTAAAACCACTGGAAAGTCACCAAAATTTTAGGTAATTTAAGACGTTGAAACACTGTCTTGCCTTGCCTCATTTTCTAGGACTTTTCTTGAAATAAAACTTTCAAGTTCACAACACTTAAAAACTTTCTGTCTTTTCTTCTATTTAACAGTGACAAACAGGATGGAATGGTGCAACCAAGGAACTTTCTGAGTGCCGATTGTCCCAAGCTTGGATCCGCTTAAAGTGTGGTGACTTCAGTGTGTCTGTTGATGAGGATGCTTGGAGGGCTATGTAGATATGTAAATAACCATAAGATAAGAAGATGTTTTACTCTTCCACTTAAGAAATAAGACCAATAATATTGAAATGTCAGACTAGAGAAATTACAAACATAACCTGAATACCAAACTCCTATACCTACACTGTTATGGAAAGTGACCCTCTATGGAGACGTAATTAAATTTTGGGGCTTAAGTGTGAATGCGACATGTTTTGCATTACTTTCTGGGAGATTATTTCACAAAATCATATTTTGTTATTACAGCAGACATCATTGATAGAATAGTTAGCTTGTGTGCAAGTGGTATATATGTGATAAGTACATTACTCTTTGTTTCTCTTTATTTTAATATGTGACACACACCAGGCTGTGTGATCAGAGAATAGACACACCTTTCTTCTGTTAAGAAGTTATCATGCATTGGAAACCTGCTTTAACTGCAGATACAATTTTAAGAACTGACTTATAAACAGGTCTAGACACCTAAAATTAGTCATTATGGATTCTGGGGAATGCCATGGGGAGAAAATGAAAACTCTAAATGAAATATATTGTGGAGTGATTTTTTTTAAGTTTGGAAATATTCCAAATTGACAAGTAGTTTAACTTACATAAGAGGTCCATTTGTCAAGTGGTTGCAAAATGACTGAACAATGATCAGCACCTCCCCCCCACCCTCCCCCTGCTACATTTTCACTTAATGGAAAATCAATCCTCCATTACAGGTTTGAAATCTATGTTTGTAATATCTCTAGGTCAGACATTTCACTCAAAACTTACCTTGACTCATAGAAGCCTTGATTTCTTCTTCTCTTTCTTTGTCTGTGTATGAAAGTTACACAGATGTTACTAGTAAATATTTGAGTACTGATCTTTCAGTCTAGAAGCTTGTTGCATTAAAAGCATTTATCACCTTGCTCCATTAAGATTTCAGTTTGTATGCCTAAGAGTACAAAACTGTACTCAACTACATGCAGTTGTGTCACATGTGAGTACGGGTACATATTCTTTGTTTCAGCCTGCACCTTAGTGAAGATTTGTCTTTGATGAACAAGTTGTGATACATGTAAACCATAGATCTTTATCCAGAAGTGTTACACTCCCTAAATTTTAAACTATGCATGTTTTCTTGTATTTTATAGTCCTGCCATATTCAAATATTACTTATCAAAACACCTTTATGTAAAGAAAACACAACATCCATAATGTAACACCTTTCAGCATTATCTCCATGTAAATAATGTGAAGAAAATCAAAAAAGAAAAGCAAATTTATTCAAAGAAAGCAATAATTTCCTGTACATGGGATACAACTCCATCAGTATTGTTTTCCCATATACTTTACCTACATTTTGGTATTATGTATGGTATTAAAAAAGTTTATGGAAAATGTCAGGGGGTGTGGAAGATTCTTCTGTCTCAGAACATTCCAGTGTATGTATAAATATCAATGAAAATCTTTCCATTCAACTTTTAGTGTGTAGCATTGTGTTAGTACTAACCTTAAGGACATTCCTAGGGCAAAAATGTGTTGTGAATAGCGTTGGAA
Organism: Holothuria leucospilota; assembly: GCA_029531755.1. Lineage (NCBI taxonomy): Eukaryota > Metazoa > Echinodermata > Holothuroidea > Aspidochirotida > Holothuriidae > Holothuria > Holothuria leucospilota. Next base: position 11,221,476 of record CM055979.1, read on the forward strand.
CGATTTTTGGTTTTCACGTTCGGTAATGGCTGGTATTTCCCATTTTTACCCTGTAACAGTATCGGTAAAATTTACCTTCAATGCCAATGTTTTCTAAGAGATATTTATCGTCCCACATGTCATTTAAATGGTACACAATTTGAGTATTTTTGAATGCAAGTTCCAGTATTATACTCATCCTCGTCAAGATGAAACAACTTTTCATTGTGGTGCCGTGTAGCCTATGGTTAGTTGCAGAATGCTTATTTCCAAAATGTCGGTAATGCATCGGTACCTGCTAATATTGAGAACTGAAGTATTGGTATCGGTAAGATGAGCTACCTGCAATATTGGTACAACACTAGTTGTGTTGAGATGCAGAAGGAAATGATGTTCATCTTCAACACTTCTTTTAACTAATTTGAAACAGAGGTCCATTTAGGGTCTTTAGAAAATAGCACAGGAGGAGGGGCTCATGTATGAGGGTGGTCTACAGCAGTTAGAAGGGGGGGGGTGGACTCCTGTTAGAAAACTAAGTAAAAGATGCACTTATATGTGATTTTTCAGGTTCTGAGGCCCTAAAAAACAAAAGTTTCAGCATTTTCTGTCAGATATTAGTTGTGACAACTGTGAACGGCCTTGCAATGGAATTGCATGAAATTCAAAAGTTAGCCAGAGATGCTCTTCTTCCCTCCTGGATCCATACCTGATGGAATTAAGCATTTTATTGACAGATATGTTTCACCTTGTTTCCTTTCAGTATTTTAAAGTTCTGTGCAGAAGATGTTAATGTTTAACAAAATAGAAATCACTTGAAAACCTGTATTTTCTTGCTTTGTGTTTAAGCTGGAGTCAAGACTGAAAGATGGGCTAAATTTAATTAAACCAGTGGGCGGTTGCAAGGGGATAGAGACCTTATTGTGCCATAGGGTCTCTACAGGGGAAATGCAAGGGCGCCCCTACCCTAGTGGCACCTCAAAAATGAACAATAAAATGAGAGAGAAACTAAAAGGAAAAATGAAAATAAAAATCGAGATTCCCAGTGCATGAACATTCTAAGGGGAATGGAAATGATACATTTGACATCTAATTCTCCTAGAACTGAGAACCAGAATAATGCCTATCGATTGTGAAGCATGAAATCAATGGAGAACAATATGTTCTGTAGGTGTAATACAGCTGGCACTGCCAATAAAGGCAAACATAACCAGCGCCCAGTGTATCCTTTGTTAAAGAAATTAAGTGAGCTCGTGTGATCATCAGGTACATGTACAGACCTGTGAAACTCTCAAACTACGTCTTTAAGCACCATGACATTCAGGCTCATAGCCACTGAGGCAGACTCTTCCCCCGTTTGAGTGGAATATCGATCACACAATAAAATTTTCCAACCTACGACTAGTGGCGTGGGCACGGCTGTGGGGGCGCCTGCCCTTAGCTATAGTTGAACAGAATTTATAATGATCTAATGATCCCAAAAGTTGCAAGAGGTTTTTAGGGGACTAGGATAAGGTTATTTTACGAACGAACGATGGACACAAATTGATTGTTGTCAGTCACAAATCCTTCGATAAGTGCAAAAAAGTGTGTGCGCTTTTACCTGCTCTTTTATACTTCTTTAACACTTCACATGTATTGATTTAGATTCAGATTCACATTTATTTGGCATATGATGGGTTGTAGGATGCAAGCATAAATGTAATATTTACAGAATAGAACATACATTGGACAGAAAAAATTAAATGTTTATCAAAGTTAGTGACAATGGAAAAAACAAAAAGTATTGTATCTTACTGTAAGTAATTTGCATTATTTGGAGAGGGCGAAGAGTCGAGGCAGGGGAGTGTCATAAATCTCAATGTCATGAGAAATCCTGGGATCTTCGTTCAAAGTTTGTAAAGTTTCTGTGACCGTGAAGGCTTGGTGTGCTCTCTTCGACATTTGGAGGTCAACTAGGAAGCTAAATGCAAGTATTCCCATTTTGTTAATAACTTGGCTACCTGAGAAATTTTCTCCTCGCAGTCCTACCAAAATGTTACTCCTGAATCACGCCAAGGCACCCCGTGTTTGAAGTTCAACCTTCTGCAGAGCTAAAGAAACATTAATTACAGTATTAATGCCGGCTCTTGCGCCCACTTGTGAAAGACTGTCTACCCCTCATATGAGAAGAGAAAGGGAAAAATGCCACAAGGCAGGGAAATTATGGCACGCTTGGCGCACATATGCATACTTAACGACTCCCTGAGACTACGCCTGTATCTTGCTATGGTCATGTATATGTGTGTATTGCTTTCCTGTATGGTGCAAGGTGCCATAATTCACCATGTCACAAGGCGGGGGAATTATGGTAGGCTTGGCGCACATGTGCATACTGTACATAACGACTCCCTGAGACTACGGTATCTTGCTGTGGCCATGCATATGTGTACATATACTATAGGCTACATGCCTGGACAAAATTATTAGGACACTTCCGGACCTTCCCCTCCACCCCTTGTCCAATGCTGAGAAAACGAAAAGCGCGCTCTTTTCTTCAGCGGTCAACTTTAATTTACCTTCAAAACCAGTATTGAGGTGGGGTGCGGGGGATTTGTCCCAGATAATTTTGGCCAGGATTGTAGCGTTCCTGTAGGTGCAAAGTGTCAAATATTCCAAAAGGTAAGAGAATTGCATCGTTATGCAGGGGCGTAGATTTCTTTTCAACTTTGGGGGGGGGGGATGGGGTGAATTTATTGCAAATGTAGAAAATGTGTACGCGAAGCCCATTCCGGGTGGGGTTCAGGGGGCGAAGCCCCCGGAAGCTCCTGGGTGTTAATGTCTCAAAAGTGCCAGGAAGACTGTTTTAAGGGGTGAATTTCAGAGGTCATGTTCTTGGGTATTGGTATATTTGTACATATAGGAAAGGCTATTTTGAGCACACAACTCATTGATAAGCTGCACTGAATTGAAATTGTACAAGAGCAACAATGTTGTGTCTATCCTAAAAAGGCAGGGATCAACATATAGGGTCATCCCAGACAACTGGATTTTGAATTCGGAGATCATTACAATTAAGACCTGCAAGTTGGCTTGAGATCAGTGGCGCCGCCAGGTTTTCGTGACTGTGGGCACAATAGATGATGTAATTATACCTCAGTTCCCCAAACAGGCGTCTGTCCCCAAATCTGCGTAAATTACACCTTTATTTCGACGCGTCCCTGCATTTGCATACAGCATTTTTGATCTTTCGTTTTTCACTACATAAAGGTGCCGTCCTGGGGAAGGGGCTCCCCCTCCCGTTTAAGAAATTTTTGTTAATTTAAGGTCTTTTAGGCAGGCGCGGATCCAGAAATTTCGAGGGGGGGGGGGCCCGAGATGGAAACTCTCATGTGCACCGAAGGTGCACCACGAGCGCAAAGAGCGAGTTCCTACGCGTGGGGTCCGCGTTAGGGCCCCTGGCGGGGTCCAGGGGTGGAGCCCCGGTGGGGGTTCAGGGGGCGAAGCCCCATGAAGCTCTCGCAATGTTGCATTTTAGGAGCACAGAAATCGGCTCCAGTTCTTATGTCAGTGAGATTTTATACCTTTTCATGTTGCCTGGAATCAGTGATGTTTATGGCTCGGTATAAGTTACTATATGTACCTGCAGAGTTCCGGAGAATCTAAGTTATCTTAAAACTTACACGCCAACATTATGAGCCCGTGCCAGTAACTTGAAATAATTTTTGCCATATTGAGTGTATTATTTTCGTTATACCGTATTCGGGTAAAGGACGTCAGATGAAACAATGGCGCGCGAAGCGCGCCGAAAATTTGAATTTAAATTTAAAACCATGCGATGACTAACGGTGTCAATTCCCCGTATATGTGTCTATGAATTAGAAGGTGGGTTCGATACTAAGTTTTTCAAGTTCTCATAAGGAAGAGGAGGGTGAAAAAATGAATATCAGTTGCTTTACATCCTTTTACATGCTGGTTCCTCTGAAATCACGTTTATGCACATGAATAATTGGCTTATGGTAGAACCCCACCGATGAGTAATGCGAATACGTTCGGGACCTTATTGATAGTAAAGGGAGGAATTCAAGGCTAAAAGTGCGCAGATCAAGCGAAAATCAAGAAATATTGAGAAGACATTGCAAAAATCGTGAAAGATTTCAAATGATCTTTGGTAAAACGTGATAAAAATAAATCCATCACTCAACAGAAACGTACCTCTCTCCGTAAGCGTAAACATTGCGCGCGAAGCGCGCCGAAAATTTCGGTATAGAGCCTCCCGTGAGCTCTGCATTAATTGTACACTGAAAAGGGGGACCAACAGGACTCTCACAACCTGACATCCATATGGGAGGAGAGATGATATATCACCTTCTTTATGGATTTCTGAAGGGTATACCCTTTAGAAATCTGTGACCGATGGTGCCGGCGGGAGTTGGTGATTGGGGGAACCGCAGATAACTGCTAAACCATGCCTTTTTAGGCAGTGAGATTTTGTATACGCTATATACAAGAGTGGGAGAGCCTTTTCTTGTTAGTACATGAGAGTGCAATCCCATGAAGGGTTTTCCCTCCCTTTTGAGAAATTTTTGTTAATTTTAGGGGGCCTATATGCAAAATGGTGGTATCTTTGGGTCATTCTAAAGTGATTGTATGTTTAAAAATGTCCACAATTTAGTGAATTCTAACTTTTGTTCGGGTGAAAAAGGGGAGTAAGAGACGGTTAATATATTGTCTTCAAACCTCCTTAAGTCCCAGGAAAAATCATGGGCGTGTATCCATCTCCAAAAGTGTGTGTGTGTTTGGGGGGGGGGGGGGGACTTTTTCACATTTGTGAATCGCCGTCCTTGTGGAAGAAGCAGTGGTGGTAGCCAGAATTTGCGTCACGGGGAGGCAATAAGTTTTGTGACCGTCGGCATAGGGGAGGGGTCTAAGGAAAATTTTTCTAGAATTGAATGCCCTCAGATGCGATTTGGTGCAACAAAAGTGTAGGATTTTTAGGTTATTTTTCCTCTAAAAATTTCGTTTTCCTAGGCACAATTGCAGTCTGTTCCATCATTTTTGAAAAAGTGAGAGGGACTTTTTGACGATGTCCCTCCTTCCAAAAATGTGAGGGGTACGCTTCCCCTCATGATCCACGCCCATGGGAAAATTGTACACGCAATTATACCTGCGTGGAGTCCACAGAAACATTCTTGGACTATAATAAATTTTTTCCTTACATTTTAAAAGGATATCCAATGTTGACAGAGAACAGTGTAGAGCCTCCCGGGATTTCTGAATTAGTTACAGTGTACAAAAGAGGGACCAATGTGATTCTCACTACCCGACATCCATATGGGAGGAGATGTGATACATATATCACCTTCTTTTTAGGTATAGCAAGAGGGATGGTGGACCGGCAAAATTCGTTTCAGAAAAGATTTTCGTCGTTATTGAACGCCCCGGTAAAATGTTTGGAAAATAAGCAATGACAATTACGTACTTTCAATCTTTCAAGTCATGTGCTAGACTAGATAAGTCAAAGATCCCATAATGATAAGAGCCCTACAGAGAAAGAGATGTACTTTTTAGAAATATGTTTGCATTGGAATAATTTCTTGCGTCAAAGCTTTGTCAATGGTATATGAAATCGGGTGTAAACCCTGTCTTATGCGCGCGAAGCGCGCCGAAATTTTGAATAAATATTAGTTCATGACAAAACCTGCATTCAGAACCTGCATCGGACACTGTCACTCCCACCAACCTATGCTATTCAGAAACGAATCTTCTGACAGAGAATTCTTAAAAAGCACTTTTGCTCCTTTGTTCCCCGTGAGTAGTTACCGAAAGCTATTGATAATAAGGACAACTCTGACACAAGGTTTGACGCTAGCGGAACTTGCCAAAATTTGGAATTTGTCGAGAATTTCCAAAACTTATGATAGTTTGAGAACAGTTTTGTGAAAGAAAATGTTTAGAACAAATAAACCAATCATCAAAAACACATCTCACCCTACACCCTCCACAGAAATCTGTAGCTTAAACGAATTTTGGGACCATTTTAAAAATTTTCAAGAATGAATGGGGGAGGGGGTCCCACGTCACCCATTGCCCACTGTGCCGACGCCATTGTCTGTTGCTAAAAAGTCCTTTGAGCTCATTTTTAAACTTTTCAGACAGTTACGAAATCGAATAGAGTACGCACTCCGCTACTTTGCCTGCAACAGCTGGTGCCACTGTGCACAACAGCACGTCACCTGACAGCTTGTCTTCTGTATTCATTCTGCAAGGTCTGTATGGCGAAAACTTTGCCTCTCAATCCCTCTAGATTATAAAAAATTTCACTCTTTAACACAAAATTGTTACTAAATTTCAGTGCAGCTAGCCGGGCCCATACTGCATATGTCACGATGTTTACTTATTTAGATCTTTAGTCAGGGATCATTACTCAGTTATTCACCTGTTTTCGAACATTGTAGCTCTCCTTTCGTCGCCAACCACTTTGAAAGATATCTAAAGAGATAATCCAGCTATAGCTCCACCCAACCCCTGCAGAAATATATACTTTGAATACGTTCTTAGACACTTTTATTCATTTTTTGCTCTTAATTTTTCTTTCTCCTTTTCTTTTTTTTTTTTCTTTTTCTTCCTTTTTTCTCCTTTCGTTTTTTTTTCTTGGCGAGGGGGGGGGGGGGCCGGGCCCCTCAGGCCCCCCCCTGGATCCGCGCCTGCTTTTAGGTACAAAATGGTGCTATCTTTTGGATGTTTTTTGGAACTGATCATATATGGCTGGAAAATGTCCATAATTTAGTGAATGCTAATTTTTGGTTAGGTAAAAGAGGATAATATGCTGTCTATTAATTGAGAAAGATACGTTGTCAACAAACTTCCTGAAGCCACCTCCCTTTTGTCTATTTTACTGCCTTCTATTTCGGGAAAGTTTTTACACAAAAATACGTGCCATTTATACCGAAAATGTTTGCGCGCGAAGCCCTCGGTGAAGTTTTTTGAAAAGTGTATAACGGCAGATACGTACTCTCAACCTTCCACATAATGCTACATGTTAGATTGAAAGATCCCATATAGATACGAGCTGGGCACCTACAGATGTTTGGAGATGTATCTCTGTTCTTCGGAAAGTGTTGTGATCAGAATAGTTTCGTATTAATAATGGTTATGACATGGAGTGCAAACGGTAACGAATGGGCAAAAAGCGCGCCGAAATTTTTCATTAAATGAGATTTCCATGACAAAACCTGCATTCATGCTCTACATTATCCAGACACTTTCAATTGTCCAACAAACCTACAAGCCACTGCCATAAGTCAGTCTTTTACCTGTTAATTCGTTAACTTTCAACTTTTTGCTGCTGTGCTTCTCCCAAAGTTGCTGTCGGAAGATATTGGTAATACGAATAACACTGACGTAACGTTTGAAGCGCGCGGAGCGCGCGAAAATTTTGATAGTTTAAATTTTTTCGAATGATTTGCTAAAATTCCGATAGTCTGAGAAACATTTGTGATAGAAAATGAAGCAGAGATTGAAGAAATTCTTAGGAAAATGAAGAATGAAATGTACTTTCCAGCATTCACGTATCTGTAGACTGTAACATTGGGGGGGGGGGGATGATTACATGAGCCTTCCCCCTAGTCAAACGTTGGGGGATATCCCCCTACCCCTCCCTCGGGATCCAAGCCCATGCCGTTATGTATCCCTTAAAACTGTATCTCTTAAAACTATCTTCCTGGAACATCTGCAACATCAAAATGCCTCGACTTCCAGCGGGTTTCGCCCTTGACCCCATCGGTGCTTTGCACCCCTGAGGGGACATATGAGAGGGAGCTTGGACCCCACCCGTTATGAGTTTTGCGCTTCACGCTCCCCGTGCAAGCGGCGCGTACACATTTTAGCCTCACTTAAAAGTTAAGAAGATGTTCCGCCGCCACAGTCCTAATGGACCATTCACGGTTGCTCCCGCCCCCAAATCCTCATAGATACGCCTCCGTAAACTACATTTTGGATGCAATGTGTAGAATACTTGTTTGAGGTTTCATATTGTACGAATAACATAGCTGAACCGAGACTGACGCCTGAAGTTACAAGAGGAACCATTTTTTGCAGATAGCGAGATTCTTCCCCACCGCAGGAGCGTCACTACCAGGGTTGCTATACACTCCAAGAAATTTTCAGAGTGGTCTATCGGAAAACTGCGGTTCGTCGGCCGTCGGGAAAAAAATTTGCCACTTTCTTTTGCAATTATTTTATTTTGTGCCAGTGAGAAAAATTTTTTTTTTTTTTTGGGGGGGGGGGCTAGTACAAAAATGTCGGGAAATTTTATAATCACAAATTAGTTGTTCGGTTTTACCTATTAGTTACTTGAATTATTTCCGGGTGGAAATATTGCCTTGGATACATTTAACCAGAGACCTAACCCCTCCCAGATGTAACTGTATGGGAAACTATTCTGTTGGGAAATTATTATAGATTGTTGGAAAGTTATCACAAATTAAGGGTTCTGTGTCAGTGATCTCTATATACTACACTATTCCGGAAGCCATTGTCTTTTGACGAAATCCAGGCTGTCGGGAAGATGGTTCTTACTACCGTATGCATACTTGTCTACCTTGGAATGGACACCATATCCGACACTGTGAAATTAATATTAAGATTCGTTCATAAAAAGTAGTTGGAAATGTCCGCCCTAAATTTCCCTGCATCTTCTCAAACCAGGGAGGTAACACCTCGCTAAAACGCTCGATCTTCCCCTCTGTAGTTCTTAATTGTCATATCCGTGCGGCTACCAATCCTAGTGACTAATCATTGCATTATCTTCGTCCATATTACTTCCGGTTGGTCATTATCATTAAAAGTATTTCTTCCGATTGCAGGTCTCTGTTTCCCTCACAGTTAGATAAACTTTGGGCAACAGAATAAGAGTAATAAAAAAGTGAACGACAATGCTCCTTTCCGAATCTGCGTCTGTGAGCAAAGGGTTCGGTAGACTAAGGCCAAATCGATAAAAATTTAAGTAACTATCACATGCGAACTTACAGTAAGTATACACCACATATTGTAACTAGTCCTGCCCAAAATGGGCTGACTTTAACGTTGGTCTAAGCTGTTCTTTCCTCTCTATACCTTGACACTGAGAACTTGGAGGAGTGATGTTGGGGAGTCATAGGCGTAGGAAGTTGATTCTTCACTAGGGGGTGGGGTTGGGTGGGGTGGGGAGTGAACGTTGTTCAAACAGCCTTGTTGGGGAGGAATCTAAGGAGATACCATCTTGGAATTTTGTTTAATATCTGAGGGGCCTTAGATGCAATTTGGTGTTTGGTCCCACATATGAAAATTTGAAATTTTTTATTTTTTATTTTCTCACAGAGGGAACAAATAAGGAGTTTTCATCGTTGCACTCAGGGCGTCAGCGTACTTCCGCCCCTCCACATTTAGCTTGGGGGATAAAGCCTTCCTAGCCACCCCTTCCTACTCCTATGGAGTGAGGTATTATCCAAACTCCTAGATACCAGTAACCTCCAGCTGCATTCAAGTAGGCCTATCGTCGATGTTTTCCATGCTTCGATCACGGACAATGCGTAAACTGAATTTTTTCACGCAGTATAAAAATTTTCCTGGTTATACTTAAGGCCGGGTCAAGAATCAATATCTTGCAGGTTAACTTTAACCAAGATTTCTTGGTTATACTAACCAGAATATGATAATTGAGCATGTATGGCCACGATCCTCGTTAAAGAAACCAGGGTGTTTTAAGTGTAATAGAAGTATAGCCGCCAATGCGTTGTTAGTGGTTTCAAGGTGGTTTGCAAACTATACAGCGTGGTCTGTCTCATTAGGCCCTGGGTTCTTAAAAATGGCGGCCTGTGAGTGTTCGAACCGGCCCATCCAGCACACTGAGATGGAAAGAAAAAAATTGATGAGGATAAGTGCAAAAGAAAAAACAGTGCATTAGCACATCGATATCAATCTTATTGGAGATGTTTTAGTGTGAATAATTTTTGAAATGAAAAAAGAAGTAAAACATTCTAAAATGTTTGTTTATGATCCCATTTTTGACGATTTTCGTCGTTTTGACGATCATCTCGCTACTTCATGTAGGACAACTTGGGTGCAGACATTGTGCCAAAGCCTCGGATAACCATGGGGACATATCGCTAGATGGTACCTCATCCCTCTGCCTTCATGGTACATTTTACCGTAGTTAGGAAATCGGAGTGTGAAAGTCGGAATTTTTACTGCCGCACCCCAACTTTCCAACAACGGGCCTACTCGTTTACTATAAAACTGCAACAGAAAAATTTCGGGTCGGTGAAATTTAAAGTCCTATAACTGCTAAAATCGTAGAAAATCGCACCTTCCTCCCTCGGTTGTGCTCATGTTATTAGTCATGTGAGGTCATTTGAGGTAAATATGACGGTAGTTACTGTGAAGCCCACCAAACCAGGTAATCTCACATAACTGAGGACCATTTTTCTAGATGAACCGCAAGTTGTTGGACCCCTCCCATAAACATTTCTTTGTGATGCTCTTGTGTGAGGGCTTCTTCCTCACTAATGAACCATGGGAGGGGGGGTCAAGAGGAGGGCATCTACCTGCCCCTTCCTCACTTTTTCCAGAGTTTGCTAAGTAAAAATTAAAAAAAAAACGAAATGAAGCTAAACCAGAGAATTTGTGAGATAATTTTTAATAGTAGAGTAAATTTTGAAATATAAACCAAAGCACTTGCAACCCCTCCGTTGTTCACTTTCCTCACCAACTACCACCATTTTCATCAAATTGACCAACGGTAGCTGTGAAAGTCTTAAATTTGCAATCAACATAATAAAAACACTTCAAATTAGCATTCAAATACATCCAGAGGTCGCAGTATTTTCTCTAGAAATGATCCAGAATGGCCGCAAAAGCAATCCAATGTAAGAAAATTTCTCGGCGAGGACCCTCGGGCCCCAGCCTCCGGTTTCGCCCCTTTGACTCTTGCGGTTAAAGGCTTCGTCAGCTGCACACCTGAACAAAATGCAGCCTCCATTGGACTCGACGCTGACTCGAGTCACTATTTTCGTGCCTTGTGACTTAACTTGGACTTGCATTGATTTTCTTGTGACTTGACTTAGACTTGCAACAAATGACTTGTCTCCAACGCAAGTCAGAAGCATTATTTAGATGACCAATTTTGATTAAACTCTCTCCCGATTCCCTTATCTCTGACTGAATCTGCCATATGTTTCTTTACTCCTGTTTGCGACTTTGTGTCTTATGACTTGGGACGATTTACAAGTTTCAAAGAGTGTTATTGTTGTGTGGATCCTTCTATGTATTCAGGGAGCCAAATAAGAACATGGTGCTGACTGGCTCAGTAAACATTATTGTGTGATCGTAGATGGACATCGACAGTACGATTAGGAGGCAGGTGTGTACTGTATCCTATCCTATCACAGTTACTATCAGGTCACGAAGATCTGTGCTGTCATCAAACATAATCAGAGAACTCAATTATGCTGGAATTCTCGCATGTATGGTACTATATGCCTAATGGTGACTCGTAAGGTCTCAAAGGTCTCACTGTTACGGTGTCGTGTTACTACTACTACTACTACTACTACTACTACTACTACTACTACTACTACTACTACTACTACTACTTCTACTACTACTACTACTACTACTACTACTACTACTACTACTACTACTACTACTAATACTACTACTACTACTACTACTACTACTACTACTACTACTACTACTACTACTACTACTACTACTACTACTACTACTACTACTACTACTACTACTACTACTACTACTACTACTACTACTACTACTACTACTACTACTACTACTACTACTACTACTACTACTACTACTACTACTACTACTACTACTACTACTACTACTACTACTCTACTACTACTACTACTACTACTACTACTACTACTACTACTACTGCTACTACTACTACTACTACTACTACTACTACTACTACTACTACTACTACTCTACTACTACTACTACTACTTCTACTTCTACTACTACTGCTACTGCTGCTGCTGCTGCTACTACTACTACTACCACTACTACTATTACTACTACTATTACTAGTTCACCAAAGTGACCATGGTGACCACTACCACACGGACGCTTCGATGGGATGTAGTCTTGCAATTAACAAGTCCGCCAAGTTGTGTCAACGGCCAGGGCCGTAGTCTGCGGGGGGGGGGCAGGGGGTCAACTGCCCCCTGAGATTTCGATACCGAAAATGAAAGTTGGCCTAATTGAGGAAAATACTGAAATGCTGAAAATTCCAAGCCCAAATAAACTGGAAAATTGCATTAAAAGGTTCTTTTTTCCCTGATTTTCCCAGGGAGGTCCCCGGAGCCCTGCCATGTAGGCGTTCTTATGTGGGTTTCTCTGCCTGACGAATTACCATCTTCCTCCTACAATATACACCGCTTCTAATACTCCAGCATATACACTGGCTAAAGATAAAATAGCCAATTGATGATTACATTTAATTATTAGCTAAACTCCATAAGTTTATAAAGTAACTATTAATTTAAAGGGCATAAGCAGTCGCCGCAAGCTTATTTTGAAAACAACAGCTAATTCTTATTAATATCCCATTATTGTACTTCAAATATCTTTCATGATATGTTAGAACAGAAATATTGCATGTTCAAGGTAAACCAAGGAGGTAGTCTATACGTGAATTTCTCAACTCAGTGAGAAACATATTGTAACACGATTTTCAAGAGCGATTCATGAAATAAGATGCCGGGTACACTAATTCAAACTGGGGCGCATGACTGCATCCCCCCCTTTAAATCAAATCTAAGTTTTCTTCTCGAAATCTAAATTTGTTTCTAAAGCATGGAATTTCAAAGTAAAGAATGCAGCCTTAGCGTCATATCCCACATTTTCTTCCAAGGCTTACGCTACGGCTACGCACCAACCTACGGTGGTTCCCCTAGTGTCGTACTAAGAGCGCTAGAGGGAAGCCTGCACGGAGTACCAGCTATGTAGGGGTACCATGCATGCCACAGCCGAAGAATTCAGTAAATAATTAAAAGTTTAGATCATTTTATCAGTCCAAAGCTTTACCAAAGATAACACCATTTTGGATCTAGGAAAACTTAAAACAAGAAAATTTTCTCAAAGAGTAGAGGTGTCATTCCTCCCCTGAGGCAATATTCCCTTCAATTATTCCCTACCAAGATAGAAAAATTACTAAATAATGAGAAGTACCAAACACATAATCAATTCTATGCTTTACAAAGCTTTAGAAAGATAGCACCATTTTGCATCCAAGCCACCTTACATAAACAATAATATCTCAAAGAGTATAGGATGCCCCCTTCTTTAGACGGCACCGATTGCCTTCTGTGCAGCCACAAAATAGGAAAATATCACTAAATAATGACAATTTGTAAAGACATAGTCAGTTCATAGCTTTGCCAACGATAGTACAAATTTAAACCTAAGCCAGGCCTTACATGTACTCCTTCCCTCAGCACTCCCCTCCCCCATGGTACCAATGAACATGTGAAAAAGGAATTGTCCGCCTGGGCGTTATCTGTAGACAAGCCACTCGGTGCTCCAGTTAGATAGTGCCATGAACTGCCCCCCTAGGGATTTTGCCCAGGCTACGGCCCTGCAACCCGTTGAAATGAAGAAAAATTGACCGTTTTGCTGATATGTGATTTTCCAAGATCTTCTAAAAATCTGAAATTCCACTCCCCCCTCCCCCCTCCCCCCTCCCCATTTTAAGACCTTGCGCAAACACTGCAATTAGAACATCATAATTGATCGTGATGTAGATGGTTGGTTAATTTGGGTTTCGAGTTTAGGTTTCAGTGCGCTGTATCCTTCCCATGATTGACTCAGCGTGCCTTAATTCACATAGTTCATTTTCGTCATCGCTTGCAGTATCATGTAACGGGTGACCCAGACTTTTTGCTTGCTTTGGAATGGAATATAACGACAAAGTAGATAATAGCCCTCGAACAGTCCATTCAGTGAGATCCTGCTAGTCAATATTTATGGTGACTTGTGACTTGACTTGTGCTCAAGTCCAAATGACTTGACTTGACTTGCTACTGCTTGACTTGTGACTTGACTTGACTTGGAGCTGAGACAAATGACTTGTGAATTACTTGCACTTGCCAACATTGACTTGTGACTTGACTTGGACTTGAAAAATTGACTTATCACCATCTCTGTCCATTGAGAATTGCTTCCCTTACATTTCTACCCCTAAAGCCCATGATAAAGTATCTGAAAGAGCTGAGGTCCCATAACAACATCATTGATTTTGGAAAGTTATGACTGTATGATAAAACCCTCAAACTTCGATCGCCCTTTATGAAATTATACTTGAATCTGCATTTTCGAAACTATCTTATTGTTCACTGTAAGAATTGAAGAAAAAAAAACTGACTTCCTTGCCCCAGACTATCGACAAAAGCGAAACATAAAAGAATGAATAGGAGGCTTGGGTTAGCACAAGAATTTTTATGAAATGGATGAAAAGAAAAGCAAAAGGCTACAATAAACTGTCTCGACGCTGTTTTCTTCGGCCCTTTACGTGTACCCGTTTTAAAAGTTGTTTCTGCAGAACCTCTGGCGTATTCCATAGCTTCGTACAAACTTTTCCGTTATCATTGGAACCACCCACAAGCCAATCCCCAGATTCATCATAATAATAACCTGGGTATTACTAAAATGGTCAAAATGTGATCTAAGTTGGTCATCAGTTTAGTGGACATCCGATGAGTTCATGGTCGAAGGAGCCCAAGTTGATGGGGAGGGGGGGCCCGAAAAATATAATAAAAAATTCCTACGCGCCCCACGAGCGTTCAGCATGTTAATGTACATATCATTTTGGCATGCATCGGTTATCACACCGCATGCCAATTACATACAACCGTGTTACTACCCTTCCATATTGGTTATAATCTTGGGGGAAGTCGCTACAATAATAATGATTATAATCAGTTGCGTAACCAGGATTTCTCTCATGAGGGTGGGGCATGCATTATGCTATGTGGTCGCCGGCTCGGAGGAGAGGTCTAAAGGGAGGGGTAGTCACCTCCTTTTGAAAACTTTTGAAAAATTAGGTGTCCTTACATGCAATCTGGTATGCCACATACCGTATGCTACCTTTGAAGTCAAATTTGTGTTAAAAAATTACGTATTTTAGGTACTAAAGAAACCGCATCAGTAAGGGGGGGTGGCCCAATGTGCCTCCCAAACACACCACTAATCATAATATAAGTTTAACCATTAAAAAGCACACATTGGTGAATTAATACAGAATATATAGGTGCTGGTGCAATTCAAATCAGAACTTTATTTTAAAGTTACCGACTGGAAGTTTTGTAAACTATTGATTGCCTGTAGCTACATCATTGCATTATCTTTCTTTCAGTAGGTTTCCGAAATATTCTCAGCATGTTGTCTGAATTTGCACAAAATATTTGGTTGCATGGGGGCTGCAGCCCAAATCCCCCTCCCCCGCTTTCTACGCCTATGGATGAATTTCAAGATGATAGCCAAGTGCTTCGGATCCGAAAAGATTTGTTCTGACACACCGCAGACTAATAATGAAAAGGTATAAATGTAACATGTTCAGTTATCTCTCTATTAACTAACTGTTTAGATGAAATAAGCGCTTTTTGTCAGTTGACATAAATTAAAAGATTTTCCCATGTCCATAGTGTAAAATCAAACAGCTGAAGGGATGTGCCCGAGTTTCAAGTTTAATATAGGCCTAGGTCTTTAACAATTTACCGTGTGGCCTCTGGTTAGTCGCTTTTCCAGCCGGCAGGTAGAGGAAACTTATCGCAACGCCGGCAGAGGAAAACCAACTTCACTTTTCCTGTGTGGAGTCAGTAAGTACCTTTATATCTTTGCAAAGTTTGTACACATACTGCATGTTGTTATCACAAAAGGAAACAGTCGTTTGCAGTTCGTTGTTTATATGTTCACAGCTTACATGGTACGTTATAATATAACTCATAACGCCAGCAACAAAATAGACACAAGCACGTACAGTGTATGCGCAATATACGGAAGAAGATAAGTATTTAGTGCAATTCGGGTGTATGAGAGCATGGAAGTGCTATGAGCTTCCATGAATAGAAGAGTGAAAATTTCTTTACGTAAGTGCTGTTGGTAATTGGCAGCTACAGGATTCGAAGTGCACTCTGCTTCATGGAGGGAAAAGGAAAAATGTGAACAAGTTGGATTATTGTCCTGCGTGGGGGAAATGACGATCAAACAATAACTAACCAGGGGCGAAGTGAATCTAACTTGAATAACCCTGGAGATGATTTGACCGTTCTGCAGCCATCGTGAGAAGGTTCAGTGTGGCCGATTTCTATCATAGTGCTACCCACACCAAAGTTTCCGCAACCGACATTTTTTTAAAATTCAACCAAAAATTGAAAGAAGATTCATTTTGAGTAAGTACGGTATTTTATTCATGTGCTGAATATATATATTATGTCTAGTTGGTGGAATAGATTCATACTTTCTTATCGTGTAATATGTGTAATGACTAAGGGACTTGGATCTTTATCACTTCTTTTAATTAAAGCCAGTTGCGGTTTCGACCATGGGGGACACAAGGACATTTAAAGTCATGATCCCTACTTTAAAAAGCGCGGGGAGCCCGACACACTAAATCAATCCCCTCCCTACCCCACCCCCCTTAAGTCTGGACTGATCGCGTCTGACTGATACATAGGCACTACGTTATGATGAGAGTCGTAGGCCTAATAATAAGTGCATTTCGAGAAGAAAGAACAAGAATTCTATTTACAGCGAATTTCATTCCAAGGATAGCTGGAATCCAAAACACTACGGTATCCCTATTACAATCCATCCTAACCACCGTGGCTGTGCTGATCCGCCCCCACCCCCTCCTATCGATTATTTTAGGGATGAACCCAAAGGAATTTGAGCTATAGTTGTAAAACTCAAGGTGAGGTGGAGTTTCCTTTTCGAGAAATTATGGGTGTATTTCATTTTTATCGGGTAATTTTTGGTTAATTATCAAATTACATTCAAAGGACAAACTATATCTCTCTACTGTAGTACCAGGCCAGGCCCAGTTGGACTAACGGAAATCCAGGGTCAATTTCCCTATCAAACGGAACTAGAGGTATATTAAGTCAATATTTGAATGAATTTACGATGGACGCCTTCTAGAGGTAGGTACTTGTTGTGTGAGTAGGTAGGGGGTCGAGTCGAGGAACTTGAGGCTGGACCCCCGTGGAGAAACTTTTCAAATTTCATGGTGGAGTGAGTTGTAATGGGTACGAAAAAATATGTAGCCCTCGACCACCGTCAGTCGTCCTGTCAATTTACTTTTCTTAATCTTGCTCTAAATCAGAGCAAACCCTGCAATAAAAACCCCAAACGTTGCTCATTTTCTTCACTGAAACCCCAATTTTTCAAAGTTTCTTTAATAAAAGCCCAACTTATTTCAAAAAAATTTCAATAGTAACCTCAGTTTTTGGTAAGCTCACCCATTGCCCAGGCTCGTCGAGGTTTTGGGTTGCTGGCTGCTATGTCGGGCAAATCCCGGCAGCACCCCTGTTTGAATATAATCAAGAATGTATTAATGCTAACTGGTGCAGCATTTCGCAAATTTTGAAGTAAATTTTTGTCCGAGAGTCAACATGAGCGGAACTTTCTTTTGAGGGGTAGGGTCTTCCGATCCCCTCGACCCTCCTCTGATTACAGGTCTGCAAGTAGGTACTGTTCACCCTACAAGCAAGACAAAAGTTACTCTGCATGATACCCTAATAGCATTCATAGGCGTCACCAGACATTTTGAAAGAGGGGTCGTATTTTGTGTGAAGAAGGAAGTTATCGCCGCGTTCAAGTTAGCGGCAATGCCGCGTATAGCGCGAACACGAAGGCGTGGGGTCCAGAGGCCCGCTTAAGAGCCCCTGGAAGCTCTGAGGAGTTAGACATTTCAAAAGCCTATAATGCGGTGAAATGATCGTCAGTTTTGCTAGTTTGATAATGCCAGAAACATGATTCCATATAAGAGTAAAACGTAAACCCATGGATGGGAATCAAAGAAAAAGTTTTTAAGTCTTAAAATGACAATGGCACCAGACTGAGAACGTTTTCCGTTTAAAGTTGGGGGCCTATCATGGGATTCATGGGCTCGGTCAAGGAAACTAACTGGTAGGAATGCCATGAATATTCAAGATTAAGGAGGTAAAAATAGCTAACCTCAAGTAACAAATCTTAGAAAAGTTTTAAGCAAATTGAACTCTGCAATGCAAAGAAATTTAAGAAAACCGTTCAAATCTGCAATGAACAGCGTCTCTTAACACTTAACTGCTTAAGTTATCAGGCTCTGTAGAACAGACCAGTAAGTTCGTGCACAATGTGATTTTACCAATTTACTTTGTTCTTTACTTTCAACCTTTCCCCTTCAAGACCTAGAAAATATATGTCATTTATTCCATTAAAATAGGTAATGGAAAGGTAAAAATTGAAAAAGCCGAGAAAAATTGGAGGACGAACAGAAAAGATTCAGAATAATGATTGACCCATGACTCGGTTGATACGTATGCAGAGTAACCGATCTGTAACTGCATGCGAAATTGACCATTCAACATATTAAAAGAAATTTATACTTTGCAATGGCAGAACAAACCTAATTAGATTTTTGGTACAACCTTTAAACGTTTCTGTGAAAAGCTCAAAGGGGGTCGTTTGCACACCCCGACCCCCCCCCCTTGGTGACGCCCATGGCATTACAACGGATCTCGCTTACTGATAGAACGGTGGAGAACTGGAGATCCATCTTGGTGCAATAGTCATGTTAGCTAGATGATCCGTGCAACAGGCCTACTTACTGACTCATAGCTGTATCAGGAAAACCGTTCATATATCACGATTTAAGTATAATTTGTTAAATTATTGATTGCTTTTATATATGCACGGTCGGCACTGATATGAGTAAGGATTCTTCTCCAACTAAATTTTGAGAAATTAAGATTGTAATTAATTAATGCAAAAGCGCATAACACCACCTATAGTGTCTAGATGCAATTTGAAGCTACAGTTTGCCGTTTACGTAGTTCTAGGAGTACATTTTATTGAAAAAGTGGGATATTTTGTTCAAAATTTTTTATGTATTTCACCGAAGGAACAAACAAATAGTTTTCTTTCTTGAAAGGTGGGCGAAAGCGTACTTTAGCCACACATATTTGACTTGGGCGAAACCCCTGCCCCAACCCCCTCCCTTCCCACAGCTTACACGCCTATGATTTCTGTTTATCTTGTGATGTTATGATTTACTATCTGTAGGTATAATTAGTTATCAAAAGAGGACGAGTTTTGTTTGCAAGTCTCGAAAAGATAGAGGGCTATTTTGGGACCAAGTTTTGCATATTTATATATTTGCACCACTTGTTTTTTATAGGTTGAGTAAAATAGTCCTCTAACATTTATGAAACCGTCTCAAATTTTGCAACTCTAATTTAATTACCAATTAATTAAACTGCCCAATGGACCTTCCTTAAAAGGGCTAACTTTTGTGTTATAATTACCGATTACCTTACAACCAAACAGTATTATTCCTGATGGATTTTTTTTCTACCAAGATTTTGGCCATACTCCATGACTGGGATAAATATATTTATTTCATTCTTGAACTGTTTGCTGCAGAATGGATGTTATAATCAAGAAAGTTATTGTGGGTTTCGTGTTTCTTTTCGCCATCTGCTCACTTCAACGGGTTAAGAAAGAATGGGAACCACCATTTCAAGGGTCCACTGAAACTTTGCGTTACCAGTCATACAGGAGGAACCTCGATAGGGGAAAATCACCAGCGCAAGACGGCTATCAACACACTGAAAGAACTGGTAAGTTTAAACCTTAGGTTCTTAAGTGGAGGCCCGCGGGCTATTTGCTGCCCACGAAGTGGACAAATGGACCGTGTGAGATTCGATGAGTCCAAAATTTTAATCTGTTGAACAAAGCCCTGGCTAAAAATTTAAAGCAAAATGAAAGTGGCCTGTGGTCCGGAACACTTGAAACCCCCTGGTTAAGACCCTCTCGAAAGGTGTAGTTTTGTGTATCCATGGTTGTAATTATTTGCCTAGGGAGCTGTTCTCGACAGTGGGTGGGGGTGGGGCTGAACGTTGTTTCGGACCGTCGTCCTGGGAACAGTGTTTAAGGGGAGGGGTGTCAACCTTCTCTTTGGAAAATGTATGAATATTTTACATGGTTCTTAGATGCAATTTGGTGCAGCATGTTGAGCAAATTTTAAAGAAAAGTACTGTAAATATTTGACATTTTTTTGCAGAGGGAACAAATCAAGGGTTTTCGTCCTTGAATTGAGGGGAGTCAAAAGCATACTTACGCCCCACCATATTTTTGACCAGGAGGCTTCAGCCCTCCCTTCCGCTTCCTACCCCTGTGGTTGTTATGATGTAACCCAACATGGTACATTGATCGATCCTTGGAGGAGAATATCAAACAGTGTCGTAACCTCAATATTTTGCTGAGATTGTGATGAAGAGGCAGATGTGCGCATGACAAGATAGGGTGGCGGCAATCCTGTCATGCCGAAAGGTGAACATGATACAGGGTTTGAACAAAGAAATAAATAGGGCAAACAAATGAATTTGGGGATAGATGTTTTGTGGCAAGTTGACACTTGTATAGAAATTAGCTAGGGCAACAAAAGCAAGCGGGACAATGACCGCCGAATTTTTATTTATTTATTTATTTTTTTTTTTTTGGAAGTCAAAGGAACCGAATAAAATTGTACAAGCGGTGCTATGCCCATAACAATACGTGTAGGAATTTTCGGGACAACCGTAAGCACATTGAAGCAGGGATTTGTCATTTGTCTAAATAGCAACTCCCTGATTGAAGTACCTACATAGCTTTGGATTTCGGGACACTGGGACGTTTCGAAAAGCATCACAACATTTGTTGGAAATAGTTTTCCATCCCAGGACATAATTTTCATTGAAATGAGTGGGCAGGTATGCAGCACCACACTTTGTTGTGCGTGGAGTAAGAGTTAGATGAGGTTTTACGGCTCAGTTTTTAACCAATTGGTTTAAGTCGGTCCCGCCACGGCATTTTTTTTCCAGTTGTGGCTCACTGACTTGTTTTCCCTACTCCATTACTTTTGCTGAGCACCAAGCACAATGACATTAGGTTCCATTTTTAAAGTCTTTGGTATGACCCGACCAGGAGTCGAACCCCAGACCTTTCGGTTGCAAGTCGAATGCTCTAACCACTTGACCATGCAGTCGGTTTGTTGTGCATGGAAAGGATAATTGTCAAAAATTCCATTAAGCAACATTTTCAATGGAGCCAGCAGTTAACGGGAAATTTCGGTAACCATATAGGAGAGTTTCATATCATCAGGAATCTTTTTCTGTCTTTATCGGTGTAAAGTTCATCTCGATAGCATGTTGCGTTTAGAAGATATGAATTTTTGAAGAAAATTTTCAATTCACCTTTGCATTAACCAACTTTTAAGCTCAGTCAAAAAGAAATGTTTCTTTTTAAATGCTTCACTAGTATCAAGCTTCATGGTCAACTTAAACGCTTCGATTTAAAAAACAACAAAGAATTTTGGAAGTAATCTGCCGTATTACATAACAGTTTATAACCTTGAGGTAGGTAGGTAGGTAGGTAGGTAGGTAGGTAGGTAGGTAGGTAGGTAGGTAGGTAGGTAGGTAGGTAGGTAGGTAGGTAGGTAGGTAGGTAGGTAGGTAGGTAGGTAGGCAGGTAAAGTTTAACGACAAATGAACACATGCGTGCTATATCGTGTCTTTGAAGTTCTAATACGGTTCAAGTCCTCCCCTTTAGTCACCTCTTACGACAGGCGAGGAATACCGTGGGCATATTCTACCACGTCACCCCAGCCCACAGGGGAGTAACCTTAAGGCAACTGGAAGTCTGTTTTGTGAAAAAGAAGGTATCTTTAAACAGGAATATCTTGAGCAGGGGCGTAGCGATGTTGTAATCTTTAGGGGGTGTAGAGATTATGTTTTGCCGACAGATCTGGTAATTTGTAGCGCGAAAACGAGCGCGAAGCGCGAGCTTTAGCGGGTGGGGTCCAGGGGCGAAGCCCCCGGAATCTCTGAAGTTTTAGCATATCTCTGGGTGAAAAAGTAAGTCTCAGGATGGATATATTTTGGTTCATAATGCATCATCAAATGCAAAGATTCGCAATAGTTTTAATGTGTTAGGCTATTCCTCTCGTCAGGCCACTATACCTTAAAGCGGTTGGGGTCCAGGGGCCCTCTTTAGGTTCCCCACCCCTGCGTAGCGAAGGTGTAATCTTTAATAGTGTAGAGATTATGTTTTGCCGACAGATCTGGTAATGCATAGCACGAAAACGAGCGCGAAGCGCGAGCTTTAGCGGGTAGAGTCCAGGGGCAAAGTCCCGGTGGGGGTCCAGGGGGCAAAGCCCCCGGAAGCTCTGAGGTTTTAGCATATCTCTGGGTACAAAATTAAGTCTCAGAATAGGTTTATTTTGGTTCATAATACATTATCCAATGCAAACATTTCTAATAATTTTAATGTGTTAGGCTATTCCTCCCGTCATGTCACTATTTAATTCATGAGCTGAACCTGGCGTTCAGAATTTGAACGCTATGCGCTCAGCATTTGAACACTATGTGTTCAGCATTTGAACACTATGTGTTCAGCATTTGAACACTACCGTATGTGTTCAGCATTTGAACACTATGCGTTCAGCATTTGAACACTAGACGCGTCAGGCGTTCAAATACGGTAAGTGTTCAAATAGGCGTCCTGCGTTCAAAAATGAAGAAAAGGTGTTCAGAATCTTAACACAAGGGTTCAAAATATGCTTTGAACGCCAGGAATCCCAAGATGCGTTCTGTATCTGTTACATTTTGGTGTTGAACCTAAGATTGCAGTGAAGGGAAGACTCTCACGGCACGCATTATTTTTTCCCCACTATGTTTGTGGGTTAATCGGATCCTCAGGAATTTGCAAAATGTGTTTGAAGTCAAGTTTAGGGTTTAGAAAACGGGCTAAGGATACCCTCTCTATGGGCCATCGGGGGCTGCTCCCCATGGTGATAATAAAAGTGAGGAATAATGTCCAGAAAGAGGTTTTTCAAGAATATCACACGACCCGAAATAGTGCGCCAATACGGAAGTCTTGAATTACCTTTCTTTCCCCGAGTTGCCGACGGACTCGGTCACTTGTCCAATTACACCGACGGCCGTTGATATGGCCGTGTACGGTCGTCACATGCATAATCAATTTGCCGACGGGCCTTCAACCTGAATGGGCCAATTAAATGAAGAACCGTAAATCGAAATAGCCGATAACAGAATGGCTGCGCTCTCCCGTTCTCTCTTTCTCTTTTTTTTTCTTTCCATTCTCCGTCTTCCCTACACTCCCTTCCTTCCCCTTTCCTTTCCATTCTTCTCTCTTCTTTTCCTCCTTTCCTCTTTTCCTCTTCTTTTCCTTCTCCTTCCCCCCTTTTGCTGACAGACTGGAAATTTGCCGACGGCGACCAAATATGGGGGGGGGGGTGACATCCCCACACCCCGCTCGCCACGACCCTGATCTTGAGT
Organism: Holothuria leucospilota; assembly: GCA_029531755.1. NCBI lineage: Eukaryota > Metazoa > Echinodermata > Holothuroidea > Aspidochirotida > Holothuriidae > Holothuria > Holothuria leucospilota. The sequence continues at coordinate 11,245,028 of CM055979.1, forward strand.
TGTGTGCAAGTTATGGGTATGGAGTTTCTCGGCAGAAGAAAACCTATCGAAGCATGTAAGTGATTTTCTCGATCGCAAACCTTTCTCTAATCCCAACTAGTGTGAAGTTTGCAGACACAAAATGTAGAAAATAGTTTCAACAGAGACATCCTGTCAAAGTGTAATGCATTTAGCGTCCCATTGCAAATTTAAAACACTATAGTACTCCACCTTTCTACTTTTTTGCATCTCATAAGTTTTACTACTTACATGGGATCAGTATGCGTGGTTCGTTCGGCAATCTAAACTTTTTGGCACTTAACCAGGTCTTTCGATGCCCATGAGCCAAGCCAGTAGCAAGGAGGGGGGGGGGGACGGGCCGAACCTCCCCAAAAAATCCCCCTGGAAAAAGTAAACATTACCATTGCATTGCATTAATGCATTTTATTATATCTCGCTTCCCCGGTAAAACACATTTCGCCCACCACCTCCTACTGTAGAAGCTATCTCGCCCCCTTCAGAACCTTGCTTGGTCTGCCATGCACGGTAAGTTAGACCTTCATGACTAACCATCAATATGACAAAAGCGACTGCCCTTCAAAGCCAATCTGGTGGTACGTCATAATATTACCGGAAAAATCCATTCGAAAAATAAACTTTCGCATCCGTGAGAATTCAGATTCACATGTATCGGATACTGAATTGTAGAAAAGGTTACAGGGCCAAACGCAAGATGCCTTTGTTTGGGTGAGCAGTATACATGAAATCAGATCTATGATAAGTTAGGACTGAGTTTATGGGTGCAACAGAAAATGTTTATGTAAAAGATTTGTACTTGCTGTAATGTAAATTTATATCAAAGCCATATCGTTTCATAAATGTTGAGAATAACTATTTTTAATCATGTGGGAGTCATGATACCATCAAATAAGCGGGTCACAGTGAATTGCAATTGTACGTCAATGCAAATTTAAAACACGGTTTGAACGCCAAAAATACAAAAAAGGGTATTGAAGCTGGTTCCGATTAATTAGCAGCAACTTCCAACAAATATAAGTTTAACTCCACGAGAAAGTTTGATCATCATCAACTAAACATTTGATGGCGCTATAAGATAGCTATGATGCAGTATACGGTACCCAGTCCCCTCTCCCACCCCCTCTCTACCTTGCCCCTTATCGAAATTTGGTAATTCTTTAGTTAATTAGAGAAGGCTAGTTGAATTGATGTGTTAGCAAGCTTACAACGCATGCAATAATTCTGGATTGCAAGAACTGTTTTCCTGCAATCTTAAGTGACATGATAATTACACTTATTATTTTTGTAGTAGGACATTACGGTAAGTGGAATTATTATTTTAGAGTCCTGTTTTCCCAACAATTTGCTCAGCCTCCCTGTCCAAATGCCTCTCCCCCCCCCCCCCCGATCATCAAATCGACCGGCCGTAACGTTAGACCAATCTTCGCTCTTTGGTTTCCTGAGTGCTCAGTAGCCTTGACACGAGGCCCTGCATTCTGCCCCTTCGAGGAGAGTTGAACAATTGACCCCGTCGGGGAATCTCCATCCTTCCCATGGGGAAATTCTAAAATTTCGCGGGTAAGCCAAATGGGTGCGATAAAGAATATACTCCCAGATGGTAACCAGTCGTCTCGACAGTTTGCTTGATTTTGATCTCTTGTAGGACAGACTCTTCAATAAAAACCACACATTTTAAAATTTGCGTCAATAAAAACCAAAAATTTAAAAATTGCGTCAATAAAAAAGCAAACCTTTTTCAATTTTCCTAAATAGAAACAACAAAATTTTTTCAATAAAAACCAAATTCACAAGCATTCTTCAATAAAATCTCTCTCGTTTAGCATCCTCAGGCAACCCGTCGCTATTGTCGGGCTTCGGGATGTTGACCCTTGCTGGGTAGTCCTGGCGCCACCCTTATCTTTTGCAGAATCTCCGTGCCTCCACTAGCACTTACTGGTAGAAGGGCAATGTGCATGGCAAATATAAAACCGTGCGCTAGCTTGTACGAAAGCTCCCCAATTGATTCACCGACCCGTCTAATACTTATAAAGCCCTCGGCTGTATAGTTATTGGTATCTGTGAAGGCTATTAGTTTCTGTCGCCTTCCGCGAATCTTAATCTTATCAACTCACTCATCATTCTAAAATAAGTGAAACAGTTAAGTATCTTGAAGTGCACTAATACTTTTGAAGAAGTCTTCTTGGCTATCCTTAGGTGTGGGTACACCCTGCTGGTACAGAATGGCCTCATGCAGGGGTGGGGAACCCTTTTCCGATAAAGGTCTATTTTGATGGTCATAATTCACTCGCGAGCCAACTATGTTCACTCTAAATGCAAAAGAGTTAAATTCACTCCAAAAGAGACTGTAGTTTGGGACCACTCCTAGTAAGAGTAAATTTCACTCGGGGTGGAGTGAAAATTCACTCCAAATAGAGCGATACTTCACTCGCATGGAATGATACATCGCCCTTTTTCGAGTGAATTTTCACTCCACCCCGAGTGGAATTCACTCTTACTAGGAGTGGTCCCAAACTACAGTCTCGTTTGGAGTGAATTTCACTCTTTTGCATTAAGAGTGTGTGCGTAGACTGCTACTGAGGGCGCAAGAAGATTTCTTCATAGGATGTGGGTTTCAGTGGCATCAAGCTGGCCCTGATGTGTCCAGGGGAAACCCAAGGAAAGGGACTGACGCACAGCCCCTGAAGCTCTGGAGTCAGTACAAAGTTTTAGGCTTTAGAATGAAGCATTCGTCCTCTATCTGTTAGGATGTGCACATCTACACAGACCAGCATTATGACAACTTGACCATTCAACTTGTCTTTTTATTTAATGTATATGAAGAAAATGTTTAAAAACATTTTAAAAAATTACTATTATGCAGCATAATTATACTGAAAATATCTGGAAAATGGTATAAGCAGGATAAATGGTGGGTTAAAAAGTTATTATCAATTAAATTTCAAATGTTTCTTTGGATCAGATGGTCTCACGGGCTGCATGCGAACCCTGGACGGAAGGGTCCCAACTACCTGGTCTAATGTTTTGTAATTAAATGACAAGCAGGCCACTTCCCAATCATTTTTTCAATCATTTTTCTTTTCATTTCTCAACGTTGAAAAACATGTACTGTCACAAGGTAAAGTATTAGCAAATAGAAAATTTGTTTTTTCCTTTAACTAAACAGATTGCAGTTCCATGTCAAGAAACGCTTACGAATCTGCTCCGTATTCGATGCCTATGGTTGCTTTGGCTAGTTTCCCTAGAAGTGGTAATTCTTGGACAAGAAAAATGCTGCATTTTGCAACGCAGATATATACTGGTAGCGTGTACGAAGGTAAGAAAAAAAATACAAAGTACGTCTTTATTCTTTATAATATTGTCAATATGCGTGAATTACAGCTTGGTTTCTTGGTAGGATGAAGGAGAAGCCTAGTGGTAGTAAAAGTAACTCTTGATTCAAATTTTGCCATTTCGAATTCTTCCTGTGTTATCCTTGAGCAAGACGCTTTACTCCAATGGGGGCCCCTGCTCCAGACCACCCAACTGAAAAGAGGTACCATACTGTCTAGCTTCGGTTGTGGCGTTATCCAATAATGGACAGATGTCTTCATTCTAGGAGAATGTCACACTCTTAATATGTCTCACGTCATGAAAAGCTGAGTCCTGTTTGACTAACTTTTGGCGGCGATTGTTAACGTCGATATCCAAAGCTAAGCCAAGAATCCATCGCAATTTAGCAATCGATATTTGCAATAGTTTCCAGTTTGGCGACCAATTTTGCATAGTAACGTTAGGTCTCTTGCGATGGGTGTTAATGATGACTTTTATCGGAGACTCAAAGATATAAATTGTTTGTTTCCTGTATTAACAATAAATCGCCGTCGCTATGACCAGGTAGTAAATGATTTAGCGATCATTGTTTAAGTTGATATCAGTGAAATCGTCCCCTCCCCCCATTAAAGTAACCCATATACGGGCAACGACGGCTCCGAAAGAGGATTCCTCTCCCAGACAATTTAATCGTCAACCCATGTCGGTATGTTGGTACTGTTCTGTTCCTTTGTGTGTCAACATTCAACATTTCATTAGTTATGTCTTCCAAATATTTATTTACGAAGATAAGAATGAAGAAATGTTTTCGTGGAGAGGATCTGCCTAGCTAGAAAAAATTGAGGGAAGTATTTGGGTTTTTTTTTAAGGAATGGGGCTATATCACGGCAAACTTGTACAAATCGTTGTTATAGCAGTGCAAATTACTTTGACCGTCAAACAATTTTATAAGTTAAACAAATTCTGTTCCTTCCTATGGACTGACATCGTGCTTAGGATAATAACAAATAATCCCAACTATATTGCAAGTTACAAGCTAATATTTCACGAAAAACATGTCACGAAAAAGATGGTACCCTGAGTAAAGACAAGTACGGTATTGTACGTAGAAAGGAAACATGTCATGGGACTTCGGAGTACACGAATATCCCGTTTGACTGCAGCAAAATGCGACTTCTAAGTAATGGGGGAGGTTGAGCCTACCTAGAAAAGTTCCCGATTTCTCAAAACATCTTCCCGAGAAATTGGTTTTGCCTAAATTCGGTGGTGGTGGTGGTTGGGGGGGGGGGGTTCTACAGCCCCAGCTTGATTGCCGTTGCCCAGAAATAGTATGATACCACTGCATATTTAGCTTGGAATTAAGGAGTCGTTGCCCTCTTCCATTATTTGAGAATGGCCTATTTTTTCTTCATTGCAGAGAGAACCGGTTCTAATGGTAACACACTGTGTGTGAAAACCCACGAGCACGATATTGAAACTATCAGAACTTTTGACCATGGTGCAATTTTACTTCTCCGAAATCCCAGACATTCCTTGGTATCCGAATTTTTCAGAGTTAACGTCAAAGAAGGAAATATGACGAATGAAGAGGCAGTACAGATACTTAAAACAAGACCACGTAAGTTCCATTATTACTTTTAAAGATTGATAAAGTAACGGGAAGTTATCCTGAAGTTCTCTTGCAAGCCCGAGATTAAAAAAAAACATTTTTTCCAAACTACATTTTGTACTTGTTAAGGGTCTGAGTGAAATATGCCCATGGCATGTTGCTCGGTGCAAGTTCCATTTAATATATCCACTGTATGGAGAATCTCTGACGCCTAACCAAGTCTAAAGCAGGTCCGTAGCCGGACAAGGTGCTGAAGGGGGGGGGGCGAAAAAGCTTCTAGGGGGGCGAAAAATTTTCCAGAGGGGGCGAAACATGCTAAAATGCATTACGGCAATGCTAATTTTTGATCTTCTAGGGGGGCCACAAATTTTCCAAGGGGGGCTTCGACCCCCTGGCCCCCCTTGACTACGGGCCTGGTCTAAAGACTACACCTACGTTGCCCATGAAGATTAACATAGAAGTTTCACATTTTCACACACTTTATAAAAACTATTCACTCTTTTTCTTCAAACAGAAACTTGGTCTAACTTTATGAACTGGAGAATAGAACGATGGCGATCTACCAACACGGACTGGATCCTTCATTCCAAACGACTGTTGATAATATTCTACGAAGAATTAGTCAAGGACCCAATAAAAGAATTGACAAAGATGTTGCAATTTTTAAATCAAACAGTTAGCAGAGATAGACTTTATTGTACGAAAAAGTTCAATCCATGGCTTAATATAAAACATGTGGACTTTGAATTACAATTTCCCAAAATGTTGGATCGATATATAGAAGAAGTAAATGACACTCTAAAACTAAAAAATTACAGACCTTTGCCGACGTACGGGTCAACGTGAAGACAGTACATTCAACCAGCTTGGGGCAATATTTGAGGTAGATATTTGTATGTTGGACAGATATTATAGACATGAGATATATTATATTTCCATAAAAATTGAACCAAGGGAAAAGCTGACACAGGGCATCGCTGAGTGTTTAACAGGTAAAGCCCAGAAAATTGTTTGGACCCTTCCGCTGTCCGGCAAAAATCTAGATGATTGGTGTGTCTCCGTTCGTATAGTGTACATTCAACTTCAGAATTTAAATGTCATGTCATCCGTTTTTCGGCAGACTGGGAGTAACTTTCACAACAGAGATAAGTCATGGTGCCTTAAATGTTTTGTTATTTATTCTGAACTTGAAAACTTGTAGTTTCTTAAGCAATAACTGGGGCAAAAACAACGACGTAATGTTTGTATTACGGGCCGTTGCTTTGTTGCTGTACAGAGAGCAATTTGAGTGGCTTCAGTCCAGATCGCCTGATATCACTTTCCCTTCCTCCCTTCCTTTAAATCTATAATTATTTCATACCTTAGCTCATCTTCAAAATCAAGCATGGCCATCAAAATGCATGATTTGTCATAGTCGTACGAGTCAGGGGTTTGGGACCGTGCTGACATCGCCCTGGAGATAGGCCAAAACCGATTTCTCGGGCATAATTTTGAAAATTATAGAGGAATTTTTTTCTCCTAACACATTGTGTTTACGGACAAAAACAGATCAGCCTCGTACAAAACAAAACCCCTTGCCCCTGTGTAATGTGTGCTGGAAATGCAAAATGTGATCTACTTGAAAAAAAAATGCTGTAGTTGTATTCCGTACTAAGCTTTACTTATCTATGTTCACTTCATGATTTTTATTCTGCCAGGTTTAGTAGATAAATTATTGGTAAATGCAAAGCTTTGTAACACTGTGTTCATTCGTTTTGAAGATTGCAAGTGACTGAAAGTTGTTTCCGAAATTTTGAAGCGCCTTATTACACCTGACGCAGGGCCGTAGCCTGGGCGAAATCTTCGGGGGGGGGGGGGCAGTTCATGACACTATCAAAGCGGAACACCAAGTGGGGTGCTAAAAGATGGTTGACACCAAGAGGACCGTTCCATTTTCACCTGTGCATGAGTGTCATCCCGGGGGAGGGTGCTGAGTGGAGGGGGTACATGAAAGGCCTGGTTTAGGTGCAAAATGGTGGTATCGTTGCCAAAGCTTTGAACTGATTACATTTTTACAAATTGAATTTAGTGATATTCTTCCATCATTGGCTCGGTATAAGAGTAGGGTCTTATTGAAGGGAGTTTAGCCTACGGGGAGGAATGACACCGCTACTCTTTAAGATTTTTTTTTTTTGTTCTTAGGTTTCCTATAGGTCAACATGAGAAAATCTCTCCCCTTGAAGACCGGCTCAACGAATTGGCCGACCACCGCACGAGATGGCCGATTTTTGGACGTCATTTATAATCAAAAGCGATTGCTTGTTTGGTCGGAGCAAATATTTACTATAGCATGAGAGGCAGGAACTGGCCATCGTTCTGTAGCAGTTTTCATGCTAAAATTATCGATAATTCTACCATACCTGGATTGACTTTTCTGTTTTAAAATTTGTTTAAACGTCAATTTATCCATGAAGTTCCGTTCTAGCGAATAATTTTGTCACGTTGTCCCTTTCTTCAGTTTAGCGTTCATTCTATACCAAAACTCCCAATACGGCTTTAAATGAGCATATATGCCTACGGCTGCCATAGCTAGCTACCTTTATATCAAACTTGTCACCATAGGCGTACGGGAAGACATTTCACGGGGGGGGGGGGGGGCGGGGGCGGAGCATGTTTGCCCTGAAAATTTTGCAAATTACCCTGATTTTCCCCTTTCACCACGATAGTACTCAGGATGGGGATGGATGAGTTCCCCCTCCCCCCCCCACACACAAACTGTAAAGAAAGATATTATTTCGGGAGATATTATTTCGTTGTGCAACTAATAAGCATTTTGCCCTGTTGGCAAACGCCGCTACCCGCCGCACCGCCTACTGCACTGCCCCCTTGCCCTGAAAATACGAGTGTCAGTGCCCTGAAATAAACATTTTCCTTGCTCAGGGAGGGCTGCAGCCCCCCAGACCCCCCGCCTCGTACGCTATGACAGTCACTGTATACGATATTATAAATCACACCCGGAAGTTTCAATGGATATGAATGTGAGCGGGGCTTCTCTATCCAAACCACGCGTAGTTACTTAGGCCTTCATAACATGATTCCTTTTCAAGTGCTTGTTTGAAACAATTAACAAAGAAGAACTTATAGAAAACAGTCCATAATTTCACCTTTCAAACCGATTTTACTAATTTGTTTGTCCCACACATGCCGCCCTTTGCCTACCCTAAGTAAACCCTGCAAACCAAGCCTGTAGGTGGGTTGCTACGGACCATCTACCGTTTGGCCTTCAGTCACTATATACGCGTTGTAATGAAAGTACCCCATGTGAACGTCATATTATTGGGCTGCGGTTTTATCAACACAAGTGAAACGTCTATGACGTCTTTACCAACGATCTTAGAAGTGACGTAACTTAGAGTTTCGTCAAATTCTCACCCTTTCATGTGTTCTGGGTGAATGTCACAACGATACAGTAAATACGAAAACAGAATTAAGAATAAGATGTTGATTTCGAGTGGGTGAAACGATTAATTTAAAAAAAAAACTCTTGCCATATACATAAAAATTCACTGGTGGGAAATTCCCCTCCTCTTTAGCGACAATCCGCTTTCTTTTTTTTTACTTCGTCTTCCTGTTTTTATTTCCGCTTTTTTGAAAGTTTGATAAAAAAAAGTGTATCTTCCGTTTCATTAATTTTCTTGTAAACTGACTTAACTATAAATACGAATGGGTATCAAAGCTAACGATATGGAGGATTTTTCCAATGGTACGTAAAATGAAAAAAATTAAGTGGCAACATAAAGAACATCTTTCGTGTAGGCTACTGCAGTGTAGTCTGTACTAGAACATCTATGCCGTGGTGCACATGCATTTATTGAGCTGAATTAAATCAGCTGTAACTTGCACTGCAGTATGAAATTTAGAAACTAATTTCCTTTGAAGGACTTTCTTCAAGGCATTCATTATGAGTTAATCAGTTGCCAATGATTTTGTTTCCTATCATAGCGTTTCTCGCCTGAATCTATAGATCTACATTATGAGAACCATTCCGGGTGGCTAGGTCGAACCAGTTTTATCAGGTAAGACAAATTTGATTGGGGAAAAACAAGAGATTAATTTCAATCGGTTTGAAATTACAGTGAGTAGGTGTGGGATATCAGAAGCTAGAAAAGATACTGAGCAATTTACTGTTCGAGAGGGATCAGACCAGTTTCTGCCAGGGGACCATATATATGCGAGATAAGAGGAAATGCCTTCTTAAGGTCCAAAGCTGGATACTGTGCACCGTAAAAATTTGGGGTACATGAAAAACAATTATCTGTCACCAAATAAAACTTCCTACCTGACACACCACAAAAACTTACAATTTTGCCAATTGCATTTAAAGGGAGAATGCAGTCACCCCAATAAAGAATTGTATAGTAGACTATCCTATTTCCTGAATGGCTCTTGAGAATCAATTTACATGGAGCAACTGCTTGATTTACCTTGAATGTGCAATATTTATGTTCTAAAATATCATAAAAGATACTTGGAAGCGAAATAAGAAGAAATTTGTGACATTTAGCTATTATTTTAAAATAAGTTTGGGGCGACTGCTTCTGACCTGTAACGTAAGTCAAGCAGGGTTGCAGCTGGCCCAATTTTAAACGTCTTCTCAAATCACATACGAGCGCACTGAGTCCTGCACTCAGAGTGAGCGGCTTTTGGTCAATAGTTTAGCTGATCAGCGCTGCGTGTAACTTTCACAAACCCTGTTATTTAAAGGATGTAATGAACGTCAGGAGTGCTTAGTCTAGCCTTATAAAATCTGTGCTGAAACAAGATCGAACTTGCAATTGGCGCTAATATTAGCGGAAAAAGTTTTTGCTGAAACTATGTTAGCGTGTAAAACTGCATAATTCAACATCGGATTTTTTCCACGGGCATTGCGCTCTGTAGTCAGAACAGGCATATACTAACGAGACAAAGAAAGTCTAATGCATTTTATTTTGATATACCACCAGTTTTAAGAAATCGGGTGCCGGTCGGTAAGCTGACAAATTACTTTGAGTGGCGGTCGGTACTCTTGAGTGCCGGTTTTGCCCGGCCGGCGCCGACCAGCGTAGCTACAACCCTGGTCAGAAGAACAACGCGTTAGTTTAGAGTGAGGAAGGGATTGTGAGAAGCAGAAATGACTGAAAAGGGCTTGTATCGATAACAGTTGCAGTGAATCTTAAAGGGGAAACATTGTGTGTGTGCAAATCTTCAACATGGCCCAGACAAAAGAAAAAACTTTCACCATATTGTCTTCTCCAAATAGCAATTACAAAGGACAGTGAAACAGAGTTTTAGTCTGCGTCGTTTTTGTCAATGGCATTTTACTGGGGCCAAAAAAGCATACCAAAACTCTATCCCATAATCCATTGTACTTGCTATTTGGAAAAGGGTCTATAAAGATACCCGTATTCAACCAAGTAAACTCTGACAAGTGCTATTCTTTTCCAAGATGTTTTGCTTTGCAAAAGTTATTAAATACCATAAATTATTCTCACGGCGAGTGACGGAGAAGTGATTGTCTTTCCGTAAGAGTCTTATTTCTTGAAAACAAAGTTGCAAAGTAACCTTATTAGGAAGCGGGGAAGGGGGAATAGGGGTGCCCCCAATAACTTGACTAGGCGGTCGAGATACCTCCCCCAAAAATATTTTAGGATAATATCTCAGCATATAAACAAATAGCTTGAACTTGGGTATTAAAATTATTAATTAACTTGCTGAATTACGTTAAAATTGAAATATGTGGTAGAATCATTGGCCAGTCTCAAATCTCACATTGTGGAGAGTGAAGAAGTGATAGGTGAAAGTGGGTGATGGAGGTCTGGGCAGACTTTATACAGTAGTATGCAACCTCTAAACCAGGGGTCTCCAAACTTTTTTGCTTGGTGGCCCCAACTTTCTACTCCGGAATCTTGGTGGCCCTCAAATTGAGGGGTCGTTGAGAGGAGTTTGATTTGACTTATTAAAATTATTAACAGTTATTATACTTTTATTTTTAATTTGAAAGTTACAAATTTGACCCATTTTCAACAGTAAATATGTGTAAATAGTCAAAAAATCTTGACGCGCTTTGCGCGCGAATATACCCTTATAATTAAGTGAACCCTAACCAGAGGTGGCACCACCCGCCAGGTCATGGGAGTACGGTTTCCTCAGTCTTTTCCTTCCCCCGACTTTTCTCCATATAAATATAACACCCATCTAAAAATATAGAAAGCTTTATAGGTTCTTTGTTCTATTAGAATGTGCTCACCAAAAGTGTATTTAGATTGAATAATTACTTTATTGCCTTTAACAGTTTTAAAGGCTTTTTAGTGACTTTCGCTCACACCCGTACATAAAACTTGTCATAGGTGTCCAATTCTTTTTGACGGATTATATGATATTATTGTTCTAAAGCTTCAATCATGCAACCCGTCATCATTGATCTAGCCCCTTCACGGATCCCCAGGCATCATTAAACCGACCGGCTTAACCTATCTGGGTCAGGCTAAGATGCAAAAATATCATATTGTGACATTTGTGGTCTAATAATGATCAAATATCAAAATATATTTAATTGGACACACATCAAAGGCCGGAAACGGACCCATGGGTCATTCCATTTCTGTCCACAAATGTTTGTTTGTCTAGCCAGAAGCGTACTAAGACGAGCACTTCGCCCCTGACACCAACCTTGGGAAGCGCAATATTACAGCTAAAACATGCTCTAAATCATGAAAAATGTTTAGACAATATAATCTAGTTTCTGCGGTAGATTGGGAGACACGTGCCCCTTCTAACGACTTCCTATTTTTCTTAAATAAACGCAGGAGGCGTTGAAGCGACAGAGTTCTGTAGGGTTAGGGTGAGGTGTTTTCTACCGAATGATGGATCTGTTTAAATCATTTCCTATCATAAGTCGTTCGCAAATCTTTCACAATTTTCGCAAATCCTTCAAAAACTAACAAACGTTTGGCACCCTCCGCGCGCTTTGACTCCTGTGCTATTGTCTTCTTTTAAACCGTTTCAAACGTATTCACATTATTCCATGGTAAGAGTTTTACATTTTACAACAACTCTAATATAATTACACCCCATGCCTGATGAAAATTATTTGGAAGTTAATTTAAAAATTACTCTGGCGAAAACTATTTTCCGAAAACTAGCCGAGGTACAATTTCATCCCCAGGTTTGCATCAAGAGGGGATAATTTGGTGATCGTACATCATGAACAATATATGTAGCCTGATATCGATGATCTGAAGTATATTACTCATTATACAAGCTTCCTCAAAGGTCATTAACTGGTTGATTCCAGACAATGGATGCGTCTGGACCTTTCTTCAAAACTTGTAAAAAATAAAAATTAAATTTTTGTTAACTACTCGGTGTGCTAACCTGCAATGTGTCATTTGAATTTCAGTTAAAAACAGCATGCTTGTGTCTCAATTTTGTAATAACACCAGAGCTTTCTGGAAGAAATATACAGGTCTCAGGTACAAGCTTTTGGAGAGTTGCCATGTCCCAGCCAAAATATTGAAATAAGAGAATTACTGATAATGTAATCAATTCAAAATTTTGCCAAAGATAGCACCATTTTGCATCTAAGCCACCTTACATGAACAAAACTTCCTTGAAAGGAAGCAGGATGACCCAGCACTTATACCTTTCCTCACGGACTCAGATGATGCCAAACCCAGGTGCCAAATATCCTAGGTACACCACTGTACTTATCAAACTCAACTTGCAGACTGACACAGACCCTGACCGTACATGAAAAACTGAGATGACATCTTCATTCCTTGTTTGTGTTTCCTGAACACCATATGTTTGCCTGTGAAAAATTTAATTAATATGGTAATTAAATAGGCTACCGGAGCTTCCTGTTAAATTCAATGTATTCAAAACTCTGAATAAATATTGTCAATTGTGTGGGTCAACTCCCTATGCAAATGCAGCCATTTTGCATGTAAGCATCATCAGAATTAAATCATTTCCTGAATGGAGAGGGAAACGCGGAGGGGGAACATCCCCTCTACTTATAACCTCCTCCAAATCTACTAATATACACACCTTTCATGAACCAGCATTCCTTAGTCAAAAATGTCCCTGTATTGAAATGAGTTATGCCAAGTTTATATAAGCATAGAGAAACATCCATTACTGTTATCCCCCAAAAGTGTTCTCCTGAAGGCATAAACTTTCACAAAAACTGAATTTTCAGACTCAACCTAAAGGCACAGGAAGTGTATGGCAAGCTAAATGCTCAATAATTAGAAAAACATGAATTATCGACCAAAAAACCAAGTTTATCGACCGAAAAACTTGGATTTTCGATTGATTATCCAAGTTCATCGCCGATAAAGCAAGATTATCGCCGATACACCTAGGTTATCGCCGATAAACCATGTTTATCGACCGATAATCCATGTTTATCGCCGATAAACTAAGATTATCGACCGATAAACATGGTTTATCGGCGATAAACATGGTTTTTCGATGGAAAAACCGTGTGCATTGCCGAAAAAAACCATTTTTATCGCCGATAAACTAAGATTATCGACCGATAAACATGGATTATCGGCCGATAAACATACTTTATCGACGATAATCTAGGTTTATTGGCCGATAAACATGGTTTATCGGCGATAAACTTGGATTATCAATCGAAAATCCAAGTTTTTTGGTCGATAAACTTGGTTTTTCTGTCGATAATCCATGTTTTTCTAATTACTGAGCATTTAGCTTGCCATAGAAGTGCCATTTCCTGCAGTCTGGGAGGCATTTTGGGCAAAACAAATTTTTTTGTCACGTTACGAGCCAACTGATGGTGGCTCTTCGCATACGTAGTGTCATGTAAAAGCCTTCCAATATGTCCCCCCCCCCCCCCCATTTTCAAAACCTTCCTACGACTATGCGTATACATCATGGTTTCAAGGTATGAGGACTTTGCGTTCCAAAAGGCCAACATTTGCTATTACGTTAGGTAATACTGAAGTACTTTTACTGGGATAAGAAATGGAAGGGCGCTCCTATCTTCACCAAGTTACTAGCAGTAACGCTGTGAGAAATGATAAAGAGCGCCACACATTATTGAGGACATAGATGTGCTAACGCCGCAAGTATGTACATCATTGGCTGCGGATTAGACAGTTAGAAGGTAACACACCACTTATTACTCCTCGCTTTGGCTTACTAATTTCGTTTCGTGGCCCATGGACCCTTGCAGAAGTTTTCATTGGGTACCTCTCATACGAAAGTTCACAAACAGACCTCTCACACTGACTTCAAGTTGTGTAGCATAACCGTTGACAGAGCTTAAATAATAGGGTGTAAGTTCCAGTCTCTTCACTTTATTCAAAGTGCCACTATGCACCAAGGAAAGATATAATGCCCCCAAAAAATGCCTAAAATATATCCAACTTTCTTTTATTTTGCTCAATGAGCACGTCAACTCCTTTTCTACCACATACACGTCTCAAATTGAACACATCTCTTCAGCAACATGGCCCATAGAGGAATTTCATGTGACGTCACACGCGTGGGATTCTCAGGAACTGAAGGACAAAACACACACGCAGCAAGCGTATTTACAGCACACGCGCACGGCATAACCATAGATACTACTGTAACACAATGGACGCGTGCCCTTCAAAACCAAAGTGACGCTCGATTTTGCCCCTCAAGACCAAAGAGACGGGCGATCACGTGACGCGGTGAAAGCTCTCTATACTATGCCCAATTTACTTTTTCTAAGGTGTAAAATTCGTAGGATGATACCCTCGGCGGGGAATTTTCTTTTGATTAAGGGCGTGCGGGAATTGATGGTTTTGTAATTACTGCCTACAGCGCTGTCACAAATTTAAAAGGAACAAAATATGTCTGATTACTTCCGAAAGTCGTCATGAACAGTTCAATGGAATTTGTAGTTGCAGACACACTTTAGTTTGTTTCCTGGTGACACATGTCATATAATTCACCATACATTTTTCAAATGAGTAATACTGACTGATGCTGTTAAAACACTTTACAAGACCTGCAACTTCATGTTTTAATGTGCACTTTAGGTGAGCAAATAAGCACGAAAGGTGACCCCTAACCCTTCTGCAAATTTCCGTCTGTTCAAATGCTGTGCTCCCATTCCACGGTTGTAACTGGACGGTTTGTACTTGCAAGAAAGTGCAGATCGAAGCCTGTTAAGATGGTAACTACGAAAGTGAAACAAAGATAAAAGCCCAAATAATTGCACTACCTGATTTCTCAATAGCATAAATATTGAGTGGGGTACAAAAAAGGGAAAACGGCGTGTCTTGCTCACTTCTGAAGGCAGAAAAATGTTCTGTTGTAAATTTTCACACACAACTTTAATCACAGTTTAAAGACAGACTTGCATCACCCCAAGTATGACTTTTAGTAGGGGGTAAGCAAAAGTCTCAGTTGGTGACTACTCTTTGAATTATATCAGGGATCTGCGTGTTAAGCAAACGGAGATTCTTAGAGGTGTTGTTGTGGCTTCAAATAGGCCTACAGACTTAGCCGCGTAGCGGCTTTCAAGTCTGGACAACATGTTCGTTCTTCCCGACTAATGGCGACGGGACTTAAAAATGGTCAAACGATGCAGAGCAACTCATCAGCTCATATTACACAGCACGCACAGAGAATGTTTTGATTACACGTGGGGTCTTTTATGCTCACCAGGATGTGGCCTTGAGCAGTGAACTATGTTTATGTCTGCACAAGGAGATGCAGTAAAGGCAATAATGGGCTGGGCTTACCACCAAATAAAAGCCATACTTGGGGTGATGTAAATACCTCCTTAAGGAAGTTACATAATATTCAGTTATTTATCAGTCATTCTGATTATTCTTATTAGAACACTGTTAAGTTGGTGAAATCGGGGAATGGTCAAAATTACCACTTCATGAATTAGTCAAAATAACTGCGTGGCAGATGAAGAATGTTGGGAATGCGCATAGTGATCGTAGTGAAATGGAGAAGTATCACACTGAAAAAATTCACACGCCGAGCCACAAAAGAAGGCACAAATTTACTTGAAAAACTAAAGAAATCCAATTATCGAAGCTGTGAGGTTAAATAATATTTATTCTCCCCTAAGCAAAATCATGCATGGCAGGCTTTGATAATACACCCTAATTTGACTAGACTATCCGCGTGCGGTAAATCACGTATGTTCCTTAATTATCATGTTAGAACGAATGCAAGATACCCTGGTGATGTCGTCAGGATTTCCCCACCGGGGGCCAGTAACCTTAAGCCTCGTCCCCGGTTCCCTGTAGGCTGACAATACAGGGTTTTAGTGGAAAATGAAAGTTGGGGCCTTTATTTGTCATGAAAAAAAACTTAATTTTTAGGGAGGGGGGTATTGAAGAATGTGATTTCTTTGCCACAGAAACTAATTAACTGTCAAAGCGACTAGTTGCTCTCAGACAAAACTGGAAAATTTCCTTGACGGGAGAGGGCGCCCTAAGCTATCCCAGATGTAGCTGTGATATTCAATATATGTGTTGAGGAACATCGTACTGATCCTTTTGTGGCAAAAGAGAAGTCTTTAAATGAATAATACGCCTATTTATAAATTTTATTTTCTTTACACGAATCGAATTGAGAAAAACTGATGTAGCAGAGTCTGTCCTACGTACCTTAAATTTGTTTGACCAACATTAGCATTAGCATTAGACCACAGAAGGGCATTTTCCTTGCTGGGCCAATCAGCATTACGTATATGCAGGAAGGTTTTTCAATAGATGTTAAACAACTAAGTAACAATACTTTTAATATTCGTAACAATAGTCGATTGCTAATTGTTTCATTGTCATTTGAGCCTCTGTTACAACCAACAATGTAATAATTTGCCGATAATGTAACAACTGATAATGTAGTAAAAATTTAACCATAATGTAGCAGCGACCGAAAATGTAGTAAAAAATTACCGATAATGTAACAACATCCGTTAAAGTAGCAGAAAATTTACCGATAATGTA
Source organism: Holothuria leucospilota (assembly GCA_029531755.1). NCBI lineage: Eukaryota > Metazoa > Echinodermata > Holothuroidea > Aspidochirotida > Holothuriidae > Holothuria > Holothuria leucospilota. The sequence continues at coordinate 11,261,960 of CM055979.1, forward strand.
GTAATTGGACCTTACCGATAGTGTAGTAAAACTAACCTCTTATATGTAACAATTTTTGTTAACCAATAACGTAGTAAAACTTTACCAATAATGAAGTGGCCTAGCGTTATGCAGACGCACGTTTACAGTAAAATTTCACACAAGTATATATGACGGTAATAAAAGTGGCCCCTGAGCCCAACAAAGTCGAGTGTCAAATTGTCCAAAACTCTTCTCAAATTTTGACCAGATATCTCTCTGCTGTATAGCGCCTAGAAACGTTACTTCTGTCGAGAAGACAAGAGCAAACTATAAACACAATTAAAGGTGCCTTGCTTATGTACGCTAGGATAATAATTCACGCAAACACTGCACTGCTGCAGCTAGTAGCCTGATGTACCGAAGATCCCGGGGGAAAATATGCCTACTTTTGTATCAAAAACTGAATGGAAGAAAGAAACAATATTTTGAACGTGTTTTTTCTGCCATACTTGCAACTGAAAGCAGTCTCATGAGCCGACAAATAAAGTGGCCATATGGCCATTCACCATACACTCCACTGTGCTACTAAAACCACGTTTCTTGAAACTGGTGCTACCTTAGTCGTACAACTGCACGGAACTACATGCATGTTAATTGCCGGAGTGAAAGCTTTTCAAAGAAAAAAATCACAGTTCTTCCAATTCTCCCCAATTTTTGTTGTGATACTATACTCAGGTAGCGACTTTGTTGAATTTAGAGGGGCGACTTTGTAGAGACCGACTTTGTAATGGGCAACTTTGGTAAGGGGGACAGCATAATTATTCAAGAGCCACATTGCAAGGGAGCTACTTGACTGGTCCCGTAATATGCATGGGGATGCTCACTCACGTACCTACCCACACATGACTACAAACATACACATTTTCACACACATACATCTTCCTTCATTAATTCATATTTTAAGAAATGTGATACTGAAAGTAATGCAGGTTGAAATCTATGGTAACGTTGTAAAATATTCTCTCGAACTCAAGTCTTATAACGTGGGTCCCAGTTGACTTGGGCGGAGGCCAAGCCGAGTTGGTTTGGGACCGAGTTGGTCTGTTTCGACACAAGCTCACCCACATACTTGTCTTACACACATACATACGTACGTAGGTGCATGCATGTATACGAACTTGTACACATGCATACAAAATATGTACATAAGAACATACGTCAACATGTACACACATAGGTATAAGTTTGTACATACGTACATAAACCTTGAATGTAAGAACATGTTATGTGCGCTAACATGTTTTTACATTATCACTTAATTTGTTACTACCTTAAATTGGTACATTATCGAAAAATTTTTACTACACTATCGGTAAGGTGTGGTTACTAAGGTACAGATAAACAATAAAAAGACGTTCAGGTTGGTTGCACTATTTGGTTGCACTATTTCATTTAATTTTCTTACATTTCTATCATATATTTGTCTTTACCATTTAAACTTTTATAACCTTTTATCTACCTTATTTTTTTTTACCTTATTTTTATCTATGTTTGTAAAGCGCCTTAGAGCAATTTTTAATTGAATGGGGCGCTATATAAATTTCGTGTAATAATTTCGTGTAATAATTACTACATTATCGGTCAATTATTTTATACTTACATTATCGGTTGTTGTTACATTATTGGTAATTTTTTATTACATATTTGGATGCTTTTACATTATCGGTAAATTTTTATTACGTTATTGGTTGTTACATTATCGATTAATTTACAAAATTATCGGTTGTAACAGCCTTTTAGTTTTACTACTCCATCTTTTGATAATGAAGTATAGATATCCTAATGACATTATCTAGGTCACCAACAGGTAAGCAGGTGATAATATGATTCATCACGCAAGTATGTAGTTCAAGAAGACAAGCACAATGCCACTACGCATAAGCTATACCAGTATAACTTTCAAGGACAAATTTGGAAATTTGGAACATATCGATGACAATGGTGATATTATTTCGAAGTTAACTTTTTGCTAACGATCCAAGAATGAAGAACTGAAACATAAAAAATGATACGCCAACTACCCACCACTCGTGCCTTTAGTTACACTTAGTTGATTGCTATCCAAATATCCTTGTGTAACTAAACCCTTCACGTCCGTTTCCATATCATGTAAACAGGGAAAGCTTCGAGTGTTTCATCAACGGAAACCCCCGTTTACAGAGATCGTGTGAGCATGGAGCTATGGTGTAAGTGATGCCATGGTAGCGGCACGTCCGTCGTATACTGGTACTATATCCTCTTGGATAATATAAAATCGTACGTTAAAAATAGCTTGCACCAGTAGACTATAAGCTAATAGTGCAACCAACCTGAACGTCTTTTTATTGTTTATCTGTACCTTAGGTTCATTTACTTGGTAAATAACCAGGCTTTGTAGAAGTGCGATACAAGACCACCTTTCAACTTTACAGAACCGAAAGTCCTACCCACTGAAGTTGAGTTACCACGCAAACATCAAGCCTTATCCTTACCATTCATAAAGTATAAGAAACATCCAGTACAAAGTACATACCCGTAATACATTTCGTTTGTGTCACAGCATGGCTTCCCGAAATCACAACTCTTACAGCACACAGCTGTTACAGTTATTCCTTTCTTTTATGCTCGCTGAAGTCATTATTTCTTCGAATGTCGCTGAGGAAGAAATTTTGTCAAAGGAAACGTTTTTCGAGAGGTGTAGGACTGCCAGTCCAGGATTACGGTAAGTTACAATACTGGGCTAAATATAGAAAGGGATAGTTTAGTAATGATGTACTACGCTATTAATTATTCAAGGTGAGCGGAAAATTTGCAATTCCAGATATGTAAAGTATTGGAAGTAGGCAATCTTGCCTTGGCTATTGTCACCATCATAGGGGTCAACAGTCCACTTGGGGAGAACTAATGCATTATGCCCCATTTTAGGTTTGTTATTATTCTTGCTTTTTGTATGACCAGCTCAAGTAAAACTTCATTTTCTTCTATACGTCAGCTTGAGTAAGATTATTGTATCAGGGACAGCAGGGCCAATTTTGAAGCGGGGGGGGGGGGGAGGGGCTAACCATCAAACAGGCCCAATATGTTCCAGGAAATAAAAGCCTATCATCCCAGCTTAAGGCGGCCCAAATTTCTACGGCAGAAAAAATGCGGGGGCTAAAGCCCCCCTTGCCCCCTGTCTCCGCGGTCCCTGTGTATGGAAAGGACGTGCAATCCGTCACGTCACTTATGGTACCTATCCTTTACCACCTCGAACCTTGACCAACTTGTTCTAAGTTATGTTTAAAATGAGATCAAATTATTTCTTTTCTGGAATGTCCAGTGCTTTTCCAATGCCATTTGATTACATTTGCATTCCAGCACCCATCATTTTAGACTTTCTGGCACTTTGTCTTTTGGATCCCTTAAAAACCAGTATAGTAAAGTTACCCCTGCATCACAAGCTGGCATGTAGAGCGCGCAGCCCTTCAGTGGTGCCAATAAAAAGTTTGATGTTTGATGGTGGAGAAAATGTAGTTTCTGTCAGAAAAACGAATATGCGTTTCCAAGAAACACCTGAACTACGCAGTTGTTCTGTGATAATGTGACAGACGTGCCTTAAAAGTCATCTGATTCAGTTAAGAAAAAGTCCGCTTCTGCGCCTTCTGCGTTCTGCATGAAACGCTTCTCCCGTTCCACGATGGGAGTATACAGCCCTCCCCCAGCCTCATTTTTCCTGCGTACGTCTATAGTAATGTTTTGAATGAAGTAAGGGAGAACGACCAGCACTGCAAAGGGGAACCCAGGATCAAATAGGAAATAATCTGCAAGGGGTCATTCAGGGCCGTAGCCTGGAGGAAATTCTTAAGTGGGGGGGGGGGAGTTCATGAGAGTGTCTAGTAGCTACTAGGAGGATCCTTTCTTTGTCCCGCAGTGCCGCCATGAAGGAAGGGTCTAAGAGGAGTGGCATTCATGCAAGGTGACTTAGGTGTAATTTGGTACTGTCTTTGGCAAAGCTTTGCAGTGATTTTTTTTTAGAAATTGTCACTATTACCTGTTTTTTCAATGGTTTTGGGGGAGAGGGGGTTGTCTAAGGGCCGGAATGCTTAAATTTTAGAAGTTTTTGTGTATGTCAGATGGCTAAGATGCAAAATAGTGCTATCTTCTGGGAAGCTTTTAACTGGTTAAATGTTTAGAAATTGTCACATTTAGTGTTTTTTTTTCTATTTTCTTTGCGCTGGGTCAGTGTAAGTGGTGCTTTCAAAGGGGCCCCTCCCGTTCGAGAAACTTTTGCCTTTGTAAGATTGCTTGAATGCAAAATGATGCTTTGGCAATGCTCTGACCTGGTCATATGGTTTTATTAGAAATTCCACGGCGGTGGCATTATTTAGTGTTTTTGCGGCTGTGACTAGGCACGGTACTGTGCCACAACTGAAGACTGATACCCGATGGGAACCTTCCCCGTCGTAGTGCATAGCGTAGGTTCATTTTGTGTCAATAATGCCTCCCACGTTGGCAGAAATGACACTTTGTAGACCCCCAGAAATGAATTTAAACATTTTTGGAGACTACATTTTTTTCAAGTCCTTCAAAATTGTTGGATTCTGGATGGCTGTCATGGTCTGGAAGTTTCAAGTTAAGGTTATGTTACTTATGCAATTAAATCACTTTGTAGGAGAAAACAGGACTAAAAGATATTTTACAAGCTCATTGATTGCAGCATGTAATTAAAAGAAAACATAACCTGTTTTATATAATCATGCTCTGGCACTGCGTGAGAAACAATGTAAAGATCTTTAACATTTAGGCTTCAGCTCTGTTGTGTGCATCTTGCATGATGACGAAAGAGGTACATTCATCAGTGGGAGCTAGCCGGAGACCCCCAGGGAAACATTGGGGAAAAGGAACCTTTATATGTGATTTCCCAGGTCTCAAGGACCTTAAAAACAATCTTTTGTTAGAATTTTTAGTAATATTTTTAGGCCATTTTTATTTAGGGATTGAAACTCTAATGGTGCAATTGTTCCCCTTTTCCGGCCCCTCCTCCCCCCCCCCCCCCCGCAGGCTACAGCACTGTCATACCACTCCGAAATCAAGTTAGTTTTGACTAATCCAAATGGAGTTTAATTCACTTATTAGCGTTGTTTGATAATTTTTTTGCAGTACAGTGGTGTCCATACCTCCCGATGATCTTGGGTTCCTTGTAGTTTATAAAACATGCTGGTAGCGTTGTAAGTAAAAAAAAACATAATGCACTGAAACCTGGGTCAGACATCTGGAACTGTCATTACTTTTTCACTAATTCCTACCTCGAGGAAACTACATTCCTACTAGCTGTTTTTATTGAGAAAGAAATTTCCAATGAGTTTTATTGACGTTAGGCTTATCATTGTATTCATCATAAATGCTCAGTATTGTAGATCGAGGGAAATCATTTAATTTCTACTACAGACTGAATAAATGCGATGAAGATGTATTCCTTCTTCCATTAAAAAGATTGTCAAATCGAAACGGCTATGGTAGTAATTACATTTTGTTAGGAAAGAATAAACATATGACAATGCTGACCTGCATGTAACTTTTACCATAGTGATTTCTATCACAATGATTTCTATATAGTACAGATTTTAGACTCGCTTCGTACACGTTATAAGCAAAATAATACACTTGAACTACTCTGGCCCTCAAACTAAAATCAAGCTAAGACGACGGGCATCAAGAGGCGATTTTCCTATCGCAATTCAATACTTCGAGAAACAGCCATAAAGCGATGACTATGATTCAAAGCTTTACTCTAGCTTTACAAACTTATTTTAACTGTGCATTGTTTTACACATATGCAAAGAGTAGACGTTTCAAATCAGTGTTTAATACTCCTAACCCCTTTTAGTCATACCTATTTCCTTCTCTCTCACACTCTTATGCAAGCTGTTCGCGGACATTTTCGTTCAAAGTCTGTGAAGAGCTTGGTGTGCGTCCAGTGTCGCTTGGAGGTCAGTTGAAAAGTCCCTGCAAGTATCCCCATTTTGTAAATAACTCAGCTTCCGGGAAGTTTTCTTCCTGGATCCAACCGCAATATTACTCCTGGACCGATCCAGGGCCCTATGGTGGTTTATGGACCCGTCGCTGTTTGCAAAGCACTCCATGCTTCAAGTTCAACTGGGGGCTGAAGAAGCTATTTACAGCCAGTTCTTTCGCTCACTGGTGAAAGACGTCCATACTCCTCTGTGTGGACAGAGAGAGAAAAAATTACTGCTGGGCATGCAGGAGAAATTATGTCATGCGTGGATCACATGTGCATACTTAAAGACTTCCTGCTGTGTTTGGGCTATGGTTATGTGTGCAAATACACGCACACACACATACATATAGCATAAATAGAAAATGGTGAAACATATTTAAATTTTCGGACAAACACAGGGCCCTTCATCAGTTTCGATGAGAAGCAACTTAACAACAAATGAACTAAAGAACACAAACCACAGTAAATAGCAGAAGAGAAGGAACTTTAAGCAAGGAGCTGTTTAACTTGAGAGAGCTGAAAGCGATTACAAATGAAGCGTAAAAATGACACAATGGCTATCTGGAATTAACACGAGATTTGCGAACTTGGATATGAAACCCATCATTGATGCTAAGGCCTTTTGGAAAGACAGTGTCAAGCCTCCAAATCCAGCTTGTTTCTTTATCTTGTAGACCGTGTTCGCTGTCAAGGACTTCTAAAATAGTGAAACTGAACGTTTTTGGGGAAGGAATAAGTTCGCAAATAAATTTCGTGTCTGTGTGGTCCGAAAATTTAAATATGTTTCACCATTTTCTATTTATGCTATTTGTTTGTTACTACTTTTCTTGAACTATATATATATATATATATATATATATATATATATATATATATATATATATATATATATATAGAAAAGTTGAAATGACTTCACAAAACACCACCAAAATGGTATCATGAAATGTATTAAATCCTGTTAAGCGCTCTCACCCGTTCATGCGGGATCTTCAGAGGTAAATGACACGAGTATGTACAAAATCAGTTGATACAAAGAAATTGGAGAGGTTGTCACAGTCAATGCCAATTAGACATGGCGGATGTTTTTACACACTTACGTAAACAAATCATTAGATTATAGGCCTCTCTGCTCTCTGCCCATCAACTTAAAGAGGCTATTTACCGGATTAAAGCTCAACAAAGAAGCTATTTACAACGTGATGCCGCAAAGCGGAGAGAAATCCTAGAAGACAAATACAATGGTTAGCTATGTACAGTGAACAGAATTATCTGTCAAGTGACGGCTTGTATTTACATGTAAAATAGTTTCCTTAATAAGTAGTTGGTTCTTATTGGAGCATTGATAGAAGGGTGAAATTCTAAAATTATTTTTACCACATGTATGAATATGTTTACTAACTTCCAGAATCCTGTAACATTCATTTTTAATCTGGCTTCTGTGTAAAGTAACACTTTTCGCAAAAAGTTTTGTGCTATCTATATATTGATCATTACAATTACTGCAATTAAGAACATTATACAACATTTTTGGACTCACAACTTCTATCCATCCGATTATAATTTTGAAGTAAGTTTACGATACCATGAAATCTTATGGTACTTTTATCATATGCAGTTGCGGATCTAGAATTCACTAAAAGGTGGGGGTGGGGCGCTAACTCCATGAGGGCAAAGCAGTGTTGTAACGAGTCATGACTCGAGTCACTAATTTTCAAACGGGAAATGACTCGAGCAATTGTACCATAATTTTCCTCATAGAAATAATACAATGACTCGAGTCACTGACTCGACTCGAGTCACATTCAAAGTGGTAAATTACTCGACTCGACTGCAAAATTTAGTGACTCGTTACAACTCTGGGGCAAAGTTTGCACCTGCGAGCGTCAAATGTACGAAGCTTATGGTTTTAGGAACAAACCTAAAATTTAGACACTTAAATATGGCATCCGGTAATCAAAAATAAGCATACATATTGTACATCAGGTTTGGGACCGTCTCAAAAAAGAAAGTGGTGTCGGAAAGGGGGAGGGGGATGGAGCCGGGAAAGTCCCCTATGGATGCGCGCCTTATACGCGTAAGCTACTCTTAATCATTAGCTGGTTTACATCGAAAATTGACGATGATGTCCAACTCGTAAGAATTTTCCAGACCTGGAAACACCTTTTAACATCCAAAAGCTCTCAATAGATCTCCTGTAGTCGCAGAAGAAATGTAAAACACCCAACAGACATGCAAGAGTCTTCAAGCTCATAACTTAACTCGCACCATACTTGTTGAGGTACGTAAGAGCTTCGCACAATTCTTTACGTACCTTTTAACAGCTCTGTGCGACTCTCTGTGGTTCTGTCAAGCCCACACAGGCCCATACGCACCCATATACGAGATATGGTGGGTATTCTGTACTGCTTCCTGTAAATTGCATTGTCAAGCCGTAAAAACTCTAAACACGCGTAAAGCTTCCATCAGCTCCTACAAGTTACCTACATAACAGACATAGTTAGTCTCGCCAAAATGGTAACCTCTTTAACGTTCTATCTACGGGTAGACTGTAATGACCCTAGCACTTACATAAAATACATCTTAGAAGTTTTTGAAAAACGTGTCCACCTGGATAGACCTTTTTGCATCTCGTGATTGACGATGAAAAAAAAAAACCATGAAGACGTCTTTGCAACTTGCATTGTAATGCAGCTTTGAGCAATTAGGTCACAAGTTAAAACTGCATTTTGGCGATTGTATACTGTAGTATATTTTGTCACCTGATACAGTGATTCCTTGTGTGGCAGAAACGATGGGCATAGATGGGTTCGTAATAACAAGCAAACACCTGAGTAGACATATGAATAGTGAGGTCTATAAAACAGCTTTTTACTGGTGTCAATTCAACATCTGTTTCAAGTTGTAATCAACTCGTACCAATCTCTCCAATACGCGAATCCTGCTTTCAGGAAGGTTGCTAACAAGGACTTGCGAGTGCCTGCGACCCTTTGTGTGAGCCCGTGACTTCTTTGAAGTCTTCATTTGAGACATGAACTTCAACAGCTTCAGTTTCAGATCTATATGACTGAAAATGACTGTTTTCACAATTTTGAGTGATTCCATTGGATCAGCAATTTTTAGCCACAAAATCGAGCATATAGCTAATAGGATTTTGTTATGGGTGTGTGAAAAGTGGGGACAAATTTCAGAAATGAGGGGAAATGTATTCCTGTCCACCACCTATTGACGTCCATGACTTGACAGAGCATTTGCTAGTCAATGGTCTTTAGTGGACGCATCTCGTCGCGCTCGTAGATCATAGTAGTAAACGTTCGCAAGGTTTTAAACATGTTGTGTTCGGACTTTTTCACATTTATACATTGTGGAGTGTCAAAACTATAATTCTTACTGGTATTTGAACATCTTCAGCAAATCGACTTAGTTGCAATAACAGATGACGCACATGGATAAGTTTCTAATATTTGCCATGGGTTTTATGTTCAACAATGTACCCGCACATTGTGTATTAATTTCAACTCAGCTTATATTATGTGTATCGAAATAAAGCACCAAGTCGAAATTTCAGCCACGCTTGATACAATTATGCCACAAGTAACTAGTTTGTATTACTGGGTTGGGTTAAAAGTCCTTTGGAATACTTGATCTTGACAAACAATGTACTTAGAAAAGTGTAATTGGCTTCATACATTCTAATTCGTTCAAATACGCTACTTGAGAGCATAAAACTGGTACACTTATAAACTACAATGACATTAACAAACCTAGTGTTAGCAAACCTATGTCAAATCAACACCAATAGTGTTGTTTAAGCGCTCATTACACATTTTCATAGGGCTGTCAGTTTTTGAAATAATGGACCATTTCCCGTGAAAGTTTATGGGGGTAATTTATGCTGACATTTAGTATTTACCACCAGCCGAGACTAAATTAACAAAACCATATTTGTGTCTTTGCTTATATCGATTCACCATATCACGTACAACTCCGTCACGTTAGGGAAGTGTTACATACTTCCCCTGACCTTGAAAGGAAAGCCCGGATGACCCAACTTGCTACTTTTCTAGCGTGCTAATTAATTTGTATGGTGTTGGGCTAGTTGGCTGCTCAAGTTTCTTGCGTAACGCCATTAATATTGTACAAAGGCCAATTCAACAGTAAATGCAGTCAGAACTGGTGCAATTGTGGTCGCCGTTTCCTAGCTTCTCCACTGAGGTAGTCATGCAAATAATCGGCAAATCAGCCATGCCCAAGATTGTTGATCACAGAGATTATCTTCAATGATTGACAAGGAGACGGTTGGTCTTTAGACTCCGGCTAACCCGATGTTCACCTTATGCTACTCAAAAATGTTTATAATGATACATTAGTATTCTTTATAAAAATTAATATTGTAGACAATGATTTTTAACATCCAGAAATTGATACAGATTCATTCCATTGACCTGTAACTGCAATTAATAAATGCACTGATGGGCAAGTTGAACATTTCATCCAGGGGTTAGCCTGCGTAGCGCCCCTGTGGCCGCTACCCCCTTAGGCGGCCGCCCCTCCGAGCCTGCCGGCGATAGCCAAGAATTCCTTTCACAGAGCCCAAAAGTTGATGAACTTAATATTCATGAGTATTATTTTAACTAACGGCCATTGGTCTATTCCTGAGGTAGGCGGTGCTCAATGATTCGAATCTTTGCAATGCTACATTGACCACAAATTCGTTTAGACCATAAATATATTACGTCCATTTAACGCTTCTTATTGATGGAAGTCTTGATGATCATGGACAGCCTCTTACAAACAATGACAACTTCCAAAGAGTTCGCTTAGAAGTTGACAAATAATCTTCGGTTGAAAAATATCGTAACTCTCTTTTCTTGTAGCTGTGTTGTTAGTAATTAGTTCAGTGGTCGTTGTACTGTGGGTATGCACAGACGGTACTACGGAGTACCAGGCTGGTGGGAGTCGAATTACATTGACTACTGTGGCTCTACCCACTGTTGTGCTATGGTACCATTGTTTCTCTTTCATATTGTTTAAATTAGTAGCCTTACTTCAGCCAATCGACTTAGAGCTATGTAAATAAAGTTTCCATTAGATTTCCGACAGAGATTGAAATGGTTTTGGCCCGAAGTCCTGCAGACGTTGGTTTTTTTTCTCACAGCGATGACGAGGTAGTAGCATCGAATGGTGCACTTATATACATCGGGCCAAATATGCAAAAAACGTTGTAAACTGGACAAGAAACCTGCTCAAATGTCTTCGAAAATTCGGAGTTAGGGTACTAAATGGATTTTTCTTATTAGTGGTATACCGACATAGTTTTTGTAGTTGTGATTTAAGAACTTGAGTTCTTAAAACCTGAGTACATCGGATAATTATTTTTGTGGGGCCATTGATGATAGGCGAGCTTGTGCCAACAAAATGAAAACGCTTTTGTGTAGTAAGCATGCGACATGCGTTACTGTACTGATAGATGAGTAAAGTGATAGTCAGTTTGCATTTAAGTTATGAAGTAGAGGACCAAACTCAGGTGGGGTCATACCAAATGCTGTAGCAATAAAACTTTCCGATATTGATATCCGCGGCGCGGTGTAGAAGGTGGTACACGGATGATATAGTGTCTAGTGTAATGTGGAAGCCTTTAACCGTAAGCGTCTCAAGGGTCATGATGAATAACTTGTGATATATTAAAACGTTTAAGGTAAGGACCGTCGAAAGGACGTGGTAGCAGTTTATAAAACGCTTTGCGACCTTCATTGCTCGTGAAATACGTTACAGTGGTGTTAGTATCTCTCCCTTACCCATGTTCTCAGCATTTCAGAAAACGTGTGATACTACGGCAGTGTGTAATATTTCAACAACGCAAGACGGTGTTAGTATTACATAGTTTCTTTCACTCTATCATGCATTTCAGGAAGTACTAAAGAGGCTCTTATCCATTTATGATGTTTTTTCGAAAAGTCTTACATAGTTACTCCTTAAGTGTTTAATCATTAAGCGCATTTTCAGTTTCAGTTTTTATCTCTCCATATTAATCTTATATCCTCTTCAAAAGAAGTGTCGCAAACGTAAATAAAACTTTTGAAAAGTGATAGTTAACTGCTATTGTCACAGGCAGAGGTGGAAACTTGAGTTGTATATAAATGAACCGTCTATAATGAATGTTACTTATATAACGTATACTTATACTTAATGGTTATAAGTATGCGAAATAAAGCAACTTTCCTGTGACCACCAAGTGGATTGCAATGTCTTCCCGAATGCCCAAGATTACGTGCAACAACTCGTGTTTTACCTAGTTGGTTGACGAAAGTATAATGTATTTCTATACGGTAACACTCACTTGTACTGAGCAACGTAGTAGTCAGTGGCGCTTTACAACTTAAAATACCGTAAATTACTCGTTCAAACCTTAAATAAAGACATGTACCGGTAGTCCTTCAAAATATCGGCTGAAGGCAGCAGGCGCGGATCCAGGGGGGGCCTGGGGGGCCCGGCCCCCCCCCCTCGCCACGAAAAAAAAAACGAAAGGAGAAAAAAGAAGAAAAAGAAAAAAAAAAGAAAAGGAGAAAGAAAAATTAAGAGCAAAAATGAATAAAAGTGTCTAAAAACGTATTCAAAGTATGTATTTCTGTAGGGGTTGGGTGGAGCTATCGCTGGCTTATCTCTTTATATATCTTTCAAAGTGGTTGGCGACAATGTTCGAAAACAGGTGAATAGCTGAGTAAAAATCCTTGACTTAAGATCTAAATAAGTAAACATCGTGACATATGTAGTATGGGCTCGATCGCCTGGCTGCACTGAAATTTATTAACAATTTTGTGTTAAAGAGTGAAAATTTTTGTAATCTAGAGGGATTGAGAGGCAAAGTTTTCGCCGTACAGACCTTGCAGAATGAATACAGAAGACAAGCTGTCAGGTGACGTGCTATTGTGCACAGTGGCACCAGCTGTTGCAGCCAAAGTAGCGGCGTGCATACCCTATTCGATTTCGAAACTGTCTGAAAAGTTTTAAAATGAACTCAAAAGGCTTTTAAGCTACAGACAGTGGCGTCGGCACAGTGGGCAATGGGTGACGTGTGTCCCCTCCCCCATTGATTCTTGAAAATTTTTAAAATGGTCCCAAAAGTCGTTTTAGCTACAGATTTCTGTGGAGGGTGGAGGGTGAGATGTATTTTTGATGACTGGTTTATTTGTTCTAACCATTTTCTTTCACAAACTGTTCTCAAACTATCATAAGTTTTGGAAATTCTTGACAAATTCCAAATTTTCGCACGCTCCGCTAGCGTCAAGCCTTGTGCAGAGTTGTCCTTATTATCAATAGCTTTCGGAAACTACTCACGGGGGAACAAAGGAGCAAATGTGCTTTTTAAGAAGTCTCAGTCAGAAAGATTCGTTTTCGAATAGGCATAGGTTGGTGGGAAAGTAACAGTGTCCGATGCAGGTTCTGAATGCAGGTTTTGTCATGGACTAATATTTTATTCAAAATTTAGGCGCGCTTCGCGCGCATACGACAGGGTTTACACCCGATTTTATATACCATTGACAAAGCTATGACGCAAGAAATTATTCCAATGCAACATTTTTCTAAAAAGTACATCTCCTTCTCTGTATGGCTCTCTTCATTATGGGATATTTAACTAATCTGGTCTAGCACATGATTTGAAAGATTGAAAGTACGTAATTGCCGTTGCTTATTTTCCAAACATTTTACCGCGACGTTCAATACTGACGAAAATCTTTTCTGAAATGAATTTTGCCTGTCCACCATCCCTCTTGCTACACCTAAAAAGAAGGTGATATATCATATCTCCTCCCATATGGATGTCGGGTAGTGAGAATCCCGTTGGTCCCTCTTTTGTATACTGTAACTAATTTAGAGCTCCCGGGAGGCTCTATACTGTTCTCTGTCAACCTTAGATATCCTTTTAAAATGTAAAGGAAAAATTTTATTATAGTCCAAGAATGTTTCTGTGGACTCCACGCAGGTATAATTGCGTGTACAATTTTCCAATGTGCGTGGATCATGGGGGACGGGGGACGAGTCCCCCTCACTTTTTTGGAAGGGGGGGACATCGTCAAAAAGTCCCCCTCACTTTTTCAAAAATGATGGAACAGACTGCAATTATGCCTAGGAAAAGGAAATTTTTAGAAGAAAAATAACCTAAAAATCGTACACTTTTGTTGCACCAAATCGCATTTGAGGGCATTCAGTTCTAAAAAAAATTTCCCTTAGACCTCCTCCCCCGTGCCGGAGATCACAAACTTATTGCCTCCCTGTGACGCAAATTCTGGCTACCACCAACTGCTTCTTCCACGCCACCAGGACGGCGATTCACAAATGTGAAAAAGTCCCCCCCCCCCCCACAAACACACACACTTTTGGAGATGGATCCACGCCCATGATTTTTCCTTGGACTTAAGGAGGTTTGAAGACAATATGTTCACCGTCTCGTACGCCCCATTTTCACCCTAACAAAAGTTTTAATTCACTATATTGTGGAAATGTTCTTAAAATACAATCACAATAGAATGACCCAAAGATACCACCATTTTGCATATAGGCCCCCTAATATTAACAAAACTTTCTCAAAGGGGAAGGTAAACCCCTTCCTGGGATTGCACTCTCATGAACTAATAAGAAAAGGCTTTCCCACTCTTGTATATAGCGTATACAAAATCCCACTGCTCAAAAAGGCACGGTTTAACAGTTATCTGCGGTTCCCCCAATCACCAACTCCCGCCGGCACCATCGGTCATAGATTTCTGAAGGGTATACCCTTCAGAAGTCCATAAAGAAGGTGATATATCATCTCTCCTCCCATACGGATGTAAGGTTGTGAGAGTTCTGTTGGTCTCCTTTTCAGTGTACAATTAAAGCAGCTCCCGGGAGGCTCTATACCGAAAATTTTCGGCGCGCTTCGCGCGCAATTGTTTACACTCACGGAAAGAGGTACGTTTTTATTGAGTGATGGATTTAAATCGTTTGAAATCTTTCACGATTTTTGCAAAGTCTTCTCAATATTTCTTGATTTTTGCTTGATCTGCGCACTGTTAGCCTTGAATTGCTCCTTTTACTATCAATAAGGTCCCAAAAGTATTCGCATTACTCATCGTTGGGGTTCTACCATAAGCCAATTATTCGTGTGCATAAACGTGGTAAACGTCAGCATTGTAAGGATGTAAAACAACTGATATTCATTTTTTCACCCTCCTCTTCTTATGAAAACTGAAAACTTAGTATCGAACCCACCTTCTAATTGATAGACACACATAAAGGGAATTGACACCCGTTAGTCATAGCAATGGTTTTAAATGTAAATTCAAATTTTCGGCGCGCTTGGCGCGCAATTGTTTCATCTGACGTCCTATACCCGAATACCGTATAACGAAAATAAAACACTCATTATGCAAAAATCATTTCGAGTTACCTACACGGGCTCATAATATTGGCGTGTAAGTTTTAAGATGACTTAGATTCTCCGTAACTTCTGCAGGTACATGTAGTAACTTATACTGAGCCATACACATCAAATTCCATGCAACATGAAAAGGTATAAAATCTCACTGACATAAGAACTGGAGCCGATTTCTGTGCTCTTAAAATGCAATATTGCGAGAGCTTCCGGGAGCTTCGCCCCTGGACCCCCACCGGGGCTCCGCCCCTGGACCCCGCCAGGGGCCCTAACGCGGGCCCCTGGACCCCACGCGTAGGAACTCGCGCTTCGCGCTTGTGGTGCACCTTAGGTGCACATGAAGTTTTCCATCTTGGGCCCCCCCCCCCCCCTCAAAATTTCTGGATCCGCGCCTGGAAGGCAGTCCTCTTGGGCTTTCTCTCCATTTGATCTCCACTCTTGGTGATAATTAAGAAACAAAATGTAGACACCATTCAAATATTGTGGCTTAGGAAAGGCAGCCTTCGCAAAAACACTGTAGGTTCGTTATTATGGTAAGTTATATAGTCTTAGCCCTTTTACAAATCGATTAAGGAAGAGCAGCTTACCGTTCTAATTGAAAGGTCGTGCGTCTTAATAATCGAGCTGGTTATTGTCATGTTGTTGCTGTACAGATTTGGGTAAAGATGTCATTCTTGTTTAAAATATTGACCATTTGAAAAAGTCTTGCAAAGATATGCATCACGTTTTTATCATTGTAACATGAAGAAAATACTCTACCATGAAATATCAAAGAAATGACATTATTTATGAGGGATATTTCAACGAAATAAGGTTACGTAGTTATGATCCCAGAAAGCTAGGGTCCATACACACTTTCCAAACTCAAGGTTATTCTCATATGTATTAACAAAAGTTACTTTGCGAATTTTATGAACATTTCGGTGTCAAGTGGTCAACGGTGTTTAAACATGGTACTGGACATTGACTTCATTACCTTTCATTACTCTATGTCCTTGCTATTACTCAGGGTCAGAAATTGGTCAAACATTGTTTGCACTGCTGTGCAGAATTTACACTTATGACACTCACGCTTCCATCCAAATAGTTTTCTGAATCTTTCACTCCAGAAATATTAGGTAAGGTCTATTATGAGGTATTGGTCTCGTTAAAACTACTAAAACCCCTCTTTCCCCTTCTCTGTTACATCAATTGCCTCAAGGCTGGACGTTGCCAGTGTCCAGATCATGACATGTGATACAGTTTGTTGGAAAGAGATAATTAATTGGCTCGGCGATGGAGATAGCCTCGAGCATTAGAAAGTGACACATAATCCTACCCCACGAAAGTCCAATTTTGTGGGGTAGGAAATCTAACATTTTTAACGGGTTCAATACGGTATGACGATTAAACGTGAATACTGTGGGTACATATCCCATTTCACCTGTGCGTTAAACATGGATGAAGGGACGAGGGAACCAACCTCGACCCGGCCCCACACATACACATTTTTGGTAGGTAGGGGACAAAATCCACATATATCTCGACTCTAATCCCCATGTTCAGTCATTAATAACCCCCACCCCCCCCCCCCACACACACAGATTTACACACCCTAAGTCTTTGGGTTGGGTTTGATGTAACTACAGCACAATAAGAAAGAGTTTAATGAAATACTTCAAAATCGTTACATAAAATTTGATTTGAATGTACTCACAGCAGCAAGAACTTATCGGAATCTTTTCAAATATTTGACTTGAACTGGATCGAGAATGAGCCAGACAAGTCTTCAACCAAAATATAGACAACTTTGAAGAAGATTCAAGTATTTAGCAAAAGTTCCGTTTGTGACTCTATTTTATAGACTTTTTAGAGTGTATTTTTTCTGATGCAAGTATGACGTACGGTAACGAATAGCCTATGCAATTTTATTTAAAGGGGACATAGCATCCCCTGAACCAGGGAGTTGCTAGCAACTCCCTTCCCAAACATATTGAGGAATAGCCCTTGAGTTCTTAATAAAGCTGATGGCCGTTGCACTTTGACTGACTGTGACATTCATTTAAACAATATGGCTCCACTTTGGTTGGTCAACGATGATTATGCAGTAAGTAGTGTTCCGAATTAAGCTCACACACAATCGCTGTTTGTCAATATAGGCATGATATAGCCTCGAGTAACTTAAACTCAGTATAGTCTAGGTACTGTGCCTCTGTCTTGGAGGTGAACGAGACAGGTGTATTTTGTTTAAATTGGAGGAGGGGCTAAAAGTAAACGTAGAAGGGAGAATTTTACGTCAGGGGTGAAATTAGAGAGCTTTTACGGAACGGGTGAAAAGTTTATAGTAGTGGCATTTACCGATTTTATACTTCACTGAAAGTATAATATGAATCAATTCTAATGGAATACCTATAAAGAAGAAAAAGGTGTGTGCAATTTTCTTCTTAACAGAACCGGTTTGACTTGTGAACAGCTTTGGGCGATATTTCAAAGGGTATTTGAGTGCCCATCATCGGACTGTACGCCGATCACAGATGATTCCGCATACAAAGAATTTGTTGAACAAATTCCACCAACAACTCCTGCAAACAGGGTAATTATATATTTCACGTAGTTAATTTTTAATTGCACTGCATGCACATGTTATTACAAAATGAAAATCAAACAGTTAAACAACGTATGTAAATAAAAGAAGAAAGCTTTACTACTCTGGTTATATCTAGTAATTTTCATATTATATATTACTTAAAAGTAAAATATCATGCAAGTTAGTGCAGACAAGCCTGCTCACATTACACAAGAAACAACTGCATTCAGAAAGCTATGGGGGAAAAGGATACTTCTTACACAAATGAATATTAGGAGAATTTCGTAATTATACCAGAGGAGCACGCTACAGGATCTCACGTAAGAGTGAGCAGACATTGTCTGTGTGAAAGGCTGCTTCTTACAAAAATTTTATTAACTATTTATAATTTCCAATAGTCCGTCAGCTTACTTGCAGTATCTTGTTATGGGCTAACTTCTCCCAAACTTACACCAACAAATTCTTTGTTCTTCAAAAGCGGGCTGTCCGTATGATCTCAAATGTTCCGCCCTACGTCCCTGTACTCCCGTAGTTTTACAACCTTAATATTCTTACTTTAAAGGATCGCTATAAATATCAGTTACGCATTTTCTATATAGACATCACAATAACCAATCAACCAACCGACACCCCCTCCCCTCCCGTTTTAATTCCTTTTTTCACCAAAATATCCCTGGCATCATAATCATTCCTCACTGAAGGGCAGGAGATGATCTACTGATAATGTTTTAACCTGATCATAACACCAACCATTTTATTAAAGAATTTCTGACATTATCCTTGCAATTCTTTCAAGAAAGCTTACTATAGAGCTTACTCTTGATTGAAACCACTAAAATTTGGTAAAACTACTGGTTTTATGATGGTACCTTAGAAATTTAAGGTGAAATGAGGATTATCACCACCATTGTTGTTGTCACAAACCAACAACTTTGTTTTAATAATATTTTATGATACCTTGTTTTTAGCTAACAAGTAAGCCACACTGTTTAATTCTAAAGAGCCACTTGGACGGCTCCTTTTACATAAGAGGTGCGAATAAACAGTCGTGTCATCAGAAAAGAGTATAACTTAAGTAGTCTAAAGATTCATACATATCTTTAATTTATATTATAAATAGTAGAGGTGTCCCATTATAGAGCCTTGTGGGACACCAACACTTATATGAATCTTTACCTTTGTAACATACAAATTGTTGTCTATTTGTCAGATATCTTTTAAACCAATTAAGTACGGCCACACCCCGTAATCCATATCAATATCAGTTTTTGAATAAAATGCTATTATTTATAGCGTCAAAGGCCTTTGATAAATCGACAAACAAGGCTACAGTGCAGGCCCTACGATCCAATAAAGCAGAAAAGTCTGGAGTGATGCTCAGACAGTATGACTTCCTAATAGGTTAAGCAATATATGACAGATACATAAGGCCTAGTACTTAATGCAGCAGCAAGGCAAGTCATGTAAGCCCTTTGCCATTGCCCATGCTACAACGACGCGGAAACACATGTAACCACGCAATGATGAAACTACAGTAGTAAATATATCTAAAAGATCTCCCAAAGATAAAGACGGAGGATAAAGTCCATTGCAGACGTTTTCAACAAGTACAGGCTACCTCTCCTACAAAGCCTTACAATTAAGTAGATCTTGCGAAGTATTTTCACGTTTGTGTGTGGTAACCGGTGAGATTTGAGCTACACGTTTTTTTTTGTAATTAGATTATAGTTATAGGCGTACAAGGGACGGAGGAGGGGCTACAGGCTACAGTCCCTGCCCATTCGGGCAAAAAAAAATTATCTTCGGCAAAATATATGCTCTTTTCGGGCAAAAAAGCATTAAATTGGAGGTGGTGGTGGTCACGCTGGGAGAAATGCTGCAGAAACCAGAATCAAACGTAGACCTGCACTCTTATGGATGTGGTTCCTGCTTTCAGAAGTTTGGGAGATCCCCCTTTTGGGGGTAAATCTGGTTTTTCTCCGACAGGGAAGGTAACTGGTCATGGGGCCACCATTTTGTCTATTTTACCCACAATTCCACGGGTTCTTTGTTTATGTTTTCGGTATAATGTGATGATATTAGAACGTATATTCATTCGGTAGGTGTGTTGTCATGGCTATCGAAAAGTTACATACAAACAGGTGGTTCAAAACGCATTTTTGAGAAAAAAGAATGACCTGGAGTGGTCCTCGTTCTTGCTCAACCTTTTCTTTGTTAGGTGTTGCATACGATTTCTCCCAATCGGAAGTTTTCTCCTAAACGGAAGAATCTACCCGACTAATGACACTTTATTGTAAACACCATTTTGCAAAGCGGAAGGATGTAATGCAAACTGTTCCGAAAGTATCTTCAGTTTTGTTCATTTTGACAGAATTGTTTTTTCTTTACCCAAATAAAAGTAAAATTATGACAGCGATGATATATGTATTGGACTGAAGTCTTCATAACGCACGTTGTGCACAGGCTAGAACACTTGTATTCAATATAGGTGACTGCCGTTTGGGTGAATTTAGCCTGATGGCGTGCCACAGGGGCAGTAAAAAGGAAAGGTGAGGTCACGTCATAGAAAGTGAAATGTTCTAGTGAAAGAAGGTGAGGTAGCAGAAGTGAACTGAAGGGAGTTGTACACTAAAAGTACTAGCGAACTGCCTGCTAAAAATGAGATCAAATGAAAATTCCGTACTACGTCTCATTGTCATAGCATGATTGACTTGTCAGGCTTTATAAGAACATTGTGTTCCTTCTACTTATTTATTGAAACCACTGGATTCCATTTATGCGGATAGAATGTATTAAGCTTGAAAGCCATACTATGCACAATGTCAAAATGTTGTCTTTAATTATCACTTGAAAAGAAAACTGCGTTCCTTTCCACAGTACGGACAAAAACTTGGCAGAGCGTTTTACTAATCTATCTCGCGTTGTATAACTCCCTTACACTCAGTCTTTATGGAGTCTGTTGTATTTCTTCCAAATTGCGCGAAGGGGATAATTTTCTCTCAGAAAGTTCTATCGGTCAAGCCCAAAGGGCTAGATCAACTACAACAACAACAAACCAAGGAGCTGGGAGACAGCTCCCTGAACAAATCCTATGCAGTATCGCAACTTTCTTTTTCATTTCAGCTAATATAGAGGGGGGAGTTTTGATTTAATGAGTCTGTATACCCAATATACCCAAATTACATCGAGTAAGCTTTATTATCTGCTTGTGATCGAAGGATAAAGAGCCAAGTAAGTTTCTGCTTGTCTCCAGTAGCGTAGCCAGAGGGGGAAAATTCCTCAATCTTCAGTCCAGTTTACCACTGACAAGGCACTCGGGCGTCGTCAAATCGATCATCATTTCTTCCGCGTTATGAAAAATAGTTAAATTGTGATCAACGTGACTTTATCAGTTCGCATACTGATAAGGCCATTTGAATATCAAATCGATATTGTATTCTCATGCCCCAATTCTTTACAATTCCAGAGCTTCCGAACTTGGCGGGGGGGGGGGGGTAAACTGGACCCAAAGCAAATGGTGGGTGGGAGAGACCCACTTCTACAATTACTTTGGAAAATCATGAAATCGGGACGAAAATTTTCATTTTGCCCGCCCCCCCCCCTCCGGCCGAAGCGTCTGGCTACGCTCCTGCTTGTCGCCCAATACATGAAACTGACCTGATCTCTGCAATTCTGTTTATTGTTAAAAAATACTCAACATTCATTTTTCGTCTGCATAAATCTGTTTGATTCTGACAAATCTGGAAAAATTGGAATTAACTTTTTAAAAATTGTTTTTATCCTTGCAG
This sequence comes from Holothuria leucospilota, assembly GCA_029531755.1. Lineage (NCBI taxonomy): Eukaryota > Metazoa > Echinodermata > Holothuroidea > Aspidochirotida > Holothuriidae > Holothuria > Holothuria leucospilota. The sequence goes on from CM055979.1 coordinate 11,283,721, forward strand.
ACTCTATTTTATTCCGGTGGAACAAAAGTAGCGGCTTACAACATTGGTAAAAAGTGTATAGACAAACTGACAATACAGATGACCTTTCTGGGTCAACTTTTCGATGACCTCAAGTGGTGTTGCGTGCGAAATGGCAGCGTTGATACGCAGTGCAGTGCTGATGACTCTTGTACCAGTGTGACGCTGAACAAGTTCTGGACGCAAGCATCAGAACTGGTATTTTCAAATATTTAAATCTGTTACCCTGTAATTGATTTGTACTTAAACCAGGCGCGTGTCCAAAGGGGGGTCCTGGGGGTCCGGACCCCCCCCTGCTCGCGCCGACCTTAAGATTTTTTAGAGTTTTTTAGAGTTTTCGACCCAAATACCCGCCTCATTTGAAAAATCATATCTCAGAACCACCCCCTGCTGAAAATCCTGGACACGCGCCTGTTAAACTGTATATAATGTAAAGGGGAAAATGGACGTTTATTGTCGACAACTAATCTTGTTATGAGGTACAGTTTATGCTCCATACGGTTTCTGTTGTATACGGGTTTAGAAAAATTTCAACGTTTTCTTATCAGAAAGCAGAAATGAAAAGAAAAAAACGAAGCTATGTGACTTTCAATGCCAGTCGCTATAGATCGCAGTTATGGCTAAAATTTTGGAAACTTAAGCCTTTTGTGAGTCAATTTCCTTTCAATATTACTAAGGTCCTTCAGTCTGTTATCTCACTGTTTTTTCTCACTTGTAGTTTGCAAAAAATGCAACAATGCACACTGCTGTGATACTAAACGGATCTGGCTCTGCTCCTCCTTACCGGGAAGATAGGTACTGTTTTAAAAAGTTTAATTTCTATTTATTTGTTTACCTGTTCGATTGTTTGGTCTTACGTGTTTGGTTGTTTATTCATTCGTCCGTGCGTTGGTTTGTTTTCTCCTTGCAAGCTGGGTTAGTCTAGTATAGTATAATTATTATTTTCATTTTATGTATACTTAACAACTTGTCATCAATGGAGTACTAGCTGTTTTCACGTAGTAAAATCCTATACGATTTGCAATTTTTAAAACCTTTCTATAATAATTTGGTTTTAATTGATTAGGCAAGATTTTCTTTCTGATGATGTTCATGTTCAAGTATTAAAACACCGCCCTATGTACTTCCAACCGGATGTTGCACAATTTATTACTAATATAGCTATCTCCTTGGAATATTTAATTTCGTCGGACAACAGGAATTGTAGGACTCTTGACTATTGAAGAATATATATATATATATATATATATATATATATACATATAAATATATATATATATATATATATATATATATACATATAAATACATATATATATATATATATATACATATATAAATGTACATATATTGTAAGTCTACCTGGCAATTTTACCTTTACTTTATATGTTTGTAGTATATTCACAACAACTGAAGTTCCTTCTCTGACGTCATCTGTGATTTCTATGACAGCGATCCTTGTGTATGAAAATGACCAAGTAAAGAAAAGGTGAGATATCAATCTAAGAAACACTGTGGGATAGGTATGTTGCCGGTGACGTCAAAGCGTTTTCGATTCCCTTAATGCTGGACACAGCACATCCGCGGTAACAGTATTTGCAGCAATACCTCTGATATTATTGTAACATAGTGTGATCGAGGCAGACAGAATGTCCAGCATTCAGAGAAACGCGCGACAGAGTGACGTCGGTGAAACGCTCTTTTGGTCTAAGTACTTTTCTGTTTTGAAGAAAATTTATGGATATATATATATATAGGTAAAAAAAGAAATAGTAAATAGTGTTAAAAGTTTGTGAAAATTCCATGACGTTTCGGGTTTAAACTCTCCATCAGGTGGCAAAACTGCAACTCATTGTCATAAGTGCTACGCAGTTCTTTGACCTTATATATATATATATATATATATATATATATATATATATATATATATATAACAAATAATAAAAAACACATTCCAAAGATGACATAATAAGAGCACAGATACGATAAAAACAGCGTATATTTCGGACACTCCTGTGTCCTTCCTCAGCGCAAAATGGCAAGTGAAAAAATTACAGCATTTTTCAAACTTAACGGTAAAACAAGTACATACCAAAACAAATGATAGACAAGCAGGTTTAGTTGACCGTGGCTGCTTGGGAAGGGTTATTAATTACAAAGGGGAAGTCACTTAAGATGCCAAGGTCCTTATTCAGGCCCCTAATATGAGTTGACAGTTTAACGACCCACTTGCTCGTCAGATTTGAGGCGTTCTTTGACCTATTGGTAATTTGAACCGAGCAAAATACACTTTAGATTTGAAATGGAATCTTTCAAATCTAAAGTGTATTTTGCTCGGTTCAAATTACCAATCTGTCAACGAACGCCTCAAATCTGAGAGCAAGTGGGTCGTTAAACTGTCAACTCATATTAGGGGCCTGAATAAGGACCTTGGCATCTTAAGTGACTTCCCCTTTGTAATTAATAGCCCTTCCCAAGCTGCCAAGGTCAACTAAACCTGCTTGTCTATCATTTGTTTTGGTATGTACTTGTTTTACCGTTAAGTTTGAAAAATGCTGTAATTTTTCACTTGCCATTTTGCGCTGAGGAAGGACACAGGAGTGTCCGAAATATACGCTGTTTTTATCGTATCTGTGCTCTTATTATGTCATCTTTGGAATGTGTTTTATTATTTGTTATATTACATGGAGCATACGTGGATTTTTCTCATATAATATATATATATATATATATATATATATATATATATATTTAAAAAGCTTAAAGGGCACACTTTTGGCGATTGTTGCAATTTTTCACACTGCACGGAGTAGGCTGTAACATGGCTTTTCAAATGTCCTATAAATTACTATAGCAGTCGAGGCTCGTTTATGATGATGAAGTAGAAGGGAGTGTGGTTAATATATGGGGTGCTGAATGATTCAAAGGGTTACACTTTTTGATATGCGTGACTCTTCATTTGAAAAACTGAATCCATGAAACAAACATATTAATCACTGAGCAATATCGCTACACTAACCGTGACGAAAACAGATGTTGTACCACACTTAAGGCAACCGCACGCTGCACCGCTACCCGACCACGTGTGCGCCTGCTTTTAAATGCCTTTTTAAATGCTATAAATGTTGCTCTCTTTATTTTTCTTTTTTTTTTCGCTTGGAAGTCGAGATAATACAGACTCGTCAACTTGCAGATTATTTCTTCATCGGGGACACGTAGGCCTACTTTGGAGGTTACTTAAATATAGAAACTATCACTGCATATTTTTTCCTTCAGGTGGACATGTTCCAGCCCCGATAGTCGACTGCCAGATCTACACGTAGCTCTAGCTAGAAAAAATATACAGTACAATTGTACCGATGATTACTGGTGAGTTGTCAGACTCTTGAATGTACTTGGAACCAATCAAATTGCGTACAAACAGCAAATATATGAATAAACACGAACTAGATTAAGTAAACAGAAAAGAGAGTGGTGATTATTCTGACAGCGCTATGACAAATACGTAGCCAGCGAGGAAGGTGTGGGATGGGGGAGAATGAATGGTTCCTGGAAACTTTGATATCCTTTTTCTTTTTTTTTCAGGATATTTACTGTTTTAAAATCCGGGTTAGGTTTAAGCTTAAAAATGGGTAAAGCAACGTAGGTGAGAGGAATCAAGAATGTTTTTATAACCGGAGGCAAAACCTGTGAAGTTAAATTATCCAGAACTTCGTTCTCGAATAATACGTCACATGATTGGTACCTAAGACTTTGATTGGTCGTGATGGACCACATGTCTTGACGGAACGTTAATGAGTAAAAAATTAAACATATATACATATATATACATCTGTTGACATGAAAATGACATTGTTGGATTTGATGTCAGAAACATTAAAACGATGAAAATAGCCAAAATTTCCATCATAATCCATCAAATATTGACCACTTTATTGGGTAATTTCCATTTTACACTTAGGCCTATAGCCTATCGTAAATAAACATGAGCTAAATATGGGACTGGTAAAATGTTTAATGTTATATTATTTTTATTGAACCTTCACTTCAAGAACACTTGTGGCATTGGTATATCTTGAGAGATTTATTTTGTGAGTTTAAATTTTGCCCTTGAAAAAATTACAGTATCATTCATTAAACTGTACACTATCTGATGAGTATAATAAGGGGATAACAAACAAGGTTTAGCAAAAGAAGTGCCAACACTGTGCCACACTACACATCATCATTTTTGCATTGGTCATGAGTGCCTGGCCATACCAAAGACTTTAAAAATGGAACCTACTGCCATTGTGCTTGGTGTTCAGCATAAGAAATGGAGCAGGCAAAACAAGCCAGTGAGCCACAACTGGGACAAGGCCGTAGCCGGCCCGACTTAAACCAATTGGTTAGAAACTGAGCAGTAAAACCTCATCTAACTCTAACTCAAAACGGTCAAACGTTGAAGAGGTATATCTTGAGAACGGTAAAGAATATTGAAATAATTCGAATGTATCTTTTCTTGGATGTTCTTACTCTTTAACATCAAAGAAAAAATCAGACCTTTTGGTGGCCATGTTACCATAACTTTCACTTCGGATTTAGCAGGTTATTAAACCTATTCAGGCTCGTGAAATAGATGGTACCAGGAGTCTACCTTACTTTGAACTGAAATGTCTTTATAAGAAAGAAACAAAAGCGTTTAGAGTCGGACACCAAATCCACTTCCTCTGGGTGAGATAGATTTTAAACGAACTAAGAGATGATAAAACCTCATCTCACCTTTCTCTGTTGCTTTTGATAGGTATTCGAGTGAGCAATGCAGCTCAGCAAACTCCCTGTCGATGGCGATTTGGATGCTTCCACTAATATTAGTGATTCAGAAAATAATTTCTACGTAAAAGTCGAAGTGAGGAAACATGACTTACGGAAACTTTGCTTTTCTAAGTTAAGTGAACTCTATTGTACTTGCCAGTTTAAAGGTGAAAGGTCAAGAACTGATAATGGCGGTGTAATCAGGGAATTGTCATTGGAGTACAACTTCCTGGTGAAATAATACAAACAGAGACACATGGTGGACTGTACGGCATGGACACTCTTTATAAATCTTATGGGGAGAATGAATTACAAAACAATAAGTAATTTGCAATCAAGGATAACGCCAACTGGGGGTGGGGAGGGGGTTAGGCTCACCCACCCGGGACGAGTAAATATTCCATTTTTATCAGGGAGCTTTCAGAACAAACAACTTTGTGATGGGGACAGTGCAAAATTAGATGCTTACAGAGGGCACAAGAGTGACACCAGGTAGGGTCATGAAGGACCCCGTCGGGGAAGGTTTTACCCCATCCGTATCCCCGTAGGAAAAATTTTCTAGTATCTTCGGTAGCCTTAATGGGTACGATAAAGTAAGTAATCCTCGCGATGACCAGTCGCCCTGACGGCTTACTTGAATTTGTTTTCATAGAGGACAGATTTTTTTTTTGATAAAAACCCAACCTTTTCAAATTTTTACCCATGAAAACCCTTCAAAAAAATCCAAAATTTCCGGTTCCTACCTAAACTTTTGCGTTTTCCATCCTTCCAGTATCCGTAACTTATTTCGGGGCTTCGGGTTACCGCTCCCCCCTCCCCCCTCGGTAAGCTTCCCCCTCTCCCATGGGCAAACCCTGGCCCACCCTGTACGCAATTTATATCTCTCGGTCATTATTTTGATTTAAAATCGACTAGTCTCAATTCACTTGAAAAACTATTACATTTTGGACTAAACTGTAGCCTAGTTACCGGGAGCTTGCAGCTGACTTCAAATGATCAGAGTCAATTATTCGGTGTCTTGGAGGGCAAAGAAAGGAAAGGTATATGCGCGTGTATGTACAAAGCGCACATTGCATTACACTCGGTGCGTTACTACAAACTGAAACGCAACGAAAACTTGTTGCGTTCCTAGGTTGTATTAATACATCCATGGGTCTAGTCAGGGCATTTGATGTCTGAAAGTGGAAGCAAACCTAGATGGAAGAAAAAACGGCGCCGAAAGCGTCGAGAGAGGGCGTATCGCTTCCTTGAAGACATGGGATCTAGGGCCCATCGTAGGGCCCTTGGTGGGTACACGGGCAACGGCCCGGAAACCCTGAGGTATTTAATTAATTGAAACCATTAGAATGGAACATTTAGATGTTTTAAAACTCAATGGATGTGCTCTAAACAGATCACAAATATCACAGTTTGACCATTTTAATAATAGCCTTACTCATATTTTTTTCTTATGATGAAGTGATTTTCCTTGTGGGTGGTTACAATGATAATGGAAGCGTTTGCACAAAACTATGGAACACGCAAGATGATCTAGGGGAAGTAAACACAAAACAATAAGTGCTACTTAAGTCATTTTATTGCAGCCTATTGTTTCTAATTTATTTTTTAAATGCAATATTATCCATTACATAAACGATTCTGCTATGCCAGCCATTCTCTCTTTTATATCGTTTTTGTCGATGGTTTAGGACAAGTGCCCACTCAAGTTTATTATCACTTTGAAAATAAGACAGTTTCGAAAATGCATGTTAAAGTATAATTTTGAAAGGACGGTCGAAGTTTGAGGATCATAGGTTCTAAAATCAATAAAACGTCACGTGTAGTTCTTCCATAGACATAGGCGTCCTTCCTAAATAAGCCACAGAGGCAATTTTTATTGGAAGTTGCATCTTCGAAAGGTTGTGAGTACGAGTTAAAAAACCCCTTTTTTCATGAGTACGAGTACAAAATTTTGCGTTGGCCCCAATGCATAACTTTCAAAGTCTGTTAGTACGAGTACAAGTCAGTTCTTTCGAGTACAAGTATAAACTTAAGGAAGTTTTGTACAAAACTGTAAACACTCAAAAGTTTGTTCCATTGTACACTCTTAAAACATCGGGGTTAAATTAAACCAGGATCGGTGTTCTATTTACTCCAACATACTCCTGGTTAAATTTTCCATGAAATCCTAGTTAAACTAACGCAGATTCTGGTTAAAGTAACTAAGATTTGCGTCAGTTTAACCAGGAATTCATGTAAAATTTAACCAGGATTGTGTTGGAGTAAATAGAACACCGATCCTGGTTAAATTTTACCCCGGTGTTTTCAGAGTGTAACAACAACATTATGGCGGTATTGTTACTTAGTTATGAAACCATTTGCACATTTTGTACACCCTAACGTTAAGTTTTAGAGTTGGTGCCTAGAAGGAAAAAATAAACTTGTCTGTTACTCAAGAATTTTTACTTAAACTACAGTTGAGAATGAAATGAGAGAAAAGAATACTTTCAGCAAGCTGCTTTGAAAAAGGAGTGCATTCCTATTTTCTAATTTTAATAAACAGCTACAAACACCATGCCTTTCAGATACAGTTATATCGGAAACAAGAAACAAATTTTACCCGGTGTTTATGTGAGAGGCGCTTTGAAGGTTACGCTTATGTCGTCGAAGGGCTTTTTCGAATTTTATATAAATTTAGAATTTAACCTGTCTTTTCCTGGTCTTTCCTCGTCTCTGTGGGAGGCATTTTTTGAATCATACCTCTGCAAAAAAGCTTCCACATCTTAAGGATCGACAGTGTCAATTCAGAATTGAGCTTGGGGCCATCCATTCGTCATAACATATTATCATGCCAGTGAAAGATATCTTTTAACTCGCACAAAGCACTTAGATGGAGTCATCACTGACGAAGGAAGGGCGATTTTCGAAAAATCTAAAGCCCCGTCTATTTGATCATACATTTGTTCAAAACCATCATCATACTTTTGTCTGACGATAACCACGGACTGCTTTCCCAACAAATTTGAACATGTTTGCCCTTTAGGTGCTTGTTCATCTCCCTACAAGTGTTCAAACATTTGTATGACAATATTCATGGCAACTGAATATTCATGGTAACTGAATATTCATGGCAACTGTAAGATCATGTAGACGCGTACTTTCAAAAGTCCTCCGAACAGGCATCAAACGCAACATTGGTCCCAGCCTTGCAGATCTTCTTTGCTCTACCACTCTCAAAAGGAATCGAGGGTCTTTCCAGGTTGTCATTTTTTCGGGGAAATTGTTATATGCCTTCTAATGCATAAAAGTATAGCTTTTACTAGAAGAGCAGCCTTCAGAAACAGTTTACTAATTATAATTTACGAGATGGTGTAATGGCAAAATGTTGCAATACGTATATTTCAATAACTCCAATTTCGATTCCGTTTTATCGCAATGTTTGAAAATGTAAATAAATGAATTTTTGCCAACGTTTTGTTGACTAAGGTTATTGATTTTTTCACTGCGTTTTACTGAAACTATTTTGGTTACAAAGTTTATGAAGGATTATTTGAAATGGCAGGAAATCCTGCAGTCAGCTTTTAATTAATATAACAGCTTCATCTTTGCTCTGAAATCAATTTTTAAAACTTGCAAGCTATAGATTTTCCAAAGTTCTTTCATAAATGCCTGCCCATTGCTTCACTAGTTGCGTTAATTTACTTTCCCCAGCCGGCACTAGAAACTTAGCTATCCAGTGGCGGATCGGGGGGGGGGGTCGCCGACGTCCGGACCCCCCCCCCCCCCTCAAATTTCCCAATGTGCCCTTTTTCAAAATTGGGTTTTTCCACACTAGCCTCAAAAAAAAAAAAAAAAAAAAACGAGACAGTTTCACAGGTAATGACAGTTGTCCAGTTCCGAGGAGATTTTGGTTACCCCCATCCAGTATCGATCAATCCATCCGTAAAAGTCTAGCAGAAACTTTCGGCAATGTATTTGACTACGGTAGCCTATATTGCCCTCCCCGAAACACGAACAGTGCAATCGTTTTACAGAGAATGTGACTACAGCATGTCTTACTGCCTGCGTGACAGTCAGGCATTCTAATCACCTTTCGCTTGGAACCACGTGCGGCGTGCTTGGGCATTCAAAGTAATGCAAAACACGCATATATTACGTCATACTCACTAGCTAGCGCTTTATGCAACGTATTACTATTGGGTTTTAATATTGAGTCCAAAAGATCACTGCTAGTTTTTGGTCTTACAAAATAATGATCTGTTCACACCCCCTAAACGCTACATCTACGAAACCCTCCCACCACCAGCTAGTATCCCTCCTCTCATGAACAAGAGAGAGTAGGTAAATACGTTTCGCTATTCATGGTCTGGAATTACTCTCTTCTTTTATTGTGTTGCCCTAGTGATGGGAATAAAAAGCCAAGTCAAGAGTTGACCAGAAGTCACAATAGACGAATCGGTGTTTGCTTCATTTTAAAATTACTATATAAAATCACCACCAGGTCAAATAACGCAATGTCAGTCGGTTCAATTTTTTACGTCTTTGGACCGATGACCGCTGTCGCAAATAAAAGCAAACATTGGACTTCAGTCATCTGCTCTGACAAAGAATTTTTGCCAGTCACGCCGCAACTATATAGGGAACACAGCATACAGCATTTTAACCCCCTCCCCTAGTCGAGATAGCGGTGGCGTCAGGTGGGGGAAGGGTTCATACCCCCGTCGAGGAAGGCTGACCCCCTATCGGGGAAGTTTTACAGTTTCGTCGGGGAGTCTTAGTCGAAAGTATGCAGTCCCCGACGACAACTAGTCTTCCTGACGGCTTACCTGTTTTTTGCTCTCAAGCGGATAATTTCTCTACTAAGAACCCAGAATTTTCAGCGCTACGCGCGCTGTAGAGTCACTCTGTTTTCTTCAATAGTTCCCTTCCACATAGCAGGATAGCACAAGTCCTGTCCACCTTACCAAGTAACATATAGGCAGAGTACATAGTTTATGTAAAGGTCGTAACTTTCATCCAATATCGCAAAGCATAGTTGGTGTTCTCTGGTGTGTGTCATGCGGTAGCAGCGGTACAGTCAGTTGGTGGGCGACTTACGGAGCAAAGTTTGGCTATTTCATCGTGTTGTCCAGGTGGTTTCGATACAATACATATTACACCTGATACGGTCTACAGACCTTACAATTTTTTGTCTTTTCGTCGTATGTTTTATGTGTAAGCCTATCAAAAATTTTCGCCCGCTTCGCGTACTTTCAACTTCACGATCCAGATTCAAAGAACACTATCAGTGCGCAACTCGGATCTTGAAGTATTAAGCGATATAATGCAAAATATGTCTGCAATGGCATAGGATAATGAGGCTCCTCCATTTGCTCTTCTAATCATCCCCTCGAAATAGGGAATGTCGGGACAGGGAGTTGCTATTTAGACAACTCCCTGCTCATGTTGGGAAAATTCTGCCGCCACTCATGGTCGCTTTACTTATTTTGGCTTTCATAAGGGTAATTTCTGGGATAAAAACCAAACTTTTCGGTACGCTTTGTCCATTCTTCCTCAGTTCCTTTATACATGTAGATAAATATAGTACAAACCCTTTCCACCTTTTCAAGTTAATAAGTAGAATACATGGATTTATGTAAATGTCGGGAATTGAGTCGCATTTCGCTAAACCTGGTTAAAGTTCATTTGTGTCTTACGGTACGGCTAGTGACTCAAGGAGGGAAGTACAGTAAAGTTATGCCCGATAGGGCCCAACTGTCTGGACAATTGCTCCATATAAGCTTTAAATTAGTACAAATTCTTATAAGTGTAGGCTTACCCAAAAAAATTTCGCGCGCTTCGTGCGCTTTGCAAATTCCCCGTTAAGATTCCAGGTTTTGATTCCAGTTTTTGCATGTCTCTTAGTTTATCCTTTCTTTGTCAATATGCTGTAAATTGTATAATCGCTGACGTTTATGGGAACCAAAATTAAAAAAAAAACGAATGTGCCCTTTCTTTGTTGGACCCCACCTCAGAAAAGACCCTAAATCCACCCCTGCTACCTAGTAGGTAGGTTGGTTGGTAATACCCTTCTGTCACGCAGCGTTTCCATTGGTTTGCTCCATTTGACTCGAAGCAACACCTCTCACAGAGGGAGTACAGTTTTTGCACTCGTTTGACACCCCCTCCCCACTCCACAACACAAAACAGAGCCGCACTAGATTTTTTGAAATGAATCGCAATACTTCCCAAGTAGAATGTAGTCCTAACGAAGACATGCGCAACGAGCACAATGCATATACAGCTCAATACAGGAAAGTCGTTCCAGAAAAAAAATTAAGAGTAGGCATGGCCCCAAATTCTTCGGTTCTTGCCTTCCTGGTCAGGTAGCCAGTAGCATTGTGCAAGAAAAAGGAAACAGAAAAAGCAATTATATGTTTCTGGTGCATGTTTTACTAAACGGGCTTACTTTGTGACCTAGCAGCCTAAGGAGAAACGAAAAATACAATATTTTCAAATAGCATTTAGTGTGCACAAAAAAGACCATTGAAAACACAACTTGATCACTCCTATCTTTTCATAAACTAACATGGACTAACGGCCAGCAGATCGATTTGATGTTTTTGAGAGGCTCCTGGTGGAGACGGAAGATGGATGAGAGTAGAGGTTGCACGGCTCTTAATCTTAATTAATTTCGATCAGCTTTCTCATAGTAAGAAAAGATGAGACAAGGATCTGAGATACATGCACACGAATTACCTCAAAACGATAAACACTTTCTAAGGTATAGGGCCAAAGTTAATTGAAACTGTTAATTTCTCTCGTCTCTTTTCTTCTTCTTTGTTTCTATTATTTTTACTTTTTCTTTCTAATGAGAGGAGGGGTCTGGGGCCTCTGAACCCCTGGACCAGGGCGTGAATTTTCATTAATGATTGCCTAATATTTATTATAGCCTAATTTGTCAGTGATTTCAACGCCAAAGCCGCCAGATTGGAAATCCGTACGTGAGAGCGATATATGTATGTACGTATATAAATGCCTGGAAAATCTAATATAATGGTCGTTACTCTAAACAAGTTCAAATTGAAAAATAAATATTTACTTAAGAATGGTCGGAGTAAGAATGGAGTAAGAATGGTCGGAGTAACGTCTGCAAATGGAAATAAAATTAACATTAGCTGAATGTCTAAACATGTATCCCCGTCTTCCTCATCGTTATTATGATTAAATGATTAAATGGGTGTCCCAAAGGGTAGATGAGTGGGGAGAGGTTGCTGGAAATTTTCTCCACCAAAAAGAGTGTCCCACTTTTTTCCCGACAAAATGACAAAATACCGTTGTCAAGAAAGATCAATTCATAACCCTCGTTTGAAGGTTATCTTTGCTAAAGGAAGAGTACACTGTGGCAGTTTTAAGTATAACGGATGGATAACCAGAAACTATCCGGAAATACAGTTAAACATTTGGGAATGTCAATTTTGCCTCTGCGTGTCCGTTTTCATCTAGCTGCAGCCCTCTGAACACCCGGGCCGTAAGACTATGACGTCTTCATGAACCCGTAATCAAATATGGAACTCGGGTTGCATAGATGCGTTATGCGATTCATCTTGTTTGATTTAGCATCATCTTGTTTGATTCATCTTGTTTGATTTAGCATGTTTTAGGTAAGCGAAGAGCTTCCTCTCGTAAAGGTGTTGGAATGAAAAAAAAAAACAACAACAACTGACATATATGTTACCGTCTTTTTGCTCAGCGCCCAAAAGAGACTCCTTGAACATGCAAAATGTGATAACTGATTTTATCCAAGCATTGTCATTTTCTTTTAAACACATAAATTTCATTCTGCATGACTAATACATAAACCCATTGATCTCGGTATATGGTTTGGTTTGCTCCAGGTCTGAAATTGTCCATCACATCTTAAATATAACAAGTTCAGAATTCTTCGCTGAACTTTTATATACATAGGAAACCACTAATGAACCCAGCTGCTTTATCGACACCATATAGGTTTAATGGAATAAGGTCAACTACCTTTTGAGCAGATGGTTTACGAATAAGGTTGAATTTATAACGGCATTTCAATGCTTTGATTTGGTGGTAAGACCTTCCTGATAAAATTATAACTCTTATTAGAATTAAAATTATTTCCACCAACAAGAAAATGGGAATACTCCAAAAGTCTCCAGACCTGTTAACCTAACTAGGGCAGTGTCTTATTTGAATCGGATGTACATAAGATTTGTAGTACACGCATTATTGAGCATTGTTGAAGACTCACCATTGTGTAGGAAAGATTTTGTTAATTCCGTTGTATACGTTCAAGTATGGTACACTACCGAAATAAAATAAAACTGTCCATCTGCCATACTGCATATTTTATTCAAAGTGCGTCGATATTTACTTCATGCTCCCAGTGCATATTTTTTTCTCAATAAAGACTGAGCTTCAAAAAACTGGTTTACGGTCAAAAGGAGGAGGAAGTATACAATTTTCTATACAGGTTTTTCATCGATCCCACTAAGAGACAACAACCAGCCGCAGGTATTTCCAATTTCTATTATACTTTTGTGGAATTTTTCAACAATTAAAACATTTAAGGTAATTTACCCAGAAAATCCTATTTAGAGTTTACATCGTAACAGTCCGTGAGACAAGTTTTGCGTGATTTAGACCCAGATTTATAATTCTGAAGGGTAGCTTTCGTTCAGTAGAACCATATAGTTATTGTACATTGCTACTCGATGGCAGAACTCACAGAAAAGCAGTGTAGGCCCACACCTCTTGTGTCTTTCGATGATAGTATGTGTGAAGACATATTCACAAGAACAAAGTTGGCCGCCAATTTGTTGCCGGGCTATTAAAAAGAAAATGTAAACTTTGACAACAAACAGCAGCCTAAACTGGACAGAATTCTTAGTGTCCTTTGAAGCTTTCAGCTGGGTTCTCGAAAACGGAGTGTCCATTCAGGGGCATGCAGTAATGCACATTTGCATTTCTCCACCTGTCCGACAAGAAATAGTACTTCACTGAAAATAATTACAAGGCATACATTCTTACTAATCAGTCATTTTTAGCCCAGAGAACTTGGAACAGTTGAACTTGGAAGACATCTCAGGGAATTCCGTAGAAACTTAAGGAGGGAAAATTCAAATTCCAGGAAGGAAATTTTCGGAGTCTGCCATCTGCCCTCTGCCCCTTCCCGAGACTGAGTCAGAAAATGTTTCATATTTTGGCTTTGGCAGTGGAAACGGAGGAGATGCCTTAACGATCAGTTGAATTCATGATGTTCCGAATTTTTACTGTTAAGGCGATATGGTGGGCTGTTGGTTATTTCATTAAGCGATAGTGTTAAGTCCCAGGTTTTTAGTATATCGGGAATGCATGTCAATCGTATCGAGATTTTTTCCTCTCCGTCCCATTCCTTCCTCTTACTCTCCAAAATCTTCGATGGCGGGGCGTGGCCTGGGCGAAGTCCCTTTGGGAGGGGGTAGTTCATGAAAACGTTCACTGGCGTACCTGTCATAGTTGGAAGCCATGTGAATTCTTTCTTTGGGGTCCCCCAATGCAGCCCTTAGGAAGGGTCTCAGTAAGAGGAGGGTCTTAGAGGGAGGGACTTGACATCTAAGGGGTTGTTCAGGTACAAATTGGTGCTTTCTTTGGCAAATATTTGAATTGATTATACTGAATGTTTAGAAATTCTCACTATAGAAATTGTCAGTTACTTGCTATTTTTATTAGGGTGGAGTGCTGACTAAGGTACGAGGAATTCTCTTCGAGAAGTTTTTGTGTATGAAAGGTAACAAGGCCAAAAAGTGCTATCACCTGATCACTGGAAGACTTTGAACTGGTTACATTTTTAGAAACGCTCACTTTCGACAACTTTTTTCTGTTTTCTTTTTTACTAGGTGTAAGTAAGGAGTTGATATCTAGGGTCGCTCCCTTTTAAGAGCTTTATGCCTTTGTATAAGGTTACTTCGATAAAAATGGTGCTGTCTTTGATAAAGTTTTACATTGATTATATGTTTAATAATTTTCATTAAATAGCATTTAGGGTTGTGTTGGCATGACAAGGTGCCATGCTACAGCCGAAAACTGGTACCCATGTTGGGACGTTTCCTCTTTTAATGCACTACTTGGAGGGCAACCATAGGTCGATGCGCAGCGTAGGGTCTTTTTTTTGGTAAAATGCCCCCTTTTCCCAAATTCGTGGAAACGGCACGTTCTAAAGCTCCAAGGTTACATTAAACAGTTCTGAAACTTCATGCTTCAGAAACCAATATTCCCAAAATCATTTTGTAGGAGAAAACAGGACTAAAAAGTACTTTGCAAGCTCGTTGATTTTAACATAAAATTAAAGATAATCATACACGCTATTTTGTGTAAGCTTATTATGGCACCGTGTGAGATACGATCGTTAAGGTCTTTAAACGTAAATGCTTCAGTTGTGTTGTGTGCATCATGCATATCTAAGGTTTGTTAGTCAGTGCGAGTTACCTGGAGTACTGTCCGTCTATGGTGCGGGTACGGGGACCTCCCCGGGAAAAGAACCCAGTTTGTATACTAGATTTCCCAGGTTCTGATGGCCAAAAACATAATTAGTGTATTGGAGTTTTCAGTATTTTCGGTACTTTTTTCAAGTAGGCCATTTTTTCATAGAGGGTTTGGAAATCTCGGGGGGGGGGGGAGAAACTACCCCCATGACCCAGCAGGCTACGACCCTGGATGGCATATTTTATTGTAAAATAATACATTAACATTAAAACACTGAGTATGAATGTCCCTCTATGGCAATACATGCCCTCCTCTTCCCGCCACTTTAGCAGTACCGCAAAACTGAAACTACCCCATGAAAGACAACGAAAAAAGTAATTAACATATCAAAAATCAATCTATTTTACTTTTGTAAAACTTGTGATGGTTAAAGAAATTTTATCATTTTCTACGCTTTTAGAAATGAATAACTTTCACCCAGTTGGACTGCTACGGACTTTCCTATTTGCGTCTGTACTCCTTTGTTTCATGTGTCTTTCTTTGTTGTCCTCGCCAACCGGAAGTCGTATCGATGTCTCGGTCAATGGTGCGTATCATAAGAGGTCAGAAGAGAACGAGAGATTGGACGAGGTCACAAGGGAAGTCCAGCGGAGTGTTCGAACTAACAGTTGTCGTAGGTCATCGATGAAACTTATACTGAACTTTGCAAAGCCTTGAGTACGCTACCGATTCAGAGTGCACTTAGTCGAGGTAACCAGGGGTTAAATACGGGTGGGGAGGTGTGACAACCCCCCTGAAAATGAAAAGTCGGTCTCTGAGCGCCAAAAAGACGGTCTCAATTCCAGTTCAGTGTGCCTTTGTAATAGTAGACTAGACATGAGCGACGTTTAAAGTGCAAAAAAGCCAGAAAAGAAAAGGTCCTCGAAAATTGGGAAAATTGGGAAGTGCAAAAAAAAAAAAAACAAACAAACAAACAAAAACAAAAACAAAAAAACAAAAAAAAAGGTCTTTGAAAATTCGGGTCGTACAACTGAGCCAGCGGCAGTCGGTCTCCAAGAAATGTAGTCGGTCCAAAGAGAGTTCACCCCCTGCGGATTCATGTATATACGCCCCTGGAGGTAGCCTAATATCACCATATTTACATGGAGAAAAAACATCCGAATTTTTCATTGATACCAATGCAACTCTTACAGGTTGCCGACGTTCTGTCCCGATACCTTAGTTGAAGATCACTGTGTGGACTTTAATCCGGCAACCTCGTGGGGTTTTTCCCAGAAATTTGGATTGGGAGGGGGAAGTGCATAATATTGGGGATTAAGCCTTTATCAATAATATAGCAGGCATTCATTTTGGGCATTTTTTTTACAAATATTATGACTAAAAAGCAATCAAAATTTTGTGGAGATTATAGTAGCTTCACATTGTTGAAATATATGTTAGGTGTGAAAACCGAAGGGGTAAATCTGAGGGGAAAGGAATTATAATTCCGTAAGGCCTTTACTGTGTATGTTTTATCTTTTGATTCAGACGTCGTAAAATTGAAGCACAAACATAAGGCCTATTATAATTCAACAGATATTTGTGAGTATCTGAGGTGTATAGGTGGTACATCTATAGGCCTGCGTGTAATTTCTGCGAGTTTATTAATTACAATTATGTACACCATATAATTGTCAAGCTTCGTATGTAACTGGAAAGGTTTAGGCTTGTCTAAGCCATACGAACTAACCTAGACATACTTCCGTCAGCATTCAGGTGTTGATAAAACTTAACCAGACATGACGAAATATTATTAATTGTATTATTTATTTCTTTGACTTTTCTCTCGCCAGGTGAAATAATTGCTTGTAATATCGTTGAACCAGATATTGAAGAGTACATGTCCCAGTTACCTCAAGTTGGTAAGCATGCCGAAAACCCGAAAAGTACATGTCTAAAACGAAAAGTTTATTTCACGCGCGAGGATATATACTTAAATTTATCCATTGGTCATTCCGTGTTGATATAAATTGTAGTCGTGCTCGTTAAAAAGAAGTGCATGTTGGAAACGGTTATCCTATAATCTGTAAAGATCTTAAATGAACATCACGCCCGTATCCAAGAGAATTTAACGAGGGCGCTCAATCCCCGGCGCTCAGTCCTCGCCTAGACACAAACACGGGCTTAGTTTAAAAGAAGAATTTAGGCTTGAATCGATTTTTTGATATGTTAAGAGTATTACTGTTCTAAGCGTTCTGGAAAAATTTGCATTAGCATCCGACCTGAAATTCTCTCGATACTAGCAGATGTCATTGTCACATTTACAACCACAAATGATCTAGAAGCAAGCACATGTGACATCCATTATGTGTGCTCCTTGTACGCAGACATTGTGTACATACATACTGAGTTTGGTCACGTGACACCCGAGTAAAGCTGTTTTATTCGTTATGTCATAACCTCACATAAATGAAATTTGTATTGTTTTTCTTTAACCTTTGCAACCAATTTTCTCCTCTATAATCTTTTGTAATCAAAATGTGAACGAATAAGATTGGTATCAGGCGCGGATCCAAGGTGGGGTTTCCCGGCCTCAGCCCCCCCCCCCCTTTCGCAACATTAACAATAACAAATACGCGAAAATTAGCATAATGTTAATCTAGGACAACATTTAAGGGCGCTTTCAGCCCCCCCCCCCTTTTCGAAATGTCTGGATCCGCGCTTGGGTATCGTGGGAATTTTACAAACTATAAATTTACCATGACAAGCTCATACTGCTATCAACTTCAAGACTGATTGCGAAAAAAAGAAAGCAAAGGAAGCATTGCTTATCAATGTAAAGAGACTGATATAAGTCCTGCTTGCTTCAAGCTCACTTTAGGTCACAAATGTAGTATTTTTATTTCCTGAAATCTCGAGAACTGCACGTCGAAAGTTTATGGAAATTTTACCGGAATGCTAAGATTTAGTTCCTTTTTTCACCTGAGAGCAAAGGTACAATTTTGCTTACTTCATTCCTATCTTGATGGCAAATGGTCAAACGAAGAGATTCTGCACATCTGATACACAATTGAAATGGCAATGATAGGTTAATTAATGATTAAAATTATTTATTACAAAGTCGTGACCAAGCACTTTTTACTATTTGGCATTAATCCTGTGCAACCCCTGTCCACAAAAGCTACAATTTCTCACATTTTCGGTGACTATAGGAAGTGATACATGAGTAAGAGGCTAATTATAAACATTGTTATGCAGTGATTTCCTTCAAACTCGTCACAAATATATTCGATATCAACTCAATAAGCCCCTTTAATGTAGATTTCGACCTATTTTTGCATTACTACCTTGCATTATAAGATCCACATTCTGAGCTCCTTACACTAAAAAATAATACCTGGGTCAATTCGACCCAAACGTCGGTCAGGAGGGAGTCGACTTAAATTATTGGGTTAAATAGTGACCCAAATAAAGCTTCATTTGACCCAAATTTGGTAAACATTTGTCCCAACATGTTGGTCCAGTTCCCTCGTGAGCTAAGTGTTTCTTAGCTTGTACCCCTCACACAAATTTTGAGATTCCAACCCCTTACGTATGTATGAAAACTTCACGAGCACTTATGTAGGTCTGCTGTATTTACCATATGATAAAGCTAAAGAAAGGGCGGGATGTTACAAGCAATACAAATTGCTCTTGGCGAAAAACTATTTTTAATTTGAAGAAACCGTCAGCTTTTTCTTTCTCTTTCATTGATTGGTAATAAAACCTTGTGCTCACATGAAAGGACTCCACTCCATGTCCCCTTTACACAGCGTGACAATTGAAACTAAGCATGGTTATTTTCAATACGTGACCATCCACACGCATATTTTGGGAAAATCTGATAACAATCTTGTGGTTTAGAGAGCTAGCCGACTTGTGGCCTTGATCCAGGAAGCGCATCTCTTTAAAGTCCCAGTACGACTTTGTATACGAATTTGGATAAAAGAAATGAGTGGTACTTAAAGACAAATTTGCATCACCCCCAGTATGACTTTTAGTTGGGGGTTAGCAAAAGTCTCAGTTGGTGACTACTCTTTGATTGACATCAGAATTACCAAATTCAAAAGATACAGGGCAGCTCACATTACACAGCACCCGTAGTGAATGTTTTGATTACACATGGGGTCTTTTATGCTCACCAGGATGTGGCCTTGAGCAGTGAACTGTTTGTGTCTGCACAAGGAGAAGCAGCAAAGACAACTATGGGCGGGGCTTACCACAAAGTAAAAGACATACTTGGAGTGATGCAACTCCCTCTTTAAGGTTACTTAAACCCAAACATAACCAAAGAAAGGATATTTGTTGGAGAAAAAAGACATTTACGGAAGTGAACGGTTGTTTTAAACAAATCGTGACCGTAAATGTAACGGCTGTTACAATATGCACAAGGTTCATCACGGTGGGAAGTTCTATATCATTATGAATATTCATTACTCAACTGCTTCGAGGATATCATGTTACGGATTGGGTGCTTCGAGATCACACCATGACGACTGTCCAGCACGCGAGACAGCACGATGCAGCTAGCTAGTGTACATCTACTGCATACGCACTCGCTTACCGTATTTTCATTGTGCACTAATCAACGACGGATGCTAGGCTACGATGTGCTTGATGCACGAAGAACGTAGCTATAGAGCTTATGCACGTGACGTCAGCGCGTTTCAATTTGGCTTACTGGATGGAACTGCCATACGTAGTAGGTGTGCTAAAGATACGCGCTCACGACAGCACCTTAGTAACAATTGTTGCACAATGTACGCCTGGATGGAAAAATAGAGAAACGTGACGTAGGTGCATAAGCTCTATAGGGCCGAAACACGCAAGCGGTAGGCTGCCTGTATTTTGCCTCGCTGTTCAGGTGAGGTTTTCCTCCTTTTTCATGTTAGTTGTGCAACAATTTTGTTGGCGTGGGTAATTATTTCTAACTACAATTCAATTCTAAGCCTACACTAACCTGAGTATAGTCCTAGGGTGTTTGTGAGTCCATCCGTCGAATACGGTATACAAGCAAGTGCTCTGCACTGTTTACGTGCGTACATTTCACTACAGTTGAGCATGTAGGCAAGTCACCTATAGTTGTTTATTCATGAATAATCAAAAACAAAAAGACTGTCATTGGTTCATACTCCTGACTGATAGGCTCATTACGAGGAGAGAACTCGAATTTCAGTTGACAATCCGAATTCAACATCTGCATTTCAGACAAAGATTACACCCGAAAGAAGCTAAGGCTGTTCTTCTAGGTATGTTAGAGCCTCTTAAACTGTTACCAACGTCATATATCTGGCTCTCGTGCTATGACGATTTTTGGCGGTTTAAGTATTTCTTAATACAAAGTCGTACTGGGATTTTAACGTGTGCATTCACATGTAGTTTTTCCTTTTTTTTTCTTTTATTTTATTACGATCTGACAACGGGAGCTTTATCCCACGTTAACACCGTGTAAAGGTAAACTACATGAGCCCGCGGGTGAGAAATCTTGTTTTAAACTGTATTTAAAAAACAATGTAATACACGAAAATATAATTACCGTAGGTAATGTTTATTGTTCTGGTGTATTATTCAAACTGTTTAGTGTAACCTAAAGTCCACGTGTAACGCGATATATTGCATGAATTTATAACCTAGGACAGTAGCCTATCATGCAACCAGTACTAGTATTTTGCTTCGACAAAGTAGTGTTCCGAAACTTTGCATGTGGGTATGAGGGCAGCATTAAAATAAAGGGGAGCTATACGGGTGATTCACATTCGCAACAGCTCATACCGTATCTAGAAAGATGTTGAGCAGAGGGAGGAAATGCCACCCTCCCATCTTAAAGGGAAAATGCAGTCACCTTAATTTGAATAAGTGTATCCCGGTATCCTCGTTGATGAATGGCTCTGTTTAAGTCATGTGGCAATGTTTCTCAGTGGTACTAAATCGTTCAATTCATGCAGAATAGCTACTTATTTAACATAAACATGAAACACTTTTGTTTGGATAATCATGACAAATATGTAAAGGAAATAAGAGGAAAATTGGAAAATTTAGTTGATGTCTCCAAATAAGTTTGGGACGACTGCTCTTTGCCTTTAAACAAATGCCGGCTACGAAGACAAAGGATATGGTTCATGCAAACCCCAAGATTGTATAACATTCGAGGGCGATTATTTTTTCTCAAAGCATTTGAAAGGACTCCAGCTCTCTGAAAAGACAAAATTGAACACTGCTTGATAGACAGAACATTTTTGCCTTCTCGCGCATACTGAGGGGTACTGAGACAAAACAGCGTCTCTTCTTAAGGCTAAAGCTGTACCCGTATCAGACGGAAAGTTGCCGAAAAGAGCAGTCACCAATCACGGAGCTGCCATACTCCATCAGGGTTGCCTATTTCAGCTATTAAGGAAGTGCACAGTCACACCTAATAAACAAAAGCCTGAGTACATCTTGTTTTCCGTTGCAGACGATTCTGTTTGTTCTCGGATGATTGAGAGTATAAATCTGCGACCTCCTCATTCAATGCCATTTAGAGCCCTGGCTAGCTTCCCTCGATCAGGAAACACCTGGACCCGCTCGCTATTACAGGTTGCAACTAATATCTACACAACCAGTGTGTACTGGGAAGGGGAAAGTAAATTGCGACGAGCCCAAACAAGTAAGTAGCCTATTCATTGTATCTTAAAGGCTGGGGAATTCTGGTCATCCCAGACAGTCCCATTTCTCCCAATTAAGTTACTTGTAGCTCCTCCCATAACTGTATAAAGATCCTTGCGTAGACACAAACCTGTTTAATTGTCCTGGTAAGCATTCAAGGCCATAAGGTTTACTATGAGCACCAGTGGCGTGTGCAGGATTTCGAAGGTGGGGGGGCACAACCTGTGATTCCCCCGACTGACATGGAGGGGTGTGACAAGTGCACCGAAGGTGCACCACGAGCGCGAAGCGCGAGTTTGCACGCGTGGGGTCCAGGGGCCCGCGCCAAGGCCCCTGGCGGGGTCCAGGGGCAGAGCCCCGTTGGGGGTCCAGGGGGCGAAGCCCCCGGAAGCTCCTACAACATAAGCTAATAAGACCGCCCTAAATTGGTTCTAGAGGCCTTATTGATCAGGTTTCGTTTGTTTCAGATTTTGTAAAATTCGGTGTCAGTGACAGAGAGTTCAGGTTATCCTCTATGCGTTGAAAGCTGCAGAGTGCTACAGTATGTGTCACATACATTGACAGGACTACGTTAAAGATCACGAGGCCAGTCAAGAAGGCTGCTTGAGATGATCGCAAAAATTAACAGCGCTGTTTCATCCTTAAACCTATATAGTTTATTATTACAGATTGTTAAAGTGACTAGCGCGAAGGGCGAAGGGCGAAGGGCGAAGGGAACTTAATGATAGTAGGCCTACCTGCACCATATGAGACAGATATTGAAATTGATAGCATCCTGTCTGATTATTCACTGGAGGACAATTGGAAGAGCTCTATCCTTTGGTAAACGACCAAAAAATGAAAAAAAAAAATTCTCTTCTAATATCATTCTGTAGGCTACTTCTAAGTTTTGAGTGCCAGGGATGGCGCCAGGATTTGTCCGACAGGTGGCCAGACGGGCGGAGGCAGCGACCTGAAGCCTCGACAGCTCCGATGCCGTCAAGGGGATGGTGAGGAGGGATCTGAAGAAAATCTGTGTACTAAACCATGCCATTGCGGGACATATATTTCATAAAATGGGTGTATATACTAGAGGAACGTAGTTTCGGGGCTGATTTAATGTTTTCCCCAGAATCTAAAGTGTGAAATTGCAAAGCGAGCGAAAATTTTTTGGGTTATCCTTCACTAAAAAGAATCGGTATAATTATTAAAAGCTAATTAAGGTCAATTGTCCGGGCAGTTGGTCCCTATCAGGCATAACTTACATTGTACTTCTCTCCTCTTGTCACTATAGCAGCATCGCACAACAGACCCAAGAGAACATTGACTGAATAACGTGAAATGAGGTGAAATTCCCAACTTTTACATAAATTCATGAATTCTACTTCTTCAGTTACTTGAAAAGGTGGAAATGGTTTGTATTATATTTAGCTATAAGTAACAGAACTGTGGAAGAGTGGGCAAAGCGTACCAGAAATCTTGGGTTTCATTGTAGAAATGACCCTTTGAAAGCCAAAATAAGTAAACAGATCATGGGTGGCAACAGAATTTTCGGAGGGCTGGGCCATGCCAGCCACCCCAAGCTTCGACAGCCCCTCTGTCGAAGAGCTGGTGACAAGGGGATATGACTTATTATCCCATGCCATTTAAGGGCATATTTTACATGCTATCGCTTAATACCTCATGAGCCGAGTTGCGCACTTTATATTGTGTTCTTTCGAATCTGAAACTTGAATTTGCAAAGCGCGCGAAAATTTCTGGTAGGCTTACACAAAAAAGATATGTGATCAAGAACATAAAGAAAACAAAAAAGAAAAACTGTAGGGGTTTTAGACCATATCGGGGATAACATACATATTATCGAAACACTTGGACTACCCTATGAAACAGCCAAACTTTAGTCCGTGAGTCGCTCACAAACTGACCGTACCGCATGACACACATTAAAGAACAGTAATTAGGCTTAGCGACATGTGATGAAATTTCCGACCTCCACATGAACAGTGTTCTCTGCCTTCATGTTTCGTGATAAGGTTGGCAGGACATGTGCTTTTTAGCAATGTGGAATGGAACTGTTGAAGATCCTGGAGTAACTATACAGCGCGCGTAGCGCGCCGAAAAATTTGGGTTCTTATTAGAGAAATTGTCCTTTCTTAGGCGCCGTCGGGGACTGCCTGCATACTCTATCGTATCGATTAAGACTCCCCGATGGGGCTCTCCGCCCCCACCTGGCTTCATCCCTGTTGAGTGCTCAGTGTCTCTTCAATCTTTTTCTCTTCCCCTAACCCTTAAATCCCCCGACTAAGAGATTTTCCCCCGACTGGCTTCAGAGGTGGCGGGGCCAGTGCCCCCCCCCCCGCCCCCCCCCCCCCGCCCCCCTTTGAACACGCTACTGATGAGCACCCTCTCTGCATTGTGTGGAATGGGAGCTACTCTGCAATTTTTTAATTTTTTAAACTTTGATGACAATCAAATTAGAGCAGTCACCAACTGAGAATTTTGATATCCCCGCACCAAAAATGTATTTGGGGTGATGAGTGTCTCTCTTTAAAGATGGCCCCGTATTCTGGCAAGTGTTGAAGAAGGGGGACGAGATAGCTTCCAGGAGGTGCTTTGTTTTCAGAGGTCACAGCATTTTCAAATGTCACAGCCGTACAAAACACTTGGTCATAACCCTGGTCACAATGCTATTTAGCAAAGTGGGCGTGATCAGACTACGACCTCCTCATGATTACGACATAATATCACGAGCAAGTACCCCACAGGAATCGGAACTGATTTTTTTTTTCAAAGACAAAATCGTCATCTGTTGGTGACACACACCTTATTTAACGTACTGCATTCTCATGTAGAGGGTGTTTCACCGACGTCATGTGATCGTCCATCTCTCGTTTTGAAGGGCAAGATGGCGCGTCTGGTTTTGGAGGGCACGCGTCTTTTGTGTCACAGTAGTATCTATGGTTACGTCGTGCGCGTGTGCTGTAAATACGCTAAGCCTTATGCTGCGTGTGTGTTTTGCCCTTCAGTGCCTGGTTATCCCACTCTCGTGGCGTCACAGGAAATCCCTCTATAGGCTATCAGATTCTTTAAAAGACCGTATTGCTTCTGAAAGTACTCCTGTGGACTTGTTTGTCCCAAGTCATTACACTCGATGAATGTTCCTTCAGTTAGCTTATGTTAAAGGGAGATATACTTGCAATGTGATTGCATTCCATTGTAGGCTCCGACGACATCATATTGTGGTAAACAACAATACGATGACATGTAATATTGTTCATACAATGCCTTAAAATTAAAATACTTGAATTCAAAACTGACAGATATGTATAGCCACGAGATGGTTAGCCCGTGATTAAAGTCTCCATAGCAACTCTGGGCCAGCGTTAGTAGAATTACTTACAGCCCAGAGCAGCGGTTAGGAACCTTTCAAAGCTTACTATCTCTCTCTTGCTCAGGATGCTGAAACGGACGCTGGTGGTCTGAAGGTCTTTTCCAGAGAAAGTTGAAATAAAACAATGTTAGATGCAATTTGATTATCAATATTAGTATACAAACAGACATTTGTTTATGTCATATTAATGTATTTTTATGCAGAGTGACCTCTGCACCTTCGGAATAGGATAAGCACTAATTCATATTCATCAGTTTGCGTACCATGACACTGATGCAATTTCTTGGCATATGGCAATATCAGAAGTTCAAAAACTGTGTAGTGGACCGTATTGGGTATTGCCGCATCGCTTGCTAAACTCATCTTGATTTTATGAATACTATAATCTTAAGCTCAGTGGAAAGTATTTTGTACCTTTCTTAGCTCCGGTTTGTATTAAGTATAGTATATAATTTTGTACCATGCATGACTGGGCTTTCATCTCTCCGGTCAGTTTCTGAGTTGCAAAATCGATTCCTGTCACTGGATGATATCACCCCGTTTTCAGCCACCGGCTCCTTCCAGTTTACAAATTGAACCTATTCAAGCCAGGATAGTTAAACGTCCGACACAAATTGACAGGCAATGGTCATTTTGCTCAAGCCATATTCAAGTTTTCGACTATTGTCCTGACTTGGGCTGACATTAAAATTATAGTCTCTGAAACTGCATTAATTCTAGAGATAACCAAGTATTCCTTGTATTGCCATACAAGTACTGGAATTTTTTTCTTTTGAGGGACTACAGCCTTTTTCTTGAAATTCTGATTCAAAATTATTACGTTTGCCCCCAAATAGCATCTCTTTTGCTATAGGCGTATGAGGCGGGGGTGGGGGTGGTGGTGGTGGTGGTGGGAGAAGCGGGGGTGGGAGGGTCTGGGGGTGCAGCCCTCCCAGAGCAGGGAAAATGCTTATTTCAGGGCATTGAGACTTTTATTTTCAGGGCAAGGGGGCAGTACAGTGCGGCGGGCAGCGGAGTTTGCCAACAGGGCAAAATGCTTATTAGTTGCACAACGCATATTGTCAAAAAGAAGTATAAACCCAAACTCCCAAAATATCTTTCTTTATAGTTTGTGAGGGGGGGGGAAGCTCATCCATACCCGACCTGAGTAAAAGAGAAAAATCAGGGCAATTTGCAAAATTTTCAGGGCAAACACCCTCCGCCCCCCACCCCCCCCCCCCGTGAAATGTCTTCCCGTATTCCTATGTCTTTTGCCACATAATAGCAATTATTTTGGCTACAGCCCCCTCAGAAACCTTTTTCGCTTTATGCTGCTCATCTAATTTCAACCTGCAGTCACGTGCTGAGTATTCATTTATCAAAATGTATTTTACAGAACTGATAGCATTTTCTAAAGAAAAGAGTAAAAATGAAATGTTGGTATTATCGAAATACCTGGTTTCAAATTATAAACCAAATCGTCCCCCTCAGACTTATTGCATTAATTTTAAGTCAACTTTGTGGAAATTGACTTACTGAATATAATCACTTCCATGATGTATTCATAAATGTTCATAACGTTTATCTGTTTTCATTCTATGTTGACAGTATTCAGAGGCAACCTCGTCGATTATAAGGACGGTCAAGGCGTTTGCACCAAGACACACGAACATGACAGGGGAACAACAAAATTCTTTAGAGAGGGCGCCATACTCTTAATAAGAAACCCAATAAATTCTGCCGTATCTGATTTCTTGAGATGCGGTCGAGACCACAATCGATCCGAAGAAGAAACGATTCAACTTTTGGAAACTAACCACGGTATGCAAAAAGATTTCTTCTTTCAAGGAAAAAGTGGAAATGCATAGTTAAAAATCTTTAAATTATGGAATCTTACTGACGAAGATTATTATATATATAAGGTCTTACTTCATGATACGCTATGTTATTTTTTCTCGATCTGCCGGTGGACTGCGTGACGAACTCTCAACAGTAAGACTTTTACTTTCAACAAAGTCTATAGGAGAATATAAATTTTGAAAGAAATCATATAAAACTGAAATGAAGATGTGGATACAAGTTTTAAGTTCTGAAATAGTAAACTTAATGAATTCATTAAAGGGCATATGCAGTCGCCCCAAATATATTTTGAAACATTAGCTAAATCTTTCAAATCTTCTCTCCTTTCACTTTCAAGTACCGGTACCTTTAATGATGTTTTCAAACATAATCATTGAATATTTAGGGTAAAATAAGTAGTTATTTTCATAGATTTAACAATTTGGTAACAAAAAGTTTGTCACGTGACTGAAAAGAACCATTCATGAAATAGGATTGGGAGGATAGTAATTCCAGTTGCTGCATTTTACCTTTAAGGTTCTCATTTGTATTGAAATTGAGCCGATGTTTGCATTAGTTAAAAGGTTAAAGAAGTCTTATAATACCTTTCTAATTATGTTAATCAACGATGAAATAATACTGAAATTTCATCGACAGAGCTAATTCCTCTACATTTTCCATCCAGCGGTCACGATATCGCAAACGCTATGTTTCATGAACGTTATTCAGCGATCAGTTCAATTTAACCAACAGGAGAGTGGTAAAAAGAGTCCGACTTGATTGTACAAAATGATGGCAGCAAATAGCAAACTGGACTCTGTTGACCGATTTGTACTTTCAACGAGGTTGCAGAGTTTCAAATTTAAACACTTGAATCAACTTCTTTATTTCACGAATACAACGTTACGAAGACTGTGATCAGACTATTCAAGTAGCGTGACGGGGACAAACCCCCGCACAATTTCTACCAGGACGATTATCCCCAGGATAACTGCCACCCAGGACAATTCCGAATAGACATTTCCCTGAAATTTCCCAGTCCGGGAAATTCCTAGCCCGGATGTTTTCATCTCATCACAATTACCCCTCAGACAATTTCCCCAACCATGAAACTGGAATTGACCTAGACGGGAAATTTCGGGGGAGGGGAATTGTACGGATTGGTAATTTTCCTGGGACGAATTGCCTCGGGAGGAGGGCGGGGATTGTTCGGATGGAAATGTCCGGTGAGAGTTGTCCGGAAACCGTCATACACAGTGTCGAGAGTTGTAGTGTCATCTTATCATGCTAATAGTTGCCATGTAGAGGAGTGATTTCCCCAAGCCTGGAACAAACAGAAGCAAACTGGAAAAACTTCAAGTTGTGGTCATTTCACAGCACAGGATCCGTTAATTTGGTTATCACAGGCGTCCAAAAGTTAAATTCAGTACCGTGCTATATACACGGTATTATTTTGACCTATTGGGGAGGTTTATAGCGCCATCAGTATATGCCATCAGTATCATAACTATTCTTGTCTGTTCTGTTACCTAGGTGATAAGATTTGTTCGGCCAAAATAGCGCACTGACCGAAACAGAGTCGGAAAGTAACTTTGCCGAACAAATTAACTTTGCCAAACTGTTTAAACATAAATTATGGTTTATTTATTGCGAAATATTTTACCGATATGTGTCTAATGCCACTGTAGTACATTAAATGACCCAGATTATGACAAAAGAAAAACTTTCTAATGTTACAACAGAACTTAAATTATTACTTTCTTTTCCAAATTTTACATTACTCAATTTGCAGTGATATGGAGAGGATTTTTAAGGAAAAGATTCCCTGAATGGACCGCCATGGCAGTGGACTGGATAAACACCGTCAAACGTCTCCTAATAGTGTACTATGAAGATTTGAAGGAGAATACCGCTCGAGAAATACTGCGAATGGTTACATTCTTGCAACAACCCGTAGACCTTCCCAGAATTCAGTGCGCCGTTCATCGTTTTCCTTCTGTGACAAAAAATCAAACTTTCTTCATCCCTCAAGTTGATACAATATTACAACACTATGTGCACATAGTGAATGAAACATTAATCGCTAGAAACGTGAGACCACTGCCAACGTATAACCGTTTGTTTACCTGAGTGCACTGTACAAAAACATGTTTGAAACAGTTCTTGAAAGTTTTCCTGTTCGGAACGTGAACTTTTTTCCTAGTTAAATATTATTTACACCATTTGACGGAAAATGTGGGAAGAACATAATGGCAATTTTTGTAGCAGATTGTTATACAGTGGTTAGTAGAGTGACTTTTCTTTTAAAGTATTTAAGAGCAGGTACTCCACGATTACCTAGAGCAAGTGTGTTATTTGGCACCATCTTATCTCTTGTTCTGACTTGAAATATAAAAACAAAGTTAAAAGCAAAGCTAGTTAACTGTTCCTCCCGAGGGCGCTTCAGTCGGGCGCGCAACCGACTTTGTCGGCTAGGCAACCGATTTTAGAGATAAGCCTATGCCAAGTGGGAGGAAAGCCGGAGTACCCGGAGAAAAACCCACGTACATCGAGCGGGATTCGAACCCACGCACATGTGAAACACATTCAGACATTGATGCACAGCAGCTGGAATAGACCACTCTGCCACTCGAGGACCCTAGACTCGGAATATGCTGTGTTTATGTTTCCGATACCTCACTGAAGTGTTATGTAGAAATCAAAGACTGACTAAACCTTACAATTATTTTGTAATGGGAAGTGATAACATAAGTTAGTGTTAGAGTACAGAAGTTAACTGTTAGATCCGCCGTTAGAGTTTGACATGTGGGCGAGGCCAGTCTCATATACGCATCTATTTAATGACGTCAACCACTTAACATTTCCGCAAAATGCACTGTAAATGGTGTCTAGCAATTGGATACGTTTTAAATTCAAGCTGTAAACAATTTTAAATGTAAGCATGTTTAGCTAGGTTTACACAGTACATATACAGGAGAGAATCCAGAGGGAAGATTTTCCGGCTTCATTCCCGTCCCTTTTCGGCATCACTCTTTTTTGAAAACGTCCCAGAGCTGCAGTTTAAAGTTCACGTTTACTAATTCTGATTGTTAGATGCCAGGAAATACCATTTAACACTGTTACGATTTAATTTTTCCCCAAAGTGCCCCCAAGAAAGCTTCATACATTTGACGCTCCTATACCCTTAAAACTTTGCCGTAAGTCATAGAATTAGCCCTACCCCCTTCTTTTGTAAAATCCTGGATCCGCCCCTCATGTAAGTCTAGTACGGTAGTAAGACGCTTTTAACACAAAACGTTTAAAACAAGAAGTGGGTACCATTTTTGTATGTTAATTAAGTGGGCGCATGCAGAAAAGTTGTTAGGTAAATGTTTAATTCTCCTGAAGCAGTTTTACAAATATAGCCTTTTCATGAATGACCGTACTAAATAATGCTTTCGATTTTTAGTAATTAAATGCTTAAAGTGTCTAGACATCTTCGACTTCTCTGATTTTTGCAAAAGCGGATACTTATTTAATCATTTTTCACATCAAAAATGATTTTTATAAATAATTTTTATATTTTATTAATTTTTACTTTTTAATGTTTTAATTTTTTATAAATTATCCTGTCAACAACATGAACCAAGCAGATCCCCCCACTGCCACCAACGTATTCGTCGGGTAACATATCAAAAGGCCTCGACAAAAATTTCAAACAAACTCGCCATTTGGCAAGTGATATCAAATATCCACTCGCCAATACCAAATATCTACTCGCCACAAAAGATTATGATACATAATTATCAGACTACACAAATCACAGTTAAAACATTAAAGTTTTGATCTTGTTAAACGAATAGCCTACTCCTACGGCAGAAACTACCACTTATAAACAGAAAGAAATTTGGAAGTCATGCGTTGCTACCAATGTATTCCACTGAGTCGTTTCAGCACACCAGACACAGATGATAAGTTATTTCCTTTATTTGGAAAATAGAAGTATGCAAATTAGTTGTCTATATTTTAGAGCAATGAAAACCGAAAGTTTTGTTGAGTACGGCAAATGAAACTATTATTCTTCAAAGTCCAATGAATCAAATTACAGTTTCGTGCATAATTTTAGCCAAAGCACCACAGGGGTGGCGCCAGGATTTGGCCGACAGGGGGCCACGCTTCCCGACGCGGGGCCAGCAACCCGAAGCCTAGACGAGGGCGATGAACTGTCGAAACGATGCTTGAAGCAAAATTTTGGCGCACGAAGCGCGCCGAAAATTTCGGGCTCTTATTAGGGAAAATTTGAAAAAAGATGGCCTTTACTATGGAAAATTTGAAAAAATGGGTTTATAACGAAGAAAATTGGAAAATTCGGGATTTTTATCGAAGAATTTGCCCTAATTTAGACCAAAATTAAGTAAATCGTGGGGGTGACTGGCCGTTGTCGGGAACTATACATTTTATCGTATACATAACACCTCCCCAACGAAACCGGAAAATTTCCTCGACGGGGGGCAGTCTTTCCCTACGGGGGACATGGCCCGGCCCTGCCCCCTGGCGCCACCACTGAAGCATCAAATTGATGCTTTCGTGACGGCTGGGGATCAAGAACCACTTGCTAAATGAAGTATGCCATGACCTAAATTTTACTCGCTGATGACGAGTTGGCGAAAGGTTTGTCGACGACTGCTTTCATGAAATTCTTAAAAGTTTTTCAACAAAATTGTTTTGAATTTATTGGTGAGCTTCAACCTCCGTTCGAGTCGGGACAGTTCTGTTCCCTTGAATTAACACACTCCCTCAAGATCGGGTTGTAGGATCTCGTTTGTGTATCAATCACTTCCCTTCTGTCAGATTGAGACTTACAAGGTGTGCGTGCAAGCGTTTTAACATTAACTCGATTAGCTGTTCCTTGATAATCTTAATCTCAGTATTAGATGCAGTAACTTCCTGCCAAGAAGATAATATCGCGGCCAGTCAATGCACCTGTTGCAAGGCAAACTACTACATAGGCTGGAAATGTAAGTAAGATCTTATAGCAGAGACGTGCAATGATTCCTATACAACTGTCATTGTATCTAGAGAAAGGTTAAGTCCACAGCTTCCCCATACACTCTAAAAACGTTTGGTAAAATTCTCACCCAACACTGGACACGTATATGTGAGTATACTGAAACTGGGTAAAGTTTGCTCAATAATTGTTGGGTAATGGGTTTAACCAGAAGTACGTTACCACTTCATTGGCTAATCATCCTCTCGGGTAACCAAATAAGCAACAATGACTGGGCAAACCTTATCAAATTTCAGTATTTTCACATATGTGCACAGTGTTGGTGAGATTTTTACCCAACTATTTATGGAGTACAGGTTTGCCGCATGCCATATTGAACCCGTTAAAAATGTTAGATTTCCGACCCCAGAAAATTGGACTTTCGTGGGGTAGGATTATATGTCACTTTCTAACGTCCGAGGCTATCTCCATCGCCGAGCCAATTAATTATCTCTTTCCAACAAGCTGTATCACATGTCATGATCTGGACAATGGCAACGTCCAGCCTTGAGGCAATTGGTGTAATAGAGAAGGGGAAAGAGGTTTTTAGTAGTTTTAAGGAGACCAATACCTCTTGCCAATAACCAACGAACAAACTGAGCAAAATCGTGCGTTTTGTTAGTAGGATATCAACACGAGGGGTTTATAACATTGTTTTGAGATGAAGCAATGTTTATTCCAAACAATTCGGTTTGTGGATCGTGTGCCATACTTTGAAACGCTGGGATTGCAAGGTCAAACTCTACGTTTTCTTAATATCTTTGTTTTAATAAAACATCATATATGTTCATTTTGTAGTGTACCTTGAAATCTTCGCATGTGGAAACTTTTAGTTAAGCTGCGACTAACATATTAATAGGTTCTCACATCAAAACTAAGATATATATCCTAGATATTTTAAAGACAGACAGTCATCACCCCAAAGTATATTTTTAGTGTGGAGGGATCAAAATTCTCAGCTGGTGACTGCTCTTTGATTGACATGAAAGTTTGAAAATTTGAAAGATACAGAGTAGCTCACATTCCACACAAGTCAGAGAGAGAGTCCTTTTAATTATTACATTTAATAGTCTTGTATGCTCCCCATGACATGGCCTTAAGCAATAAAACAGGTTTATTCCTGCACAAGGAGGAGCTTCATACAGTTATGGGAGGAGCTAGGAGCTGCATAGTTGGGAGAATTGGAACTGTCTGGGATGATGAAAATTCCCCTTTAAGTTTTGTATTAAAGATTTGTAAATGCTACATGAATATATCCGTATCAGTTAACGGAATCGTACTAGTTATACGATTTTAAGAACAAATATAGTGGCGCTATTTCGCTCCTCAAAAGGGTATAGAACCGCAGTGGTCATTGTCTATTAGGTGAATGACGTCACGTATGTCGTGCAATCATGCTTGATGGCCCTTGGACGTAGGGTCAGTAAAGAGGTCCCTTCAAAGACCGTCAGGTCGTAAGTCATCTTCTACCCAGTCAGTATTCTGAGCACGTGACGCTTAAACTCGCCATGACAGAGTCACGTGACGTATTTAAAGGACCGTTTCAGCCCACCTTAAGTGTATTCTCGAAGATTAAAACAGGCTTTAAGAGGGGCCACGGGGAGGTAAATGAGCACAAAGGAATAAGAATTTTTTAAAGCAAATGCCAAAAGAGACGCAAACCAAAGAGGTCTTTTGTTTTCAACATATGGGATTTTTCGCATTCTTAAATACTTCCTCAATGCCCTACCGCCTCAGACCGGAAACCTGGCCAGGGATAACTTCTGACCTCTCTACTGCTGAAGAGGACTCTCAACAGTTGTGTAGAAAGGAAAACCGGAAGTACCTTTATCGAGTTCACGTAGGCTACATTATCACCCCCGGCGCTCGTCATTATATCCGTATGTGTCTGTTACTTATCAGGTGTCACAAATGTTACATAAAATAAGACAGATAATTACATAAAGCAACAATGTGAACTAAACGACAGGAAGTCGCTAATGACAATTTCCTGATTTAAGCAGCTGTGCATTATGCAGAACATTCGTTTTCCCTGATTTTTTTCTGTGCAAAGTGAGTTGAATGCTGAAAAGACATCTAGTCGAGGTTTGCTATAAAAAATTTACAATCAAACATGTTTTCTTTTGTATTTGTTTAAATATGAATTATTTTGATACACTTTCTTTAATATTTATGTTAAAATTTAAACATAGAAGAATTCTGAATATCATTTTCCCCACAAGAGAGTTGCTGTTTAATCCAGTTCAGTATTCATTTTAACATGATTTAAATACAGTTAATAAACTAAGTAAAGTGTTAGTCCATGTGAAGATACTTTCTTGACACAGTTTTTATGATAGTGAGACATTTGGTAACATCATTTGGCAGGAAGAGTTAATTATATAATATTTAGATTATAACCACCCCACACCTTCCCCACCTTCGTTCCAACGCTTCCTTAGCCCACCCCTTCCCCACCGTTGTCCCAACGCTTCCTTCTTAAATCTTTCCTAATTGCTCCCTAAAAACAAATGTGCAGAGTATACATTTATAGAATCAAAATTCTAAGTGACCAAGTTTTTCTTTATATTCGAAATCTCCCCCCGCCCCCGTCTCTTACCTTCCTTCAGCCTGTAGTGTCTCTATAAATGTCCCGTACTACAGTGTACATACTTTCAACGCTCTTAGATTTAATTAACAGGATCCTTACGATACAACAGTGCCAGTAATGGCTCAGTCAATGAATAGAACTTTACCGTATAATCTTAAATAATTGTTGTAAAAATAGTACGGTCTGATGTTACTATAAATAGATCCATCAGAAAATTGACTAAGTCGTGAGAGAACTTGTGTTTAACATGAAGCACTGGGGGAAAAATAAAAGATTTAGAGAGTAATAAACCAACGGTGTATATGGCTTATGTAGACCTGTCTTTTTATTATTCTATCATCATGCAAGTTTTTAAGCCAAAAGAAGGAAGAAAGCCCGGAGGGTTGACTGAAGTTTTCCTTACCAAAGTCGTTTTTATTTATGCTATTTCCCGTACGTCGATTCACTTCACAATACTTCAGATTTCCCAACTCTTCTCTTTGTCAACAGTTATAATGCTGTCTCAATGCATCGACAATACCTGTATACGCAAATTGCTTATCTGGGTTTGTAACTAGGCGTAGGCATGTACGACTTTCACTGATGCAGCATGACTTTCTTTTTTCTACATATTCAAAGGCATGTATATCATAGTCAATAAACGTCTTCAGACATCATTTACATATGCAAACGTCTTTTCATGTCTAGCAAGTTCTCTTCCACGTAGGTAAGGGACGTAGGCCTCTTGTTATAATTGTCTGGTTCACCTCTTGTATATACGTAGTTATCAACTGCTTCATTTCACCCGTGTACGGGTCAAAATATATTTCATTATTTGTTGGGTCATTTGGGTATGACTGTATAGAACAACTTATTCTCTCATCATCCTGTTGGACATTTAAAAATACTATTATTCTCGTAGTTTCCTGAACGGGTTGGTCGAAGAAATATTCGTAACTAACGATTAAAAGTCTTTTCGCGTACGTGATCCATTGTATAGCAAACGATCTCCAATTTCCTACTTCTGTCTGGAAAAATGTTTTCCAATCTGTGAATTTAGAAAAGGGAAACCAAAATCATTAAAAAAAAATAACTGGCACTTTCGATGGAAGAATCACAAGAAATGATGAAAATCCGGAAGAGAAATTGTACAAATTTACTATATGTTTACGCAAGTTGAAATAAATGAAACTCAGCTCGAGCCAGTACCAAATAATATCGTTCATCTTAAGTTGTAATGGAGTATTGGCAGATCGTTTCGTTAATAACAGTCAACATTCGGTTGAATTTGCATTCAGCACTGCTGTACATAAGATGGTGGTCCATTATCAGAAGCACACTAAAGAAAATAACTTGGAACCGTAAAACTTGTTTCTTACTCTCTCTTAAATAGTACAGGGGTGGGGATCCGTTAAAATTATTGGGGACACCAGTGCTTGAGTGAACACTCAACGCATCAGGTCAGGGGTTCAAGAGATCTCCAAAGGTCCCCTGCTGGGGTCCAGGGGGGAAGCCCCTAGAAGCCAAGCAATTTGGTGCATTGTAGAGGACACTTATAACATATTTCTGATCTAAAGATCTCCCAGCTGTCATTAATAGGCTAATATTAGCTAATTGTGTTATATAACACAATTGTTCATATCGAGAATATATGTAACAACATTTAGTTTTTCTGCATATCTCTAAATATTGGGGAACATTTGATATTATGTCCCCCTGCTAAAATTATTGAGAGTCACATGTCCCCCTGCCCCCCTCTTCCCGTGATCGTCGCCCATGAACTAGTACATATTCTATAGATGTAAACGGTCACTGAAAATTTAAAAATCGAAACATAGTTGCAACATCCTCAAAAGTACCTGATAACTTGAACCATTCCACAATTTCATCCGTTGTCCACTGCCTAGTTGGATCGGTTTCCTTCTTTCTCCGAATGTATTCAGAAATAAGCATCGTATACGGGTTGCGAATGACGAGAACAACGCCCCCTTCAAACGTCACGATGTGTTCCGGTTGAGCTATCTGCGTTTTGGCAACAACTGTCCTCCCTAGAGTGTAATCAATCGTCGATCCCAGAAAGACTGCAGAAATTAACGGTAATAAATATGGTGTACAAAATATCTGTTGAAGTAGCAGCTTAGATGGTCATGAGACTTTGCTACAATATCCCTAGTTTGAACAAATTTCTAGCCATATTTGAGAGCATTTCTAAGTTTACCGCAAAGCGGGAGTTTCATTTCTAAATATTGGCCGGAAATGTTGAATAAAAAAGTGGTCCGTCGACTGCTCTGAAAGGTACAGAGAAAGTTCATTTCAATAAATCCAACATTATGGACAGTATGATTGCCTACTAACAAAGAAACATTTGCCATTTAATCTAAAGACAATCCTTCCTTGCACTCTCCGACGGAGTTTCGTTGAGTCTCGTGCTCCTCCTTTTGGGAGTAGTGTTAGGCCCCTGCATTGGTAGGTTGCCAGAAAGACTCATTAAAAATTTATTTCATACGTGAAACCACTAAGTTTAAACCACCAACGCAAAGACATTTGAGGGTTAATGTGATACAATATACTGAAATTATTAGGCTACCAAACATGGGTGCAAACAGCTTCCCCCAAATTGAGGGGGTGGGGGAGGGGAGGAATTACATTGAGCAGGGAACAATAACTGTCTATATAGAGGGCTTGCCTGCCCGGCAGTTTTCTGATGTTGCTTCCAAACTAAAGCATTAAACGTTCTCCTCCTCTCTGTCCGTGCCATGAGTTGACATACTTAGTGGGTATATATGGCAACAGTTTACTAGCCTTCAATTACAGCAGCTTATGAATTAGAAAGGCTGTTTTTCATAATATTTTCGAGCTTGATTTCACTGGATCAGCTACGGTAAGTTACAGAGTGGAGCATATGCCTAACATATCTTTACAAAGGCTCTGGAAAAGAGTGACTGGACAAACGATATGATAAACAATACGATAACTTCTGAAAGTGGGGAAAATGTCGCCCCGCCCTTCCCTCCCCTGTTGACACCAGTGCAGTAAATAATAAATATCCGTCACAACCATTAATATACGTATCATTAGATAGCCCATGCAATAAAATACTCAAAGGTAAATGCAGTTTTGCTAACTGACATATATTACTTGGGTATGCAAAATCAGAAAAGCGAATTTTGCATAACCAAGATGGTCACTAGGCTCACCCCTTGAACAAAAATGAAAAATAATTACCCGAATTACGAATTGCTAAATATAATACAACATTTGTCCTAGGTTTAGGTGAAATATTTGCTGTGATCGTGTTATGAAAGTAACGTGGTCATTTTAATACTATAACATCGGTTGGAAACGAAAGATGTGGTAACTTCATCATTTAAATACAGCTTGGGACTGAATATGCCTTTTAAGGTTTATCTATAGAGGTGTTTCACCGACATCAAGTAGTCGTGCGTCCAGGGGCGGCGCCAGGGTATTTCGATGGGGGGGGGGGCAAAGCGTGAGACGAGTATGGCAAGCTAAATGCCCAATAATTCGAAAAACTTGGTTTATCAATCGATAAACCAGGTTTATCGACCGACAAGCCAAGTTTTTTTTTTGATAAACCAAGTTTATCGGTTGAAAAATCAGGTTTATCGAATTTCTCACTTAAAAAGTCGATAAACCAAGTTTATCGATTTGATAAACCTGGTTTATCAATTTGATTAACTTGGATTTTCGAATTATTGAGCATTCGGCGTCAATAAACTTGGTTTTTCGACTAATAAACTTGGTTTATCGGTTGATAAACCTGGTTTTTCGATTCGATAAACCTGGTTTATCACTTTACTGATGATAAACTTAGTTTATCAAATCGATAAACTTGGTTTATCGAATCGATAAACCTGGTTTATCAATTTGATAAACCAAGTTTATCAAAAAACTTGGCTTATCGGTCGATAAACTTGGTTTATCGACGCCAAATGCCCAATATTTCGATAAACTTAGTTTATCGACCGATGAACCAGGTTTATCGGTCGATAAACCAAGTTTTTCGGTCGATAAACCAGGTTTATTGGTCGATAAACCAAGTTTATCGGTCGATAAACCAAGTTTATCGGTCGATAAACCAGTTTTATCGGTCGTTAACTCAAGTTTATCGACCGATAAACCTGGTTTATCGATTGATAAACCAAGTTTTTCGAATTATTGGGCATTTGGCTTGCCATAGACGAGTTATCGCCGTCCTGGGGGAGGGGTCTAAGGGGAGGGTGTCCCCCTCCCCATTGGGAAATTTTTTGTTAATTTAAGGTTGCTCAGATGCGAAATGAGGATGTCTTTGGTACATATTTTGAACTGATCATATATGGCTGGAAAGTTTATAATTTAGTTATTTTAATTTTTGTTTTTGGAAAGATGCTTTCTGGGGAGGGGTGTTCCCTCCCCTTTGAGAAATTTTTTATTAATTTAAGATTGCTTAGATGCAAAATGGTGATATCTTTGGTATATTTTTGAACTGATCATATATGTAAGAAAGTGTTCATAATTTATTGAATTTTAATTTTTGCTTGGGGGAAAGATGCTTTTCTGCATGGGGAGGGGTCTGAGGGGAGGGGTTCCCCTTCCCTTTGAGAAATTTGTATCAATTTAAGATTGCTTAGATGCAAAATGGTGATGTCTTTGGTATTTCTTGAGCTATCATATATGGCTGAAAAGTGTTAATAAATTTTATTGAATTTTAAGTTTTGGTTTAGTGAAAGAGGAGAGTAGCCTTTGTTGTCTAAGAGAAGGGTATGTAGTCAAAAACCTCCTGAAGCCACCCTCCTTTTATGTATGGGCATGTTTTCACTCAAAAATACGTGCGTTGAGTCGACAGAAACACGAACTATTACGAATATTTTCGTCGCTTCATATATGCATTATACAAGGTAACTAAAGGCTGGCAGACACCGGAATATACTCCTGGAAGCTCTGGACTAATTATGATCAAATATATGCCTACCCCACCCTCCTCCTTTTTTCTTTCTCATTCGCTTCCCCTTATTCTCTTTCGTTTTCGCCTTTTCTTTTTTCCTGTTCTTTTCCTTCTCTCTTTCCCCTGTTCTTGCAAATGATAGCAGGCGGTTGCCCCCTGCCCCATGTGGCATCGCCCTGTTTTTCTTTGCTCTTTTTCTGATTGACTCAAGATTTCTTCATACACTAAAGATTGTGTTGTGTACGGCCATGCGCCTACTATTTAAAATTCGTTTTCTATGAGACAGACACCAAAATAAAGCACAATAAGGCATAGGCGTAGGTAACTTTTCGAAACTGGGGGCTGAACCTTGTTTCGGATCGCTGTCCTGGGGAGGGGTCTAAGGGGAGGGGTCTCCTTTGGAAAATTGTTGGGTATTTGAGGGTCCTCAGATGCAATTTGGTGCAACATTTTGGGTAAATTTTAAGCAAAATTACTGCAAATTTTTTACAGTTTTTACTGAAGAGACAAATAAGGGGTTTTTGACCTTGGATATTGGGGGCAGAAGTATGCTTCTGCCCCCAGATTTTTGACTGGGGCTTTAGCTTTACTCTCGGTTCCTATGCCCTTTATGTTTGCACGTTATGTATAATGGCCTTAGTGTTTATGTAATACTTAACCTGCATTCACGTAAACAATGGAAAAAACAGAAAACGTTATCCGTGCGGGGATTGCAAGTTTCAGGTATTTTGTAACGAACAATTTAACTAATATTGTGACAGATGGATGACATACTGTAACACCTCACCCCACCCCCTACTAAGTTATGTGTCTTAAAAGGTTTTTTAGACGATTTTATTTTTTGGGTTGAAAAACCATAGGGGGGGCAAGTGCCTGCCCTGCCCCCCCCCCCCCGTGGCCCCGCGCCTGCGTGCGTCTGCATGGTTGTGGGACATATTGCCCATAAAGTGTTCGTTGTGACACGGTAGTGTCCAAGATCATGCAGTGCGCGTGTACGGTAAATACTCTTACTGCGCATGTGCTGTGCCCGACAGAAAAAGACAACCCAAAACTAGTGACGTCACATGAAACACCTCTATAACATGTCTTTGAACATTTCTAGGTTCTTACACCTCTTTTTATTAATTACCACAGAACTATTGTAATTAATTATAAAACATTTGTTATACTTTCATGCTTCTTTGTCGGTTTACAATTATAATTTACAAAATATCAGGAACATATTAATAGGGACCCTAATATACCTTAGAGATACATTATGATGAAAAAATAATATAAAATGGGGAGGGATTAAAAAGGTTCTTTGATCTTTTCTGATCTAACACCCAAAGGAACAGACAGGAAATCAAACTCACTAATTGAATTTAAAAGAATCTAAATTAAACGCATTACAAAACAACATTTAAGGTCTGTTCCCCCTCTGTGAAATACAAAAGATACACGGCTTGCACGTTTCCATGTAAGGTTCACGGGTGGTTTACAGTGGCACAAATTGTGA
This sequence comes from Holothuria leucospilota, assembly GCA_029531755.1. Classification (NCBI taxonomy): domain Eukaryota; kingdom Metazoa; phylum Echinodermata; class Holothuroidea; order Aspidochirotida; family Holothuriidae; genus Holothuria; species Holothuria leucospilota. The sequence continues at coordinate 11,324,870 of CM055979.1, forward strand.
AATGTGAACGGGTCTTAAAGGCAATAGGCAGTCGCCACAAAATTTCCTTTGAAAAATCAGCGAACTCTTGCAAATCTCCTCTTATTGCATTACAAGCAACTCTGAAGACATTTTGAACATAACTATTTCAAACAATAGGTAAAGCAAGGAGAAATTCTCCTTGAATTTCACAATTCACTAACAAAAATATTGTCACATGATCAAAATAGGCCAATCATGAACTAGAGTGACCGGGCACACTCACTCTGATTGGGGTGACTGCATTTAACCTTCGAATTAGAGAGAAATATACAAAACGGTAATTACTAATTGTTTTTCATTTTACATTGTTCAGTAAAAACTGGGAACATTTTACGCCGTTACATCCATTAGGGACACAGGAATATAGGTGTCAAAATGTCTCAGCACGGTCGTGGGAAAACAGGACGGGTTCTTATTTTACCCTTGATGGACTATGCACTGTCACCAGAAGGAAACCTAGCAGCCGAATATTTTTCTGCCCCAACTGTGTAAACACACGTTTATTATTAATGCGATTTAACACAAGACTTGTAAGATTCGACATGTATATTCAGAATTTTAACACTTGTAGAAAGTGGGGGACAGGAGAATGTTTGTAAAAATGCTAATTCCTTTACAGTGTTCGAGTATATTAAGTAGTACTCACTTCCAGATTTGGCTCTCGGATATTCGGCCTCTCCTTTATCCCAAAAGTAACTCCCAGTATATATACCAGTGGCAGCTTGAAGGCGTTGACGTATGACCACATCGCCCGATGACATGTAAACAGCAAGCGCTACCAACGGCATGGCATGCTCGGGTTGAAAAACAACTCGGGCACATTGTTCGTAACCTGAAACATTCAAAAAGATAACAAAATTCAAATCGAAACATTGAAAAGCCAGCACCTACTTCATTAAAACATCTTTTATCAGCAGAAGATCAATTCAGGTGTTGTCACTACCGTTTTACGTGATGCTGGGTGGCGATTTCACTTTGATTTTGTCTCCTATGTTCAAATCAACAGAGTAAATCAGCTCTCATCAAGGTGTCGAATTCATTACTCCTGCTTACTTTAAAGACAGACACTCATCACCCCAAAGAACATTTTGAGTGTGGGATACCAAAATTCTCAGTTGGTGACTGTTCTTTGATTGACATCAAAGTTTGAAAATTCAAAAGATGCAGGGCAACTCACATTCCACACCATAGCAGAGAGAATTCTCAGATAACACCTTAATATGCTTACCAGTATGCTTACCAGGACATGGCCTTAAGGTTTGTGTCTGCACAAAAAACAGTTATGGGAGGAGCTACAAGTAACGTACAGTAGCTGGGAGAATTGTAACTGTCTGGGTGAGGAGAATTGCCCTTTAAGTTTACTTTGGGGTACAAGCATAGTACCTTCCTCTCCTAAAGGGAGCTGAAAATACAAACTTGAGAACAATGCACAGACTATGTTCCTCTCTTGTGTAAGAAAAAATGAGAATCAGCTTTAACCCTACTTTGTCAGTTTGTCTCCACTGTCCCAAATCCAGACAACTCAACGTTTTGTACATGTAGGAAGTGATATATTTTCGGGACGTGCCATATTTTCAGGCAATTAGTAATTTACTTAGGGAGAAGGAAGTTTTACAGGACGGTCCCTAGGTCTACCCTTTGGCTTTGGGCCTCGACATCACAGAGTTTAGATAAGCAATTACCTCATACAGTTGTGATAATTGAGCAAATGTGCTGTTTAAGTGAGTCCACATTTCGTCTGCATGTTCACGACAGACTTCCATCTTTTATGTAGCTTTATTTGGCGCAAGGGCGTGGATCCATCTCCAAAGGTGTGTGTGGGGGACTTTTCACCATTTGCGAATTGCAGTCCTAGGGAAGGGTCTAAGGGGAGAGGTAACCCTCCCTTTGAAAAAGGGGTTAGCTTTAAAATGCAGTGTTAATTAGTAATCTATGTTATATTATAATTCATCACAGTTTTAGTTTTCATCATTTTTGAAAAAGTGGGGGGACTTGAAATGTCCCCTTCCAAAAAGTGAGGGGGCGCTATCCCCCGTCCCTCATGAGCTACTTTCATGATTTGGTGTACCGCATATGTTGCACAAGGAATAAATAAACACATCTCATCGACAGGATGGTGTTGGTAAATGCTCTATCCACTATCAAGTGGTGAACTTCTCTTGTTGGGAGATCCCCCCACCCATGGGAAATCTAGTTTTCGACAGATCGGAACAAAAATTGGTCATGTGCGCCACCATACTGCCTATTTTATCCACAATATTTACACATTCTTTGTGTACATTTTAGGGTGGCGATGGGTTTTGGAACCTAGCTCTTGCAAAATTTATCGGTTTAATGTAATGAAATTAAATGTTTATTCGTTAGGTGTATATTGTCATAGCTACCGAAAAGTCACGTCCCAATCGATGGTTCACCACGCAGTTTTTGAGAAGAATGCAATTTTTGAGCGGCCTCCGTTCTTGCTAAGACTTGTCTTTGTTAGACTATAGCAAGCCTTAACAATGTGTTGTACAAGTTTGTCCCCATTCGGGAGAATTTTGGTTTTCCCAAAAATGGGAGAATCTTCGGGATTGACGTCAGTGCTGCCTCCCGCCAAAGACGTCGACTTGACTCCCTTCTTGCATCATCTTCCTTATCCAGGCGCTGATCCAGACATTTCGAAAAGGGGTCGGGGGGCTGAAAGCCCCCTTGAATATTCTCATAGATAAACATTATGCTAATTTTCGCGTATTTGTTATTGTTGATGTGGCGAAAAAGGGGGCTGAGCCCGAGAAAGCCCCACCCCCCCCCCCCCCCGTGGATCCGCGCCTGTTATCACAAAATATCTCATGTCGCATGTGATCCTTTTTAATATTCTCAGTTAAAAGAATTTAGACAGACACGTAAGAAAACGACAAGTAATGAAGGAAGTGGAACAGCGCAAGTTCATTACCATCGTTATCCTTTTTGACTAATCAACGAAAAAAATATGCCTTATACCGTTTCAGAAGAAAGCCCTAGATTACGTTGGGATGGAATATTGATGAAGTGTAACTATGCAAATCTCGTTAGCGTAGTCCCCTACTGAGAAAACATGTTTCTTCAATACCGGGCGGTGGCAGGATCCGATTTGCCCAACCGGGAGGGGACAGGGACGCAAAGCCAACCCCCACAGAGGCAACGTGATGCCAGAAGGGCGGCAAATTCAAAGTCTTTAGGGGCGCCGAAAGTATTTATGCATTTTTTGAATGACTTTTCTAAATTTTTGTTCTTACTGACAAAAACTTGAAAGCACTGGATTTGATAAAGAAATATTAAAACAGATGTTTGTATTCAAAAAAATTTGAATACAAATTTTTATTCAAATTGTATTATTGTATTGATGGGTTTGTATTCAAAAAAATTTGAAAATTGTGTGGTTTTATCTAAGAATCTGCCCTCCTTGTGGGCAAAATCAAGTAAACCGTCGGGGAGTACATATTATATTGTGCGCACAGTTAAGACTCCCCTTTCAAATGGGAAAACTCGACGGGGTAGCCTTCCCTGACGGTAGGGCCATGCCCCCACCCTGGCACCATTCCTGCCTTCAATCATAGAATGCAATAGACTAATGGACTTCTTTTTATTAAATTTCAAAATATTGACTTGTGTTTTTTTGAAGCCTCAGTAATAACTTCTTTTCGGACCCAATTAGGTAGTTGCCCTTAGCACCACCCGTCTTTTTCAAGCAAGACATGATATACATCATATATACATCTGAAACTCATTCACTTCATCTTTGGCCCGCCTAACGCAAACATGGTCATGCCTCTTGGACAGTTTGGTTATACATACACTTGCTGTCTCTCATACGTCCTGAAATGGTAACTATAAATTCATAGAAAAGGTGATGAAATCAAATTTTGGGAATTGGAACGAGCCTAAAACTGATTAGACTAACTATCATACAACTGGATTAATTTTTTTTTTTGTCAGTTTGAATCAATACGAATTGTTTACACTGAACAAGCCAAGCATCAAATCTGACGATCTTTCAAATCCCTTGACGTCACGGTGTCTGAAGTTAACAGTATGAAATAAAAGGGAAGAAAGAGGTTGAAGACCTTTTCAGTTGCAACGGTCAAGGGGGAGGAAGTTTAGACTACCAATAGCGCGATAAATAATGTAATCTATGAAGTTGTTACGATATTACGACGAGAGCTATCACGGTCCGATTTCTGGTTTGATCATTAAAGTGCTCTCTAATCTAAAGGCTCTAAAGGCTCTCTAATCTCACTCCAGACAGTAAAAAAGTCTACCTTCCAAGTTCACTGCCAGCTAGCCTTTCCCCTAATTTAGAAAAAAAAACTGTCTAGTACACCTCCAGACAGAATCACAGTAGCCTGCGCTGAGTTTCAATTGCTCTAGGCCTTAGTGACACACAATCGTGTGTGAGCTTAATTGGGAAAACAAGGCTGACTGTACAAATCATCGAAGACTAACCAGAGTGGAACTATAATTTTTTATGAATGTCGATCAAAATGCAGTTGTATCAACTGTATTTAGAACTATAGGGCTATTCCTAAATATGTTTGGGCATGGAGTTAGCAACTCCCTGATGCTTTGGGATGCCATATTCCCTTTAAGTCTACACCAATTGGCAAACATTCTACGGAATTCAATGATTCTGATAATAAGATTGCAAAATAGTCAAAATAAACCCTGGCAAATGAATGTATTTTTTTTTAGGATTGAATACCAGTATCATGCAGTGATTTCAGAAATTTAAATGTTTTTTTATTTCCTGTTGTTGAGGTCATATAGGCTATAAGCAGGAACTGTTAAAAATCAAGTTTAGGTACAAGTCGTTTCATTTTTATGATGACACCGTATGCAATCCAGAGCCACAGTACACTTTAAAACTGTTCTAGTCAAATTTGAATACAATCTAATCAATAGGGGCACGAACCGGAATCTAGTCAAATCTTTGACTAGATTCGGCTCATAAATGAAACGAATAGTTTCATTTTTGAACCATTTCTAGTCAAGTTTGAAACAAATTTTGTCAAATATTTGACAAGATTCCGGTTCGTGCCCCAATTGACTAGATGTTTTTAGAGTGTACATATCTAAAATGCTAAGAAAAGAATTTCAGAAAGTATTAAAGAGCCTAATTAATATTCAGTCTAATTACCTTGAAGCCCTAAGGCTTATACATGCCTAAATCTTCTTTGCACCGTGATGTGCAGTGGCCAAGTGGCCAAGTGGTTAGAGCATCCGACTTGCAGCCGGAAGGTTTAGGGTTCAAATCCTGGCCGGGTCATACCAGACTTTAAAAATGGAACCTACTGCCTTTGTGCTTGGTGCTCAGCATAAGAAATGGAGTAGGGAAAACAAGCCAGTGAGCCACAACTGGAAAAAAAGGCCGTGGTCGTCTCGACTTGAACCAATTGGTTGGAAACTGGGACGTTAAACCTCAACTAACAAACTAACTGCACCGTGATGTTTTAGGGATGAATGCTAACATTGGTCATTTAAAGTGGTCTACCGCTACACTCATATGGTTACTTTTTGCAATGAGTATATTCATTGCCATATTTCAGGATACACTTAAAGTGGACCTAAAGTCTAAAAATTCAAAAATATATATTTTAGAGGTTACAAAATTAATCTTTATTGGTCCAACTCCCATTGTCATAGCTTATTCCATTGCTGAGATATTAAATATTAAAATTTATTCACTTAAATCCAAACAGTTCATTGTGCAATAATTTTTGACATTCTTGTTGTACAACTCACATTAAATGCTTTGTTTTCTTTTAAAATTAAAAATGTTTATATGACCTTGACCGCTGCCTGTTTTCTTGCTTGACATGCTGTACAGAGAGGGCTTATATAGTCAAGTCACCCCAAATCAGTAAGAACGCGATCACATTTTGGCACAAGGTGCGGTGGCTTTCAGAAAAACAAAGAAATACAAAGATTGTAATTTGAGTAGTACAACAATGACATCACAAATTATTGCGCAATCTAACTTTTTAAATCGAGTGAATAAACTTCAACATTTTATATCTCAGCTTAAGAAAGTCCTGTGAAGATGGGAATTAGACCATTGGAATTCAGTTTTCATGCTCTGTAATATATATTTTTGAATTTTCAGACTTTAGGTACACTTTAAGGCTTTATAATCTCACCACAGACAGTAAAAATTTTCCCTGCTATAGGTTTACATCCACTGCAGCCTCTCCTCCAATATAAACAAATACAGACACCTGCATAGTTCATCTCCAAGACAGAGCCATGCAGTGGCCTGCACTGAGTTTAAATTGCTTAAGGTCAAACAGTATTGAGTCACGCACAATTGTGTAGGACCTTAATTGGAAAGACAACTACCTGTACAAGTTATATTGACCAACCAGCATGGAGCTATTGTTTGAATGAATGTCAATTCAAGTGCAGTCATCAATTGTATTTAGAATTACAGGGCTATTTTTAGACATATTTGGGGTAGGCCACAGCCCCTTTAAGTCATCGGTAATACTAGTAAGGTCAATCATCAGTTGTCTATATGAACAGGGAGTTGCTATTTGACAAATAGCAACTCCCTGCTACGAAGGGGAAGAAGTTTGTCACATGAAATATCTTTTGAAGATAAATTTAAATCCCTACATAAAACTCAGTGTGTTGGGATAGCTTGGAAAAATAACTCTATTTACATAAATCGTAACAGGTTCGGTCGGCTGAGTGTTAAGTGTGTTCGCCAAATATGCCTTCCACGCTCAAATTTAACTCGAATGCAAATTATTTACCCCCGCTAATTGCACGAAAGAAATTGTATTTTCCAAGGGAAACATTGCATGAATGGAAAATAATTAATTTCATTAAACTATGATAGTCTAATAGTGGTTTATGCTAGTTAGAGAATGCTAGTCATTTCAAAAGAAGTTAGTTAAGTAAGTATAGTTTTAAGAGGTGACGTCCCCAGAGAAGGAAAATTGTGTTTTACATCTCAGTAATAATTTTTGCGGCGACTTCCAACTGTGGAAAACGATGCAATATTTATCCAATATTTATCGCGGAGTTCGAATGCATGCAGTACAGTAAGCACGACACCACCGAGCCTTCCAAATTACCGTGGGGTAACTCAGGTGTTCTGGTAGGAATTGACCGAGATAAAAGGATTCGACCGTCAAGTTTCTCCCACTTAGGACTCACAGTCGGAATAGCAGCCGTACATTATGCAAATTCTACTAGGCAAAAGTATCTGGCCAGACGTTTCTTACCCTACGCAATTTCGTCCCGGACAGTTTTGCCGCAGGCAATTTTGTCCTGGAGAGGTGGACAGTATTGCCGTTACACCGGCAACACCAAATTAAAAAAAAATGTTATTAAAAAAGGAAACTATGGTTTACTTTGCGGTTTGAAAAATGAGCCCTATAAAGCCTTCTCCACAAGATTATAAGTACACCCGAACTGACGGGTGCTATGACTACGTTTCCGTGGGCAAGGCAAATTGAAAATCTAAGGATGAACATTGTAACATAGAATGATAATGTAAAATGCATTTCTTGGAGAGGATAGTCATTCTTCCACTCTGCAGACTATGTTAGCTAACAAAAGTGCGGTTAGAAGAAAATGGGCATTTCAGTCATTCACGTTCAGCGATCTTTCTTTTTATAACATTTTAATCTTTTTGTGATTAAAATCAAGAACTTACTACTGTACCCACTTTGACAGTTTATTTCATTTGCTAACAATAAATACTGTTCGGGTATGATGATCACTAGGACGCTACTATACAGCCAGGAAAGCTGTAATTACCTGTGTAGTAGGCTACAGCTAGCCGTTTCAGAAACCAAATTCCGATTTGAACAGAAAACAACAGAGCCAATGCACCTTGATATTCCTTTGACGAACTCAATCCTACCGGAATGACTGAAGTGAAAAGACGGGCTGTGGTATATATCCCATTGTCTCCCAGCCCCTTGATCCCATCTGCTATACGGGGGGGGGGGGGTAGCACGGCCTACACACCACGGTAGAAAATAAGCCAAGTCCGGTAAATTTACTTACCTGGAAACTGAACACGTGAAGGGTCTTGATACGTGACCTCTAACCCCGAGTCATCTCCTGCCTCTGGTTGTGCCGGCGGCTGCTGGGGTACCTGGTTGTTGGATGGAGCCGTCTCAACTGCGATGTCTGCTTTTGGTGGCTCCTCTATTTTCACATTAGCTATATCTTCCTTGGGGGCATTTCTGTCGATATTTTCGTTGTAATCTTGATTTAAGACTATTGGTACCTCTCCTCGCTTCACTTCATTGTCTGATGTATGTGGTCCTCTGTATAATCCTTTGCTATAGTCACGTGATTCTATCGCGAGGTGCTCATCCTTCGAGCTGGTATTTGTTTGTGATAATATGTAAACGCAGGAGATACAGCCTAGAATCGATATCAGTGGTAAATGATTTCGCTTGAAAATTCCAAGCACAGAACACGGCATGTTGAACTCAGATATCATCCAATGGTGCAAGAAAAAGTTTTATTTAATCTTTTCCAATTCTTTCGTCGTTAAGCCGTCCACCTCAAGGAAGATGTTACAATATGTGCGTAATGTAATCAAGTATCAAGTAAGATACTACACAAGGCATGTAAGCATGACAGAAACGTGCGAAGAACAACTTATTGAAAAAAGAGTATCGTTGAATGGACTACACTGAACTGTATCTAGCTTGATGGGTAAAAAACAAGATGGTTTGACCATCGCTTAAAATCAAACTGCCCGGCCGGCTTATTCTGACGCAAAAGATAGAAGGCCTAAATGGTTTGTGTGACTACCAAGCACCATTGAGTAAGCTCGTGTCGATGGTAAGTCGTATGGGACTAATCGATATCTCTTATCACTTCCGCCCTTCATCAACACAGTCATCTCTCCCTGGACACCTGTGAGAGTTATCACCGTGGCATGCCCTTACTTCGGAACTAATCTGGTCGTTAGACGATGCACACAAACAATACAGGTTACGGAAACCAATGTAGACTTCCGCTCTGGAGGAGACTCTGATTAAAATAGTGGAGAATAACAGGTCACTTAAGGAAGTCATTCGGAAAATAATGGAGGCCATTTGCGCATGCTCAATCTGAAATTATTTTAGTAGCAGATCCACGAAGAAAGTACTCGATTCACCAGCGGTCATTGAACCCTTTGAAAATAAGAGGATATCACAGCTGTTTGGCGACTCTGAGCTACGTACTTCGTCCGAGTCCGTTTGTTTGCCCCATGGTCTGAGCCAGTTTTCATCCTAGTGGTTCCAATTTAGAACCGATTCCACCGTCCGGCTAGCATCTAGCTTACATTTAACAATGCAGCATATCCAGCAATTCATGGTTTTTCAACTCTGTCACATGAAGGCTAGTTATTTTTTGTGATTGTTTGGAGTCCACTTCCCTTTAAAGACAGACAGTCATCACCCCGAAGTATATTTTTAGTGTAGGGGTATCAAAATTCTCGTTTGAAAATTTGAAAGATGCAGAGTAGCTCACATTCCACACAATGCAGAGAGAGTGCTTTTATTACATTTTATAGCCTTGTATGTTCACCAGGACATGGCCTTAAGCAATATAACAGGTTTATTTCTGCACAAGGAGTAGCTTCATACAGTTATGGGAGGAGCTAGAAATTGCATAGTTGGGAGAACTGGAACTGTCTGGGATGATGAAAATTCCCCTTTAAGGTTATACAGTAAATTAGGTCAATGTTTGACTTTTCGGACTATTCCGTTCGTAATTAAGGCGGTGTCCGAAGAGCAATGAAGCGTTAGGCAGTGGCGTAGCTAGATATTTTTGTGGGGGGGGGGGCGTCAAAAGCAAAAAATTTCCGTCCGACAGATTATTATCCTAAAGTGATGATGTACTATCTAAGCGTAGCGCCACCATCATCTTGCGTGTAGCGCGCGGAAAAAATAGATTAAAATATCTCCGAGATTGCCGGAGATATGGTAACATCGGCAATGACACTTCAAGGCCTTGCTCAGAGTAACCATTTCGATGTGTAATTCTGCTTAAAAACATAGGAAGTGTTGCAAGTGCTGTTTCAAATGAAATATTTTTATTTCTTTCCGACTGAGGCTAGAAATTTCCGACAGGGGCCTTCGGAGGCTTTGTGGGAAGGACGGCCGCCCCCTCTAGCTACGCCACTGGCGTTAGGTAACCTTCAGTACTTTTAATTTTGGTGGGCGACTGGAATCGATTACCAGTCTGAATCTAGCTGCAACCCATCTCCGGCCGATTCCTGTTGGGATCTGCCATTCCGTAGCTGAAACAGAGACCAGGATAAAGCTGGTGGACTTGAAACATCAGTCACAAAAAGTGCAACGGACTATTTTCTGGGGGATGAGTCCGAGTCTTTTTTTTTTCGAGAGAAGCTCCTTAACTGAATCCTTTCAATTTAGGGACAGAGTTGCCAGCGTTTTGCAATATATTTGCTCGAGAAATTGACTACACCAACCGTAAAAAAGGATTGTCAGGTTGTGGCCCTTATGATCCCCTGGCTAGGAGTGAATGAAATCAACAGGTGCCAACAGGTACTAACTGGTTCCTGGTGGAACCTGTTAAGATACCTGTTTCCTATTACCCTTTGGACCTGTTGAAGCCTGTTAAAAACTGTTCAACAGGCTTCAACAGGAATTTTTCCCTGGGAGACAATGTAATCATAGGTGAATGTATTCGATAAACTTTCCCAATGCAGTAGAGTTCAAAGCACGATATACGGACCGTTCAGCAAAGGTCATGAACTATTTTACAATTGCAGACACTCGTCGAAAACACTCTGGTCTCAATGTCATCTCAGGAAATTAAAATAAGTAGAACCAAAGAAATTCGTCAAAGTAATAAAATGCGTAATGAGTACAATTCATGTCAACATGCTTAACGTGGATGCAAACGACTGGGAGGAAGTCTAGGACGGATCACATTTATAGTATCACATTCACTTGTTCACTTTAACGACCCATCAGAAGCACTTGATACAGGTGAATCGTTCGCAACTGAAACCTTCAAATGGAAATCAGGGGTAAAGTTTAGTTTAACTTCGAAGAGGTAAAGACATAAATGAATCTTAATAAATCAATGTCAGGCGCGGATCCAGACATTTCGAAAAGGGGGGGGGGGGGGGCTGAAAGCCCCCTTGAATATTCTCCTTAATTAATATTATGCTAATTTCCGCGTATTTTTTATTGTTGATGTGGCGAAAAAGGGGGCTGAGGCCGGGAAAGCCCCCCCCCCCCTTGGATCCGCGCCTGAATGTAGCTATAAAATGGTTCAATTTCTCAGGATTGATATGCCTTTATGGCACGATTATCTCAAAAATACGTAGATTACTATTAACCCCCTATACTTGGCAATCCAATGCGCAGATACGAGGTGGGAGTATGTAGACGTGTAGAAGTTGTCACAATAGATTTATAACAAAGTGATCACGTGACCGTAGCACAAGTGATTACGGTAGTGGAAGGCCTAGGGTAGGGTGGGAGGTTATGGTCCCCCACTGACAATTTAAATATCAGGGATGCAATATCTTTCATCACTCCTCGTTTGGAAAGCAAATGTTTTTCCTTATTATTCACCCTCTCTTCGCCCGCAGTCTATAAGCAAATTATGGATGTCAAGTGTAAATACAGAGACAAATATCCGTATACGTGCACAATTATGTTTCTCGTTGACTTGTCTATCATCATAAGGTCTGTTTAATATAGCCCCCACCCTCACATATCCACAACAAATCACCACTCTCATTAGCAGTGCACTGAAAAAATGCACAAAAAACTCTTTTCAGCTTTACAGCAACATTCTTGCATAGCCTATTTATCTGTCAATTCTTTAGAATACATAAACCGAAATCCAAACTTTGTGCTTAAACGGTTTAAAAATATAATAACATCGGCATTGACAAAATTAAGCCTATCATACAATTAGTATAGACTGAGTGAGCCTAACTCCTGCTTAAGATATAATGACGTTTCACTTTTGTCCTCAATCTATGGAAAACAAAAGTCTGTTGGACTGTTGCATTGGTAAGATGAAATAGACTTTATGAAGGAAATATGTACAACGAAACGAAAAGGCGATGAATACCTTTCCACTGACTGCAAACGGCTGGGATTAAGTCTAGAATCGAAGAGACTTAACGCAACCATTTGCAGTAGCACATTGCTAAAACTGAGTTTGTACACAGGCCATAAAGAAAGCGTACATTTCAGTCCAAACCGAACAAGTATCGTGTTTTTTCACTCGGCATTTAGAGGATTAGGCCTAGGTTTCCTGTTTTTTTGTATGCTAGTATGCATTTTACAGGGGCTGCTGCGGTGAATCACTCCAAGTACAAGCCTGTACAGGAAGTCCCTATACTTTGCTATTAATATTTGACGACTACACTTGGAATGGCATATTCTACCAATTGTTTCATTTTAATTTCTCAGTGACTCAGGCACGTAGCCAAGGGGGCACGTCCCCCCCCCCCAAATTTTTCAATAAAGGTCTTGAACTGAAGGAGGAAAAAATTACTACGAGACCAGCATTTTTTGAATACAAATATAAGGAGTAAAAATGGAAAATCTAGCACCATTTTGCATCTAGAGTCCTTGAATTAGTCAAAAATTTTCAAAGGGGAGGGGGACACAGCCTCCCCTTACCCTCACACCCCTTCCCCGGGCCGGCGAAACTCCTACATCTATGTACCCCCCAAACTGGTTATTCTGGCTAAGGGCCTGCAGTGACTTATGTAGATTATTCAGTATTACAAACAGCTCGCGTAGAATCAGTGTGTAGACATACGTCTCACATCCCAGACAGTAAAATTTCTCCTTCCTCAGTTCACTTCCAATCCTTCCTCCAATGCAAACAAAAACACTTGTCTAATACACCTCCCAGACAAAGCTTCGGTAAATTGCAGTCTAAACTGTTCAAGTCCATATTCTCAAATTTCTGTGCGTGGGCTTAATTGGGAACGAGTCAATGACTGCATGATCATTGACCAACCAAAGTTCTGCTACTGTTGACGGAAGTAATTGTCAAGTGCAGTCACCAATTGTAATTTAAGGTATAATCATATACCTAAATATTTATTGGGTGATGCCATGGCCCCTTTAAAGAACCAATTTTGCCTTCCAGATGGATCCAATACTCCATGCATAGTCTAGTCTTATCCGCTCCGCCGGTCCGCAATCTCAACAACTCTACATTTTTCACCTCTCAAAAGGCAGTTTGCATGACATACCCAGAATAATGCCCCCGTCACTGAAGATACGCACTGCAGAAACTTGTCAACCTTCTCCGAACAGTGTTCACCATACTCTTTTGTAATTTGAGAATCTAAATGTCTTGCCTTTCTGTACATCTATCAGGGAGGTGTTATTAGCTAATAACACCTCCCTGCATCTATGCTCTTGTGGAATCCGCGTCTTAGTGAAATGGCCTTGACCAATTAGAATCATGTTCATGTATATTTAAAGGTATCGTTTAAATTTCCCTCCTACAGTATTATCTTTTTTTTTTGTCATTCAAGACACGGTGCCCAAAATTTTATGGACGTTCCTTCAAGAGTATTTTAGAGACGGTGAGAGACTCCCTTTAATTTAAAGGGAAAGAACAGTGCCTCAACCTTCTTTCGAAACATCAAACGCACCTTTCAATTCTTGTTTCATTACGTACGCGTTTCTATGGTGATGTTCCAGGTCAAAATAGCCTTTGTACATAAAAAGTAAGTCAAGGAGTTAGTTTGAAATTGTACTTTGACAATTCAATGACAAAGATTTTTAAAACAAGATTAGAAAGAGTCATACGTGAATTAGGAATGCCGGATTTTCTAATGCAAATTAGGGTAACAGCAATTTGATGTTTAAGCTTCCGATGTTAGGAGTACTGGTTACTGGTGCTCTTAATACTGACTATATGAATTTGTGTCAGTAAATAGATCTATTATTAGTGCACCACTCCGCTTACAATCGAAACTTCATTCAAAGTTGGCAAATAAGCCTACATCTGTGTTACCGTATTTACGCATGGAGTAACGCTTTCTATACACGGGAAACATTTTGGTCCTACATACATTTTGTTGATTGTGTTTTACATACTCTCAACATGACGGTGCTGCCACAGGCTGCAGATTCCACGAAAAAGGAACGAAGAGAAATATACAAGGAGCAATGCTAACACATCATCTTCTGATCAATTGTTCAGTACAGAAATCGAGAATTTGACTTGCTTCAAAGGAAAATAAGTAATTGCCCCAAATCTTCAACCGTTCACGTATCTCCCATAATGTTTGGGGGCACAATCATTTAGTATTGAAGGAAAACCAAAGTTACATATGCATATGGCCTAGGTGTACACCAGGGGTTGTCAGGTCCTTTTTAACATACATACTGGGGTGCCATGGCCCCTCGTCCCATACACAGACCCCCACTCAGCTCATTTGGCCCCCAATAGGTACCTTTTTGTCATGTAAAACACATAATGATGATAATGATAATAAAAGATTATAACCTAAGTAAGTGTGGGAAGTGCCATTTCTGGCAATCCGGACAGGCATTTTTCTGAAAAATTTCTCCGTAGACTAAGCGCCAACCAATGGTGGCCCTCCGCTTAGATGATCCCTTTCGTTAAGTGGACCCCACTAAAAAAATCTTAAAAAAGCCCTGGGGTTTGTCCTTCCTCTAGAAAAGAAGATTTAACTAAATGGTTGTCAATAAAGTAGGGTTGCCCTTGGGTTCGAATGACCCAACGACATCCATCCGTTGATGGTGCCACAGGAGTACTAACACCTCGAGTTCGTGGGGTCTGGGGGATCGCCCTGGTGGGGGATCATCATTGTGAAAACCCAAGAGGCTATAAGTTATAGCGAAAGTGTGGGCCCTGAAATGGAGCATTGACCTATATTTCCATTCCTAATGACACCTGGATGTGCTTTAAATAGAGCCCAAAATTTACAATTTGCCTATTTTAGTATATAGCAGAACTATGATCTAACACTTATGTGCGATTTGATTATGCAGGGGTCTTGTTGGTATTGAGGATGGATCATATGTGGGTCCATTGCAAAGATTTTCGAACAATAATTGCACTGAAATCATCCCACAGGAAGTCATGGTTACACTCCTGTTTATATCATTAGCATAAAGCAATAGTTTACTTCATTTGTATTGCGAAAGTTATCTATTAGACCCATATATGTCTTCAAATAAATATGAACTGTAATGGAGACATAATTAATATAGCTGCATGATAAATTTCTGTACTATTTTGGAGTTTTCAGAAGGACCTTCATAACAAATTTAATAAAGTTGGGAGCAACATGGAACCTTTCGGGGTGGCTTAGGGCAGCGCTGCTCAACCGGTGGGCCGCGGCCTACTCGTGGGCCGCGAGATCCGCCATAAAAAAGAAAAAAATAAGAAAAAAGAATAAAATTTTTGTAAGGTGGGCCTCAGAAAATTTCTGAGAGTGAAAGTGGTCCTTGAGTTAAAAAAGGGTGCGAAGCGCTGGCTTAGGGCATGTAAGCCCTTCAAAGAATGTTTTGGAGGCTGACTGATAACATTTTCGCCCTGGAAAAGCCTCTATTAAACCTCAAAAGTTGCCCCTGCAGAGATTTAAAAAAAATCTGATAGAGAAATAGGTTTACCAGAGCTGGGGGTGCATCCCAACCCCAGGCTTGCATATTCATGCACTCGAACTGTAGTTTGAATAACCCTGGAGTGAGTTTGTTACGTATATGAACCTCGGTAAACTTATTTACGGAACTTGGGTGATAAGACTACACTTGTTCTTGTGGGTCGTTTTAAGGATTGAACTTTAAATATGTCGGGATCTGTCTGGTCTCTCAAAGGAAGTTTCCACAGGTTATTAATTTTACATAAGCTTCATTTAAGTAATTCCACTTTCATGGTAACTGTAAATGTGTACAACTATGGGCTGTAAGTATGAGAAGGTCAGATCATTACATTTCCGGCCTTTCTCATGTATGAAAGCTAAAAAACTTACATTATAATGATTGATAAAGGAAAATTCTTCCTGTTTTACTCATTCACTTTTGGTATGCTTTTTACGGTCGTAGAAAATGTAATTTTGATCAGTTTTTTGTCCCGACCTGATGGAAGAATCCTCAGAATTTTCCGCCTTCTCTTGATATGCAAATGCCATCCACATCTGGTGTATGGTGAATGAACTTTCCATGATGACTTGTGCAGAAGTCTTGGAAATTAAATGTATCATGAGCCTACTTCTTTCTCTTTGAGGTAATATTGGACCAGTTACCGGTATCCAAAATCGACATTGGTCGATGTTCCCCATTTTCGTCCAATTTCGATATCGGTAAAATAGATCTGAGGGTGCCGATATTACCTTATAGATAATTCTCGTTCTATAGAGGGGTTTCACCGACGTCACGTGATCTCGCGTCTCTTTAGTTTTGAAGGGCACGCCTCCATTGTGTCACAGTAGTATTTATGGCTATGCCATGCGCGTGTGCTGTAAATGCACCTACTGCGAGTGAGTTTTGCCCTTCAGCAATTCGGGAGATTCCCCCATTCGGGAGAAAAATGGGTCATGGACGCCGCCATTTTGTTTATTTTACCCACAATCCCACGCGTTTTTTGTGTACATTACCAATGGCTAATGGGTTTTGGAACCCCCTTGCAAAAATTGTCGGTCTAATGTAATGAAATTAAATGTATATTCGGAAGGTTTATTGTCATAGTTACAGAAAAGCCACATCCTAATGGGTGGTTCACCACGCCCTTTTTGAGTTTTTGAATGGTTTTTATTCTTGCTTAACCTTGTTTTTGTGAAGCTGGCATGCCTATGCAATGTCTTGCATAAGTTTTTCCCCGTTCGGGAGAATTTTGGTTTTCTCCCAAACGGGAGAATCTCCCAGACTGTTCAGTCCTTGGCAATTCCACTCGCGTGACGTCACATGATATTCCTCTATAGCCTGCTATATGAAATGTTAAGTTATTATAGTGTGTTTTACTAAACGTTCCAATATTTCACCACATGAAAATGAAACAGAACTCAAGCGGTAGTACCCAAATCCTTATTCCTCAAATATCGGCATTGGATCGGTATCGACCGATATCGAGAGGTTGAAATATCGGCACCGGTAATATTGACTACTTGTAACATCGGTACATCACTAATTTGAGGGTCACGTCTAATGTTTTACAGCACTGATTCCAGACATGTCCTCTACTTCGGAATTTAAGTTAAATGAACTATTTTCAAAGTACGCTTGCGGTGATTGAATGCCTGATCTTCATACATGCGCATTGTCTGTTTCCATTTCCTTCAGGCTAAAAAATCTAGCAATTGATACGGCAAACAGTCTGGACTTTTGTTCCTTGTGCTTCTGCAGAAGAGGAGAAAACTTTTCTGTCAATTTACCAGATTACAATACAGTTGTGAAACTTGAACTTTGTGAAATGATGCATTGTCATTCTACCACCTTAACGGTTTCCTACGGAAGCCGAGAACATCGCGGTGGTGTGAAATCGGACATGTTAGTTTTCCCACCCTTTTCTTCGGTAAACATGGGAAGGAGAAATCAAGATACCATTTCTCCTTACCATTATCCACCGATAATGTGGATTGGAGAAAACCTAAGTTAGTGAGGGGGTACTTCAAGAAAGGACCATTACACAGTGTCTATTTTCGAACACCCTTTGGTTATATTATTACCAACGTGGGATGATCCCACCGTGGTACGGAGAAATCGTTAACGAGCGAGCTAGCTATGTTACTTAAATTGAAAAGAGGATCCGTGTCATGTGCGGGCGCGTCCATTTATGGACACTGTGTAATGGTCCTTTCTTGAAGTACCCCCTCACTAACGTTGGTTTTTCTCCAGTCCACATTATCAGTAGATAATGATAAGGAGAAATCGTATCTTGATTTCTCGTTCCCATATTTACCGAAGAAAGGGGTGGACAAAGTGGCATGTCCGATTTCACACCACCGCGATGTTCTCGGCTTCCGTGGTTTCCAGCATTACAGTAAACGTGATCTAATTAGTCCACTGTGATTCATAGATGATTTGTTTTCTTTTATAGAACTTCACGAACTGAGGGAAAGCTTCCCCTAGAAAGGACGTGTCAGCCGTGTCCGTTCTTTTTATCTCAAGTTCTATTTTCATGCCATCAATTGATGTTACTCGCCTGTAGCAGTGGAGTAGTGTAGTCTTTAGCCTCAGATGTCACATAGACAATATGAAGTATACATTTAATTGCACCTCTTAGAAAGTTCAAGTTTGTTGTAATCATTATGGATCTACGGAATTTTTTGCGTGGTCGAGGTGGGCCAGTTCAAACAGTACAAACTAGTTTTGTGTGAAATGGAGGGCGTGCTCACTTGAAATATTGCACTGAGTCTAGCGTTGGCTGTTTTATCTGTTCGGATTAACAAGGGGAGGGAAGAGGAGAGGAGAGGAGAGGAGTGGAGAGGAGGGGGTTTTTGCAAAATATACGGTACTTACTATCAGATTCTTGAACTGTTTAATATACCGAAGAAAGCAAAGTCAGTGACGTTATACCGTAACGATCACTCCCTAGTATATTTACAATTAGACAGTCCCGAACCGCGCCCCTTCCTCAATCCCCTCCTACTTCTGATAACAGGGTATTTGAACATAACGTTATTTTTTCCATCAATATTATGCGTATAGCTACATTTTCGGAATTTTTAGTACACCATCCGTGTAACATTTACGTAGTTGTTGACCCTCATGACAGCAGTCTGGTGCACTGCAGCCCATGTGCTTCTCAAGGTGTGAAGTCGTATAGCGCCATCTAATCTTAAGCTTGCCTCTCCGTAGGGAAGTACGCACATGCAGGCGTCCTGGTTTACAACACTTCCATCACTTCCCTACTGTAACCAGGGAGCTGCTACCGTTTGAACAGGAGAAGAAACTTGTACTTTAATTTATGCTAATCCAATTAGTCCCAGACATGCGTAAGGAGATAATCCTGTAAGATTCGATAATTAGACCTAAGACTATTCAGTTCTTTTGTCTGACACTTACAATTCGCACTTGTTATCCTTTGCAATTTCATTTAATTTCAATATCATTGTCTCTGTCTACCTTAACAAATGGTACTTAACATTACCTATAGCACCAGCATCTACTCTTACAAAGCACTAACCAGTCGTTTTGAATTATTAGCCTGAATTTCTTATTAGGCTGTCGGCAATCTCTTCGACATCAAATGATTGTTTTATATAATCCATTTGTTAGGATTAAATAAAACAATCATTTGATGTCGAAGAGATTGCCGACAGCCTAATAAGAAATTCAGGCTAATAATTCAAAACGACTGGTTAGTGCTTTGTAAGAGTAGATGCTGGTGCTATAGGTAATGTTAAGTACCATATGCAAATGGGCAGACTAGTTACAAGTCTATACTTTGCAGTTGAATTTTGATAAATTCCTCCTTTTCTTCGCATATTACAAAGGGTATGTACATGTTCGGCGTTTTACAAGGAATCAAAGCAACCTTTATGCATACGCGACACTACGCGACAAAATGAGCAAATTAATTTGCAATTAGAGCGACTGGCAATGCTGAAGTGATAAGCAAAAATTCTTCAAGATGTAGGAGACGACATATGTACCTATTGTGCTTAGTTCTTAACACCTTTTAAGCTTATTGAATCTTCAATGAAGTACAAAGGGAGAGGGATTAGTGGTGTTAACTAGTTCTATGAGTTTGACCTTCCCGTCATGATCGGTGTCATCAAAGGGATGTGTGAGGTTTCTTCTCCTGTCCAAGTACCAGCTCCCTGCCGTAACTCTTAATTTACAACACATTCTTACGATACATCTTTGCTGCACTAAGGTAGGCCTAGATATCTTTGGGGGTTGTAAAAGTGTGTGTATGCCTCGAAAATACAAAGATCCCCCGTAGAACCACCCGATAACTTACTGGAGACCATATCGCTGCACTGAAAACGAGTTTTCATAATAATCCAAATATAAGGTCCTTTCTGATCCCTTGCAGCAGGCAAAGGGAATCTATTCAATCACGCTGGCGAGTGTGTGCATGCTTGCGTGTGTGTTTGTGACGCTGGGCTTGTAAACATGATATCTCAAGATAACAATGATAGGTAAGTTTCATACTTGGATTATAGAATTATCATACAGAGAAAAAGATCGCTGTTGTTTTTGGTGGAGGTCGAAGGTTATGTGAGGTCAAAAGAGGTCAAAAACCGACAACGTTGTAACACGATATCTCTAGGTAGGAAGCATGGATGCTTTTCAAACTTGGCATGCGTCTTTAGACGGTGAACCCTATTGGCTTTGATAGAGGTCAGGGGTTATCTGTGGTCATCGGGGGTGAAAATACGAAATTCTAAAAACTGCTTGTAAGCACGATATCTCAAGATAGCAATGGTGGATAATTCACGATTGGTATGTAACTTTACCATATTGAGAGGAAGATCCCTATCGTTCAGTGGAAGTCAGTGGTCATTTGAGGTCATCAGAGAAAAAAACGGAAACCTTGAAAACACGATATTTCAAGACAGGGATGATGGATACTTTTCATACTTGGTTTATTCTACTTTGCGAGAGAGGGAACCCTATGGGTTTGTTGGAGGTCGAAGGTCATATGAGGTCATCAGCGGTGAAACTACGAAAACCTCGTAACTAAACAGACAGTAGGCGGTACCTCCAAATTGTGTCCGACGTTTCGTGACCAACGAAAAGTTAGGGCTGAATTTTCTACCATTCAAAAGAAACAGATATAGGGAACAATACTTATTTTTTCCACTTGTCAAGCGTAACTTGTACAGTAATAATTCGAATTATGAACACTTGTAAAGGATGTTGTCACTATAGCTTGATTAGACATACCATACGCTTAGGGAGTTCTTTGATGCCGTAGTCGATTAGTGCTCCGTTTCTCATACAGACGGCCCGGGGTCGAATCCCTCTAAGACAAGTTCAATTTCTTTTCTACTTTTTGGTTCAAAAGTCATGTGAGGTCAGCAGAGGTTAAATTGTGAAAATATGGTAAAACTGGCATAGTCAAGCAGTATAAATTTGAGGGATGAAACTCAGTGTAACATAGTTCCCCCTTTCGGCAAAGACTCACCATGCCTTTGGGCATTTTGGTTTATATCGCGGCTACTTGCACATTGTGCAGGGAGCTGCACTGCCTGCATCGGGATTGAATCAGTGCTTAGAAACAAGAATACTCACTCACTTTTTTTAAATTCATTGCTACATAATATCCTTTGGATTAGAAAATACAAACACGAGAAAAATAAACAGTAAGTCAGTTTTTGTTTTACTTTCTTTATGAAATAAAGGGTGCATTGATATATTTTTTGAAAACCATATAGTTCATTTATTTGTAGCTTACATTAATCTTTTAAAACTTTCCAGTGACATATTTTTTTTTTTTGACGGAGACGTTTCCTTTTATTCAGCTACCATAAGCACAGATTGGGCGTACGAGGCTGCCCTTCATATGGTATTTAGCCTAAAATTTGGGGGAAATGTATCCAGGTACCTCCCCTCCACTGTTCGGGTTGAAAGCACTCCAGTATGAGCCACAACATGCGTCAGACCTTTGTAGGGATACAGGGCATATTTTTGTGATGTATTCAGAGATTCGTATCCCTTGCTCTGCTTTCTTGTTCAATGGTAAGTTGGAGCTATTTCTACATTAAGGATTAAGGACTGGAAAACTAAAAATTACATGCACGAAGTTTGACCCCAAAGAGGCACCATTTCAAAGGTTTACAGAATATCACTGCCTTCTAAACGTAATGGGTATCAGTCATATAGTGTAGAATCTATCATGCTGTATGAACTTAACGGTATAATGAATTCTTTCGTAGTCTACATCAACACATTTGTGAGAACACGTATTCGATAGAATGTAATGTGCTCGTTATCGTACTCACAGATTTTCAAAGTTCTGCATTTGTGCTAGTGAAAAAAACATTGTACGGTATTTCGTATTAATGTTAAAGTTATGCACAGTATATTGCTCATACTCTTAAAGTGTAGACCTGTAGACACTTTCCCTGTACCCTCGCGACTTTGTACTCCCACTCCCAGGGACGGGATGTGTTGTCTAAAGGTGTAGGGGACTCACGGTTAATATACCCAACGAAGCCGGAGGGGGAATAGTTAGCTCCCTTGGGCCAGGACACACCGTTCGGCCTCTTTTGATGTCCATGGGCAACTCTCAGGTGAGGGAACATGGGGGGAAGCATACGACAGTTCTGCGTATTTACAGAATTTAGTAACTAGCATTTGGCTGCCTTCAAACTTTCAAATGGCATGGGATTTGCGCTTAGGCCTAGCACTTAACAGACCACAAAAATTACAGTCTGACCATATTCTTATAGCCCAACTCGGACTAATGGTAAAACAATTATATGATTTAGGGGGTAAGTTGGGGTAAACTGATAGTGGTCGGGTTTGCAATAACGATAAAGAGGGTAGAAAACAATGAAAAACCACTCACACTGAAGTAGTAGGAAGCTGGTCTTTGCTGGGTTAAAGTTAAGAGTTAAATGAGGTTTTACGGCTCAGTTTCTAACCAATTAGTTTAAGTCGGGCCGGCCACGGCCTTTTCCCCAGTTGTGGCTCACTGGCTTGTTTTTCCTACTCCATTGCGTATGCTGAGCACAAAGCACAATGGCAGTAGGTTCCATTTTTAAAGTCTTCGGTATGACCCGGCCAGGAATCGAACCCCAGACCTTCCGGCTGGGGATGAACGTTTTGACGTGCATGTCGCCCTGGGGTTGAGGTCCAAGGGGATGGATTTTCCCTCCAATATGGATTTTTTTGAGGTTCCATTAATGTAACTGTTGATAGTTTATAGAAAACGTTTGACAAATTTTATTGGAAAATAAATGATAAATTTCACAGAGAGGACGAATGAGGGATTTCTCTCCTTCTGGCAAAGTGGGTCCGGAAGTATACTTTAGCCTCAAAAATTTTGATTGGGGCTTCAGCCCCCCACCCCCTAACCCCCTCTCCCACTTCGTACACTTTTGAGTCAAGATGTTCAACAGGAAGTTCCACGAGACAGATATTTACACTGGGATACTGGGTGCGCGCTAAATGTCGAAAAAAGAGAGTTACTTAAAGTATGTTTTTGTATTGTTTTTCCTAATGTTTTAATTACAAACGCTACCTATTAAAAAATTCCTCGCTATTTTCTTCTGCTATACTTATTCCTCTTTTTATTTTTTTAAAGGCCAGGGAAAAGGTGCCTCTCTATGTTTTTCTTTAGTGCGTCGTTTCTCAAACAGGTTACAGAATTTAACAAAAACAATCAAGGTGTAAAGGGTAAGCTTAACTTTCAAAAGGTATGCGATGCTTTCAGGTGTAGTCCATTTGTAGACATCAACATGTGGCGTCAGCAGACGAGTGTGATCAATCAATTTCAACGGATGTTGCATTCTCATAGAGTCAGACCGGCGAAGTCTTCATAGCGAGCACCGAGAACGCGAAGCCCGAGGAGGGCACCTAGGGGTTCTCTCAGTGAACTTTTACTAGCTCTCATAGCTTTTGCTTCCTTTTTGTTCTTCTTGTACTTCTTTTTAATGTTGACTTTTGGTTTGGATAAAACTTGGAGTTTTATTGAATAATTTTTTCCCTTGAGCACAAATCATGTAAACCGTCGGGCGACTGGTCTCCGTGTCGGATTAAATATTTTGTCGTACGTCTCCCCGACACAATTAGAAAATATCTCCGACGAGGGTGGGGTTGCGAGCGCTGGGGCAACCTTCCTCCGACGGGAGCCATACCCCCGTCCCTTCCCCTACCTGGTAACACAACTGGCCCCTCTGTAAGAATTTTCCTTTTTATTCTTCCCCATCACAAAGTTTGTTTCTTAAAATGACGTCATTGAAAAGAATACTTATATTTGGGCAGAGGACGTCCATTTCGTGCAACTAGTACTTCGTTCACTTCTGCTATATACCTGTCTAAATGTGCGTGCTGTTCTGGTGTGTAAGGGTCAAAGTTCAAATAAGTATGATTTAAATCCGGTGGAAACAGCTGCAGAGCACATTTGAGGCGATCAAGGCGGAGAGGTTGTTTTAGAAATTGCAACATTCGTGAAAGCTCGTACACTGGGTTCTTTTCGAGATCTTCGTAGAATACTACCAGAAGTCGTTTACAATATTTGATCCAATTCAAGTTAGTGTTTTTCCAAAACCCAGATTGATTAGGAAAATATCCCGTTCTCCATCGAGCTGAAAAAAGGAAATACAAAATGCCAGTCGGTTTATATATGTGTGCATGTAAACACTGGATGCATACTTCATGAGGCCTTGGATAGGCTAAGACTTTAACGAAATCTTAATCGTAGGCCCACTTTGAGTTGAGTGTATCATTAGGCAAATGGCTTATACAGTTGCTAAGTAAAATGACTTCGTCTTGGGCAAGGAAACGTACGTTACGATCGAATTTATTGAGTTACGTTATTATATGCACAAAATCAGTATTTGTGGTATGCTAATTTTCTTTTAGTGCATACCCTGAGGTATTATTTTAAGCCTTATGGAAGTATATACCCAATGACGAAGTTTAAGTATTAACCGAGACACTGACTTGTAAATGTGTAATTGAGTCATTTGTGACTTGTCCATGCAGCACCCATTTCCAACATGGGGTGATGTCCCTGGCTGTAAAAGTAACCAAACGCTTTTGAGCTCTATTAATTGCCACAAAGATAATTCTTTAACCTAACACTTAAATTATATGCATTTCAACAAATAGCTGCTGCCTTTTCAGTATGGTATCCTCCATAGAGTAGGATATAGGAACTGGAGTGCGCACTCCTAATACCGCGTAAGTAAATCCGCTGTGATTGCTTGGAGACCCATCTACCATCATGGGTGTAGGCAAGAAGCTATGCTGTGTGCGAGCATGTGTGTACAAACTGTATGGTGGCGGAGTCCACATGCGATCACAGCTGTTTCGGGGAGTGAGCACTCTAGTTCCTATATCCTACTCTATGGTATCGTCAGTAAGATAGAGCACGAGTAGAGGGCGTAGTCCTGTTGGAAGAGTTAAGCCATTATTGTAATTACTGATTAGTACAAGTTATATTGCCGAACATCTAGTGAGGGGATGATAAATTGACTGGAAAAAATGCAATCCAAAATGTCGGGATATGTGTTCCGTGCATTCACCCATTGGTTAAAAAAACTAAGCAAACTACCTAGGTTTGGTTCAGTTTTACCCTTCAAGGACTTTTATCTCGTACTTAAGCGCAGGTCACACTAGAGCGATTTCAGATAGGATTATGATCCGATTTTTGTGAAATTTAGTTTAAAATCTTCTCCACCCCTGGTCGGAAAGAGCCAAAAATTTGCCAACCTGTGTAAATATATGATTTGCATCAGAGGACTACGAAAATGAAATGTAAACTAATTATTTCGTGACGTCACGTCGGCAGACATCGGATACGAGTGCAAAAATCGGATTGATTTTCGAACAAATACCGCTCTGTTGAGGGTATAAGTTATGGTAGCAGAACAGTTTATCGTGAGACAAACTAGGATCATTTATCGATACAGCGTGACCATCCTTAGAACAAAGTCTGAATAAAAACTATCGGTCCGATTTAGAAAACAATCGGATCATACTACGGATTGAAAATTGCTGTAGTGTGACCCGCCTTTAGTGTGTCTTTGAAATTACTATGTTTACCTTTTTGTGAAAGCTGTGGTAAATGTAACATAATGTAAGATCAATTACTGCCACTTTCTATACTATAATCACAGACTTACAATTGTAGATACGAAGTTTTTTACCTAACTTGTTTGGGAAGTAGCTCTTCGGAGTGTCCAATTCGTTAGGTAAACATTCCAATTTGACAAGCCAGCCGCCCCCTTCGACGCCTTGTGTTAAAAAAGACTGTGCGGACTCATATCATTGTTAAATTGCACGCGCGAGGTAAATCTGCATGAAACAGGATCATAATCTGGTGTAATGGAATACAGTATTTTGAAAAGTGATGCTTGGCCTAAAGGATATCCGAAGTTATCAAGTATTTACTAATGAAAGAAATTCATTTGTTTTCAAACTGAAGCAACTGAACAGCAGTCAGCACACTTTTAGTTTATGCGGAGTCAATCAGCTATTTTGCTTTTGATATCTGAGATTGTGAATTCCTTGAACTTAATGTAGAAGAGCTACCAAAAGTGGGAATAATAAACTCATTTTGAAAATTAGTAGCCTAGTCACGTTTTAACTTGTGTTGTATTCCTCAGAAAAAATCTTTCAGAAAGTGTTTCTAAACTGATGCAAGGTTCACCTACGTTTCTCAGAGCTTAATGACTTACGTTCTTGCAAAATAGCACGAGCCGTTTCCTCATTTGTCCTATTCCCATCAAATGTAAGTTCCCGGAAGAATTCAGAAACTAGTGAAAAGTAAGGGTTTCTTAATAGCAGGATAGCCCCATCAGGAAACATCTCGATATGCTCTTTGGAATAGTAATGTGTTTTAACGCAAACTCCCGTGCGGTGTCGGAAATCTTCGGTACCAGCTTTAAATGCTTAAAAATGAAATCGGATATGATAAAATGTTAAAAGCATAAATCATTCTTCGGCAAGGCTTTCAAACTCTCTAAAGGTAAGACACAGACAGTGAAAGATGGGACAGTCTTTTCTTGAGTTAATAGTGTTGTTCGAGGCACTGTGATAAAACTATGTATAAAGATGTGAGAATAGATCGCAACATTTCAACCGAACCAAGTTACGGTATGCATATAATCTAACAGTTTTCTGACGTTGCCTCCACGTGATCAGGAGAAACCTACTATTTTCGGTGCGACGAGAGAAGTTTGTTCAAAAATTTATAGATGGTTTCGGTCGGTGCTGAAACTTTTCCAGCATCGAATTTTTGTTGAAAATACGACAAAACAAACATAGATTTCCACAGTGTTCCGTAAGAAGTAAAGATAACATGCAAAAACAAGTGAGGGAGGGCACTAAGAATCACACAAATCAAACAAAAATTTAATTGCCACAAAGTAATGATTTGCCAAGAACTTATTTTTAGAAGAATTCTTAACAGCAGAATTACTATTTTCCAAGTTCTATGGCAGTAAACATTTTCCCCGACCAGACTTTTCAAGTTTTTTAATGAAAATTTATAGTTTTAAATCGCTTAAAATATTTCACTTAATTGTTGATGTTTTTAAGAACATCTAAAGGTAAGATGTTCTAAAAGTGAGGAAAGCCTACCCATTTATCTCATTTGATGTCATTAGGATTATAAATTCAATTTGAAAATATGCCTCTTATAGTGCATAATATATCTAATTTAAAATTTTTGTGATACATCCGTTACTATATATAATCGTTAATAATACTTCTAGACTGAAAATATTTTAATTTAATGCATTTGTAATTTAAAGCCTACAAGAGGCACTACACAAGTGTCTAGTAAAGAATTAATTCCAAAATTATCTTTTTTAAACAAGATGGCATGGACGCCTCTGCCGGGAGCTCTGTGTATTAATTTAATATACGTTTATGGGCAGATTTCCCATCTCAGTAGTCATATATACCCTTTACAAATGAATCCATATTTAGATAATCATGATTTCTTTAATTTTGGGTGCTGAAGAGAATATTAGTATTTTTTTCACTTATTTTCATGATCTGCAATCCTTCCCCTCTGCATCGGCTTCTTCCCCTGCCCTTCCCCTTTCGTACCCCCCCCCCCCATGGAGGTAATCGCGTAACATTACAACTTACACCAACAAATGCAAACAGTTAATTTGTGGTAGAAACAAGGGTAAGTCTACACGCGCGTATTTACCCTCTAA
The DNA here is from genome assembly GCA_029531755.1 of Holothuria leucospilota. Lineage (NCBI taxonomy): Eukaryota > Metazoa > Echinodermata > Holothuroidea > Aspidochirotida > Holothuriidae > Holothuria > Holothuria leucospilota. The sequence continues at coordinate 11,352,696 of CM055979.1, forward strand.
AATGACGTCGCATGACGTCAATGAGTAAGGTCTATTAAGACTCGAGTTGGTGCTACCAATTTAACAGCCGAGTAAATGAAGGTGGTGAAATGTAAAACGATAAAACTTTTTGAATTAACTAGTAAATGATTTAAGCTACAATGTCCAACTTGATCCACCCTTCTTTCGCAGAACATTTTAGGAAAGCATTATACATACATTGCCCCAGCTCCAGATACCAAAGCTCAACATTGACCCTAAAGAACTGAGATGGAAGCCACTCGAATAGATATTGTCATTCCACAACCCTTTGTTGATTCTACTAACGTTGCAGTCTCAACGCTAAAAGTTTCATTCAAGACTTTGATAAATATGAACTTTAGCCTTACTCTTTTTATTCCATTCATACTTCTGTTCCGTCTCCCAGTAAACGCTGCCTGTTGAAATCTTAGAAGCAACTTGAAGAAGGAGCCGAGTCCACGTGTTTCCAGATCGAGGAAAGCTGGCCAGTGCTGTAAGGGGCATGCTCCCCTGGGGTGCGACGTCTACATCTTCCAACATTTTCGGACACTGTGTGGGATCTGAAGAAAGGAAAAATGAAAATGAGATGGCCAATACTGACTGTAATTCTCATCCAGTAGTGTTATCTAAGGTAGCCTAGGTCGGTCAAATGTAAGCGCCCAATGAGGGTGTGCCAGTTAGCAGATTATCATGGGGGAGCTTGATTTCTTTCTATATTTGAATTCATATTTTAAAACTGTTACCTATAAGACGGACAAAAGATGAATGGTCAGGGACGCAATTCTATCGTTGCCATGGAACTATTTCCTTGCATAAAGTAAGTCTTCAGTAAAAGTAAAGACTTTTTGTATATTCGATTTTTCTTGTTCTTTTTCCGACCTGGTATATGAAGTTGGGGTTCATATCAGAAAGAAAAGACCTTTATTTCTGCTGACGTCTTTAAACTTGTGAAATGCCAAATTTTGTACATACACAGAAGGTTCAATCGAAAGACATTTTCTTAAGTTAAGAATTAACCAATCTCTGGCAAAATTTGCAGTCAAATCCTTACCACGTTTTCGAGGTATTAACCTTTGAAGTCAGCACATGTTCTTCTCTAATTGAACTTACCATAATCCGTGCACATAAAAACTGAATTTGAATCGCATTTCCTCCCTGCTCGGTGCACCAGTTGCTGCGTCAACGCTGTTTCGAGTAACCGCTCCCTGCTCAGAGCATGGGGCTATCACCCTGGTTGGAGTTTTATAAGCATGGTAAACTGCCTCTAAGGGCGTAAATATGTCATCACAATAAGCGAGTTGGCAAACAACCATACGCAGTGCATGCCAGGAGTTATAGTTAGATGAGGTTTTACGGCAGCTCAGTTTCTAACCAATTGGTTTAAGTCGGACCGGCCACGGCCTTTTTCTAGTTGTGGCTCACTGGCTTGTTTTCCCTACTCCATTGCTTATGCTGAGCACCAAGCACAATGGCAGTAGGTTCAATTTTTAAAGTCTTTGGTATGACCCGACGAGGAGTCAAACCCCAGACCTTCCGGCTGCAAGTCGGATGATCTAACCACTTGACCATGCAGTGCATGCTAGGAAGGAAAGTGTGCCATAACGGAGATTGCATTTGCAAGACAGATATTTTGTGTAATCACGTACAGCTTTCGAGTTTAAAATTATGGTTCTCAAGACATCGGTCACGGGTCAAAGAGAATTTCCTTTGGAGGAAATAGTTCCTTTTGAAGTTATTCTCCCTTAACTTGGACCGAAAAGGTTGGACAGTATGACGGTAAATTGTGCAAGACAACAATTAAACGGCTGCTCGAAAACTTTGTATCCGTGCGGGAATACCCTTGAACTTGATCTGTGGTACTACATGGTACAGCAAAATCCAATTTCCCAACTCGTCTATAATGTTGGCCTTTTCATTAAACTGAGATGACTTTTAAGGAAAATTTTGCGGTTATGAGGTCCTTAATCGTTAATGCCGAGTAAGTTCTAAGTACGATCACGCATTTGTTGAAACACCATCATACATTTGTATGGCGATGTTCATGCACAAATGTGTAATCGTGTGCACTGTTTTCCTAACAAATCTGAAGAACGTCCAACATGTATAAAGGTGTTACAGCTTTTAGCTGCATCTTCGACTTTCCAAAAAATGTTGAAACATTTGTATTACGATGTTCATGGACAAAAGTATGATCGCGTAGACAGTTGCGTGTAAGACATGCACACTGCTTGCAACGCAGGTCGATGCGGTCACTTGACTTCGCGTCTTCTACAACGGCTAGAAAAAAGGGATTGATGTAAAACATGCGTGAAACTTCAGATTTAGGTAGAACATCTGAGAATGTGCAGATTCTCACAATTAAGTCACGGGATTTGCGTTGCGATCATAGAAGTTGGAGAAAATATGGACCATGACCTACCTCCTATTGGCCCAGTGGGAACAATTACTTGTGTGTTGTCAACATCTGGCATCTTAAAAGGCTCTTCTGAAAAACAAAAATTACAAAATCAAAACATACAAGATATAAACGCAACCTCTTCCACATAGATCGAAATGCATTAGGTTATTGTAACTGTACTTTGTCTATTTCCTATACGTATGGTTTGTGGAAAAAGGGAAGGTTGGTAACGTATACGACACAAGTTGGCTGATGCCCCTTTTCGTGCGACCTACTGAGGTATTTTGAAAGTTGTTTGTGCTATCCCCTCTTAATGACACCGTAGAACTATTTAAGTTATGATTCCGCATATACTCCAGAAGTTAGTCTTAAAATTTTATTTACATATCATTAGAATGATTAGATTAGCAAATCTTTATGGAAATTTAGTTCCGCAATCCCCTAGCCTAAATCAATTTTTTGTGTCGATTTGGACTAATTTAATATCCACCCACTGGTACTAAAGAAAACTAGTCTGAAATCAACTTTGCATAAAACGTCTTCACCTCATAACCTGGAATTATTTATTCATTTTTCATTATATTATTTAACTGAGGTTTGTTCAGTTATTTTAAAATTACTCTTAAATGAGGCTCACGGCTAGAGACAGCATGCATGTGACGTCACAGAAAAGAAAGTGCACCCTAGCCAGAGGTAGGCGATTAGCATTTCAACTTACGTCAACATAAACGCAGGCAGCTAATTTCTTTACCAATCGACTACGTGCCTAAGTATACGTGCGCATGCAAAAGCTCAGAGAAAATCCCGAACTTGGGATTTCTCCACAAAAGCTACGTAGTGCGAACAGTATATTGACTTAAGTCATGTACCTCATCTAGCTAGCTATATTGTTTTTCCTTAAAAATAAATTTGGCATAACTTCAATGCGTAGGGTCTATATCAAGACGCATTAAAAACTACAGCATAACGGGTAATAAAAACAGGTACAAACATAAACTACGTCAAAATGAGTAGAAAATAAGAGGAGAAGGAATTTCAGATAATACACGTCAGGAGATTCTCCCTTTTGGGAAAATCTAGTTCTTTCCAGATCGGGAGAAAAATTGGTCATAGGCACCACCATTTTGTCTATTTTACCCACAATTCCACGTGTTCTTTGTGTACATTGTCAGTAGTGAATGTGGTTTGGAACCCCCCAACCCCTGCAAACTTTCTCGGTCGAATGTTATGAAATTAATTGTATATTTGGTATGTGTTTTGTCATAGCTACAAAAAGCCATTTCCTAATCGGTGGTACACCACGCCGTTTTTGAGAAAAACGCCGTTTTTGAGTGGTTTTCGTTCTTGCTAATTCTTTTCCTAATTAGGCTAGTAAGCCTATACAACTTGTTGCATAAATTTCCCCATCCGGGAAAATTCTGGTTTTCTCCCAAACGGGAGAATCTCCCGGGCTAAATAGGAAAGTACGTTCAACATTAATAAAATGGTGCTCTATCGGCACCAAGGTAAATAAGAGACAGGCATGGACGAATAACGTTTCTTTCTCATACCTTTCACTGATAACTCCTCTATCTTAGCCTCTCTCGGCATCTGGATCGGATTTTCTCGGCTACCTACGACCCTTAGGCTGATGGGCTCGCCATTTTGTTTTTCATGTAAAGGCTCTTCATATTTAGATATGGTGACGATATATAGTAAAGCAATGGACATTAGTGTTAACACCAGTTGAAAAGGACGCCTCCAGCGTCGGGAAATATCGAAAAATGGTTCCATACTGGTATCTGGTTTTAGCTTAATTTCAGAGCTCATCACCACCCAGGAGGAATGACTTAAATGGTGTCAATGAACAACTTTGGCTTCGCTTTTTCCAGTAGAAATGTAGCACATAGGAAATTGATATTGCGTCCGGCGTCGTAAATATTTGGATGGTCTGAATTAAAGGAAGGTTATCTTCCAGACCGTCAATCACGGAAAACGAAGGCTTGCTGCTAGAAAGAAAAGTAAAGTGAAAGTTGTTTTAAAAAGGTGCATGACTGATCAACTTCATTGTTGTGGCATGACCCAAATGCTATTTCTCTGATTAACGTACCTGAATATTTTATTTCATTTCATTTATTTATTTATTTATTTATTTTTTTTTTGATTTCTCACCACACAAGTTTACAAACAAGTAATAGAATAGTAAAAGTAACAATTGGGTGAACGGAAGTGTACTAAGAAGCCCTGTAGGGCTTATCGAGAAGTGATACTCCCTGAGAAAAGCGAAAATGGATGATTACTCATAGAAAAAGGAAAGCAAAATTACCTTCTTTTTAATATACATTTGCATGTCCAACTACCCTACCCCCACCCACCCACCCAAATCCCAACCTCCACCCACCCCTCGACCTTAAGTAAAGTGCTAATAGACATTAACAGTAACGTCAGTAAGCAATTTCACGGACACCAGTTGGTCATTGTTAGACTCGTTGCTTACACAAGCTGTTTGGCTGTTCACATTAAACTACCTTCGATCAATCATACATTTGACACAAAAGCAACTATACCGATAAATGCCAGGTGAAAGAAACCTTTACCATCAAGAAACGTCTTCAGGTAAGAGGAGACATTTTTAATTAATTAATACTTGCTAATCACGAAAACAAATCCAAGTGAAAAAATAAGGTCCTAGCAAGTTCAACAGCTTAAGAGTTTGTGTCTCGATAGAAATAAAAAACCGGATCAATTGTTCCTCAGTTTTATACTTGACAAACCAAACGGTCCCCCATGTGGAGCAGGACCTGAAGACCGTGGCCAGGTAAGGTCCTGAAGTTGGTGAAATAGCTTCCAGGGAACGAAAAATAATATAGGATTCGAGATACACTAAAATGCAGGGTGACAATGATAAATCTTTATTTTTTATAAAGGATGAGAATTTTCTAAGGAGGATTGCCCCCCCCCCCACTTGGATGCTGGCAAGGTTTGGGGTCATAGTTTGCCGACATGGTAAAGTTTTCTCGTATGATAGGTTTGCATGCAAGCTCAAACCTACGATTAAAGAGTATGGGATTTATATTTTCCTAGAGAAATCACTTTGCTGAAAAATTCTTTTACTGTTAGTTTTGTTGGATGGATGGTCGTGGCACTTGAATATTTTATCGCATGCAACCAGGGTCGTATAAACATGAATTCACGGTGGGGAGGGAGCGGAACTATTTTTGGACCAACTACATTTCTTGAAGACCGACTCCCGCTGACATAGTTGTATGGCCCGAATTTTCAAGGACTTTTTTTAGCCTAGGTTTTTTTTATTATTATTTTGCTCTTTTGCACTTTAAACGTTGTTCGTGTCTGGTCTACTGTTACAAAGGCACACTGAACTGAATTTGAGACCGACTTTTTGGCGCTCAGAGACCAACTTTTGATTTTCACTGGGGGTGCCACACACCCCCACACCCCCGTATTTACGCCCCTGCATGTAACTTAAATTTACAACTACGGTAAGAAGTGCACCAGGGATGCATGGAAAATAACCGGCCTCCAACCGTAGTGTAGCCTACTTTTGGAGAGACAATTGATCTGACCCTTACATGAAACCATTAAACAATGCAATTCTATTAAATAATGATGTGTCTATTTTCATATCACCATTTAACAAAAGGGGGACTGGGGCCGTGGCGTCCCCGTAGGAGAATTTTCCAATTTCTTCTCGAGCCATATAGTCAGGACAGGGATTACAATACAAAGTGCAATCACAACGGGTTAGGGTTAACTAATTAAACCCTATTAAATCCTTCAGAATCTCATAATATCACGCTAAGAAAAAGATTAAAAAATTAGTTGTATTGGAATTTTGCGAACGGCGCTTACCCTGTAGACCTATCGAAGTCAAGGTAATAAAATAAATTGATAAACAGCAAAACACTGTTCATCAATGTGAGGAGATGACGTGATTTAACCTTGCTTTAATGTGACTTGATGCTAGAGGAACTAACTGCTATTATTCTGAGAGCCACACATTGGAATTTAATGTGAACTTTACCAAAATATTTAACCAAGGAACTGCTCCTCTCTTACACGTAAGTTGACTCTTTAATTTATAACACTAGGCTGCTAAAGACAATGGCAGGCAAATCGAGAGAAGTACAAGCAAGCGCGTAACCAAGGCAGGGCCGGATCAAAGAAGGGCTTAAGGGGCTTACGTCCCTATTTTCGGCAAAGAAATGATTTTTGTAACAGAATTTTTCATTTCCAACCCCAAATCTTTGCACCTTGCACTTTCTGCAAACGGTTACGCCCCCTTCTCATATTCCTGGATCCGGCCCTGCAAGGGGTGGAGGCAGGGGCGAACCCCATCCTCATGGAAAATGACCCTTAGAAGATCAAAATTACCATTTCCTTAATGCATTTTAGTATGCCTTCCCAGAACTATCTCATCCCTCGAAGCTTTTTCACCCCCACTTCAGTACCTTTGTCTGGTTACGGGCCTGAGTACAATTAGAGCAGGGATGGTCCTAACACCTCCCTGATTAGAGCCAGTATCATGGGAAAGAAAGCAGGGAATACCATGTTTGTAATCTTCCATAGTAATACGAGTGCGATTAAAACTACTTCTGGCTCAGGTGACTAGTGATCAATCAATATTCACTTCTATTGATAAGCTAAGCTGAATAGATCGCCTGGCGGTCTGAAGTCGCCTACTGTAATGTGCAGGGCTGAACCGGTCAATATATTTTGTGAAGCCTCCGTACAAAAGGCTACTCCACAGTGCATCATGGTAGTTTCCCTCGCCGTCCATGCATGGTGTTCTTTCAAAGGCGCTACTACTCACATATGTTATGCAGGTCTTGTTCTTTGGCAATTAAGTATAACTCGGATTTTAAAATGTGACTTTCACACTCTTGACGAAAAGCATTTATTGTCCGCAAATCACGTGAATGGTAAGTAATTTAGTAGCAAGTTCTATCTGGTTTTACTTACGGTAACAAAGTTAGTGCATATTGTATATAATTGTATTTACGGTACGTACCTTGCATCGTACCGTATAAACGGGGGTCGGATAGCAACTCCCTGGTATAAAGAACTCCCTGTTCACAACTTGAGGAAGAATTATATGTCTTTGCACTATATATTCTTAACCAGTTAACATGAGAAATTCACCTTGGGCAGCCCTTCTGCAGGACTCACGTAAGTAATATGTTTGTGATAACCGTACATCGAAAGACTGAAAGCAAATTTGCTGATTATTTTGAACATGATCATCACAATACAGGAAAATGTGTAAAACATAGGCTAATGTCAGTATGCAGAAAACATTTACTTGTTCCTTTTGATGGGGATATTATTGAAATAACAAATGTGTTCATCTTAAACTGGATGAGCCAGACGGATCTCACTAAGCGTACTTCTTGCTACGGCATGCACATACTAGGTATTAACCGGTCATCGAAATCACTCATTGGGAACTCGGGCCATCTCAAGGCCTGTAAGCCTGGAGTACGGGGAGCTAGCACCTTTTAGCTGGATTTTAATATTTTCTAAGGTAATTTTGGCCGTTCTCAAGCTCAGTTTAAATATTTCTAAAGAAAAAATGCAACTTGTAAATTACTGGGGCTGCAGCCCCATATCACTACCCCACACCTACCCCACCCTACCTTCCATACATCGCGGCAAACTTTGGAACGGTTGAAAACGGCTTTCACGGTGTACAGTATCTTAAGATGCCGCTCATAATTGTTTTAAAAGAAGTGACAATTTTGCAGTTGAATTTATGGTTTCAAATATCTATAGGCCTATTTACACTAGTTCGGCGTTTTGTATAGTACATTAGAAGCATATAGAGTTATGATGGTTAACCATTTAAAACAAACTTAATTATCGTTGAATCGTTGAATTAATTTCTAAATTTTCTTGCACTCAACGAACCCCGCTTTTTGTCTTACCGAATAAATGTTTCGTAGATGATTGCGGTTTATCCTGTTTCGTAGACGTCAACATCAGTTGCATAAATCCGTAAAGGAGGATTCTCAAACTTTAAAGGGAAAATGTAGCGCCCCCTCCAGTTTGAATTACGGTACCCCGTCATCATAAATCAGGAATGGCTCCTATCAATCATGTGACAATATTTTGTTTACTTATTGATTAAATTTATGCAGAACTACTCCTTAGTTTGTCTTCAATGTTCAACTTGTTTTAATACAGTGAAATAAGGGGAGATTTGTAAGAATAACAGATTTTTGAAAATGACCTTGGGGCGACTGCTTTCTCCTTTTTCAGTTGTTTAAAAGATCAAAACATCGGGATCAAATTAGACATCTAACAAAGTTATCAAATGGACAACGGAAATCGCCCAAGTTTGCCATTTCGGTGGAACGCCAATGTTTAATCGAGAATTTCGTTTTTTTTTTTGTTTGCCAGACCTACAGTGTAACTCGCGGGCTCGAGTTCATTTCCATGGTAACTAAAAGATTTTGAGAACGTTCCTGAAAATGCATTTTCCAAGGTAAGTGTTCAAATTCTCATCCTTCTAACACAATTTCTTTTAATCAATTGAGTACATGTGAGTTTAAAGCCGTCTTGGCTCTAACACCCCATTCTAGTATTCTGGATCGATATCGTTAACATCAGCTAACACCAATATATGATATAGTCTTAGAAACACAGAGCATTTTCCAAAAAGCAATTACAATGGATTGTGGGATAGAATTTTGGTGTGCATCGTCTTCGACCACAGTAAATTGTTATTGACAAAAAACGACCCACGTCCAAACTCTATCCCATAATCCTTTGTTATTTGCTACATTGAAAAGGGTCTATGGGTATAGGGAGAGGACACTGAATGAACAAATTTCCCCCAAATTCTTATAATATGTATACGATTATTATCCCTAAACTTGTCGAAAGAGTAAGAAGTAGGCTGGTTCCTTTCTTACTCATGCAATCAATCTTGGCTGAAAACAATGCTTGGTTTTGTCAAAGGGAATGAATCATCTTTGCACATCGTGCGAGATGGTCAATTTAAATGATTATGTACTATACAATACTCAGTTGTAACACAGGGTTGGGGCAGTATTCTTACAAAAGACAATTAAGATACTAATGACATCAGGGCCGTTAAGGCTGCGTTTGTGTGAGCAAGGGGCGGTTGCCTCCTGTTATCTCTAAACCCTAAATGAAATCTGGTCCTATCTACAAAATATACGGAAAAGGCTGAAAATTCATTGCCGAAATAATGACTAAAATGCCCTCAGAACTTGGACAACAAGGGGTTCCTTTTTGCCAGACTTTCCCGGGAAATCCCCGAACACGCTGTGGATGCTCTGTGTGCTTGACTAATGGGCCTCTTCATCCTGGATCGGCCCATGTCCGGCTACGAATGATACTGCATTTACTATATGACTTCCGGTACGTGATGTATAGAATACACCACAGACATGAAGGTTAAAGCCAGGCCCGTAGCCAGACAAGGTACTGTAGGGGGGCAAAAACTTTTCCAGGGGGGAAATTTTTTCAGGGGGGCCAAATGTGTACAAATGTATTAAGTCAATGGTAAGATTCAAACTATGTAGGGTGCCAAAAAATTTCAGGGAGGCTTCGCCCCCCCTTCCCCCTCCCCCAGCCTTGACTACGGGCCTGGTTAAAGCTCTTAAGAAGGCTTTCTCTTTCTTTTTACCCATGCCACAGTATGCTATTTACAAAACAGCAAAAAAAAGAAGGTTATCTTTAGTTAAATGCTTCTATCAATGAACTTGTAAAGTAACTTCACGTCCTGTTACCCCTGCAAAGAGTGTTACTGAATAACTCTTTCAAAGTTTCCCCTTTGCCTAGAAGTCTAAATTTCTAAAGCATGAAATATCAATGTAAACAATGTTTAGATACAAGTTGCAACTGCAAGGCCAAGAAAGGGCCATGTTCTGCAATGTGGGAGACATTTTTTCTTACTAGGCCTTCTCTACGTGACAACGGATGGTGGCCTTGGATCAATTCATAGAACAACCGAAGGAAATCACTAAATAATACTAATTTCTACACATATTAAAAGTTCAAGCCTTCTTTGCCATTCTGCATCTAAGCCATTATAAATTAGGCAAAATGTTCTCAACACCGGCACCTTAGGTGACATCCCACTTGGCGTACTGCCAAAAGTTGGAAAATTCACTCAGTAAAATGATCTTTCACCCTGTAATTAGTTCAAAGTTATAACAAAGATAGCACCACTTTCAATTAAACATACTTACATATATAAGTGAACATTAAACAAAGGGTGAGATTTTACACTCTCCTCTAAGGCATATCCCTGCCCCTTAATCACGCCAGGGAGTTGACAACTCCGTGATCATGTCAAGAGGTATGACATATTTACTACACGATGAGAATTTTTTAGGCAAAGAATCAGTTCAAAATTTTTTCCAAAGATAACAACATTTAGCACGTTCACTGACTTTCGTATATGTCACTTCCACTTACACCACTGGTGACAAAGGAAGGATTCGGGTTTCACCTTTTCTAGGTGCATTCACAAGCGCACGAGGCGGGGGAAGGGGAGCTCGCATATGCCCTCCCAATTCGGGCAAAAATAGTGGATCCATTCAGGCAAATGAGAAAACCAAGAAAATAAATTATGCGATTTTTTGCTGGCCATGACAACCGACACAGCGGTATCAAAATTCGAGCAACTTAATTGGTCCAAAATTCTAAACTCGGGCAAAAATTATCCCTGCCCCCCCAAATATTGACCCCCGCCCGCCTTTGGTTACATTATAGGTGTTCCACTTGCAGTACATAGTAACATTTACTGTCCCATTTTGTCTAGGTTTATGCCTTGGAAATGACATTAAACGCTCGTTCATTACTAACATGATGCTGCCATGCACTCCACACAGTTACATTACTGTAACAACCGTAATCAACCGTGACCACATACAGGTCAGTTATAGATCGTACTATAAGTTTTTCCTAACCACTGTAGATCAGTGACTGGATTTTTCTTTGTTGTAATATGAAGATCCTGCTTATCTTACAAAAGAACACAAGCGACGTTAGGATTAATAATAAAATAAATCATCATTTTTAAACTAGTTCATGCAGAAAAACTAGCTTAGTTGGGGGCGATACGCTCCAGGCGGCACTTGGGGGGGGGCAGGAGGGAGGGCTGAACTTGGTTTATTACGATGAACAAATCCGTTTCCCATATGCGGGGCGACAAATTCAAAGATCTCCTGAGTGACTCAAACTCTATAGTAGCTTTGCCCCTGTGAAATGTTATAGGCCTATTCCTTATTTTTAGTCTACATTCATGCATCGAAATAATAGATAAGGCAGTAATTGGTAAGGATTAATTTATTTTAAGAAATTATTTGATGTTTATTTTCTGCTTAACTCCTCTAGCTTTTGTGCATTCTTCTTCTGAAACAGTAACAACCCTCTTCGGAAATGAAATTTTGAAATTTAAAGTTGTCCATTGAAGCATCTGGGATGAATTGAAAGAGAATGTTTTTAGGCTACTGTGTATTCAGTAGGGGGAGGGGGAGAACGACTTTTCCGTTCAGCTCATTCTTATATTAATACTAGACTGCCACCTTGGAACGCAGAGCTAGATCGTAATAAATATAATCACCACCTCTTTGGTGAACAAGGAGCTATACATTAGTCGTTCCGCATAGTTTGTGTTCCTTTCTGAAGTCCCTTCGGCTGGATACGGAAGGGCGAAACCAAAACGTTACCCACAAAGGGATCCTGCTCCTCAAAAGGAGATACTGTACACCTCCAGAATGGACAATAATACTGACCAACCTGCAGATCTTCAGACCATGCTACATTCAGGGTATGTCATGCGTGGCTTCATTCTAAGCTGGCTCAGGCTGAAAAGAAGAGATACTTTACATGATCTTAGCCAAAGGCCCAGAACTTCCTTCTTAGTACACCACTCTCAAGCTACCAGGGAAGTTCAACCAGGCTCCTTACATCTTTATCTTTTCTACCCATTGTTTGCTTGTTTGTTTGCCTGTTTTTGTTTGTTTGTTTTTGTTTGTTTGTTTGTTTTTGTTTGTTTGTTTTGGTTTGTTTTTTTGCAGGACGGATAACCATAAAGGATCTTCCCAATCAATTGAAAATTGTACCATAATCAGGGTTATAGGGTTACGTGACCAGCGAGTCACAGTTGGTCTTTCATAATCCGAGTTTAAAATTAGCAAAAAAAAAAAGAAAAAGAAAAAGAAAAATAATTTAGAACTTAGCCTTATTTCCGAAAAGATAGTTACATGATTGATAGCCAAGGATTTGACTAGTGGTTACTGAGTAACCAATTAACGCTTGGGAACCGGACTATACAGGTCAAATCGGCCCCAAAGCAAAGGCGCCAATATATTCTGCCATGAACGTTCGACATAAGGCACGAAATCGTCCTTGTCCTCAGAAAGGTCAATGATTCAATGGATTACCATTGAATAAGTATAGTCTAGGTCTATAAGTATAGCCTAGGTCTCTATGGCGTCACTACTTCAGGAAATGTAGTGTGACCAGCTCTCTTCCAATACTAAACAGTTATAAGCAGGGGGCTGCCATATGAGCTACAACACACTTTATTTTTATATTGTTTCACCCCGCGATACTTTCTTCAAAACAAGTGTAAAGACAGACTTACGTTACTTCATGTGGAGATACAATATCGCCCCACACTGCTTTTCGTATTAGCAGCCTATTAATTAGTGATATATAACTTGCCTGTATGAGACAAATTTTAAGATACTGAAGTCAGCAAGGTTAATAAAATGAATGAAGATTAATTACTAGATTGCTGTATGAGTTAAGCATACCTTTCTCGCTATTTCAAATGTGTCAACGATAAGGGAACACGGCTCAGTAAATAATCATTTGTGTGTAGCTACAGTGCAATCGACTTCTGATTGAAACTTAAAAAGAAACTTATCATTTGTTGTGAATCATAATATGATGGCGCAAAGCCACGTTATCGACAAACCCTGCAATCCATTTGCACTGTCACACAAAACGATAAAGATACTGCATGTTCCTTGATATATATTGTTTCCGCTAATAGCTCTTTAAATCGATGTGTTCATATTATTAGTTTCCTTTTACTTGTTCCGAAAAAGTGTTTTTGTTTTAAATTTTGTCTGATTGAATCGTATTTACAGACAGTCGGTAAACATATGATATAGGATAGTGAGGGTATACGGGCATTTGGGACGAAGGTCACATACAGTAGCAACCTCATAGTTCCGAGTAAAATGACCGTATATGCCCGGGCAGTTTAAGAAAATGCGTACCTTGCCTTATCTGTGGCTGAGTACAATAGGTACCTCTTGGTACCGTTTCATACTCATCTGAATATTCGTTGTTTCTCTGAAGTGACGTCACCCATCCCCCTATACACTTCAGTACATAATAGAGTTACCAGAAAAGTAGAGTGAAATTGAAAAGAAGAGTTGTTGAAGGCCCGTGGCCAACCAAGGCATTGAAGGGGCATGAAGGGGCATGAAAGAGCTTGAAGGGGCTCGAGGACTTGAAGGGAAGTATTTTCAAAGGGAGTATAAATATTAAGACAATAGCTTGTAATCATTGTTTTCTATGGATGAAACCCCTTCTTCACCAGCACCCAACTTAGTTACAGGCGTGAGCTGAGAATCACCAGTGTCTTTAAACAGAAATAAGTTCAAAGCAGACAACACAAAGGCTGTGGATATTGCCTATACTAGCTGGCCTAAGAAATTTGTTACGTAGTCAGCGGATTTTAAAACTTAAAATTTCCTAAAACTATTTCTTTTTCTTTTTTGGTAATGCTCGGTATTATGACCTATCACAAAACCAGAGATGCACAAATTGAGATTTTGTTGTATTAGGTCGTGTTCATTAGATAACGGCGCTCTAAAGGCTTGTTAATCTAACCACAGAAAGTAACATTCTCCCTGCTAAGTTTACTTTTAGCCACTCCTCCAATTTCAAAAAAAAAAAACACCTGTCTAGTACATCTCCAAGACAGAGGCACATACCTAGCCTACACTGAGGTTAATTTGCTAGAGGTCATACATATTGACACACAGTGGCTGTCTTTGGGCTTAATTGGGAACACAACTGACTGTACAAGTCATCGATCAACCAGAGTGAAGCAACATTGTTTGAATGAATGTCAATCAAAGTGCAGTCATCAACTGTATTTAGAACTCCAGGGTTTTCTCTAAATATGTGTGAGCAGGGAGTTGCTCGTAACTCCCTGATTTGGGGGATGTCATTTCCCCTTTAAAATAAGAAAACTAAGATTCCCTGTAATTATTTTAAGCGTACCTAAAATTGGAAAATTTGCAATAATCAATGAATTGTCCAGTTAGGAGCTACATTGCTTTTCATTCACGAAATTCACCTTCAGTATAAGGAACACTGTAAATAGAACTTCTGTATTTGTGATACATTTATACGTCATAATTCTGTTTAAATCCACTTTCGTAAATGTGCACTGTCTTACCTTAAACACAAATAACTCACGTCGTAAAGGACAAATTTATTCACTCAAATTTGAATAAGTATACCCAGTTCTCTATCCTGAAAGGTATGGCTCCTTTCAATCATGTGACAATATTTCTGTTACTAAATTATATAAATTGCTTCAGTATAAGAAAAAGCAAAGACTTTCAATAAAAATTTACCTTTGTTAACGAGTTTTATATTCTAAAACCGCAGGAAAGATAACCAGTAGGAGATTTAGAGACGCTTTCAGCTGATGTTTCTAAATAAGGTATGAAAATCATTTATTCCGTTTAAGGTAGTAGTAAGTAAAATAATTTTGTTGTATTTGAGAAAGCGAGGTGTAATGGGATTGGGACAGAATATTTTATTCTATATGCCATGTCAACTAGGCTTGATTCCACGCACCTGATATAAGCACAAGCGACCCTCGTCGTACGTTGTCGTTATCCACAGGACTACTCCTGACAGAATTACATCATCAAAGCCTAAACTTGCGTTTACTTTAACAAAGTTCTGTAATTATAGTAAGTTGACTTTACTGAAAGGAAATTTAAACTACTTACCTACCAAATGCATCTCAGACTACTAAAAATAAAGAAAAAAAATCTTGAAAATCTTAAACTCCGTAACGAATGCCTGTTTGTGCAGCACCGTATTGCAGTCGTAGGCCTTAATAGAATATAGCATTCACACAGGAGGTTTGTTGAGTCTCGCACAGACTGCCAGAGAAGTGTTTTTGCAGCTGAGTTTCCGTTCTTGTGTCGTTCCTAGAGTGTTACCAGTCATACTAGGCGGCCAGATGTGGTTCATATAGCTCTATGACTACATTACCAACCACCTGTATAACAATAACTACTTAATAAAAGGGAGGTATGATCACTTCCCGTTATATTCGAGGTCAGACTCATCATACAGCGTATAGAAGTGTAGGCTTCAATACTGTACTTTAATAGTGCAGCTTTCAAGCTTAGGGATGTAGATATTAAAGTTTAGGGATATAGGTATTAAAGGTCTTGTGACATGAAAATAACATATTGGACATTTGATGTAAAAAGCATTAAAAATCCAGAAAATAGCCGCAATTCCCATTAAAATCCATCAAATATTGACCTGACCATTCTACAGGGAAATTTCTATTTCACACTTGTATTATGAATAATCATCAAAACATCGAAAGATGGACACACCATATATGGCACATTTTAGCCTTTGTTTTTTTCAACCCTCATTTCAAGGACACTGGTAGCATTGTTATTCCTTGAGGGGTTTATTATAAAAGTTAAATTTTTTTCCTTGAAAAATATTAATATCACTCACCAAACTGTAATCTATATGATTAGTAATTAAGAGATAATTTGTATAGGGTTAACAAAAGAAATCTTAACACTGTGCAACACTTCACGTCATTATTTTTGCATAGGCAATTAGTTTCTTCAGAAACCATCAAAATTTGAAGACGTATATTTTGAGAACGGTAAAAAATATTGAAATAATTCCAACGGATCTTCGATTGGAGGACTTAATTCTTTAACTGACAAGTGAAACAGCTCTATCTGGTGGCATTTCACACTACCTTTAAATGAATGGTATCAACAGCAGGTTAATTATTCCACTTTGAGTACAAACAAGAAACAACAGTAACTTCAAGAAAAGAGAAAAAGAAGAAGCCTTTACCTTTGTTTGACGGTGAAGTCTAATGATCGCCCAGAGTTTTTGTTATGTGCATAGCCTAACGTATTAGGACATTAATGTTTCGTCCTCAGAATATTAACTTAGGCCATAAGAAAAGTGTATTACAAACGTTCATGGAAGTTTAAAGCAATAGACGAGTTGGGAAATTCGGTACTTCCCGTGAGGTAACAAGGTCAGTGTACCATGACAACTGGCAACCCGTTTAGCTCTGCGCGCTCAGCCTTCAACACTCGCGCTGGGATACTGTAAGCGTGGTACACTTCACCTTTGACCCATTCCCATATTGCATTGCGTGGAAGCATTTCCCAACTCGTCTATTAAGAAGCACAATGAGCATTGTTTCTTGGTTTTAAGGTTAACTTTTATAGATTTTGTTGTGATTTTAGTTTTTAAGCGGACGGTACATGGTCTTGGTACGATGGTCGTGACGTTCTGATCTACATAAGGTTCTGTTGCGCACGGATATACGTTGTGAGGCCAGCGAGTCGGACCTCCTACCAAATGAATTTGAGAATAGGCTGAGGTCGTTTCGGCCCCAACGCCTCTATTCGCTATATCAGATAAAATTATTCCCGAGCACCAGTTATTCTGAGGGAAACTTTGGAAGGAACCAGCTACTAGATGGTTCGATAAAACTTTTGCCCCTATACTCAGGTCGGACGATCAATTTGCACGTCAGAATCGCTGCGGACATCCACCAGAGTTTCCTCTGGCTTCCTCCCGCCCGAGCATAGTTCACCATCTTTCGGGTTTTAGCACGCTCGAGCGGTCACCGATGTTGGGTCGTATAACAACTGCACTCAGGGAGTTGCTAGCAATTCAGTGGTATAAACTCTAAACATTTGATTGCGTTTAACTTATGATGCAAAGTTCAACTCATTTCGTTGCATTCTGTTACATTTCGAAAATAATCTGCTTTGGTTGAATAATTGGGGTATTTTTAACTTGTGTTCGATAATAATAAAAAAAAAAATGTGCGTGAAATCTCAGTGCCAAGGGTTCATTGAGAAATCGTTGAAAGAACATTCATTATTGTTTGAACAGAATGATTACCAAAGACATGGCTAACACTGACCCTCAAGAAGGAGACTATCATGGGGACCTTATATCGGATGAGAATTGAAAACTAAAAAAAAATTAAAAAAGTAAAAAAAAAGGGGGGGAACAAAGCAAGAAATAGTCTTTAGCTACATTTATGATAAACTTCGTCACGTAATGTAAAGTGGACAATTACTCTGTGCTTTAAAATATTGCATTGCATTGCACTTAGATCTGCATATTGCAAGGAAGTTGAAAATGTCCTACACACGATTGGGAGTATTTACCCACTACTGCACCACTTGTCTTCCTATCTGCCCATACAGCCATATCACTCTAACATTTGACTCCGTGCATACTCTATGACCGTCTGCCTTTTTTTTGTGTGTACACCCCTGGACGTGATGGACCGGGCAACTCTCCCCGGAACAATTCCCAACCATGACAGTTTCTACAAGGACAATTTCAACCCCTAACAGCTACCCCTCACACAACTTCCCCCTTCCCCTCCACCAGAAAATTTGAAATTGTCCAGTGTGGGAAATTGTCCGGCTGGCTATTGACCTAGGGGAGTTGTCCTAGTGGGAGTTGAGAGGGAGTGTCCGAGAACCTCTCGGCCAGATAAAGTTTGTTTGATAGTTTTAAAGACACTTCTTTTCTTTGCAAAGTTCAAACGCAAAGATTTCTTCATCCTATAATTTAAGCCCTTCTTTTTTTTCTTCTGCGGACTAGTGTTACCCGTTTCTACAACATTAAAGGGAAAATGCAGTCCCCAATGTAAATTAGTGTGCCCTGTTATTTATTAAATTCATGCAGAATAACTCCTTGGTTTACCTTCAATATTCAATGTGTTTAGACAGAAATGTAATGAAAGATAGTCGTAAGCGAAATAAATAGAGGAGATTTGTAAGATGAAGCAGATGTTGAATAAACTTGTGGGGACTGCTGTCCCCCTTTAAACAATATTGGTTGAAAATGTCAGCATTGCTAAATTGTAAATTTCGAGGTGAGGCCAATGTCCAGCGTAAAATCAGTGGAAAAAGTGAGGTCACCCGTTTTACCTCTTGCATCATTCCACTCAATGAAAAGATCCTCACTCCCAAACTGGGGCCCCCTGTGGGCTGGGGGTTGTAGAATATGCCCACGGTATTTCCAGCCTGTCGTAAGAGGCGACTAAAGGGAAGGGAAGGACATGTACCGTATTTAAACTTTGCTTGACACTATATAACACATTTGTGTTGGTGTGTCGTTAAATTTTATGTAACTGACTAACCCAAACTGGGGCCCGGAGGGAATAACAAGGGGCCCCAGATCCCCCGTTATTGGGTACATCTCGAAAAAGGTTTTTTTTTATCAATTTTTTATTCCTTTTCTCAGATGTTCACTCTTATAGAGAGCTGTGATCCACCAGCAGGATATCGAAAGGAAATTTAGTCAAATGTTTGACGTAGCTGTGTTCCAAATGTGTCAATTCTGATCATTTTTTAACCAAATCTAATCAAATAATTGATGAAATTTCGGTTCGGTGTCCGGTTGATCAGGTCTGGTTCAAGTTTGAACAGGACATTTTTCCGACTGTACCCATACACTAGCCTAATATCTTTAACAGCTCTTTTTCCGGGGACTTTAATTTAAGACGGATAAAGGGAAGATACCTTTTGGAAGGTGAAGGCAACTTTTGGTTTCGTATCCACATAATTGTAATCTGTGTAGTGAATTAACTGACACGATTGAACTTAGACATCTGTTATTTTAGGGTCATTGGGTACATTTTTCTTTTCCGATTTCTCCAGACCACGTTTCCTGAGATGTCTAGTGGTGGCGCTAGTCACAGCCGTCATCATTGCGGAAATAGTGAGTAGTCTGGTATTCGTCAAGCACATACCACTGCATGATATATTTAAACGAAAGGTGGAGAATTCGGTCAGCATTTTACGCAACATAGCAACAGGCCATCAGGAGACAGAGAAACCGTTTGCAGGTACAGGCTCAAGGCGTTGTTGGTCAAACAAGACAAATGTTGTTATTAGGGAATTTTAAAAACTGTTTTTTAATATTAAAGTTTTTTAAAGTAATTTTTGAGTAATTTAAAGTAATTTCCATTGGACTAACTTCGAAAGCTTAGTGTATACCATAAAATATGTTTTGAGATGAAATGGTCACTCCCCCTTCACCTGACTTCATGATAGGGGAAGAGATCTACAATCTCCGCCAAACCCTTTGAAACAAAACCTAACATTTATCACGGTAGCCGTTCTCGCCACCTCATTTTCCCCAATATCAATGTTGGTTGGCCTGAAGTGATCATTTCTGAGTGAGACAATATTTATACGGGGAAAAGGGGTTTGTTTCATTTACTTCATGCCGTATTGAACCCGTTAAAGATGTTAAATTGATCTGGATGATCTGGACAATGGCAACGTCCAGCCTTGAAGCAATTGGTGAAATAGAGAAGAGGAAAGAGGTTTTTCGTAGTTTTAAGGAGGCCAATACCTTATGTTTGGCTGGGATTGTAGGTTTGTCTGTTGTGTGCACTTAGCTGTAGATTTACGTAACCCTTCAAACATTGCTTTTCTCACTGTTTTGTATTCATTTTTATGTCAGTCTTGCGATGCCCTCCAAGATCATCTCCTTGAATGTTTGGGGGGGGGGTAGGGAGAAGAATTTAACCAGATAACCAATTTCATTCATCTCTATTTGGATGAAGCACCATAGAAACCAGGGATTATATTTAACTTACTTAGTCTAACTTAATGCATTCTTACTTTCAATAGATCTTAAGCATTGACGTCACACGACGTCATTTTGGAGGCAAAACAATAAAGCACACTGCAAGCACAACGTAGACTTCAAACGCGCGTGTATTAGATTTGCCCGCCTATCCGAGTCGTGCAGCCTGCTGCGTAGACGAAAAAAAAAAATACTAATTAGGCTAATTCAAAAGATATTTTGATCATGGGATTAATTGAAACACAATGTGAGGCACAACAGCTTATCACAAATTCCCTAAATTTCCCTGGCAGAATGAGAAGTATTTACTCACCGGAATTAAACTCCTGGAAATCACAAAGAGTCTATATAGTGAAACGTTTCATTTGCTATCTTAAGGAAGCCTGTTTCTTCTCCCTTCCTCTAAGGAGGCAAGGGAACCAATGTAACATAATGTCAGTTGACCAAAGCTTTAAGGAAAGGAGGGAAATAGGGTGCAGGGTTGGTACTAATTCGGCGAAAGTTCTGATTTCTTACTGCAAACGAAGGCTTATGTAAAAATATTCAGGTTCTTATGGAAATTTCTGTTCACGAGACTATGCACGGAAGGGAGCGGGATAGCTTCAAGGGAGGGAAATAATTCTCAGGAGGCGAGATACGTAAAAATTTATTAAGGCAGTTATGGTTATTGAAAATGTTCTCAAGAGCGAAATGTATATCCCCCCAGCTATGGGCATGCTTCTTCAAAGACAATGTTTACAGATTTTAAATGTGCTTTGTAAATTGATTAATTTGAGGAGCTGATAAAATGGATACAGCAAATACCTTCTTTGGATAAAAGCCTCAACGACCAGATCATTCATTTTATATATTTGCCTTATCTTTCTGTCGGTCTTTAGAATGCAGTAGTAGAAAGCTTGGAGGACACGAATCGTTTGCTCTTGTCGGCCTATGTGGATACCCTCGATCGGGTCTGACCTGGTCTCAGTCCCTTATTGAATATTCAACAGGAATCTATGGTTCTACCGTTGCTAGGAAACGGTCCAAACGGCTGAAGGAGACAAAGTTAAGTGAGTTGACCCACTTCAAATTTGCCACTTTTTATCTCAACAACAAGACACTTTTATGTGCCAGGTTTACTAATTAAGTAAGTCTGACTACAGAGTTTTACAATTTGGTACCGCACTTGCATTGCAGGTTTGCAGGTTTTCGTCCGTGTTTGTGGAGGGGAAAAGAGAGGGTGGGGGAGGCTCTTTTAGCAGTTTATTGTGACACACACATATAAATATAAATATATATATATATATATGTATAATAAGAGAAAATCCACGTATGCTCCATGAAATGAAACATAAAAATAATAATAAGTAGAACACACCACAAAGATGACAATACGAGAGCACAGATACGGTAACAGAATAGCGTATATTTCGGACACTCCTGTGTCCTTCTTCAGCGCAAAATGTGAAGTGAAGGTTAATTTACAAATAACAGACACAGCAATGAGGTTAAACCACTTGACGAGGGTGATAAATCACAGAGGGGAAATCGCTTAAGATGCCCAGGTCCTTGTTTAGGCCACGGGTGTGTGTGGACAGTTTTATTACCCACTTGCTTTCAGATTTGTTTTTGAGTCTTTGAGTGACAGACGGGCGATAGTAGCGAACAACTTTAAGCCAAAAGAAAGTGGACAACCACGCAAATATTTTCACTTAACATATTGATTGTAATCTCAATTCATCGAACGAAATTTAACTGGATTAATTTAACGCAAAATCGTTTATCTCTGAATTATCATACATCGTTGTAGAGATGAGGCTGGGCATTAAAACAAGGAAACTAACTGCTAGCTGGCTATTGTTTACAGTGAAGTTCTACTCCACGAAAGTTTCACAGAGGTAAATAAATACACAGTGCTGTGCATTTACGGCCTACTGTAATATATTGTGTGCAGTGCAGTGCAGCATTCAACGATATGCTTGCGGACATTTGACTGCAAGTAGTTAACGCACAAGATCGTTCAAGATCCATAAGTAAGACGGTGATTTAAGGTGTCTTTAGCTATTTTGGAAGAGGATTATAGTGTTGGTAACTTTGAAAATGTGTTCAAGTTTTTAATACAGATTATGCTGGCCTAACGTTAGGACTAGCTTAAACTATTTACAACATTAGTTCATAAGAAGCCTAGCTCGGCGTAGAACTAGAAATGAAGACCGTGCTGGCCTGTTATGTCTGTTAGTGTTAGCGGAATTGGTTCAAACGTAAAAACCTGACAGTGACACTGTCAGTAAAACCTGTTTACCATTGCTCTACATGTCATAGTTATAACACAGGCCCCATGCTGGCATTAGCAGCACAGAGGCCAAATTCACTTTTCTTTACCATGCAGTCCAACTTAGGAAAGAAGGAGAGGCAGACCGTTAACAAAATGTACCCTTGGCATATACTGTAAGGTTATATACGCTCTTTTAGCCATACCACTGCCAGTATCCAAGAAGATGAATATAGTTTTGCTAGCATTCATTCATGGGATGAAATGAGCATTATGCTTTGGAATGGTTATAGCTACAGGGGTGCTAGGCATAACAGTGTAATACTACAGTAGTTTACAGTAACTGGTTTTCTTACTCAGATGTTATGGTTTATGTTGCTATGGTAACACATCATGGACAAAGCATAGTGCACAATGCAGTAGTAACAGTGATATTCAATTCACTTTGAAAAAGTAATTCTCCTAAACTGGCAAAGGCCAGTCTCGAATGCGATTCGAGACTGGTCTCGAATGGTTTTCAGCCAATCAGAATGCAGGAAATCAATAAAGGTGTTTATGAATTATTATATATATATATATATATATATATATATATATATATATATATATATAATGTTGTTACATTTGATAACTGCAATTGCAAAAGTAAGTGGGGGAGACTCTTTTAGCAGTTTATTGTGACACACACACACACATATATATATATATATATATATATATATGTATAAAAAGAAGTAGTAAATAGTGCTAAAAGTTTGTGAAAATCCCACGACATTTTCGGGTTTAAACCATTCTTGTGGGCGTTGTATCTGGTTTTGAAGGTGTTTTCTGTTAGACCAATGTAAGTTTCTTCCTTGTGATTGTCATGGCGTGTGGCTTGGTACACTATGTTGTTGGTGAGGCAACACGTTTTCAAACACGAACACGTCCACAGTACGGTCAACGGGCACGGACGTATTCAACGTTGTTGACACCATTCTGCATCAGGCTTCTAAAGAGTGAGGACCTGTTCAAATTGGCGCTTACGAAACAGTTCTGTAAAGCTGTCTTGTAGTAACCCAGTTACAACCTTTCAGTATTTTAGCTCCCTTTACAGGTTGAGATTTTACCATTGACTGGTTAACACCTTTTACGATTATATATATATATATATATATATATATATATATATATATATATATATATATATATATATATATATATATATATATATATATATATAAATATATATATATATATATATATATATATATATTTTAACTGTGATTCATCTAATGTGGTGTATTACCTTTCTTGTGTTAAATGCCCTGAAGTTGCCTACGTGGGTGAGACTGGTGATAGATTTCGGCTGAGATTTAATAACCATAAACACTCCATTAGATACAACAAAACAGGCTTTCCTGTAGGAGCTCACTTTAACTTACCGAACCACTCTGTATCCGACTTACGATTTCTTTTACTAGCAGGTAATTTTCCTTCAGCTGACAAACGCAAACAGTATGAACTAAGAACTATTCTTAAGCTTAAGTCACATATAACAGGGTTAAATAGAGATTTATCGATTTTGAGTAACTATTCCTGGGTACAACAAATGTAATTTCCATGTAATTTAATTGTAATCTCATTAGGCCTATTATCTACGAGTGTAATCTGCTTGTAATCCTTTTCGCTATTTTGTTATCCGTTTTCTTCACTAGAACTTTTCGGGCTTGACTCAAGTTTAGCTTTATCATTTTGTCGTCCGCAACTGACGAAGAGCGAGGCAGCTCGAAATATATTGCTTGTTTCTCCTATACTGGATGATATGAAGGCGTCACCCTGTTGTCTTTTTTTCTTATATATATATATATATATATATATATATATATATATATATATATATATATATATATATATATATATATATGGTGTTCCATATGGTGCTTCATATGGTGTTTGAACAAAGGCCAAACCAACTTGGCTTCATAGCTCAGTGGTTAGAGCGTCCGCACTAGCAAGCGGGAGGTCCCGAGTTCGAACCCCGGTGGAGTGAACTTCTTTTCACCTCAGCCAGATTTTCCATTGTCACAGTTTTTCACTATATACATCGCAGTTGCCGTCAGCGTTTATTCACCGTCACCTTTGTGCTCTCACACGTTTCTGCATCTCTTCGGAGATCCGCTGGCGGATTGACAATTGTGTTCAGCTGGATTGCTTCATTCGTGATCTCTGGTTGGGCTTGCATCAATGGAGAACTAGTGCTGTTCCAAAAATAGGTGCCTGCTCAGGAGATGAATTGTGAGTGCTTCATATGGTGTTTGAACAAAGGCCAAACCAACTTGGCTTCATAGCTCAGTGGTTAGAGCGTCCGCACTAGCAAGCGGGAGAGGTCCCGAGTTCGAACCCCGGTGGAGTCAACTTCTTTTCACCTCAGCCAGATTTTCCAGTGTCACAGTTTTTCACTATATACATATACATATATACATATATATATATATATATTTATATATATATATATTTATATATATACATATATATATATATATATATATATATATATATATATATATATATATATATATATATAAATATATAATATTGTTACATTTAATAACTGTAATTCCAAAAGTAAGCATAAGGTGGGGGTCCCTTCGGATGACTGCATGTCTTGATACTCGTATTTTACATGTGTACCAGCCAGGGGTGCTACGAGTTATGTAGCCCCTGGAGTTGGCACAGGACGAATAGCTCAAGCAGACTTTGGAAAAATCGGCTCAGTCTCGCAGCATGAAATAGCCCCTACGACAAAGCGCTATGTCGACACCTTTCAATGTGTCTTAAGTTGAACTTCTTTATCCAAAATAGCAAACTTAGATGCGGGTCGTACTTAGGGACCCTAAAGAGCCCTTGAAAGCATCATGGCCGTCTGAACATCAACCTTGGGGACAGTCAGACTCCTAGTAACCAGACAAGGTGTTGGGGTTGATACATTAAGCTAAAGGTCACTGAATTTTTTTCCTCAATTTTTTTTAAAGGATGGATTTTCCAAGGGCCTTGATATCGACTTCACACCATTTTCATGCATTTCGAACATAGTACATAGAAGTTATCATTCGAGCAAGGGGAGGGGGGGGGGTTCAAAATTGTTGCTTGTCCAGGGGCCATAGTCTGCTGGGGAGGGGCAAATTTCCAAACCCTAAACGAAAAATAGCCTACCTTCAAAAATACTGAAAATGCTAAAAACTGCATCGTCATTATTATGTTATAATATAAGACTCTCAGAACCTGGGAAATCTCACAGTATTTTCATTTTCCCCACATTTTTCCCGGAGATCCCCTAGCCCCCCTACAGACGGGCTCTTATGCGGGCATGGTGCACACAACGCAGTTGAAGCCTATACGTTCATGATCGTTAGTACTGTTTCTCACGCGGTGTCACACAGCCCATGATTATCTTTAATTACATGCTAAAACCCATGCGCTTGTAACGAACCTGTTAGTCTTGTTTTCACCTACAAAGTAAATTTACAAGATAAATTTGGCATGCTTAACCTTCCTTCTTGAAGTCTTAGTACTGAAGCATGAAGTCTCAAATAAGTCTAGAAGATGCCATTGCCGCCAATCTTTGAGGTATTTTTGACAAAATATAGACCCACGCTGTAAGCACCAACCAATAGTAATCCTCAAAGTAGCGCACTGAGAGGGGGAAGTTTCGCACCGGGTACCAGTCCTCGGCTGTGGTATATGACAACGTGTTCTGCCCCCCCCCCGAAAAAACACTAAATAATGAGAACTTCTAAAACAACAAAAACACTAAATAATGAGAATTTCTAAAACAAAAAAAAAAAAAACAATAAATGGTGAGAATTTCTAAAACAAAACAAAACAAAAACACTGAAATAATGATTAACATATAATCTATTTCAAGATAGTACCATTTTATTAAAAAGCAACCTTACAGAGGCAAAACTTTCTCAAATCTGAGGGGCCGTAGACAGCATCCCTTGCCTTAACCCCCCTCCCCCAAAATGAAAAAAGGCAATGAAAAGTAAGAATTTCTGTATATGTAATCAGTGTAAAGCTTTATCCCATAGCATCACTTTGCATCTTAGCCATCTTAGGTACACAAAAATGACTCACAGAGAAGGTGTGTCACTCCGGTCCTTGAACAAACCCCTTCCCCAAATAAAAAACAGTTAATAATAAAAATCTCTAAACATATAGACAGATTAAAGCTTAACGAAAGACAGCGCCAAATTGCACCTAAGCGAACTAACATAAATGGCACGTCCTCCCCTAAGACGCCTCTTCTAAGACCTGTTGTATATGGCAATGTGTTGTGCAAAAAAAAAAAAAACTCGCAAAACTCCCTCGGGACAGCATGCACTGGGTGACTAAGGAAAGGATTTGCCTGAGTGTCAACTACCCTACGTGCTCCACTGGACGCTGCCCCGCCCAGACTAAGGCCCTGTTATCAGAGTGAGAAAGTTTAGGACTATTCTGACGTTGACCTTCCGCCATGATGGTTACATAATCATGTATGTACACGATCTGGGGAAATTTAGTCAAATACCTCTTTAGAAATGGCAAGACACTGGTTTATACCCGATTTCCCACAAAATCCAACAGCTCACTGTACATGGACAAGAAAACTAGCCATTTCAGAGGCGGCTGTAGTATTTGGGATGGAAAATGTATTTAGCACTCTGAATCTTGCAATTGCACACGGAGATACAACAGGAAGCTTTCCTTGCAACCATTAACTTAGGTCACAAGTGAGAAAACACTAGTTAAAGGAGTAGGCACCGTTGTGTTATTGTATGTAATCCCCATTAGAAGCAAATCCTAAAGTGCTGGTTAATAAAACGGGCCTTGAGTGATGGGATTATTCACATGCTAACACCCATATTAAGAACAAAGGAATGGTGTGCAATCAGCTCAGCATGGCATCTAAACCCCATTTAGAGGGAGTACCGAGGCGAGTGTCCCCAGTGCTGAGCCAATTACTATTCCTGCCAGAATCTAATATATGTAACAGTGTAGCAAGTTAGCTAAATCAGGGGCGGATCCAGAAATTTCGAAAAGGGGGGGGGGGCTGAAAGCCCCTTGAATATTCTCCTAGATAAAGATTATGCTAATTTTTGCGTATTTGTTATTGTTGATGTGGCCAAAAAGGGGGGCTGAGGCTGGGAAAGCCCCCCCCCCCCCTTGGATCAGCACCTGTAAATTATAAGGTCATGTTGAAAAATATCCGTGTCTTATCCTCACGCTATTTAGTTGACTATAGGATTAATGCTGGACTACATAAATAACTGAACATCGTCACGGTGCAGGCACATATAACAATGAGCTTTTGAAAAGAACTGGACTTTCTCAGCGGGTCGGAGACGTTTTCCTTCAAAAAGGGGAAAATGTTATTTTCCGAAAGTCTTCCCAAGTAATATTTATTGTTCTAACGGGGGGGGGGGGGTTCCTATCTCGAAATGGTTGTACATTACAAATAACTGGGTGAGACACTCTATTTCTCCTAAGGTTTTAATCAGGGGTTCTCAATTGTTTTAGGCCGCCGGCCGCATTTGCCCTAGTTTATACTTTATCACTGTTGTAGCAGCCGGCAGGGGCAAATCCCGGGTTAAGAGAAAATGGCTCGATCTTGAGGGCGAAACCTATACATAAGAGCTTAGAAAGTTTCGAATCTGGGATTGTCAATCTGGGTGGTGGTTTCTCAGTGGTGGCGCCGTATGGCGCCACCATTGTTATATCATCATTGTTATATAATATCAATAATTATAACATCATTGTTTTTTACATCATTGTTTTTTTTATTTAGCGTTTGCAGACAAGGTTGACTATACTCAAAAGAGGACCATCTGTGTAAGATCAAACAGGTATGACCCGGATCACATTAATGAATTTGAGGCTGCCATACTAATCCTTCGTAGTCCATTTGAAGCAGTCGTATCGGAAGCCATCAAGAAAAATGAAATCAACAAAACCTTGAATCAGAACGAGCTGAAGGAATACTTCCAAAGCAATCGTAAGTGTTGACAGTCAAACGACAAATGTAGAGGAGTGGCGAACTAGCGCATCTTGGGGGAGGAGGTTTTTTCGGAGAGGTAGCTTCTAGGATGAGGG
This sequence comes from Holothuria leucospilota, assembly GCA_029531755.1. NCBI lineage: Eukaryota > Metazoa > Echinodermata > Holothuroidea > Aspidochirotida > Holothuriidae > Holothuria > Holothuria leucospilota. Next base: position 11,381,378 of record CM055979.1, read on the forward strand.
GGGGGGGATGGTCCTGATACACTTTATCTCCTAGATTTTTGGCATTTTTAACGCACATTTCAATTTTTGGCAATAAACATTTAATCGGGGGTTTCATTTCATTTCATTTATTAAAACCAGTATAAATGGCAGGCATTTATAAACAGGAGTACAAAAACGATCAAAGGTCAGAACGATTACAACAAATGATAAAATAATTTACAGATATACAAAAAAGTGTATAAAAATAGTGAGTAAAATTCTTAACACGTTAATAAATAAAAAGATTGCACCGATTAAAACTACAGTATAGTGTTGAGCTCTTAGCCCCTGGTCCGACGGCCCTGTTTGGGGGCTTCACTAGTAGTTTATTGCAGCTACAGAAAGATTAAAATCGGTGTCCTAAATTTCCAAAGGTGTGTATCGTGTTGTGTTTATCTTCGGGCGATACGCCACTAGATAGGAGCTGGCGAAATATTCTTGGGTTTTGTTGAAGGAGTTAGATACTCTATTCAGGAAAGTCGAGAACCATGTTGTGCAGATAATGTAAAAACTTATCTCTTATTGTATCAAGGTTGCAAATCGCGGGAGAAAGGGGTGTCCTCGATCGGACACCAAAATAAAAGGAAGTGGGGTGAAACTATAATTTAACATCACCCAATTTATATATAGCATAAATTGTCAAATAATCGAAATTAAGCGAAAAGGTTTCACACGGTACATTACTTTTACAGCGTAAACTGAAGTAAAATTTGAATAAAATTACTTGAAAATGCTATTTGTAGACGCGTTTTGCGGCATTTGGTCACATATGCCAATTGTCACATTATTGCTTCCCGAAACACAAGGCAGAAGGAATAAAGACAAACACTATGCAACCTCTGCGACTATCTATCCTTTTCACATTCAAACCCGATTCATCATTGATAAATCTACTGGCCGTTGCAGTTGCTCCCCCACCCCCTCCCATCGCCTGAGATTTCCACACCGTAAATGAAATTTGGCCTACTTTAGACAAAGAATACTGCAATGCTCAAAATTTCACTGTCCTAATCATGATTTAAATACCCTAAGAAGCTGGGAGTTCGCCAAATTTTCCCGAGGGAGTCACCGGACTCCTGCCGTGGAGGCTACTTTTTGTAGGTTACTCTCCTGAAGAATAATAATGAAAATGAACCGTCCTTCCTCCTACATGATACCAGCTAAAATACACCTGTATATACTGTTACGGCTTGTGGTCGCGAGTCAAACCAATAACAGCGAAAGATCACAGAAGAACGAGATTAAAATTCAACAACTTAATGATTATTTACAATCTCCTTATCTCACTTAAATTTACAATAATTAATTAGACTTACTCACAATCCTTTAATTAATATTTGCCTGGTCTGGTCCAAGGGCTGGTAGTGCATGCACGTTGACGATGGTACGGTAGTAGACCTGTAGCGTGCTGTAGCGTAGGAACTGGTTCCACGAGCGAATAGTGACAAGGCTAGGCGATGAATGATGGATGATAACAATCTCTGTACACAGTGCAGAAACGGCGTAAGGCAATTTATCACAAGTGTGCAGTGTCAGTGGCTGGGAATAACTTCTCAACAGCGTCTGGACTCGATGAAGTATTAGGGCACTTCTCAATGTCTCTCTCCGCCACAACAACTGTTGAACTGCCTTTTATATGCTAGGCTTTTATTCGAGAACTCTCCAGAATTTAACAGAAACTTCTAGTGCCCACAGTCCAGCAATTACGAGAACGTTCCTTAATAGAAACTTCTAGAACACAGTTGAATATTCTAGTTGAATAACGACAATTGCAGTTTCTTAGAAGTGTTGCCAGGTCGCTGCTATAATTGGGACATAACGTAAACAGTTCTCACTTCTAGACAGTTCTAGAACGGCTGCGTTGAAGTTGAATTCTCTGGAACTTTCCATTCGCTCGTCGATGGATTCAATCCGGTGTTCCTGACGGGTCGTCTTGTAACACTCCCCCCCTTGAAAAAGTTTTGGACGTCTCGGACAAAACTTAAGTTACAATATTTACAATGTATAACTTTACAGGAATAACTACAGTATGTATATTATGTAGTCCAATATTCAATGGAAGGTATAATCATAACATACAACTTGTCTTGCAAGGTGATGATCATACATGAATACAGTAACATCATCAATACACAGTGTGCCATAGTTAACACAAAATTTCAAAACTTACAGTGATATCTTCAACATACTGCATCAAATCAAATTCTCGACAAAGAGTCTGGTACAACATTGTCTTTCCCTTTAATGTGCTTAATATCTACATTATATGATTGCAGAAATAAACTCCACCTCATCAATCTTTGATTTTTGTTCTTCATCTTAGATAAAAATGTCAAAGGGTTATGATCAGTGTATACAGTGATAGGGAAACTAGTAGTTCCCAAATAAACATCAAAGTGTTGAAGACCAAGTATCAAAGCTAATGTCTCTTTTTCAATTGTTGAATAATTTTTCTGGTGTTTGTCAAATTTCTTAGAATAATAACAAACAGGGTGATCAACACCATGCTCATCAGCTTGAAGCAAAACTGCTCCTATGCCATTGTCACTGGCATCTACTGCCAACTTAAATTGTTTTTCAAAATCTGGAGCAATCAACACTGGTGAACTCATTAGTGCCTTTTTCAATAATTCAAATGCTGCTTGGCAATCATCTGTCCAATCAAACTTTTCATTTTTCTTTAACAATTTTGTCAATGGTGCAGCAATGTCAGAGAAATTCGGACAAAAACGTCTGTAGTAACCAGCCATGCCTAGGAAGCGCATGAGCTGCCTTTTATCAGTTGGGGCAGGGAATTTGTCAATGCCCTCAACTTTAGCCTTAATTGGTCTAACTTTACCCTGACCAACCACATGCCCTAAGTACACCACATGGGCACAAGCAATCTCACTTTTGACCAAATTGACAGTCAAATTAGCTTTGGCAAGTTTGTCAAATAATGCCTTAACATGTTGTACATGTTCATCCCACGAGTTGCTGTACACAATAAGGTCATCAACATATACTTCACAATTTTCTAAATTTGACGTAAGATTATTTACTAAGCGCTGAAACGTCATCGGTGAGTTTTTCATACCAAACGGCATGACCTTATACTGAAATAAACCATCTGGCGTCACGAATGCCGAGATTTTCCGAGCCCTCTCAGTGAGTGGTATCTCCCAGTACCCCTTTAGTAAGTCAAACTTTGACACATACGTAGCTTTCCCAATCCTATCAATACAATCATCGATACGGGGTATCGGATAGGAATCCGTTCTTGTGACCGCATTCACCTTTCGGTAATCAGTACAAAATCTGTACCCACCGTCTGGCTTGGGGACCAATATACAAGGGGAAGACCATTCACTATTACTAGGTTCTATAATGTCATGGTCCAACATGTACCGAACCTCATCCCTGAGATGTTGTCGTTTTCGAGGGTTAACTCGGTAAGGATGCTGCTTGATTGGTGTGGCATCTCCCACATCAACATCATGTTCAATCAAATTTGTCCTAGTAGGATCATCTGAGAACAAGCATGCATATTCATAGATTAATGATTTCATTTCTGACTTTTCTTTGTGATCCAGATGACTTAATTTCTGGTCAAGATTTTTCAACACATCAGAATTTTGTAATTTAATACACATGTCAGGAACATTATTAGCCTTGATTTCATCATTACTGAGTTCATGATCAGTATTGATAATACACACTTGATCACCTGTATCATTAGTGTTGCTATTTACATCATGTATACTTTCATCCTTAGAAATGTCACAATCTTCTCTTTCATAATATTTCTTCATCATATTAATATGACATACTCTTTTAGATTTACGCTTGTCAGGTGTCAAAATGACGTAATCTGTGTCACTGACCTTTCTCTCGATGACATAAGGTCCTTGAAAGCGAGCTTGAAGTGGCTGACCAGAAACAGGCAAAAACACTAGCACCTTATCACCAGGCTTAAATTCTCTTTTCACAGTGGTCTTGTCATACCACGCTTTCATTTTCTTCTGAGAGTGCCTCAGATTTTCCTGAGCAAGTTCACATGCTCCATGAAGACGATCTTTAAAGCGGGATACATAATCAAGTAGATGTATGTCTTCACCTGGATCTGATAACCACTTCTCCTTTAACAATTTCAATGGTCCACGAACTGTGTGTCCAAAGACAAGTTCAAACGGACTGAACCCAAGTGACTCTTGTATAGATTCCCTGGCAGCAAACATTACAAATGGAATGCCTTCATCCCAATCTCTCTCATTATCATGACAATATGTCTTTAACATATTCTTCAAAGTTTGGTGAAACCTTTCTAAAGCCCCCTGGCTTTCAGGATGATAAGCCGAAGACTTAATTTGGTCTATGCCTAACTCATACAACATCTGCTGGAATACAGTTGACATGAAATTAGACCCTTGATCTGATTGGATCTCTTTAGGCAACCCAAACAATGTGAAAAATTTAAGTAAAGCTTGTAAGACTGTCCGAGCCTTAATATTCCTCAGAGGTATTGCCTCTGGAAACCTTGTAGAAGCACACATAATGGTTAATATATACTGATGCCCTGCCCTACTCTTAGGTAGGGGACCTACACAATCAATGATGACTCTACTAAACGGCTCTTCAAAAGCAGGAACTGGCTTTAAGGGTGCAGCCGGAATATTCTGATTCGGCTTCCCAACCATTTGACATGAGTGACAGGTCTTACAAAATTTGGCCACATCACTTTTAAGTTTTGGCCAATAAAAGTGATTTAGAATTCTGTGGTAAGTCTTATTGACTCCTAGGTGCCCTGCAAATGGCATTTCATGAGCAATACTCAGTATTTCCCTTCTATAGGTCCTAGGTACCACAATTTGATGGTAAATTCTCCACTCTTCATCTAATAGTGCATCAGGTGGTCGCCATTTACGCATCAAAATATTGTTTTTAACATAAAAGCAGACTGGGACGTCTTTTGATTCATCCTCAGTGAGTGCACCAGCTATTAATGGCTGAAGCTCTTCATCATGTTGTTGTTGGACTGACAACTGGTCTCTGTGGAGTGTGTCAGACATTTCTGATTTTTCCTGTTCTACCCCCTCACTATGTGTGGGGCCAGGAGACTCACAATCCTGACTATCATTAGGATTAGTCATAAAAGATTGGCTGAGATCATACCAAGAATCTTCATTTTCATGAATATTTTCACTAGAATCTTTTCCAGACTCTGACTCCTCCTTTGGGAGTGTTGTTCCATTTTTAGGAACTAATTCCTCAATTTTAGAGGGCGGATGATTAAGTTTATCATCCTTATTTTCGGAAATCATACCCTCATTTTTAGAGAGTGGATGTTTAACATTATCATCCTTACATGATTCCCTACTTGTTCCACTTTTGGGAACTGTATCCTCACTTTTGGAGGGTGGATGTTTAAGATTATCATCCACGGCGAGCTTTTGTGACATAGCTCTAGTGACAGCACAGGCAGGGAATAAATTTGGAAATTCCTTTTCTAATTGCTCTGTGTTGTTATAATCACATGGTTTATCTGTCAAAATTGCATTGGCTACTACCTTTCCACCAGCTAGGTCATTGCCTAGCAACAGAGATACCCCCTTTACAGGTAGAGTAGGTCTGACCCCTACTATGACCGACCCAGAAACTAAATCTGACTTCAAATTAATTTTGTGGAGAGGGACAGAAATAAATCCACACTCAACCCCCTGAATTAGTACATTTGCCCCTGTGGAAGTAGAGTCCGATAATGGCAAAACTCCATCAAGAAGCAACGACTGAGTTGCGCCTGTGTCACGCAAAATTTTAATTTTGACGGGTGGATGAGCTGAATTCCCATCTAGGGAAATAAACCCCTCAGACACGAATGGAAGGTATTCTTCCTTAATTTTGTCGTTAGAATTAGGCCGTAAAGTCACGACTACCTCAGAAGAATTCTCTGCAATGGCTAAGGCATTGGAGGCTGTTTCAGTCTCCTTTAATTTTGCCAATGTGAAGCAATTTGCCATTGTGTGGCCCTTTTTGTGACAGAAACCACAAGTTATGTCTTTAAAGGCAGCTTTGTTTGGGCTGACCTGGTCGTTCTTTTGACGACTTGAATCTGGTTGTTTTTTACCAGAATTTGTTGGAGAGATAGAACCAGACTGAGATCCACTGTTACTTGTTGTGCCACTATTATTGCCATATTTCTTATTTGGCCTATTAAACTGACCCTTGTTTTGAGTCTGACCCACTTTACCGAATTTATGGGTAAGTGCATACTGATCAGCCAAATTTGCCACTTCCTTTAAGTTGTCAGCCTTATTTTCCTCAAGGTGAGTCTTAATGTCATCATTCACACACCGTTTGAATTCCTCGACCAGCATCAGTTGTCTTAAAGTGTCAAATGTGGAGACCTTTTTGGAAGCACACCATCTATCGAAATGCCTTTCTTTTTGATAAGCAAACTCTACGTATGTTTGTGTATCCGCCTTACGATACTTTCTAAATTTTTGGCGATAAGCTTCAGGCACCAATTCATAGGCTTGTAATATGGCCTTTTTAACCTTATCATAATCCATGCTGTCCTCTATTGACAGAGCGGAATACACTTCTTGAGCCTTGCCTGTGAAATTACTCTGGATGAGTATGGACCATTTATCTCTTGGCCATTTTAGTTGCTCACCCAGCTTTTCGAAATGATTAAAGAATTTCTCCACATTATCCTCCTGAAATTTGGGGACAAATTTTACGTGCTTAGAAACATCGAATCCCCCAGTATCCAAGCCTATTTTGGGGTCTGAGCCTTTTATGACCCCTAACTCTAGTTGCTTCAACCTAAATTCATGTTCTCTTGCCTTTTCCTCCCTTCTTTCTCTTTCTTCTCTTTCCCTTTCTCTTTCCATTTCTTTTAATCTAATCTCCTTATTCATTTCTATTTCAAGCCTTTTCAATTCAAATGTGTTGTCAGTTGGCACAGTGATAGCTGTTTCCAATACTGTACTAGGCAGGACACTTTCATCCACAAGATATTCTAGAACATATCTTTTAATCTCGTCTTTCCGCATTAATGGCTGAAATTCAATGCCATAATGTTTTGCGACCTTTACAATCTCAGACTTCTTTAATGAATCTAGTTCCTCGACTGAGGGACTAGCCACGAATTTATCTAAGTTGAATGGCATTTTGAAATTGTATCAAGCCTTCAACAAACAAATAAGTAGTCTGAGCAAACACAGTTGCTTACGATTCACAACAGAATTTCTCGAATTTTCTAGTATTTTCGTTCCCGGATGTTAGGCCACCAATTCTGTTACGGCTTGTGGTCGCGAGTCAAACCAATAACAGCGAAAGATCACAGAAGAACGAGATTAAAATTCAACAACTTAATGATTATTTACAATCTCCTTATCTCACTTAAATTTACAATAATTAATTAGACTTACTCACAATCCTTTAATTAATATTTGCCTGGTCTGGTCCAAGGGCTGGTAGTGCATGCACGTTGACGATGGTACGGTAGTAGACCTGTAGCGTGCTGTAGCGTAGGAACTGGTTCCACGAGCGAATAGTGACAAGGCTAGGCGATGAATGATGGATGATAACAATCTCTGTACACAGTGCAGAAACGGCGTAAGGCAATTTATCACAAGTGTGCAGTGTCAGTGGCTGGGAATAACTTCTCAACAGCGTCTGGACTCGATGAAGTATTAGGGCACTTCTCAATGTCTCTCTCCGCCACAACAACTGTTGAACTGCCTTTTATATGCTAGGCTTTTATTCGAGAACTCTCCAGAATTTAACAGAAACTTCTAGTGCCCACAGTCCAGCAATTACGAGAACGTTCCTTAATAGAAACTTCTAGAACACAGTTGAATATTCTAGTTGAATAACGACAATTGCAGTTTCTTAGAAGTGTTGCCAGGTCGCTGCTATAATTGGGACATAACGTAAACAGTTCTCACTTCTAGACAGTTCTAGAACGGCTGCGTTGAAGTTGAATTCTCTGGAACTTTCCATTCGCTCGTCGATGGATTCAATCCGGTGTTCCTGACGGGTCGTCTTGTAACAATACGCAGACTAAAGATCTTTAGCATTATTTCTCCCAAACCGTGCAACAGCACGTTATCATACAAGACCCTTTGATAACCTTTAATTATTAGCTTAACTCAATGCGCTTGCAAAATAACTGTTAAGTTGAATCCATCTTCTTGAAATCTGAATTTTTTTCTAAAGCATAAACCTAAAGAAAGGGAATTTTTAGGGTTTAGATGCAACTTACAAGGTCTAAATTTGCCATTTACCCCCATCTGGAAGGTCAAACAATTTTCTTGCTACGGCTACGTACCAGCCGATGGTGCTCTTCCAGTGGCGAACTAAGAAGGAGTAGCCCGCACCGTGGTGCCTTGCCACAGCAGAAAACCTTCCATTACAAAAACTTCCAATTACATAATCCAGACGACACAATTTTGGATCTAGGAAACCTAGGAACAAGGAAAATTTCTCAAAGAGTACAGGTGTCACTCCTCCTCCCCTTAGGCAACATCCCTTTCAATTACATCCACCAAAAATAGAAAAAAAGATCACTAAATAATGAGAATTCTTAATATATTATCAGATCAATGGTCTTACCATACTCTGCCAAAGATAGCACATTTTGCACATAGGCTGAACAAAAAATTTTCAAAGAGTAGGGGTGTCGTCCCTTCCTCTTAGATAGCACGTTTGCCTTACTTCCACCCAAAAAGTAGGAAAAATGACTAAATAATGGCAATTTCTAAATATATTATCATTTTAAGGATTTGCCGGTGATGACACCATGTTGCACTTAGGTTTGGCCTCACATTTTGCCCCCCTCTTACCACTCTCTCCCAGGATGGCACCATTCACAGATGAAGATGAATAAGAAAGGGTCCTCCCGTGTGTCAATTATCTATAGGCAAGCCATTTGGTGTTCCGCTTAGTGCCACGGACTCCTCCCCCCCCCCCCCCCCGATTTCGCCCAGGCTATACGATCCTGAATTGTGCCATTATTACTTCTCGTCGTACAGCGGAATTATTGTAGAACCCCGATCAACCTTCACGATCACCCATCTTACCCACTGCCTATCCTGCTGAGTCATGAAAAGATCCGAATTAGGCCATTTGAAGAAAAAACACAGGCAAAACGAGAATTTTACGTATGTTCAGTGCGTATTAAATGCTATTGGTAGATAATTAAATGCTTTATTCTAATGCCCACAATTTATGAATATACCATAAAGCTTCCTAGGGCTTCGCAGACGGGGAAAGTGTTTCGCGCCTTGCGACGACACTGCTGGGTTCCGGGTGCTCACTACCCCAGTCTCAAACAGAGCTTTGCTCCCCCCCCCCCTCCCACCGGGTTGCATGATGCTAATTTAATTGCGCTAACATTTATGAGACTGTGGTGAACAACAATTTCCTTTGCCGTGTTATTTAGTCTGAGGACCTTGGTGCAGAAATGAAGTGGTTTACAATTTGTACAATCTCGTTTTGAAGTATACTTATAAAAGTTGTAACGTAGGCGTCATTTTTAAGTGGCAGATATCGTCTTTAGTGATGGGTATCTTCGACGTCATAATACCATTATAATCAATAAATAAGTAAAAACGACAATATCAGAAAGCTCTAAAACGGGAAGAAAGAACGATTTCTCAAAGCATTAAGTAAACTAATTTTGCTTTGTGTTTGCATGTGCTTGTTTATGTCACTTCAAAAGCTTGATACAAGTATTTTAAGTTTCAAATAATCACAGTAGGAAATGAATGGGGATTATAAATCTTGCTGCTAAATCAAGTGAGCTGAAATTTCTTTAGCATTATGTGATCAAACTAATTTGGAAGGCATTGCATACTTTGAAAACAAAGGAATAGAAAATAACTTGGAAAACGAAGTATAAATAACAAGAAGTGAGTACGGTTTTCGTCATCTTTATGTAGGCCTATACGGAAATCATAAACATTTGCAGTTGAAGGTTCATGTGTAACAAGTGGACTGATATTACATGCAGTTACATCAGGCAGGTTTAACACCTTGATGTACAATGATGCTGGTATATGCTCTACCATACCGTATCATACTGTAAACAAGTTCCATTTTCAAAATGGATTTTCTACCTCTATCTGGACAGCTCTTTTTGCAAAACTTCTTACCAAACCTTTGAAAATGTCACAGCCAAATACGACATTCTCATATGCTATTCCATGGGAGACGGGCTGACTTCTTATCGCACGTGCGACAAACAGTCGCAGATTTTTAGCAAAAATGGCATTCTCTCAGACAAGGACAGACTCCATGTCGCACGTGCGACAAATAGTCATGGGTTATTGTCAAAAATAACACTCTCACGGGTAGTCGCGGCATGAATCCCAAAGGAAACAGACATGTTTCATGAAACACGAATAAACATGGAATTTAAAAATACATTTTGGAATTGGAACTAGCTTATACCATACCATACTATACTAAACCATATCATACAATACCGTACTATACCTTACCATATCATGTCATACATTTCCATGTTACATCATGCCATATTATGCCATGCCATACCATATCACACCATGTTGCACCATAATATACCATACTGTGGCATGCCATACCACATTTCCCCACATCCCACCACCACCCACTCCACAACACACACCAAACCAAACCATACCTTACCATACCCTATCATACCTTACCAAACCACAGCATACCAAACCACACCCGAACAAGGCTCATGCGCAGACTGGCTCTGACCTGCTGGAAAAGAACGTTAAGGTGCGTTCACACCAAAACCGATATCTGCTGCGTTTTGCGGGCGGGAAGCGAAAGTTGTCATCCCAAAACGAATGCGGCGATTTTCTAAATTTTCATTGAAACAAAATTGCCCCTATTTTTTCTGGGAAAAAAATTCCGGGCCCCGCCTGCAAAACGCAGCAGATTTCAGTTATGGTGTGAACGCACCTTTAAAGTGTAAACTTTATGAAACAAAATGTGGTTCTTAAAACTTTCTGATGTTCTTATATCACAGGTTGGCGGAGTTACGTGCTGAAAGAAGGTCTTCGTTGGCGTAACCTATACTTACAGTGGCTTTTGATCAGTAAAAGTGTCATAGTTATTCACTTTAAATCTTTCCTGAACGACACTTACCCGGATTTGAAACGCATGGTTCGATTCCTGAACGTTCCTGTTGATGAAGCGCGGTTGAAGTGCGCATTAACGAAGCGACAAACATTTGACGAGGACGTTTTGGAGTTAGCTGAAGTATTACGACATCAACCTTTCAGCGAAGAGCTTCACAGCATGCTAGTTGAATATATCAACGATGTCAATGTAACCCTTTTTGCAAAAGGGCATCAAGCATTTCCATCGGATTTTGTCACCGTTCATGACGCATCGATAGATGAACAACCTACCCCATCGTCAGGACCAAGCAGTGTTCCTGTCTGAGTGAACAAGTGTTCAATAATAATAATTACATCAAGCTGGGTTCATGGGGCAAGTGGGAAAATAATGCAATGCTTGCAAAGCAATGAATGCAAATCACAAATTCTATACAGAACACTTTATTTTCATTTCATTTAATTGTTTTATCACAATCGCAACATTTGTTAGTAACAGATAAAGTAGAATATCAAAACAATGAAAAGAATGTTGAGACAGGAAGTACTCTTAAAAACACCCTTTTGAGCTTGAATTACAAGAGCACTCCCAGAAAAAAAAATAAAAAAATAGAAAACAAACATGAGAAATTGAAAATCCTTACCTTACCAAACCCGTGCACGACCACAAAACCCCACTGCTCCACCCACCCAACTACCCAACTACGACTTAAACTACATCTTAGGCCTTTACAGTCCCGAAGGCTATTTTAGAACAGTGCTACAAATCGTCCCCTTTCTGGCGTACTGACGAATCGCAAATTGGCATAGTTACGAATCTGTATATTTGGTTATTTTGGCATAGTGACGAAAGCAGTTTTCACCCGAATCTGTACATCTAAGCAGTAAAAATTGAAATGACATTGTAATATATTTTATTTTCTGCAATTTAAAACATATAAACGAGTAATTAAACTTCATATACGTCTTTTACGTACAAAGAAAGAAAGATGGCGGCCATTTTCGAAAATCTCTTTGCAATTACGAATAAATTTTGTAAGTTTAGAAAGAAAGAATCTAGAACGTTTTACATGCTTTCGTACTTTTCATCGTAAACTATTTCCACACGTTCGGATTTCAAATATTTTTGCGCGCTTGCAAAATAATCCTTCCCATAACAACGGGTTTTTTTCAAACAAGCGAAAAAAAATGTCCGCATGTTAAAAAAAAATCAATTGTGCGACTTGCGTGACCTCTTAAATATTATATCAGTTAGCATGAAACTTCATGACTTTTTTATATACAAAGAAAGAAAAACGGAGGGCCGCCATTTACTCTCGAGTTTTCCTTGCAATAATGATTAAAATTCGTAAGTTTCAAAGGAAAAAATCTGGAACGTTCCAGAAACTGTAGAAATGCACACACAGTCCCACACACTTTATACACTACACAGTATAGTGAACTACTACGAACATAACTTGAATACTGATTGCGCAGTTCACTGATCTTCGGTTCGTTATACTATAGCGTGCACAGTACGCTCGGCACTGTAAGACTTCTAGCTAGAATTCTAGAATTACAGCGGCCATACCGACCGTAAAATCGCAGCATTAACGGGCGGATCAAGTGTGAGGAGGCCAGGCGTAGCGGAAAATTGTGTAGAGGCGTATAAAATGCATATTTGATCGGATTGGACGTTTGCCCCAAATTCCTAGGGCGAGATTTTGCGCCCCAGCTGGCCTCACCCCTAGCAAAGTTGCTTTAAAACATCTGAATAAATGTTGTTTGAAGTCATATGAGTTTGTGAGGGGCCTTGATGGGGAAAAACGTAAAACGTAGATCAAGTTAGTGCAACCTTAAATGACCTTTGACCTGAAAAATTAATGTTCGGAAACTAAAGAAATATTCAAAAGTTATATTTTGAACACCAATTGTCCATAGTTTACAAGCGTGGGATAGTTTCTAGATGATTTTCTTCACCGTCTTGACCAATGGTCTAGAATGAATTGAAAAGGTGCTAAAAACAGACCGTTCAACGTGTCTAGGTCTTTTATTCAAGTTTCTTTGTTACGGGTACGAAAACACTCTACAAACAGATTATAATTCTTTTATTTTCCCTATATTTTGAGCACTTTAAAGCTGTATAAATTGTTATTTTAACTAATAACATTTTTTAAGTTTCGTCATATTAAAGGTTGTTGAAAATGCTAACAGTTTGAAAAATAGACTTTTTGACCTTTGACCGTTGACCATTTGCATGTTCGGGAACTTTTTTTAAAGTGACTACCAACCTAAAATCTAAAGTTTCATTATTACAATAGTTTTAGCATAGTCGCTATATTTTAAAAATCTGTACCGGGGACTTCAATTTCTAGAGCTCTTTTTCAAATTGGCTGCTAGACTAGATGTGAAAAAAGGCATTCAAATATAAAAGTGGTTCAGAACAAATACCATTTGTTTTGTGAAATGTGATTAGTATCTTCAAGCAATCATTGAATACACACATGAAAATATATCTCCTGGCAGGCGTGAAGTGTATCCCTGTCTTCTACAAATTACGGTATGGTCCAGTAGAAATTTCTCTCTTCCATGTGGCATTAGGCCTACACATAACTACAGGGACCACCGGAGACGGGGGGGGGGGGGCTACGGGGGCTTTAGCCCCCGCATTAACAAGTGCATGTAACAAGGGGAACCAATCCGCTCACAGCAACTACTCGTAAAACGCCTAGCCATGTACAAGCTTATTGGAGAAATGCTGTAAGAGCAGCGTAATTTTAGGGTTTCTACAACATGTTAGTATATGCAGCCTACAATTGCACCAACCGCTATGCGCCTACATGCGGTAATCGTGAGCGGTATGAGTTTAAAAATGAAGATGGAGCCTAACCGGACAATATATGTTGACAAAACTCATGCCATAAGAAGTATGTGTGCATGTAAAGTATACTGTGTGTGATGAACGCTTGCACCGTTGTGCGCAGGAACAGTAAGGAATAAGTTGTACAATATGGAGTTTTCGATTTCAGGACGGTAGAAAAAAGAGGACGGAACGCGCAGCAAGAAACTGGACTGCACATGAGTAGAAGCAAGCATCGCTCCGTCCTGTTGATTTTCAGGACGGTCGTCAACCGAATTAACGTTCTGTTAGAAACAGGATGGTACATGGGTTGCCATGGTAATTTCCCTCGTCCAAAACGTACGTGTTTCTGTGACGTTAAATCTGAAGTTAGCTGTATGTGTATGTACACCATTTGTTTATTGTGGCATGCAAGCTGCTGACGAAAATGAACATGATAAACAACAGCATTTGATATCTGGTAAGCTTTTTTAACCAACGATTCCGTGCTAAGCTAAGAAAAGCTATCCGTGAGGTAGAAGCTTTCACAATTTTATGAAATACCCAGAAGCGATGGTGTCTCTAATCCTGTGTAGGTTCGTCATTGTTACAACTTAGCGATGAGAGTGGATGTTAACAAAGCATTGTAACTTTGTTAATAAATGAGCGCATCATTGTTTTGTTGTCATTCTACCGCACCGTCGTCTTTAAAATCGAAACGCCTTACATGTCAGAACAGAACGCCAAGCGCGCGTGCGTTTAACTTTCCTTCTTGTTGCTCGACCGTCCTGAAATCGAAAAGTCGCTATTAGCAACTTCTCGATTTCAGGACGGTAGAGCAACAGGACAACATTTAAGGCGTTTCGATTTTAAAGACGACGGTGCGGTAAAATGACAACAAAACAATGACGCAATCATTTATTAACTAAGTTGCAATGCTTTGTTAACATCCACACTCATCGCTAAGTTGTAACAATGGCGAACCTACACAGGATTAGAGACACCATCGTTACTGGGTATTTTATAAAATTGTGAAAGTTTCTACCTCAAGATAGCTTTCCTTAGCTAAGCACGGAATCCTTCGTAAAATGGGTTACCAGATATGCACTGTTGTTGTTTGTCATGTTCATTTTTGTCAGCAGCTTGCATGCCACATGTACAAATGATGTACGATTGCATACAGCTAACTTCAAATTTTACGTCACAGAAACACGTACGTTATGGACGAGGGAAATTACCATTGCAACCCCTGTACCGTCCTGTTTCAGGACGGTAGAGCAACAGGACGGAGAGTTAAACGCACGCGCGCCCGGCGTTCTGTCCTGATATTTGAGGCGTTTCGATTTTAAAGACGACGGTGCGGTAGAATGACAACAAAACAATGACGCGCTCATTTATTAACTAAGTTGCAATGCTTTGTTAGCATCCACACTCATCGCAAAGTTGTAGCAATGACGACCTACACAGGATTAGAGAGCCGTCGTTACTGGGTATTTTACAAAATTGTGAAAGGTTCTACCTCAAGATAGCTTTCCTTAGCTTAGCACGGAATCGTTCGCACAATGGCTTACCAGATATGCACTGCTGTTGTTCGTCATGTTCATTTTTGTCAGCAGCTTGCATGCCACAGGAACAAATGATGTACGTTTGCATACAGCTAACTTCAAATTTAACGTCACAGAATCACGTACGTTATATTGACGAGGGAAATTACCATGACAACCCCTGTACCGTCCTGTTTCTAACAGAAGCGACTTTTCGATTTCAGGACGGTAGACAAAGAGGACGGAACGCGCAGCAAAAAACTGGACTGCGCATGAGCAGAAGCGAGCATCACTCCGTCCTGTTGATTTTCAGGACGGTCGTCGACCGATTTAACGTTCGTTCTAGAAACAGGACGGTGCAGGGGTAGTCATGGTAATTTCCCTCGTCCATAACCTATGTGTTTCTGTGACGTTAACTTTGAAGTTAGCTGTATGCAAACGTGCATCATTTGTTCATGTGACACGCAAGCTTCTGACAAAAGTGAACATGACAAACAACAACAGTGCATATCTGTTAAGCCATTTTAACGGATGATTCCGTGTTAAGCTAAGGAAAGCTATCTTGAGGTAGAAACTTTCACAATTTTATAAAATACCCAGTAACGATGGCGTCTCTAATCCCTGTGTAGTTTCGTCATTGTTACAACTTAGCGATGAGTGTGGATGCTGACAAAGCACTGCAACTTAGTTAATAGATGGGCGCGTCATTGTTTTGTTGTCATTCTACAACACCGTCGTCTTTAAAATCGAAACGCCTTAAACGTCAGGACAGAACGCCGGGCGCGCGTGCGTTTAACTCTCCGTCCTCTTGCTCTACCGTCCTGAAATCGAAAAGTCGCTAGAACGTTAAATGACGACCGTCCTGAAAATCAACAGGACGGAGCGATGCTCGCTTCTACTCATGCGCAGTCCAGTTTTTTGCTGCGCGTTCCGTCCTCTTTGTCTACCGTCCTGAAATCGAAAAGTCGCTAGAACGTTAAATCGGTCGACGACCGTCCTGAAAATCAACAGGACGGAGCGATGCTGGCTTCTACTCATGCGCAGTCAAGTTTTTTGCTGCGCGTTCCGTCTTCTTTGTCTACCGTCCTGAAATCGAAAAGTCGCTGTTGTTACGATAGGACGGCGTGCAATGTCTGATTATAGACCTTATGCATATGATGTCACAAAGGAGAAAGTGCACCCTCCTTTGGAGGAAGATGGCGGAAAAGCGCGTATCATTGCAAGTTACACCACTAAACGCAGACAGCTGCTTCGTCAATCGATCGTATACGCGCGTAAGTCTACTACACGTGCGGCGAAATCCACGCCGTTCGTGCACGTGTGCTTCATTGTTTTCACCCAAAATGACGTCAGTGTGATGTCAATGCATAAGGTCTATTAGGGAGTTTTAGTTTGATTTTCCGTTGAAGTTGGAGGTTATATTGCACAAATAATATTCGTAATAGCTGGGAAACGGTATTTCTTACTTCAAATTGTGAAAATATACAGCCAGTATGATTACATAACTCAACTTTGCCTGTTGTTTGGCGGTAAGGGATGTGCCCACACCGGCGTGTGCCGTACTGTTTACTGTTACGTGGGTTCTGGGCCGACGTTATAGTTAACAAAAAAGAGAGACTCCAGACGGAAAATATTATAAGTTGTTGTAAAAGTTTATTATACAAGTACAGATTCAAAACAAAGGTAACTGAACTGCTCAAAGTCTGGTATGCGAATCATAATAAAGAACAAGTACATAGTTTATAAAAGTAAAGAGATGAGTGGGGGCAACGAACTGTATGTGACTCAACTACTTAAGTGGAAATACTAGACAACGAAGAATTACTGAGGAGGGCTATGACTAAGTAACTTGGCAGAGGACGGGTTAGCTCTGTAGTATTTATCATTCAAGACAAAGAGCAAGGGGATTCAATGTGAAACTTAAAGCGATACTATAAAGGATAACTTTATACAACATAACATTACATTTAACGTTAGGATATTAACCTTCATCAGTTTGCGGCTAAGGTTGTACTTGTAGGTTAAGTTTTATCTATAACGTTAGACTGATGTAATTTGTAAACACATGACATTACCACTGGTTGGCGACAGGGCTGGCATTATTTGGTCGTACAAACTGAAAAATGATCATTATGCTATGAAAAGTGGTAAATTGGCCAAGAAAAAATTGTCCCTAATGATGTAAGTGTAGCAGATCTTGAATTTGGGAGGAAAGTTCGGCCGTAAAGTATCATTTATTGTCTTAGCGGGGTATATCAGATTACCAACTCTTTTCCTGCGGCCGTTGCAATGCCAAGAGCTCTGAAAAGCATTTCTGTCAGTCTGTGGAAGATGATTTTGTCTTTGAATTGTGTCTTCGAGATTACTGTTTCCACTCAAGTGCATACTCATAGGCAAAACTAGGACAGTAACAGCTGACCCTTTTTAGAGACGCCAGTTTTTCATGCTGGCCTTTGCTAAAGATGTTTAATAATCGAGTTCGGTAACTTCGGTATACAATACATGTTGGGAAAGAAAATGTACCACCACAGAGACTGCTTGTGCAAGACTTGTTTTAAGCAGGCACAATGTCGAATAGAATATGGTTCTCTCGACATCAATCTCTCTTGTCGGTTAAAGTAATTCCATTTGAAAGAAAAATTCTTTTTGAAGCGAATGTCGTAGAATGGCGTTGTATTGTAGAAAGAAATGAATTCAATACAGTCGTTCGAAGCATTGCTATCTATGCAAAAACATCCGCAATCTTGATCTACGGTACAGCAAAATTCCCATTTTGTGAATTTACAAACTTATTTATTGACTTTCAGTTCCAAGGTTAGATTTCGGTGCTGTATTCCACTCGATTTCCTGTCGGAATCCAGAATCGAGTTTGTTTTTCTTTCTTGGACTCGGCTTTGGCTCGGAATAAGATGTCTCTTAACCGAACTTGACCAAGAATGGACTGAAACTGGACTCGGACTTCGAGGAAATTCCAGCCCAGTCCTAAAAAATGAAAGTTACCACGGCAACGAAAACATTGACAGCATTTGGAAATTTTCATGGTACCTGCAAGAACGTGTGATATTCATTACATCTTTTTTCTCCCAAAAAGGAGAAGAAAAAAATTAAAGAAACACACACACGCAAAATAAAACACAAAACAAAGAAAAGCAAATAGGCCTACATTGAACTAACTTAGATCTCTGACTTGGGTTCTGAGGTCCGAAAAATACAGTTCTTTGCCGTGAAACAAGTCGATGTAACCGTTAAGTTAAGGAGTCTAGTTTATAATACAAAATGTATTTATTGCACCTTTAATCTTTCACTTTAAGACCTGAACTTTGACTTTGATTTCCCTGGCAATCACATGTTTAGGTTGACTTTCCAATTACACTTGTAAAAGTTCCATCTCAATTCAATGTTTTCTCTCGCACGGATTACAAAGTTGTAAAATTTTTCGTTATAAAGTGATTTACATTTCATTGTTACCCATTTCAAAAAGCATACAGCTCTGTTGATAAATGAAGATTCGAAAAATTTCAGTGAGAATATTTAGAAATGGTTCCGGGGTTGTGACTTTGCGCACTTTTAGATAAAGAAAAAAGTTTTCTAGGGCAAGCATCTGGAAACCACTTGATTAAAATATTTAAAGATAAGTGGATCGTTAAATTATCCTACTGAAACGGTATTCTGGTGAAGTGTTTTTCGTAATGACGAAGCTTGTTTTTGTTAACCTTACATCGTAATAAAACGTTCTACATTAAAAACTAGAATGAAGTGGATATGATATTCCAATTTGATGGTACCTAGGCAAAAAGTAATACCTGTTAAATGTGAAGTGCTGATTTTATTATGAAATGAGTCTTGCGTACATTGTTGTAGGGATGCGCTATGCACACATAAATCTCACTTCCTGGTTGGTAAAAAAAATTTATGGAAATGTAACAAAAAAGTTGTCTGCTTTATTGTATGGAAAGATGATTCCACGAGGGGTGGGGAGGAAGGTATCTGCCCTGAAATATTCCACGATTGACAAACAGTCATTTCATAAATATTGCCCTGAAAACACGCAACTATGCATTTCATCTGTGGCAGCCCTGGTTAGCAAAATAGTTCACAGTTGGGTTAGTAACAAACGTTAGCCCTAGGCTAAACCTAGGACAGTGTATTTAATAGGCCTACTGTAATAGCTGGGCTACTATAAAGTGTAAGTCCTAGACTCATAACGTTAGCTGCAAACCAAGGTGTTGGCCATTCGGACTTTTGAAACAAAAAAGCAAACTAATACTCTTGGCTGAAAGGCATGAATTATTATAAGCCTAGCTTTTCAATTTGTCCTCTGTCATCTGACCTTATTCGTAAACCCGTGCACTTTGTGCCCTAAACTACAAGTATATATAGACTGTAGCCTAGTGTGTACAGCTGAACTATACTCTGGCCAAGACATTAGGGCGTGACTGGCGTTAGTGCTATGTCAGCAGAACAAGGATGTCTGCAGCATGTAACCTTGAAACCCTAAAAGAAATTAGCAAAGCCTAGATTTACATGTTATTTCCATGATCATGGTACAGTGACTGCTTATTCACATGGTCTCGAGTTATAAACAGGGTCGTCAATGGATAATCATAGCGCAATTAATATCCTGCTCTCGACAGTATGGAATGATACGAAGAAACTGAAGCCGGTTTGAGGGTCATGTGATGTAGGTTACATTTGGAAATAATATAACGCTAATGCATTGTGGGCCAGCATAGATTTCAAACTTAGCGTGTCGACTTTTCATGGAGCAAAAATATGTGGGTGGAAGTGCTAATCATTGCACAGTCGTTTTGGAAATAAATACCCAGTCATTGTAAACATAAGAAGTATCACTTCTCAGTGAAGCCCCTTACAAGAAGAACTTTACCTCTTCCTCGTGGCTTTACACATAGGTGCTCTTGAATATGAACGCAAAATGACTCGTTTTAAGTTCAAAGACAGTATTCATCGGTCAGTTTCTATGGTATCTTCAAGAGGGCATGACACGGCCAAAATAACTTTTGTGTATTGCAAGATTGAATACAGTATTCTATAAATATAATCTCACACACATAGTTAAAACCGGTTCCATTCGTCATAAATGAAATTTGAAGAAATACGTTCAAAATCCAATTTCGAAAAATGCCGCAACAGGTCACATGACTTTTATGGCGCAATTGGAGGCACAAACACTGCGCTATTAAAGACGCGCATCTAGATGTGGAACTGATGTAACGCTTGGTAAAGTTATCATATCTTAGCAACTTCATGAACACTGAGATATATAACTGGAGGACGCACGTCAATGCGGAATACGCGACGAAACTGAAGCCGACCTGGAGGGTCACGTGATGTAGGTTAGCTTACTCAAGTCGATTCCATTGCCCTAGAAACGCGCAGCTACAAGTGAAAATAATCTAACGCAGAATCATTGATGTACACGCTAAAGCAATCCTTTGTTACTCATTACCTCGCTAATACTTTTGTTGTAATTACTTAGTAGGACATCTGTACACTATGATTCATGATTGTGTGATCAAAAGATTGTTTTTTTTTTTTTTACAAACTTTCCTTGTGTTTAGGAGTGGTCCTGCCTGTTTGAAGGACAGCGCGTGTGACCGCATTTCGTATGGTGCGTCGAGACGCGATGACTGCGTAACATTCGCGATAGCACCGTCACTGAACAGTACACAGAGTAGGCGCGCTTGTTACTGACTGTCCATACCTGTGGACAGATAATCTGTACAACGCGTCGAACGCGTCCTCTTGACAAAAAAGGCACGCGAAGGGAAAGTAACACGTGCGCACATGCATGCGTGCATTTTGGCCAATGATGTGCCTCAATGCTTTCTGCACGGTAAGCGTTTGGTGATCTGTATGTTATATGGCCATTGTGATGTATGGCGTTTCAGGAAGTTGCTAAGGCAACTTTACCTCGGCGCAATGGCGTGCATGCTAACGCGTGGTAGCCGGCAAATTAGCGTCCAAGAGGCCGAAGAGACGCTATGGCCGACCACGGCGCGTTAGCATGTTCATCATTGCGTAAGCGTTTTCACTTCTAGGTACGCGTTTCTCCGGCGATGGCGACTTGAGTAAGCTAACCTACATCACGTGACCCTCCATGTTGGCTTCAAAACGTTATCGTGGAATGATCCTTCCTAGCATATAGTTCAGTGTTCATGAAAAGGATTACATCACAATACCCGCCTAACATACAGAGCGCAAAGCGCGGACCATGTTTGGGGCTTCTAAGCATATCATTGACCAATATGTTCGTGTGCATATGCGCCCGTGTTTTAGTTTCCCTGCATATAATAAACAGCTTTGTTTTTGTGCAAAAAGGACGCGGTCCGGGCGCGCTGTACAGAAGAGCTATGAACATGTATGGACAGTACATAACAAGCGCGCCTTTACTCAGTGAGCTGTTCAGTAACGTTGCTATTGTGAATGGGAAGCAGTCACCGCGCAACGACACATAGTTCACAATGTGGTCACTGGTCACGCGCGCTGCTGTAGTATCGTAGCACAGGTGTTTGCAATGATGTACCCGCCAACACACGTTAGAATCCACATGATTCGATGTGTAGAACGATGGGTGAGCTGTCTGGTACAGTGTTACTAACCGTGCCTCCAATGACGTCACGATCTTGAGACGCGCTCACATACGTTTTTTCGCTTTCGGATTTCAGATGGGCTGAGTCTGGCCTGTAATTGGGAAACCACAAGGTCGTATTACTGCTTTTATGGACGTTGTTTAGTCGGGAAAACGTTCGCTTCATTTTAAGCTGTACCCAAAGAATATTTACTGAGAAACGTACTTTAGCCGTGTCATATGGAACCTACTTTCAAATTGGGCTACGCACTTTTATTTCTCACATACTCGCAAAATGAAAGCAACTACTAGCGCGTCCGTCTTCTGATAAGGCAAAAGTGCGCGTCAAGTGTTATATTATCTGGGTATACCTGGAACTGTATTCTGTGCGTATACAATACTCACGCAATCTGCGCTGTTCTAACAATGGCGTTTTCTGTAATGCGCTCCTATGCACATCGAATAGAAAGGCGCGTATGTCAAGTCCAAACTTCCGCACTGACCAAACTCCTGTATTGGTATCTATGCTTATAATATCCTTGATGTGGGTATGGTAACGTGAGCACCCTACACCTGTAGAGTGCCTTTAAGCCTGTTTGGTCTCTAATGCGATATTATACAAATAATGTTTATGAGTGCGATAGTATGAATAATTTCATGAGTTGAAAGATTGAACGTTCTATTCAACGAGGCGAAGCCGAGTTGTATAGAACGTTAAAGCTTTCAACGAATGAAATTATTCATACCATCGCACGAATGAAAAACATTCATTATTTGTTTTATATAACACCTTATAATTTTGCTAGTTGTTGGTTAAATTTGTGTTTTGGCGGTCACTATGGATTCGAGTTTTTCCGTGTAGTAGCTCCATGGTTGTCGTTTTCTACAGTCTAACTGCGCGTTTATGTAGGCCTACCTGATATAGAGGGATTCTTTGTGACGTCAAGCGCGTTGGATTCTCAGGCACTGAAGACGGCAAAACCCACATACGAAGTAAGCGTATTTATAGCACACGCGTACGGCATTACCATAGATACTTCTGTGACACAACTGCAGAATGGACGCTTGTCCTTCAAAACCAAAGAGACGCGCGATCATTTGACGTCGGTGAAACAGTGCTGGAGTGATTTATTGAGACGCGGCGTAGCTTGTACGTAGGACGCTCAATGCATCGCTGCCTCATTGCCGAAGGTTAGTATCAAAGATATTATAAGCATAGATTCCAAACTCCTACACCTACACTGTTACGCTCAGTGACTCCTCATGGGGACGCATATATCGGAGCGGAAGTGTCAATTTGACATACGCGCCGTTCTTTTCGACGTTCTGCGAACAAAAATAAGAACGCGTCACAGAAAATGTCATTGTTAAAAGAGTTAAGTGTGCGTGCACATTTACAACGCGTTCTATGCGCGCAGAATACTTTTGTCTGTGTATTATCCGGAATACTTGACGCACAGTTTTGCGCGCTCTGGAAACAAACGCGCTAGTTGCTTTCCCGTTATGAGGGCGTAGGTAATTGAACGCGCATATAAAAGTGCGTCACTTGAAAATACCATAGAAACTGACCAATGAATGTCGATGAACTTGAAAAACCAGTCATTGTGCGTTCATGTTCAAGTGTAAATACGTAGATGCCGCGTTGAAGAAATAAGTTATTCTTGTTTAAGTGGAATTTATTGTGGGGTAGTACTTCTCCAGTCCGAAATAACAAGTATTAATACTTTTGTAAGCCATTCATTTGCCTGTAAGTTTTCAAAACGACTGAGCAGTGATCAGCACTTCCGCCCCGATATATTGACCTCCATGGGGAGTCAACGCGCCATTTTAAGTTTGGAATCTATGCTTGTAATATCTTTGGTTAGTATATACTAACCAACAACCGTGGGTTAGTATATTTTATATAGCCTAACACCTTATTAATTTCTCTACATCTGATTGGAAGATTGGTGGTCACATGCCATGCGTGATTCGGCACTATCATCAAGATTGTGGTGCTCGACCGTTGGTTAGTATATACTAACCCACGGTCGTTGGTTAGTATATACTAACCCACGGCAATGAGGCAGCGATGCATTGAGCGCGCTACGTACAAGCTATGCCGCGTCTCAATAAATCACTGCAGCACTGGGGATCGTACATTGTTTCACCGACGTCAAGTGATCGGGCGTATCTTTGGTTTTGAAGGACAAGATCGCGCGTCTCTTTGGTTTTGAAGGACAAGCGTCCATTGTGTCACAGAAGTATCTATGGTAAAGCCGTGCGCGTGTGCTATAAATAAGCTTACTGCGTATGTGTGTTTTGCCCTTCAGTGCATGAGAATCCAACGCGCTTGACGTCACAAAGAATCCCTCTATATCAGGTAGGCCTACAAAAACGTGCAGTTAGAAAACGACAACCATGGAGTTACTACATGGACAAACACGAATCCATAGTGACCGCCAAAACACAAATTTAACCAACGACTAGCAAAATTATAAGGTGTTATATAAAACAAATAATGAATGTTTTTCATTCGTGCGATAGTATGAATAACTTCATTCGTTGAAAGCTTTAACGTTCTATTCAACTCGGCTTCGCCTCGTTGAATAGAACGCTCAATCTTTCAACTCATGAAATTATTCATACTATCGCACTCATAAACATTCATTATTTGTATACTAACCAACGGTCGAGCACCGCAATCTTGATGATAGTGCCGAATCACGCATGGCATGTGACCACCAATCTTCCAATCAGATGTAGAGAAATTAATAAGCTGTTATATAATACGCGTTAGCGCGAGTGCACATCATTACATACTTGCACTGAGTCTAGTACATGCAATTGCCTTAGCAAATTAATGAAGTGGCCACATCACAGTATGTGAGGCAAATGACACCAATGTATGGCAAAAACGAAAGTACATATCGTTACCTTTGTGTTTAAAGTACAAGTCAATCCTACTCGAAAAATACGAATCTAAAACTCGATGGGCATACAAACTTATGGATAGACTTATTGTTAATTAGGGTGTCCGCTTAATGGAAAGATAACACACAAGGCACCTAACACGGGCTTATGTATAGCAAAGATAATACAAGCATAGATTCCCAACTTAAAATGGAGTGGTAACTCCATGGAGGCCAAAATATCGGGGCGGAAATGCTGATGACAGTTCAGTGCATTTGGAAAACAAACCGGCAAATGAATGTCTTACAAAAGTAGCCTATTAGTTAAAAGCTTTTATATGAATACTGAAGTTTATCTCTTTCTAGTGGCATTAAGCTTAAGTGCACTTGAATATGAACGCACAGTGACTAGTTTGAAGTTTAAAGACTTATCGATAGGCCAGTAATGTCTATGGCATCTTCAAGTTACCCACTTTTATATGCGCGTTTAATTTCTCACGCGCTCTCAACGGGAAAGCAACTAGCAGGTTCGCTCTCTATGTTCGCAGAAGTGTGCCTCAAGTATTTCAGCGGATAAAAAGAAAAACGTATACTGCGCGTATACGGAACGCTTTGAAAAAGTGCACGCACGCTAACCTCTTTAAACGATGGAATTTTCTGTGACGCCGTCTAAGTATCGTACGCAGATTGCCGATTAGAACGGCACGCATATCAGATTTACACTTCCGCCCTGATATTTGCGTCTCCATGAAGAGTCTTTTCTCGTAACAGTTTAGGTATGGTAGTTTGGTATCTGTACTTAGACTTCCTTGGTCATTCTTAAACTTCCTTGGTCATTAAAATAAAGTTCTGATTTGAATTGCACCAACACCATCCTATATATTCGGTATTAATTCACCAGACTTGTGTCTTTCAATGGTTTAACTTATATTATGATTATCAGTGGTGTATTTAGGAGCCATTGGGCCATGCCCCTCCTTCACTGTTGTCTTTTTGTAGTACCTAAAATACATAAATTTTTTAACACTAATTTTACTTCAAAGGTAGCATATGTGGCACCAGATTGCATGTAAGGACACCAAATATTTCAAAAATTTCCAAAGGGGAGGGGGATACCCCTCCCCTTAGATCCCTCACCTAGGCCGGCAGTCACAAACATACTGCATGCCACTGATTATTATCATTATTATTGTAACGACTTCCCCGAAAATTATAACTGACCAATATGGAAGGGCAGTAACACGGCAAATGATTGTACGTAATTGATATGCGGTGTGATAAACGATGCATACCTATATATGTACATTAACATTCTGAACGCGGGTGGAGTGCGCGGAAATTTTTGGTTACATTTTTCGGGCAAGTCCTTAAAGCCCCCCCCCCCCCCAATCAACTTGGGCTCCTACGCCCATGGCAGCTACAGAAGTGTGAAAATAGATTCAAACTTCTGCACATTACTGGATTTTGTTATCATAATGACATAATTTGCATCATTGAACATTGGATGCTGTAAAACTACACCATCAGTAAGGCCGCAGTATTTTTAATATCAGTTGGAGCCAGGTTAATTTGGTGAAGAAATTTTCCAGTCATTGTCAAGTACTGGAGTGTGTCAGTGACATCAGCTGGAGCCAGTGACAGGTCAACTAGGTGAGACAATTGTGTTCATCAATTACGGAAGTGTGTCAGTGAATTTTTCAGTTCTTTCAGTTTTTTCACATTACTGTGTTTGGTTTAACACATGACGTGAATTTCATCCCAGAACACATGCTGAACAAGTAGTGAAGTACACTGCTCCAAAGCATGTTGTTACAGTGAACCATGTACAGTGGTGCATTACAAATTCGAAAAGCAGTTGGAGCCACACACAAGTTATGCTGCATGAAGTTCATCATATCACACATAGTCCAAACTTGCAAACTTGGCCTAATAGGTACAGTAAAGTTCTGTATTGAAAAAAAGACTTGTATTTCACTTCATTCTTAGAACACTGCAAACAAATTATATTCAATTCAACAAAATGTGACAAATGAACAGCACAAAATACAAGCTCACATGTAGGTGTATTAGGTGTATAGAAATTATTAGCTGGAATAAAACTTCATGACTAGCGCATCCAGGGGCATAGGATGTGGTGGGGCGGGAGTATGCTTCTGCCATCCTCGATTTAAGCACAAAACCCCCTTATTTGTTCCCTAAAAATATCAAACTTTGAAGTACTGTAATTTTCCCAAACGTTTGCTCAAATACTATATCAAAGTGCATCTAAGGATTCTTTAATATTCACAAAGTTTCCAAAGGGAGGGGGCAGCCCCTCACCCAGGGCAGCGGTCCGAAACAACATTTAGCCCTCCTCCTCCCCCAGATGAAAACAGCTTCCTACCTCTATGTAGCTATTAATGGTTAAATTAAACAGGTCCCCAGGAACCAGAAATCATGGTTCCTATTGGTTGTAAAGTTTCCACAGATTCCCCAACAGAATATCATCAGTAACAGTTAAAAAAAAACATCTTTTGAAAAAATCAAAGAGACATGTCATATGACCAGCTCCTTAAGATTTGTTTACATCAATTGGATAAAAAGTAACTTGCTACTGGTCAAAGTAAGATGGATGCATACTAAAGTTGTAGTTAGACCAATTTTAGTGCTGGCAAAAAGTACAGAGGAGTGTGAATTCTGAGTGTATCCAGCAGAGTAAAGAAAGGTACTGCTGTAAGTGTAAGTGATAGGATATATGTAAGACATTTTTCCTTATCTTGATATATTGTAACATGGAGTAAACACTTTCAAATCCAAAAATTATTACTTTGTACTTAAATAACAGGGCAGTGCCAGAGAGTAATTCTGGGTGTCAGTTGGGCCCACCTAAAAATGCCCAGCATAGCTTCAACCCTGATACATATGGAAGAAAGTAACATGTACATACATATAGTCAGGTGGGGTTAAAAACCCTAAACTTTCTAGTAAAATGATACCCATTCAGAATTTCTGCCATGATGTTTAATTCTTATGAAATGGCCAGTATGAATGTCTTTTAAAGAAACTAAAAAAAAAAACTTGAAAAATTAATTTAATAAACATAAACTTTGAAACTAAAATGCTCTTGTTTTACTCCACAATATTTGAGTCTTGGGAGTAAAACAAACGGCCAAGTGCAAAGAAAACAGTGCATATTTAGTATAACAAACTCACAGTAAGTATGTAAAATACTGCACCATGTATAAATTTGTTTCAGTAGATAGTGTTCTTTAAAGGTGAATCCATCAATACAAATGTCTGTTTTACTTTGGGTATGGTTCACAAAAACATTTTTGCAATTCCAAAGACATGAATATCTCTAGCATACTGTAGCGAGCCTACAGTGGTAGAGTACAGTAACTGTCGTTTCGAACTCCAATCATCCGTCATCAGCCCAGGAAAAATGATGTAAAAGCATACTTTCAAAAACAAATGAAAGTTTTGAAAGAGTTCAAAGTGTATTGCGTATAAAGCACAATAACAAGGTAATGTACTATCCAAGCTCACTTCAAGATATTCCAGACAGTAAAATGCTGCGGAAAATTAAAATCAAGGAATATAAAAATTACTCAGTAAAGAACTAAGTACTGATTTCAAAGGGTAGGCACTACAGTCACGAAAATCAATGTTATGACGCTTGTAACAACATTCTGTCTTTATAGGATTCTGTGTAGTGATATAAGAATGGTGGGATAAATAAAACCAAAAGTGGGGTAATAAATTACTAGTTTTTTCTTTTCTCCCAACTTGCACGCTCATCAGTGATAGGCTGTACGAATGTGTAAGCGATTCTTGCAATAAATAGCTTTGAATGAAATGTACGTACAAACTTCAAAATCGCCTGATTTTTTTAAAGTTTATTGCTCCTTTGATAGATCATGCACTAGTCTACCAAATATTTCATAGAAAAGCAGAGGCACGTGGTTAGAAAATACATTTTACATGCAATAAGTTAAAGTTTTATCCCTCCTGGCCTGAAGGGGGCCTTTACTTGTTATACCAACTACCAACGATTGTTTTACTTTACCCTCTTTACTACACTGTAAAGTCAAAGAGGATTTTTGCATTTTATGAGTATAGGAAATACATGAATGCCCCAAAACTCTATCTACATTAATATTAACTCCAAGCAAAGAGATAGTTTAAGTTACTGTAAAAGCAGATTGATTTAAAATTGCTTTGTTACAATGTCCAATCTTTTTATCTACAACTCTATATAACTAAATTACAGGTATAGTAAGCATTGCATCTTGTAATTGACAGATATCTGCACTCTTAGCCTGTGCAATAGCACCTAAAGTCCCGCCAGCATCCTGTGATGGCACTGCGCAAAGGCCATCCTCAAGAATAGACCACTGGCCATTTCATTTCTAAAGAGGATCATCAAGGTGTTCAATGCCCATTAAATAGGTTCAAAGGGTTTGAGGAAACCGTTCTAGACAGGACAATTTTTTATCTGTTTTACCTATGTTGCTTAAAGAGGCAGAGATCCTTGGAAAGGCCGGGCACTCTTTCTTGTTAACTTCAAGATTCACACATGACTGCCTTGAAATTTCTTTCAGGTGCATGCAAATGAAATATCCAGTGCAAACCACAATAGAGTTCAAGTAAGCCTTCACGTGGGTGCCAGGCCCCCCAGATATTCGTCAGGCGCCCAGATTTTTTGTGTCCTAATAAAATGTGTAAGAATTAAGGAAAAATAAATGTTTGAACGGAAATAAACTTTGAAGTATTTCCTTCAAAAAATAAATAAATAAAATGTGTAAGAATTAAGAAAAAGTAAATGTTGTGTGAAAAACACATTTTGAGCACGTATGAAATCAACTTAAAATGCCTACTTTCACTAAATTAGGTATATAATCTGCACTGTCGTTTAATTCGCATATAATTCACTCATCCTTACCCGACCATTCCTGTACGGTATCATACAAAAAATATGCCGCACGGTAAGGTACTGCGTTCGAATAATTCTTCTATCCTTAACAAGTATGTCGTGTCTCTCTCCTTTCCCATGACAAGTGCACTGTAGAAACGTGGATTGTTTTCGACAAGTCCTCTTTTTACTAGTTCGCTTTGGCGTCCGGGCGGATTTGTAAAGTTGCCAACAAGGTCCAGATTTCATGTGTTTTCCACATGATCCCTACTTCTGCTTTGCAGGTTAAATTGTTTTAAAGATTGACTGGTGGTATTATCGGTCTGACCAAGTAATATACCGATGACTTGAGTCCGTGAACAATACAACACCATTTTGCATCTAGACACCATTAAAAAGCGTAAAAATTTCCAAAGGGAAGGGGACACCCTTAGACCCCTACTTCAGGACAGTGATCTATGTCCTCCTTGCTACAAAATAAATATGGTAAGCCTAGGTTGGAGACAAATGGTTTGATCTAGGGGATATGTAAATGAGTAGTGGACATGTAGCCTATGGATGGGGTGATGGACAAATGTAACAGAGATATACTAGAAGGTGAATATGGGAGAATTGCAGGCAGAATAAATGAAAAGGGATGCATAATTCAGTATGATTCTTGAATTATCTCAGCTCATATGATATCCACGGCCGTACACAGCGGGGCGGGCAATTACCCCCAGAAATTTTCAAAGTTCACCGCCGTTTCCAACTGAGAATATACAGAGAAAACCCAGTAAAAATATAAGGAATAGCTGTGATCGTAATGATAGAACTTAAACAATTTGAAATAGGCAGATTATTATTTTCATGCTTATATCTGTACACATCACCAATCATTTACAGCTCTATTAGGATGTATTTCTAGCCTACTTTTCCAAAATTCTCGCTCTACTCGCGATTATGCATAGCTACAATGTTACTGTTGTTGCTATAGGTAGCTTCAATCATCAATGGCTTAAAAACGTTTTAAACCGTGCCAGTTTAGTCATAAAAACGTTTTATAACCAATAACACTCCCTCCCCTCTCTTCAACCCTCCCCCACAACGGAGTTCAATGGCTGAGGTCATGCTTCACATCATATCCACCACGCTCTCAAAAATGACTTTTGTCGCACTAAGTCACAACTACTTTTCGTTTTCCTTTTAAAGCTGAAATCCCTCAAATCTTGCACCATCTGCTATCTATGCGTCCTGCTGAAATTCACAAATTTTCGCCAAGGGGAAGGGAGACAGGCGTTCCCTTTAGTCCCCTCCCCCAGGCCACAGATCAGTAATGCCCAATTTTTGCCCCCTAGCAAAAAGTGTATGTGCGGCCTTGTGTATTACCACTTTTCATGGATTGACTTTTCCCATTATTTGAGAAATGGCAGACATGAGATCTGAATTTCAAGGCTGGGTACATGCAGCTTACAACACGTGGGAAGTGCCGTTTCCGCCCATCTGGAGGGTTTATAAAGCCAAAAATTTTCTGCACGCTCCTCGCCAACTGATGGTGGCGCTCCACTTAGATAGTCTTGACAAGCCTGACCCTCGGCGGTGTCGCCCCCCCATTTTTTACCTAGGCCCCCTAAAAAATTCATTCTAGCTAGGCCCCTCATGACTGGACACTTTCTTCACAAAATTAACCTGGCTCCAACTGATGTTAAAAATACTGCGGCCTTACTGATGGTGTAGTTTTACAGCATGCAATGTTCAATGATGCAAATGATGTCATTATGATAACCAACTTCAGTAATGTGCAGAAGTTTGAATCTTTTTTCACACTTCTGTAGCTGTCATGGGCGTAGGAGCCCAAGTTGATGGGGGGGGGGGGGGGGGCTGTAAGGACTTGACCGAAAAATGTAACCAAAAATTTCCGCGCACTCCACCCGCGTTCAGCATGTTAATGAACATATATAGGTATGCATCGTTTATCACACCGCATGTCAATAACGTACAATCATTTGCCGTGTTACTACCCTACAATATTGGTTGTAATTTTCGGGGAAGTCTGTAACGGAATGAGTTAATAAAGAGCGCCACCTGCAGTAAGGGCTAGGCAGGAGCATGGCTACACTTTAAGAACCATCTGAATTGTACGTTATTTCATGCCTTTAGCTTAATCAGGTCATCACGAAACATGGTGTCAGAAGTGCGTAAATTGTTTTGGTGTAGCCAGAGGTTGAAATTAAGGTATCAATTGTATTTGTAAGGCCAGAAATGAATAAGTAAGGTAATGGAGTACCGTGACGAGTTGCACGCCGTTGCTTAACAATTAACATAGAAGGTAGTACGTACAATGATAACATTAGGCTTTATCGCAATACTAAGTACTGATGTTATTGTTTATACTGAGTGCAAGTACTACGAGACGTTAAGGGTTAGTTTAGAGATACCCTAGGCCTACGTTATACATGATGCAAGCCAGTACTGATACGATGTTGTCAGGGATTATCATTCATGCATTGATTGAGATCGAAGGGGTTACTATTAGGCCCTATGCAATTAGGTCTCTATGTTTAAGTAACCGATCAGATCATTTGCTTCCACAATAGTAGAAGACAAATTCAGTACTGAACATGACTCAGAATGTATATACAGTACCATTGCCCACTAAGCTGAGCTTGCAAGGGAATCTCAAAAAGAATTGGGATAAGTTCAAGCAGCTCTGGGACAGTTACGAAATAGTAACAGGCCTGAATGAAAAGGAAGAAAAAATACGAGTTGCTGCATTCATAACATGCATAGGCTCTGAAGCATTAGAGATACATAATGCTCTGCCATATGAAAATGAGGCAGATAGACAAAAACTGTCAAAAATCTTAGATTTATGGGAAAAGTATTGTGTTGGGAAAACAAATGTCATCTTTGAAAGATACAAGTTTCATAACTGTGATCAGGCAATCTCAGAAACTTTTGATGAGTATATTGTAAAACTCAGAAATTTAGCTAAGACATGTGACTTTGGACCATTGAAAGAGGAAATGATAAGAGATCGAATAGTGTGTGGTATAACTAGCAGAGCTGTCAGAAAAAAGCTGCTGCAAACAGCAGATTTAGATCTAGAGAAGTGTATAATATTTGTAAGCTGCTGAAGTGACATCAGCACATATGAAGGGCATGACAGGAAATGACCCTGAAGAAGAGGTTAACTATGCTCAGAAAAAGAGTAACAAGTATGTCAGTGTAATGTGTAATTTTTGTGGGAAAAAACACAGGAAAGGTAAAGAATTTTGCCCAGCAAATGGGAAGCAGTGTCGAAACTGCCTGAAAATGAACCATTTTGCTGCTGTGTGCAAACACACACCAAATGAAAGTAAAAGTCAGAGAAAGACAAGTAAAAATAGAGAGGTAAAACAAGTCTCTGAAACAAAAGATGGAAGATATAGCAATACTGACAGTTCAAATTCTGATGCTGAGTCAGTAATGTCGTTGACATTAGAGGGTTGTATGGTCAACTCAGTTAGTTCACAGACTTGTTATAAGAGTAAAATTTACGCAGTCATGGAGGTCAAAGGAACTTCATTGCAAATGCAGTTAGATTCAGGGGCAACATGTAATGTAATGCCTTTACAATATGTTCCAGAAGGAATCAATGTAAATTCTCCTGAGTCTACAGTATCATTAAAGATGTACAGTCAGGGGGAAATGACTGTGCAGGGTACATGTAAGATTCCAGTCAGAAACCCAAAGAACAGAAAGAAATATTTGGTACATTTTGTTGTTGTAGATGCTAAGAATTGTGTTCCATTGCTAGGATCAAGGGCAATCCAACAAATGGAGTTAATAACAGTAAGGTTTGAGAATATAAGCCTTCCAGAAACAGAAATTAATCAAGTAGAAGAAAATACCAAACAGTGTATGACAAAAGAGGAGGTTTACTCAGAGTTTAGAGATCTTTTTAAGGGGATAGGTCAAATTCCAGGATCATACATTTGACTACAGATCCTAGTGTACCTCCTGTAGTGGCACCACCTCGCAGAGTGCCAGTGGCCATGAAGCCAAAGCTGAAGAAAGAACTAGCTAGGCTTGAAGGGTTGAACATAATAGAAAAGGTTGTTGAGCCTACTGATTGGGTGTCTAATCTGGTAATAATGACCAAAACAAATGGTAAAACCAGAATATGCATAGATCCTAAGCCCTTGAATGAAGCTTTAAAGAGGGAGCATTACCCCCTCCCAGTAATTGAAGATGTTTTACCACAATTGTGTGATGTTAAGGTGTATAGTAAAGCTGACTTGAAAGAAGGGTTCCTTCAGTGCACCTTAGATGAGGAGTCATCTCAGCTAACAGCATTTCAGACTCCTTGGGGAAGGTACAGATACAAACGAATGCCATTTGGTATTAAACCCGCCCCCGAATTATTTCAGCAGAAACTTGACCAAAATCTTGAGGGCCTCTCTGGTATCCACATAATTGCCGATGATATATTAATTACAGGGAAAGGTGAAACGATGCAAGAGGCATATAGAGATCACGACAAGAATCTTAGAGCATTTTTAGAAAGGTGTAGAGAACGTTCAATCAAACTGAACAAGGAGAAATTTAACCTTCATTGTGAGGAAATTAATTTCATAGGTCACACATTAACAGCCAATGGTCTTAAGGCTGACCCTCATAAGATTGAGGCAATTGAAAAGATGCCTGAACCTAACGATGTTCCAGGTGTCCAGAGGTTTGTGGGTATGGTTAAGTATCTTTCTAAGTTCTTGCCAAGCTTATCAAACAAGTGTGAACCATTGAACAGACTGACTCACAAAGACGCAGACTGGCACTGGGGCGAAGAACAACAGCAAGCATTCCAAGAAATAAAGCATTTGGTTTCCATAGCACCAGTCCTCAGATATTTTGACCAGCGAATCCCACTAGAGGGCCAAGGCGATGCGTCAGAGAAAGGTTTAGGTTTCGCGTTACTTCAGAATGATCAACCAATCACTTACGCGAGCCGATCACTTACTCCAGCTGAAACGCGATACTCGCAGATAGAGAAAGAGTTGTTAGCACTAGTATTTGGCCTGGAGAGAAATCATGTGTACACGTATGGACACAAGCTCAAATTGTGGACTGACCATAAACCACTCATTGCTATATCTAAGAAACCACTAGTTACGGCACCAAAGAGACTGCAGCGACTTCTGATCCGTCTGCTACAGTACGATGTGGAAATTTGCTATAAACCAGGCAAAGAAATGTATCTGGCAGATACAGTACTCTGTCCAGAGCGTACATTAACATAGATGATCAGTCAACAACTGAGAAGGAGACAGAAAGTATTAATATGGTAGAACATTTGCCAGTTTCCAAGGCAACATTAGCTGAAATTGAACAAGCTACAGCTAGTGATCATGAACTAAAAGCTGCTAAACACTACATTCAAAATGGTTGGCCAGATCATAAGCATGAACTCCAACTACCTGCCCATAGTTATTTTCATGTCAAGGAAGAACTCTCTGTACAAGATAATCTTGTTTTTAAAGGGCAGCAAATCGTCATACCATCAAGTTTCAGGAACTCTATCAAAACAAAGCTACATAGTTCTCACCAAGGAATCAATAGCACACTCCGCCGTGCCAGAGATACAGTTTACTGGCCAAGGATGTCTAAAGAACTGAAAGACTTTGTTGAACAGTCAGAAATATGTAATCAGTTTTGCACTGAACAGGCAAAAGAGCCTCTCATCCAACATCTAATACCCTCACGACCATGGGAAAAGATAGGGGTGACATTTTTACCATCAAAGACAAAGACTATTTGTGTACTGTGGATTATTATTCGGATGTGTTCGAAGTTGACAACTTGTACGGCAAGAAAGACAACAAAACAGTAACAAGGATTTTGAAGAGACATTTCTCAAATCATGGCATACCGGAAATCATATTTACTGATAATGGACCGCCATTCAGTTCATCAGACTTTGCAAAATTTGCAAGTGATTATGAGTTTGAACACATCACCAGTTCTCCAGGTCACCCACAGAGTAATGGTAAAGTGGAAAACTCTGTAAAGACGGCAAAAGCTCTCATAATAAAGACTGAGGCAGATAAGGGTGATTTTTATCTCAATTTACTTAATTGGAGAAATACGCCAACAGAAGGCATGAATTCGTCACCAGCACAAAGACTTTACAGTCGCCGCACGCGAACACTACTACCAACAACATCTTCTCTTTTCCAACCAAAGGTAGTTCAGAATGTCAGATTACAGAAAAAGAAACAGAAAGATAAGCAAAAGCGATATTTTGATCGCCAGACAAAAAAAACTTGCCAGAGTTAAAGAGAGGGGACACTGTAAGAATTAAACCATTCGGCTCTCACAAAACATGGCAAAAGGGCCAAGTTCAAAGTAAGGACAACATTCGCTCCTACAAAATCAAAACAGAAGATGGACGAACATATAGGAGAAATAGGCGCCATCTGCGTCTTCGCAAAGAGCCTTTCATAACCCAGGAAGAGCTGGAACTGGACCAACAATATAACCCGCCAAGCTTTAGTAACACCCCGTGTGACCGTCCGATGAACAAGCAAAATCAGGAAGAGTCCCATCCAGAACCACAAAGCAGCAATATGCCAAGCTAACAGTCAGTAGTTCGAAGATCCTCCCGCCCCAAGAAGCCTAAGCGAGACTAGGACTTCATCTATGACTACTAACTTGTCTACTATGTAGAATGTATATATGTTAAGTAGTAAGTGCAGTGTATGTTAAGTGAAGAAAGTTTAAGAGTAATGTAAGAAGTAAGTGTGGTATTTGTGGGACAAGGGTAAAGGACAAGAAATTTGTAAAAAAGGGAAGGTGTAACGGAATGAGTTAATAAAGAGCGCCACCTGCAGTAAGGGCTAGGCAGGAGCATGGCTACACTTTAAGAACCATCTGAATTGTACGTTATTTCATGCCTTTAGCTTAATCAGGTCATCACGAAACAAAGTCGTTACAATAATAATGATAATAATCAGTGGCATGCAGTATGTTTGTGACTGCCGGACTAGGTGAGGGATCTAAGGGAGGGGGATATTGGAAATTTTTGAAATATTAGGTGTCCTTACATGCAATCTGTTGCCACATATGCTACCTTTGAAGTAAAATTAGTGTTAAAAAATTTATGTATTTTAGGTACTACAAAAAAGGCAACGGTGAGGGAGGGGCATGGCCCAATGGCCCCAAAATACACCACTGATAATCATAATATAAGTTAAACCATTGACAAACACAAGTCTGATGAATCAATACCGAATATATAGGCTGGTGCTGGTGCAATTCAAATCAGAACTTTATTTTAATGACCAAGGAAGTTTTCAAACTATTGATTACCATTAGCTCCATCATTGCATTATTTTTCTCTCAGTAGGTGCCCCCAAAATACTGGCATATTGCAGCCCCCGCCTCCTACGACTATGGTAGCTGTTTGGTTTTGGAATTTTACGAGGTAAAGAGTCTTCAGGTTGCTCAGTGGTAATAACAAGTAAAAGGTTGGCTGTTGTGCTGGTCAAGAATCAAGACCAGCCCTCCCAGGTTTGGGGAACACATCCACGGGCAGCCTAAGACTGGGGGATAGGCCTGCAGTCTTGTCTGTTGGTTGGGACGTAAATGGCAGTGCAGGAATGGGATTCTAGCCTACATCTCTGCTTCTT
The DNA here is from genome assembly GCA_029531755.1 of Holothuria leucospilota. Lineage (NCBI taxonomy): Eukaryota > Metazoa > Echinodermata > Holothuroidea > Aspidochirotida > Holothuriidae > Holothuria > Holothuria leucospilota. Next base: position 11,418,877 of record CM055979.1, read on the forward strand.
TACCCCTGGAATAATTTAGTATTCAAATTTAGCAAATTTAGCAGCTTTGAAAATCTTTTCCTTCTGTAGTGTAAAATCACTGAAAACCCTTTGGTTATGAACACAAAAAGTGCTACTCATTTTTGCATTTTTGTAGCAATTCGGCCAGCTTGCGTAGCAAATTGTGATGCGTTACCGGATAAATTATTCCTAGCTACCCTCTTAACACTGGATGAAGACTGGTAATGTAAGCTAACCTTAGTAAGTCTTGCTAGCATATACCCTGGACACAATTGGTAGTCTATAGTATTGGGCAGCCTTGGATCCCTTGATGAGCCTTCAAGTGGCTTCAGAACTGAATTCAATAAACCACGTCAGGCTATGGCCTAAACAAACTTGTAAAAATAGTACCATAGGCTAGGTAAGGCATAAGGCCTAGGATACGAGACTCGGGCCACTTGCAAGGTGGTAGCAGTTTTACTTTAAGGTTAGGCATAACGTTAGGCTTAGGCTTACAGCTTACGCATTCTTTCGTGTTTAGCAAGGCAGTGGCAAACATAGGCCCAACTTTTACTAGCCACGGGCTAACATTTCCTTTGTGAATATAAAATCTGACTCGCGTTAATACTATGCAAAAATTAGCCTAGCCTAGGCCTACCTTCTTCTCAAAGTCAAAGGAAATAATTCATACCTGCCAACTCTCACGGTTTCACCGTGAGTCTCACGGTTTTGGGCATCATCTCACGTCCAAATTTTCCAATCTCACGATGAAATAACATTGTTCAAACAGATGTAAACAGTAAACTACACAGCAAGTAACTCTCCAACCCGGAAAAAATGGGTTGGTTTCCCACCGTTAGGAAGAAAAATCACCAATTTTGGCAGAAAAATATTCCACCGTTAAATAATGAAATGCAGGCTAGCCTAGGCTACTGTTTCACATTTAGTCAATTCAACTTTGCCTTGCACTCTTATCACATCTGGCAACCCTTACGAAAATCGAGACCATTCGTAAGCCAAAAACGTAGGACAATAGGCCAGGCAATACATATATGTTGCATGGCATACCTAACCTGGCCTGCCCATGCAACTCCTGATTGTTTTCTTATCTATCATGCATAAAAAGTGATGTGCGTGATCACCGCTCAACGCATTGTACATCGTCACCGACCCGATGGACAGATGGAAAGCCGTATACACTACAGTAAAAACATCAACCCGACGACTTCCTCATCTCGAACTGCATGGGCGTTTGAGATCGAAAGCGGCAGCCCCCTGAAAATATAATTGTGAAAATTTGGGTAATATGAAGAAAATTTTTGTGCAGACGTGCACTATAAAATTAAAAACTGTGGTAACAAAGTTTCGTTTCGTTAAATCAGAAATTTAGACTAACATTCTAAGCTTGTCCGCCCCCTGCTGGACAAAAAAAAATTTTTTTTTTGGATAATGTAGGACAGTTTTATAACTGTGCGCTGGCCATGAATATCTTTCATCTGTCTTGGACGTGTCTGCCTTTCATTATTTACGTTAGCACAATAGAGCCCAAGTTTTGCAACTTTTGTCATGGAAATAAATCATTTTTTTCTACACGGCCTGTCTCGTTTTCGTCACTGTTCGCACTGTATATCTTATAACTATTATATAGAAGGGAAATAAAATTACACGGAAGTTCCTAACGGCTCTCTGGTCCAAGATACCTTTTTGTAAATCAAAGATACATCTTGTCCTAGTTGTCCATCCTCTATCTGCAAGGGGGGAGCAATGAGGTATAGTCTGAGCGAATAATGGATGTATTTTAATCATTTTCGATTAAATTTTTCCCAAATTGCTTAAAGGTTCGTGCGCTTCCTGCACTTCTATCTTCAGTGCTATTGAATCGTTCTTTGATATCGTGATCAATCGCATTTAGGTTGGTCAACGGTGACTGGATATTATAACAGTTCTAATGCAAAATTTCGGGCCGTTTCTGCCGCTATCTCTACGGCCTACACTCCATTCCTCAGTGGCACCGACATGGGAACTGGGTGCGCGTCCCCCCTTATATTTCCACAAAGGCATTTAAGCTATACCCCTGTAGAGTTTACGAGATGTGTTTCTGATCGAGTCATGGTAACTATTTCGCGCGCTTTGCGTACTTCAGACTTTAATGCTTTCCTTCAATTTAATCAATACTTTCTGATAACAGCTCCAGGTAGGTAGGTAGATGACGGTTAACGACACATCAACACATGCGTGTTATGTAGTGTCCTTCACGTTGTAGCATTTATGATTCAAGTACTCCCCCTTTAGTCGCCTTTTACGACAGGCGGGGAATACCGTGGGCATATTCAACAACGTACTCCAGCCCACAGTGGTTTACTCGGTTTTCTTGGCTCCAACCAACCTGCCATGGTCGTCAATCCTGCGGGAGAGGGATGGGGACAAGTGCCCCTGGGTGGGGGATACAATATCAAATGCCCCCCTTATTTGCCGACAGAGTAGTGTCGTGGCTCTAAATTTTTTTTAACAGAAGTTTTACTTCAAAAGGTAGCATATTTAGCACCAGAGTGAATGTAAGGACACCTCATTTTTCTTTGAGAAATTTTTGTTAATGTAAGGTTGCTTAGATGAAAATGGTGCTATCTTTGGGATATTTTTGGAGCTGATCGTAGTATAGCAAAGGTGTGAAGGAATAGCAAGGGCGTTTTCAGAATGCTTTTTCGTCGTAAGTATATTAACAATAACCATCTATACCGATACTGGCTTCGGCGAAGCGCTCGGTAAAAATTCTAAAAAATGTTTAACGGCAACAACGTACTTTCAACCTTCCACATCATGCTACAAATTAGACTAAATGCAGTGGCGTACCCAGGATTTCTCTCAAGGGAGGGAGGGGGGGGGGGCATGCAGAATGTTGTGTGACCGCCGGCCTGGGGGAAGGGTTTAATTTTTGAAAAATTAGGTGTCCTTACATTCAATCTGGTGCTAAATATGCTACGTTTTGAAGCAAATTTGCTAATTTTGTGTTAAAAAATTTGATAGCAACATAAATGAACAGTACACAGTACACAGTGTAGGTGTGCCTGTACGGTACTGCCTGTCCATTCCAACGATCTGCATGCTAACGCGCGCTAGCGTGCACATCATAATATGCGCAATTGTTACAAATTAAACACTTCCCATATGAATATTAGGGTGATATAACATGCATGATTGTGTCATTGTTCCAACACCTCCATTTTTCGCGCCCTTCGTTGGCATGCAATATCATTGATTCGGCGAGTATCTCCGATGTTCAAAACGAGGTTGGCCAATATGTACATTTGCTTTCTTTTGCACACCCATTTTCTTTTAATGATTGAGCTGGTTCTGTCTAATGAAAATTTCCAAGGGATGGCCACTATGGTTTTATGTTTATTAATAGGATAGACAAGTGGGTAATTAAAGGGGCGATTGGGTCAGCTCCTATGAACCCTGATTCTAGTTTAATGTCTCTTCCCACCATATTTGGCGCCCACGCATGATACACTGCGTTGAACTATAGTAAAATTTTGTGTTTTCAAGCGTACTTTTCCGCAATCTAGAGCGTTTGTGAAGCCCACCTGCTTACACTCTGGAAATTATGTATGACAGAAAGGAAAGTATGCAATGACACGCTTGTGCTTTAGAATAAGTTATTCTGCAGTCTAGCCTGGCTTTTCCAATCTTTTTGTCTTAGCCTCAGCTCAAACCATGGTGAAGGCAGAGGTCAGGTCCGTCCAAGGTGGTCAATGAGCCATAGTCACGAATGATACCGCAAAGTGTGCAATCCCCTTCGGCGGACAGGTTCCCCTACAGTTTACCTGTAGTTGCTTTTAAGGAGTCCATTTCGTCAACAGGAACCAAAAATTTGTATAGCTTTCTTACTTTTCCCTCATATTTTGACTGAATATTACAGAAAAAGTCGCAACCTTACTATACGCAACCCTCAATCGCTTAGTTGTTATCGTATCTGTCTCGTAGTACGGTAAACGAGTTGGGATGGGGTCTTTTCATTAGTGCCTATTTTATGTTTATGCGTGATTAAGAAGGAACACGGCGTTGTACTTTTGGAAGACATATTTCATGATAATCAATATATTAAGAGGTTTAATTCACCATGATTGCCTTCTTGGTAGACATATTTTGTTTGGAAATTGAAAGAGCCTGTGTGAAAGGTCTGGATGCAACTTTTGTAATGAAATATGGTATTTTCAAGTCAAAATTTTTCGCTTCGTACGCAGTCTTTGCGGTTTACACTCTACGTTTACACGCGGTTTACTAAGGGCAATAATATACAAGGAGTAGTTCTCTTAAACACCTTTCCGAAATCTAGAACAACCTTTGTAGGAGCCAGACATTATGAGGGCAACATGTACCAATCAAATATCAAGTGAACGGTAAAGTGTGCAGTATGATTTAAAAGAATTGGAGTATACAGTTCTTGTTTAACATTCTTTTCCAACAACATTTCGTATGCGTAATTCGCGCGCACCCATTATCGGGAGATCCTGAGAGTTAATAGGCTACATTAAAGAAACGACCAAAAGGTATTCTAAACTTGTTTATAAATCCTAGACCCATTCGGTTATTCCTATTTCCCCCTTGCTAACTCCCAGTAGAAGTTGTCTCTGAATTCTCGTTGTTCATGTCATGCTTCTTTTCCTATTTTGTAATTAACACAGAGCTTCCCCATGTCCCCCATGGAAGTATTACCCATGACAGGCAGCAAGGGCCCACCATAAGTCCCATGAACCCCATATCTTATGAAAGGCGATCCAATTGCTAAGCCGAAAAGGGATCAGTACTCTGCCGATCGTTTTCTACCAGAGTCTTTTAAATCTAAATCTAAAGTGTAAATCTTTAAGACATGAAATCTCCAAATAAGACAATATATTAATGGCACATCGTACAGGGCATAAGAAAAGCCATTTCGGAATTGGGCAAAAATTCCTCGTTATGTTACGCGCTGACTAGTTGTGCTCATCGCTGAGATATTTTCACGTTTTTTGGGTTTTTCTTCTCAATCACCACCCCGCCTCTCAACTGAAAAACTTCCTATAAAAGAACCCGCTTCTTACGCCTCTGGAAGGGCTGTGCCAAGATTGTTCGCCCTCTTCCTGCGCGTATGCACACTTTTCGCCGATGGAGCTATCGGGGACGGGGTTACGACTTTCTTTATGATGACAACAAACGGCCAACCGCTTCTAGTACCCCTGCAGATGAGGATTCAACACCTGCAGATCCATTTTCACCAACGTTACATTGTTTCTTACGGCAACGCAAAAAAAGCTCCATGTTGGGTTAATAAGCGAGGCGCAGATATGCATATTCAAATCGTAAATCAGTTGAAGTGAGGCAAGGAAGCCACAGCCGCGTGTTAGATATACTGTGTGTTTACGGTGTAGTGTACAATTAGTAGTTAGTGAAGAGACGCAGTGTACAAAAGTGTTTGCTCCACTGTGCCCTTAATATTGCCGCGTTAACAAAAGATGACGTCATGTTATACGGTCTCATTCGAACCCCCTCTTGGAAAATCCTGCGTACGGGCCTGCTACACCACCCATATACACTGGCTAAAGATAAAATAGCCAATGATCACCTTCAATTATTAGCTTAAGTCAATGAGCTTAAAAGGAACTTTTAATTTAAGGGCATAAGCAGCCGCTGCAATCGTATTTTGAACAACAGCTAAATCTCACAAATATCCCCTGTTTCACTTCAAGTATCTTTCATGATATGTTAGAACATTAATATTCCATATTCTGGGTAAACCAAGGAGTTAGTCTATACGTCAATTTCTCGACTGATGCACTAAGAAACATATTGTGACATGATTTTTAAAGAGCCATTGATGAAATAATATGCCAGGGCACACTAATTGAAATTGAGATGACTGCACTTCCCCTTTAAATAAAATCTAACTTTCCTTCTTGAAATCTAAATTTGTTTCTAACGCATTAAATTTAAAAGTAAAAATGCTTCGATGCAAGATTTATGGTCTAAAATGTGTCATTTCCCCTCCCATTTCTCGCAAGGCCTACGCTATGGCTACTCTCTTAATGTGAAAGAGTGAAAGTCACTCTTCGAGGACTGCCTACAGTGACCACTCTTTTTTCGAGTGGAAATCGACTGAAATTCTACTCTGCTCGAAGTTGTAGATGACTCTAAAGGAGAAAAACTGCCACTCGCAACAGGAAGCGGTCACTGTAGTCAATTTTTGGTAGATTTTCACTCTTTTATTTAGAGAGTACGCACCAACTAATGATGGCTGTCCCAGTGTCGCACTAAGAGCGCTTGGGGAAGTCTCAGGCTGTACCGGGTACCAGTTTTGCAGGGGGCCATGTATACCACAGCCGATGAATTCATTAAACAATTAGAAGTCTGGATTATGTTATGAGTTTTGTTATGATTTTTGATAGGATTATGTTATGAAGTTTCAACAAGGATAACATCATTTTGGATCTAGGAGAGCTTAGAACAAGAAAACTTTCTCAAAGAGGTGTAATTCCTCCCCCTTTGGCAATATCCCTTCAAGTACACCCTAACGGGATAGAAAAATCAGACAACCAATAATGAGGATTCCTAAACATATAATCAATTCAACGCGTTACGGAAGCTTTAGAAAGATAGCACCATTTTGCATCCCAGACACCTCACCAAGACAGTCAAGTTTCTCAAATAGTATAGGAAGTCGTCCCCTCCTCTTAGACAGCACCTCCTGCCTTCCTGTAGTCCTCTGGGCAATAGGTTTCGCCTGTGTCCATCCACGGTCACACTGTCAAGCTTCTTGAACCCGTAGCAATCAAATCAAATTAATATGAAACGAGTAGTCACCTCGAAACTTGAACCAACTACTGTTTCTTCTAATCTTCTTTAACTCAGCACAATACGCAAAAGATGTGCATTATTCTGTGATAGATATTTTCTACAGAATTCATTCATAAAAGTAAGAATAATATTAAATGTAATGTCCGAGTATTATGTATTGATAGTAGACTGGACTTCGATTCAGTGTCGACAAAAACCTGGAGGCAGCCTATAGGCTAACAAACGGTTTAAGTAGTTGTAGGTCAATCACATTCCACAATGTTGCATGCAATGTGAACAGGTCATGCAACATGAAAGTCATATCATGTTGTGTCGCAGTTTGCAAGGGGCGTACGTATCAGGCTATAAAAAACAACCAAAAGGGCTAGATATAATTTCCAAGAAAATAGACAAGCACGGTAGCCTATGGAGTTATATCATACGAGTGGTAGGCGAAGGGTTAGTTGATACACGTATCAGCAGGTTAGTAGTATCAACTGACCCTACCCCGACTGTATCAACTAGCCCATCCATGGCTTTTTTACAAAAAGACAATGAACATAAATATATAACCATGGAAGTAAAGCAGCTTAAGATGAAAGTCAATTTGACCAATTATAATAACACAACGAAAACTCCTGTGAAATCCCTACAGTGTTCTCACAAAAACTGTTCTTAACTGTAACTGCTGCTTTTACTTAGGAGAACAAAATTTCGTTTCTTTCGAGTATCTGCCCCTCCTTTGTCTGTAACTTTGGGAGCTACTTGTCAGTTGTGGGTAATTCAGTGAGCTAATAAATGGAGGGCAGTATTTACATATTGTTTCTTTCTGGACGCTGGAAAGGACAGTGTATCAACTAACCTGGTCTATCAACTAGCCCGCCTCTCTCCTAAGTCATATTATGGTAATGAAGTTTGCGTTTAAAACTGGACACAATCCTCTTCGCTTGGATAACAGTGGACTGTGAGGCTGAGGAGCTAAGAGGAGTCCGCTCCAAGGGGTATAGTCCGTGTGTCTTTTGGGCTCAGAGCCCAGACCATGGACCTAGGGATATTCAAATTACAGGCATAAACAATCTGGGATAGGTATACATCTTAAAGCAAGTTCAAACTAATAGAACGTTTATAAACGGTCTTTCTTGGGCTCAAATGGGCCCCAGGGAGAAATGTGTCATACAAGGACCCTCATTGAAGTAGGTGGTTGAGTATGTGTTCACCGACTCAGGGTAATAAACTAGTACAGCATTGAAACTTTTGTATAAGACCTATAACTGCTTAAAATTTCATATTTGTGACTTAACTCCTTCAAGATTAAATGAGAGGGTAGAACTCACTCATTTTTTGAAATTTCGGGATTTTGGACCTAGCCCTGCCCAGCAGGTACTCTCTTAATGTAAAAGAGTGAAATTCACTGTTCAACAATTTCCTACAGTGACCACTCTTTTATCGAGTGGAAATCGACTGAAATTTCACTCTGCCCGGAATGGTTATTTACTCTAACGCAGTGACAATGCCACACTGAGGAGAGTGGGATTCCACTAGAAACAGATAGCGGTCACTGTAGTGAAGTGAATCTTTTTGGTGCATTTTCACTCTTTTACATTTAGAGAGTAGGTAAGCTTGGGGGCCGACAGTTGCAGCATGTGATATCTATAGGAATTTACTTTCAATCCAAACTCTGGTGTTCAGGTAAACTCCACTTTGGAAGAAAAGTGCTCTTAAAGTTGCCATTTGGTTTCGTTTTCGAAAAAGAGTGACCTTGACCGTTTGGGTCGAAACTGACGTTGTTTGTAGGTAACTGAAATTTGATACAACTTAATCTCTTTCAAGAATGAGAGCCCTGGTATGGCGCATTTCCCTCTAGGCCCACTTTGAACTCAAGAAAAATCGTTTATAAACGATTTCATTGAATCAGCCATCGAAGCTTGGAATCATGCCATGTACCCTCTATTTTCGTTAGGGCAGCTGGAAAGAGAAGGGGAGGGTGGCGGCAAATGGTATGATATCTCCACTTTCGTACTTGTCCTCCCGTCAAGGAACATTAAATTACATAAAACTGCTTTACACACTGTTCGTTCATTTAAATCGAGCTTTGAAAGCATTTTGTTTTGAATATTTCTAAGTTGTACGCATAATCTGCCAATCAGGGGCGTCAATCCGTATTGAAGTGTGTGTGTGGGGGGACACACATGACCAGGCGCGTAGCCTGAAATTTGTCAAGGGACGAACCGGTATATTTTGCGAGGGAGCGAAGCGACCGAGCCCTAGCGAGCTTGCGCGCGAGGGGGTGTGGGAGGGGTGTACACCCCCTCCCACGGTGAGAAGCTTTTGTGTTTTTTAATGTGAAAATATGTAATTTGGTATTTTGTATGCATAAGTAGACATATTATTATATATTTTATGAAATATTTTGTAGGAATAACCATATAGAAATCAAATACACACATATTGCTGGCAAATAATTTATCATTCTACAAGTATGCAGAGTCCCATAACAGCTTCAAACAAGTGTAAAGGTGTTGCTTTTGTACATAGGCCTACCACCTGATACATGTGTTCCTGATATGGTCGGCCTACAATTTGTCCCCTTATCAATAGAGTTGGCAAGTATGCTGCCAGCGCTCCGCGCCAACCCATGGGTTGGCGCGGAGCGCGAGAAAACTTTCGTCCAAAATGCCTCCCAGATCGCTGGAAATGGCACTTCCCAGGCCTATTTGCTATATATATATATATATATATATATATATATATATATATATATATATATATATATATATATATATATATATATATATATATATATATATATATATATATATATATATATATATATATATATATATACATATATATATATATATATATATATATATATATATATAGTGGAAACACTAGTAATATAGTAAAAAAGACAAAAAAATGCAAATATTTGCTCAAAGGGGGGGGGGGTGAAATACACGGAGTCCAGGGAATTACTTCAAGATGTCACATTAATCATGTCCAAAAATAGCTGAAACCACGCTCCGCAGCTTTGATCATTGTCAGAGATCATGGACACTGACCACGCCCGTAGCTAGGGTCATATGTTTTTGGGTGTGAAGTCCCCCAATCCGGACTGGCTGGATTTTTTTCCATGAACAGACTTGCGGCGTGTAAATTGCACTTTGTTATGCGCTCTGCGTTTTGTATACAGCTGTGGTGATCCTTCCTTTGTCACTACATAAAGGTGTCGTCCTGGGGAAGGGTTTAAGAAGAGGGGGTGTCCCCTCCCCTTTGAGAAATTGTGTTAATTTAAGGTTGCTTACGTGCAAAATGGTGCTATCTTTGTGATATTTTCGGAACTGATCGTATATGGCTGGAAGAAGTCCATAATTTAGTGAATTCTAATTTTCCGGCTGCCTGGATGCTTTTACTAACTACATTGGCGACGCGTAAATTGCACCTTTTTATGCACCTGCGTTTGTATACAGCAACGGAAATCCTTCCTTTGCCACTACATGAAGTTTCCGCCCTGGGGGAGGGGTGTCCCCCTCCCTTTGAGAAATTTTCGTAAATTTAAGGTTGCTTAGATGTGAAAAATGGTACTATCTTTGGTTTATTTTTGGAGCTAATCGAATACGTTTTCAACAACCTTCCTGAAGCTCCCCCCCCCCCTTTGGCTACTTTTTTGGCAGTTTTTCCGCAAAAATACCTGCGTTGAGTCAACAGAAACTTTCTTGGACTATTATGAAAATTTTCCTTTCCTTCATTGTGCATTATAAAATAGCATCTAAGGCTGGCAAATGCCTGTATAGGACCTCCTGGAAGCTCTGGATCAATTATATAAAATGGGGCAATGGCATAGTGCTTATTACCTGACATCCAAATGGTAATATAGATTATGACGCTAAACAATTTACATCTATCGTATTGTACTAATTTTGAACGAAAATCCAGACAACCAGCTTCCAGCAATGGAGAATCGGCAGGAGGAGAGAATAGGGGCAGTAAGGTGATGTTAGACCTCCCCGATAGGTATAGTAGCAAAACGTGTGAAGGACTGACAAGCACGTTTCAGCTTTTTCTTCGTAAGTGTATAAGCAATCACCATCCATACCGATAATGGCTTCGTGCGAATGGCTCGGTAAATGTTTTTAAAAAATGTATAACGGCAACAACGTGCTTTAAAGTTTCAACCTTCCACATCATGCTTACAAATTAGATTGAAAGATTCCATATTGATGTGGGCCCCTATACAGATATTTGCAGATGTAGCTCTGTTTTCGGAAAGTGTTGTGATCAGAATAGTTCCTTGTATAATCATCTTTTCAATGGTCATGAGATGGAGTGCAAACTGTGACGCATGCGCTCGAAGCGCGCCGAAATTTTTCATCAAATGAGATTTCGCTGACAAAATCTGCATTAAGAATCTGCATCGAGACACTTTCAACAAACCTACATGTCACTCAAAAAGTCAGTCAAATAGAGCCAAGACACTACTCTTTACGAAGTGTGTGTGTGTGGGGTGGGGGGCATCTGATACTGTGTCCCCCACCCATCAAAATGTGGGGGGACATGCCCCCTGTCCCCCCCGATTGACGCTCATGCTGTCGATACTGAACCACTTGAGTAAGTCAAAACTTTTCCAAAAAATATAGGACTCAGCAATATGGTAATCCTAACCATACATGTACAGTGTTGGCACTTAACTCATATGTTTCAATATTATAAGAAGTCCGTGACGGGAAAATACGAGACACAGAGATGCTTCACCGTGGCGTGACTGATATAGTGACGCTTTTCGCTGAGAATCTTCTGTAACCTGCACCATATAATTTGATTTTATGCACTTCTCTGTCAACGACACTTTACCACTTCTCGGTTGTCCACAGGGGACCCTAAGGATCGATGAGTGGGGGTTGCTTGACTCTTTACCGACAAAGATGGGTTCCATTCCCAGAAAAACAGCTTTGTCAAGAAAGGTTAACTACCAGCCACGTTTTGTAAGGTAATATTTGCAAATGGTAGAGAATGAAAACTAAATATAACAGGATAACAAGATAAAAGAACCCCCATCCCACCTTCACCCTCTAAAAGTAACTACAGGTAAACACAGTTTAACATTTGACAATATCAACGTCACCTAGGCCCATCCGTTTTTGATATTTTGCTACAACAGCAAGTCGATTTGGTCATGAAAGTACCAGCTGCGCTCCGAGATAGTTCCGCACTTCCATGGTAGGACCAAACGAATTTATTTTCTTTTGTGTTTATTGGAAATTAGTAGCAATTGTCGCCCATTAAGTGCACACAAGCTTCTACTGAGCGGTAAGGTGGACATGTTGGTTCACATGAAGGCCTGAATTCAGTAGTGGATAAGTAGTATATCTGCTATCTTTCGTCCATATATTTATCACAGCCGTGTTTTTGTTGGCACGGTCGTGTCGTTCTTATAGCCGCGTTCGCGTGTACACCGCCAATTCACCACAGGACCACACATTTGTTCAAACTGCACTTTCGTTGGGGCAGCCAACTTCGACATCGACTACATAAGGACAAGAGAAATGGAATTGCACACGAAAGTATGCCTAACCCTACAATATAAGTTAACTGCCATACAATGTGATGCAATGAAATCACTTTTGTACACCTACATAAACGTACAAAGTTCGTGCCATGGTAGCAATCCATAGACAAGAGTACAGGCTATACTGTTACTTTATACCACCATTTTTTCACAAAATAGTTTCGCACGTTTTCCTCTCAGATGGCGCACTTCCGCAATGATATGTACTTTTTAATCGATGATACCATAGCCTGTCAAAAAGCTAGGTATACTTATGTTTTTTTACGCCGCTGTTAAGAAGCAGCAAATCTTCTAGACCTAGGGAATAATATTTTGCCCCTTAAAATGTCTATGCCCTGGAAGCTGTCTTCCTCCTTCCCTTCCTTCCTTCTTCAATACCTTGCTTGGTTGGTCATGGATCGGACTTTGGCTCCTCCTTGACGATCCAACAACAAGATATCCTGGCTGGACGGAGGGACGTTCTACACTAATAAAGACTGCTTTAATGGGTTTCATTATTATATGACACATTAAGACAGGGACTTTTAATGCAGTCATGGATATTCATAATTTGCAATAACTAACATGCAAACACCAACTCAAATGTAGCCTTTGTGACCGTCACCTTGAAATAAATGAGCCCTCCACCAAGGATCAAATTTTTCAAATAGATTATTTAAACAGATTTATTGTCTAAGGAAAACTTAAAAAAAAAAGCTTAGGAAGATGCGGATATGATTTTTTTGTAAAGGAAGGCACAGCATTCACACGTCGGCTCTTGTCTTTGGAATTTCAAAGATCTTCAAAAGGAACCCCCATTCACAGACATATTATTCTTATAACTTTACAGGTTAGGGAGGAAGGGTAATCAAAGCAGGAAAAAGTCAATTCGGTGTTCTACTACTAAAGTGAAATTTTCCGTCGAAATCGCTGAATGCACGTAGCCCTCGAGGAACATTAATTAGTACTATAAGCCTGGATGTAGACTAAATTAGTGTTCCAAAGTGTCACCACGTTTAAACTGTAAATAATAGTAAGGTGAATTAATAAGTCTGCCCTCTTACTTTGAGTAGCTGGGAAAATATAATTTCTGAAATTTAAAATTTGAAATTAGCACTATCAGACTCCATTTCTTAGTGTTAGAGGTTTGAAACTTTTCGTAACAATTACATCCTTTTGCAAGGTTTGAAATTTAAGGTTCCATTGGGAAATTTGAAAGCTGCGAAAGGACTCACTCCACTTTAACAGAAGCTATTAACAGTTGGCAGGATCCACTTTTGTCCCAGCGGCTGGTGGAATTAAAAACAAGAAAAAAAGCAAAATAAAACGATAAATATGCAAAATTTGTAGTAAAATGAAACAAAAATATGCTGTAACGCAAACGCAAGCGCAACATATGAGTGTGTATACAATGAGTATGCAAAAATTTATGATGTATTTTTGTAAATGTTCATAAATAACCACGAGTTATTCTGGTATACGACTCCTTGAAAGCGTGAGCTAACGTTTGGTATTTAGGAATCATTTTGAAAGTAATGCAGTTTGAAGTAATAAAAGAGAACCCTCGGTTTAGGCTTCCTCATCATGAACAATGTTCATTCAGTTTCAAATGTTGAATGTTACCATTTGAAAAAGCCTATCAAGTCGAGAATGTCTCTTACACCTCACATCCAATATCTTTAGGTGTTTCCACCATGCAGGCTTTCAAGAGACACATACTATTAAACTGATGCTAAGGGCATCTTGGGTCCAAGTCTTTGTTTATACTTCGAAGAGGGCATTAGAGATATATATTTACATTTGAATTATGAGCTAGTGTAGGAGTATGGCTGTACATCATTTTCCTTAATCCCCTTTCTCCATCCAACAAGCGTTTCCAGCCAGAGATTTTTATATACATAAAAAGGAATGTCTTCTTAGGACAGTTTACTAAAGTAGTATGCCATATTTAAATACTTACTGCACAGTCCGCACATGAGAGGACAGTTCTCATCGACCCACGGATAGTCACTGTCATTACACCAATTTGTAGGCCATCCAGGATTTCCACCACAGGAGACATCTGTGTCTTTACAAAAGTCTGAAAACAGGAACAAATAGGTGATCGTGTGACACAATTGACTGCGAAACCAATTATGGTTCAATTCAGTAATCAAAACTTCACGGCTAAAAGGTATTGTGGTTGAGGTTTGTACACTACTGTAGGAAGTGGATATATTTTGTACAGAGAGATATACATCACTGGAAAGATTATAAGCTCGTCAGTTCATTGCACATTAATGACATATGCTTCAGGCTTATTACGTATGTAAATATGGTAATGAATTTTATCACTAATTGATCTGTGGTGCCCTCATATGACCTTTGAACTCCACCGAAAATCATTGAGTTCTTGTAAACAACATGATACGTATTAGATCCCTCACAGTAGCATACTAGGGTTTCTCATTTTGACCACTCTTGACCTCAAAGGATCTTTAGCTGCCACCACACAAAAAAAAAAAAAAAATATCGATTGCAATATAGAAGCATACAAATGCTATAACCATGAGATCCATCAAGATTCCTTGTTATGGGTTATCGTGTTAACAAGTTTTCATAATGAGGCCTCTAGTGGCTCCAAATGAACATTAACCTCCGCCAAAAAGGAATTCTTGTAATCAGTAAGGGACGTTTACATACTAAGAATGAGATACCTCAATGTTGCCTTCCTTGAGATATCGTGTTTACGAGCACCGTAGTTTACAATGATATCGTAGTTTCAAGTTTGGTGACTTCGGAGACCACAGACCTTCAACCGCTCAAAAATTATCTCTTAATATGACAAATGTATATACCGAGTATTGAAGTATCCATCATTCCTATCTTGAGATAACGTGTCTACAAGCAATTTACAAAGTCTTCGTAGTTTCAGCTCCGTTGACCTTAGATGTCTTTTGCCCTCTACCTTACCTAAAACTATGGTTCATCTACTGACAATAAAGTGTCCTCATTTTTAAGTATGAAAAGTATCTGTGCTCCCTATTTTGAGATATCGTGTTTACAAATTTTCAGTTTTTGACCTCTGATGACCTCAAAAGACTTTTCACCTCCACCTAGACATTAGAGTTCTCCCTCTACATACGACAAATTTATATATCAAGATTATAAAAAGTATCCATCTTTCTCATTTTAAATATCGTGTTTGTAAGCTAGGGATCACAAACACGCAAAAATACGCACACGGACTCACACACACATACATACATGTAAAAGGTGTCAATCGGGGACATATGTTTTTAACAGTGAAAATGTGGATATCCCCACCTGGAGTGTATCCACACTTGACTAGGGAAAAACGCTCATGTTCCCTAATGATAGGTTCACAACATGGGAAATGGGGAAAACACCGAAATGTTTCAAACTTACTGGGGCACATCTTTGAAAGGTGCAAAATCCAATTTCATGGCAAATTTTGCATTCGGGAATTGGGGATAGCCCACTATAAAAAGTTATAGAGGAGCTTCAACTACTTTGTAATACATCTGGACTTTCTCTGTCCTTGTGGCCATTTGAGTGACCAAATCAGGATGAACTCTAGACTTTTTGAGAGTTACTAACAATAACATATAGTCATTAAGTAAAACTTGTATTTTCTACAATTGTAAAATGTGTAGTTTGAAGAGTCATAAAGCAAAGAGACACTGCGAGATAAAAATTTAACTGTAATTAGTTCAGCTTCGTTAGTCTAAGAACAACCATTTTTAAATGTTACCGGTTTGTGTCTCCGATAACCTGTTTCGAAAGTGCTGAAAGTTCTAAGGTACCACCGTAGTCGCACTGATTAGTTATTCACTGCCAATTTTCAGTTGCTTATGTAAAAATGTGAATTTTTGGGAGGGATAAGACCCTTACTAAAATGTGTATCAACCTGTGTCTGTAACCACGCGTGATCACGCGTGAAAAACAAAAGAAATCACATGTGTTCTTGGGTGACAACCTAAGTATTTGGAACGCTCTGGACACAGGTTTGACACAGGTTGACACACCTTTCCTGCCTTTAATCTCAGACCGCAGGTTTTGTCTCAGAATTCTTTTTTAACTTTGCTTTTAACTGCCACACATTTCGCATGTAAAACCTGTAAAAACCTGTGGCAAACCTGCGTCAAACCTGTGGCAAAGTGTGGCAACTGTCCAACCTGTGTCAATGTCAAGGAAAAACACAGGTTTTCACGCAAAAAACCTGTGATTAACCATTGCAGACACACGTGAAAACCTGTGGATTGGAACAAATTGCCACACTTTTTTTTTGTAAGGGGATAGAGAGATCATATGTAATGGGATGGTCTCAGAAAGTGAAGTTTTTCGGTGAGAAATTCAAGTCAGACTCCGAGTTCTCAGATCGAATCATGCTAATGGTAGACTCATTCAACCTCAAAGGTCTCTGATTAAACTCATTTCACCCATTTTAATCTGCAGATAGAGAGGATATTTACAGAACCACAACTGAGAAGTAAATTATGTGGCTGTGATAAGACTTTATTAACATTTTATTTTCTTTATTGTCGTTAAAGACATTTAAGCAGTAATGGACAGTTGTTGAACACTCAGACTTACTCTCACAAAATTCTCCGAAGTAGCCATCTGGACACAAGCATTCACATTTGTCGCCGGATTGAACAGAACCACAGTTTTGACATTTTATCTTACATTCTGAAAAAAATAGCAAGGACTGCAGAAAGTCTCAAAAGTAGTTTATTATTTTACCGAGTTATAAGAAAAATATTTAAAGCATTAAACGATTTGTGTAATGGCTTTTCCGTGCCCAGTTTTCAAATTACAGAGGAATCTCAGAAATTTATTGAGGTCCAGAAATATGTGAAGACAACTAGTAAAGGCGATATAATAATGAAATAATGTGGATAGTAACCGGAACATAAGCCATATAAACTCAATACTTTCGATTATTTCAGAGGTTTCTTATGCTTCACTGAAATATACGATATTTTATTATCCTTCTAAGAAATAGTACAAAGTATTGGATTAGGAAAGTGATTATCAAACTTTTTGAGAGTGACCACTTGCAGAGAGGCTGGGATGAGGTCGAGGGCCGCAGGGGAGGATCTCAAGCGTAGACGGGGCAATAATTGGCCAGAGCTAAATCCAATTTTAAGAGGTCTCGAGGCTTTATCTACGGCAAACAGTGGCAGAGGTACGAATTTCCATAGGAAGCGGTTCCCTAAGAAGGCAATCTGCACTTTTGCATCGCCTTATAGGAGCAACTTAACCTCAGCCCCACCACGCTTGGGGCTGAGGTCAGAAAACTCGCATTCCAGGCGCTCTAGAATTCCAGAAAATCGCACTCTATACCACAAATTTGCCTCTGTTATCAGGATTTGCGGGCGGCTAAGCTCCCCGACCAAACTGCTGGTTTCCTGAAGCCCCGACAGAGTCGACGGGGTGCCGAAAATGTTGCAAATGCGAAATTCTGGGACAAAGCGCACCAAAAATTGTGAGGTTACTAATGACAAAAATTTGAAAATTTGCGGTTTTGTTAAGCAATCAGCCCTCCTTAGAGCAAAATTAAAAAAAAAATCATCTCAGCGGCTAGTCGTCGTTAGGGGATTACCTACTTTATCGTGTCGATTAAGTTTCTCCGACAAAAATGGAGTTTTCCAGACGATTGGGTTCATGCCCACTGCCCCACATCCTACTTAGCGACGCCCCTGTCTATAATTCTGCGACTAGCATGCCTGAGTCACCGGTATGGTCATTTCGATGTTGATCATGTGTCAGTTTCCAAACTAAGTGGGTTGCGGATGAAAAATGCACTCTGTAACGGACGAAGTCAGAGCAGTTCTGCACTTATCCTGCGTAACGGGCCAGAATGTGAGGGAGCGCTTGAACTGTTATTCTCAAACGCGGTCAGATAGACAAAGAAGTATTCTGAGTTCGCGGGCTGCATTCGCAAAAGTCGAAAAAGAAACTTTATGTTGATTGAATGATTCCATTTACTTAACAGAGCTGTGAAAAGAGCTAGCTTATAAGAAACGTCGCAAACACATTTTTAGGGAATGCTACCCTAACATTTGATTTAGTTTCTTCAAGGACCGAAAGATGAATTTCAGAAATTTTAATTATAGTTACCAATCAACACACGTTCAACACGATACGTTTCTCGATTGTACAGTCAGCTCACTTGGCATTTGAATTTCGGGGTGTAACTTTGCTACAAGCTTTGTCACTACAATAGAACC
The DNA here is from genome assembly GCA_029531755.1 of Holothuria leucospilota. Taxonomy (NCBI): domain Eukaryota; kingdom Metazoa; phylum Echinodermata; class Holothuroidea; order Aspidochirotida; family Holothuriidae; genus Holothuria; species Holothuria leucospilota. The sequence goes on from CM055979.1 coordinate 11,437,447, forward strand.
CACTCCGTAATGCACCACGACATAACTATTCGGCACCTTGTACATAACAGGATTACAACGCGCACACACAAGATAAGTCTTGCCTAGATATGCCCAGGGTCCGTAACAGCTCCCTGATATAACTGAACAGGAAACATGCCGTACAGCTGCTACGTATTTCAACCCAGCACTTCAGGAGAGCGAAACTTAGAAGGAGTCAAGTACGGACTTTAAATTACATAATTTATACATACATGTAAGCATGGATTATCCCCCCTCTCTCTAATTTGCCACGTTCCGTTGTTGTCAAATATGATTTTTCTCAAACGTAAAATCAATTCAGGGGCCGCACCGACAGGGCCAAGGGGCCGCGTTTGAGAATCACTGAACTAATTAGAACATTCATAAATTAGCTGGCGTTCTAAAACACTTAAACGGAGGAAAGTAAACTCACCACAGTCTGGTTCATCTTGTGGGCTACAGTCAGCTGTGAATGAAACAAATCAAAATATTTTATCACCGTTTAGTCAAAGTCAAATTCCATTAAAATGGAAAGTGCGTGCACGCTTCATGTAAATTGATGCCATCGCTTAATGTATTCTTCATCAGAAAAAAAAAAATACGGTAAATCGTGATTGCTTATCGATATGTTGCTAAATATAGCTGGGTCTTTAAACTTTTGGATATTAAAATGAATTAGGAGAATTAACGGGCGTTCAAAGTTGGTCAATCACTGGTTGCGAAGGTCTTCAAGAAAGTCGTTATAGAAAAAAATGAAGGTAAGTGAAGAGGTCTGGATAAAAGGAAAACTAGTTTGAAACCTTGTGACTAAAGAATGCGAGGTCATTGTGAAGTACCTGGAGATGGCATAAAAAACCAATGTAACAGTTGTCTAGTGGTGGTAGCTTTTACTTAATGAAACTGCTTCCAGTATTTATTGATAACACGTTACAACTGCACAGTGGCGTAGCTAGAGGGGGCGGCAGGGGGTCGTCGTTCCCCACAAAGCCTCCGAAGGCCTCTGTCGGAAATTTCTAGTATCTATCGGAAATAAATAAGAGCAATTAATTTGAAACACGTACAACACTTCTAATATTTTTAAGAAGAATTACACATCGAAATGGTTACTGACAAGGCCTGGAAGTGTCATTTAAGGCAATCTCGGAGATATTTTAATCTATTTTTTCCGCGCACTACACGCCAGATGATGGCGGCACTACGCTTAGATAGTACATCATTACTTAAAGATAATAATCTGTCGGGAATTTTTTGCTCCCCCCCTTACAAAAACTATCTAGCTACGCCACTGCAACTGCAACTTGTGATGCAAGTCAGCTGAGAAATGTTTTGGAGTTGTAACACTGGTAGAGATAAAACAAGGTGCATCATAGTCTTATCAACAATGATAAGCAATCACTTTATAAGAGATGTTATCAACATAGATGTGATAAAAGAACTCTGAAGAAAAGAACCTAGAGATGACTATGGGCATATTAAATGAAAAAAGGACTCAGTGTGAGAATTTTAAGACATGAGTATTTAACTACAGAGTTCCAAAATCCCGATATATAATTGGTATCTGGCGTAAAACAATAAAATTAGACCTAACGCAAACCGGATCTCCTGCCAGCTCATTTGTGTTATATGCCGAAGAAGAATTTGTTAGTACACTGTATAGGAACAATGTCAACTTTGGAAAAGGCACATCTATTTCTGAGGAAGTACCCATTCATGTGCAAATAGTTTATTCATTTAATGCCTGGACAGAACATTAACACTCTCTAGCCATTATGCTGAAAACACAAAATTGAATCTAGCTGGTTGACGTTCATAGAAATTTCTTCAAAAATACATGATATTACCTTCCCCTTACATCGTGGTAACAATTGAACGGTATGCACATGGCGATAATTTTTTGCCCAAATTACAGTATGGACAAAAGTTTACTAAAATTAGCTCCAATGTTCGAAGTATATTAAGAAGGAATTTTCAGGAATAGTTTTAATTTGTTATCCAATGTTTCATAAGTAGAACTGTTATGACTTTTATTTCCAGTATCATTCAAATCTTTGCCATTCGATTCGCCTTTGGATAATTTGAAAACATTAACGTAACTCGAGGTCGCATAGCATCGTGCATTCTATATCCCCAAATTGTAGACGCTACCTTCCTTCATTCACCTCACTTATTCAACTTTCTGGAATTGTTTACCCTGTTTTATTACATGAATTCTAAGGGAGTTTCTAACGCAAGTTGAACTGGCAGTAAATTTTAACAACTTTACAGGGCATACAATCATGGACGTGGATCATATAGGGACGGGGGGACGCGTCCCCCTCACTTTTTGGAAGAGGGGGACATCTCCACTAAGCTCCCAATTTTCAAAAATGATAGCCTAAAACTGTGATGAACCAAAATGTTTCAATACTATAACATAGCTTACAAATTGACATTACATTTTGAAAGCTAAATAACGTCCAAATATGTCACCATTTGCCATATAGACACCTTCCAATTTCCTTTTTTTCAAAGGGGTAGGGAACACTCCTTCCCCTTAGACCCCTGCCCCAGGAGAGCGATTCGTAAATGGTGAAAAGTCCCTCCACCTACGCCTTTGCATACAATTATCTTGTAGTGACGAACTTTAACATTATGGTTTGAAAAATGCAAAGAATCTTACCATGCACTGGTTTTTGAAAACCTCACCTTACTAGCATGTTGGGTTCATTGTTTAAATAACTATTGCATGAATGATTAAAATAACTAAGGTGCACGAATGATGAAAGTAGCTCAAAGTTTGCCTACAAGCTAAATATAAACATAAAATGCACGTTGATATGTTCAAAGTTCAGAGTTAATTTTCTTTCATTCATTGCATGTCCTAACAAATTGTGTTATTATACGAGGTACTGAGTCTGGGTTTTTCTTTCCTCAGAATGCTCAGTCCGGTGTTTTTAAATTAATGCCATTACAACGTTACACATTACATAGGGTAAATGGTTATAATACTAAATCTCACCATACAGTTATTTCATCATTCCAACAATGTCAGACCTTCAAAACCTGAAAGCCCCGCCCAAAGTGCATTTTAAAAATCTACGAAATCTTACAAATCTCCTCTTTTGCTCACGAGTATATTTCATTATGTTCCTGTATGAAAACGTTGAATATTGAATCTAACGCAAGGAGTTATTCTGCATGAATTGAAGAAATACGTAACAAAAATATTATCACGTGATTGATAGCGGCCATTCTTGAATTCGGAAGATGGGGTACAATAACTCAAATTGGGGGACTGTATTTTCCCTTTAATAATGGGATATCGATACAATGTTTGGGGGACATATAATTAAAACGTTTCCCTCCCACGTATGGTTCTTGTCAAATGCCTCCAGTAAACTGCTTACAGCATAGTCCATTCTTGCATGCTCCTCCATCACTGCACTGTGAACACTCTTCACCTTCTGCTCCATATTTGTATGGCCATTGCCCACCCTGGTTCCCACTGAAAAGAAAAGAACGTGGCATCTCAGACTTGAGTCACCGACTTTGGAACAAGTCAACTAAAGAATTGCTAACATATATCCAAAAATATCCATATATCGTCAGTAACCTTAAATAAACCGATACCTCAGTGTTACCTTTCTTGAAATATCACGTTTGCAAGCAGTTTAAAACGTTTTTTTTTTAGTTTTGACTGCCGGTGACCTTCGAACTCTACTTAAAACAACAGTTTGTTATATGCCGAAGAAACATTTGTTAGTTCACTGTATAGGAACAATTTAGTATGACGCATCTACTCCAAACATAAAATGCATTCAAGATTCCTAACTTGACAAATGTTGTTGAGAGGTTTTCGGTTTTTAACCTCTGATTACGTCGCTTGACCTGTAACCTCTACCAAAAACAGAAGCATTCTCTAAATGTGACAAATGTATATGCAGGTATGACAAATAGCAGAAGACAAAAATTGACCGGCAAAGAGTGACAAAATAATTACTTGATTGGGATATGAACCAAGACAGTCGGAATGAAAAACCGAATACTTACCAGATAGACATAAAAGAAATTCGTAGGCTATTGTTTGTTATGCAATAGTCACAACATCCTTCACACAAGTCCATCGTTACATTATTAAAAATGGAAATAACTCATTAATGTATCAGAGATATGCTTATGGCAGCATATATGTTGTTCTCTATACTTTTGTCCATCGAATGGTAGAAAAGATCCCCACCCATGTCACTGGTCACGACATGACACAACTGGAGGTACGCCCCAGTGTCTATTCTTGAGATAACAGGTTTTGGAACAATTTTGTGTAGGTTTAAAGAAGGGTCTAAGCTCAAATCAAGTTTTGATATGTTAGATGGGTAGCATTCTGGTGAAATTTGCATTGAAATCCGATGTGTGGTTTTCAAGATATCAGCAATTAAAGATGTCACATTTTCCAGGCGCGGATCCAGAAATTTCGAGGGGGGGGGCCCAAGCCGGAAAATCTCATGTGCACCGAAGGTGCACCACGAGCGCGAAGCGCGAGTTCCTACGCGTGGGGTCCAGGGGCCCGCGTTAGGGCCCCGGGCGGGGTCCAGGGGGCGAAGCCCCCGGAAGCTCTCGCAATATTGCATTTTAAGAGCACAGAAATCGGCTCTAGTTCTTATGTCAGTGAGATTTTATACCTTTTCATGTTGCATGGAATTTGATGAGTGTGGCTCAGTATTAGTTACTATATGTACCTGTAGAGTTTCGGAGAATCTAAGTTATCTTAAAACTTACACGCCAACATTATGAGCCCGTGTAGGTAACTTGAAATTATTTTTGCCATAATGAGTGTTTTATTTTCGTTATACGGTATTCGGGTATATGGACGTCAGATGAAACAATTGCGCGCGAAGCGCGCCGAAAATTTGAATTTACATTTAAAACCATTGCGATGACTAACGGTGTCAATTCCCTTTATATGTGTCTATCAGTTAGAAGGTGGGTTCGATTCTAAGTTTTCAGTTCTCATAAGAAGAGGAGGGTGAAAAAATGAATATCAGTTGCTTTACATCCTTACATTGCTGGCTCCTCTGAAATCACGTTTATGCACACGAATAATTGGCTTATGGTAGAACCCCACCGATGAGTAATGCGAATACGTTCGGGACGATATTGATTGTAAAGAGAGCAATTCAAGGTTAGAAGCGCGCAGATCAAGCAAAAATTAAGAAATATTGAGAAGACATTGCAAAAATCGTGAAAGATTTCAAACGATTTTTGGTAAAAAGTGATAAAAATAAATCCATCACTCAATAAAAACGTACCTCTCTCTCCGTGAGCGTAAACAATTGCGCGCGAAGCGCGCCGAAAATTTTTGGTATAGAGACTCCCGGGAGCTCTGCATTAATTGTACACAAAAAAGGGGGACCAACAGGACTCCCACAACCTGACATCCATATGGGAGGAGAGATGATATATCAACTTCTTTATGGATTTCTGAAGGGTATACCCTTTAGAAATCTATGACCGATGGTGCCGGCGGGAGTTGGTGGTTGGGGGAACAGCAGATAACTGCTAAATCATGCCTTTTTAGGCAGTGGGAGTTTTTATGCGCTATATACAAGAGTTGGAGAGCCTTTCCTTGTTAGTACATGAGAGTGCAATCCCAGGAAGGGGTTTTCCCTCCCCTCTGAGAAATTTTTGTTAATTTTAGGGGGCCTTTATGCAAAATGGTGGTATCTTTGGGCCATTCTAAAGTGATTGTATGTTTAAAAAATGTCCACAATTTAGTGAATTCTAACTTTTGTTCGGGTGAAAAAGGGGAGTAAGAGACGGTTAATATATTGTCTTCAAACCTCCTTAAGTCCCAGGAAAAATCATGGGCGTGTATCCATCTCCAAAAGTGTGTGTGTGTGTTTGGAGGGAGGGCGGGGGGGGGGGACTGAATCGCCGTCCTGGTGGAAGAAGCAGTGGTGGTAGCCAGAATTTGCGTCACGGGGAGGCAATAAGTTTTGTGATCGTCGGCATGAGGGAGGTGGTCTAAGGAAAATTTTTCTTGAACTGAATGCCCTCAGATTCGATTTGGTGCAACAAAAGTGTAGGATTTTTAGGTTATTTTTCTTCTAAAAATTTCGTTTTCCTAGGCACAATTGCAGTCTGTTCCATCATTTTTGAAAAAGTGAGGGGGCCTTTTCGACAATGTCCCCCCTTTCAAAAAAGTGAGGGGTACGCGTCCCCCATGATCCACGGCCATGGGAAAATTGTGCACGCAATTATACCTGCGTGGAGTCCACAGAAACATTCTTGGACTATATATAAATTTTTTCCTTACATTTTAAAAGGATATCCAAGGTTGACAGAGAACAGTATAGAGCCTCCCGGGAGCTCTGAATTAGTTACAGTGTACAAAAGAGGGACCAACGGGATTCTCACTACCCGACATCCAATGGGAGGAGATATGACATATCACCTTCTTTTTAAGGTATAGCAAGAGCGATGGTGGACAGGCAAAATTCGTTTCAGAAAAGATTTTCGTCGTTATTGAACGTCGGGGTAACATGTTTGGAAAATAAGCAACGGCAATTACGTACTTTCAATCTTTCAAGTCATGTGCTAGACTAGATTAGTCAAAGATCCCATAATGATGAGAGCCCTACAGAGGAGGAGATGTACTTTTTAGAAAAATGTTTGCATTGGAATAATTTCTTGCGTCATAGCTTTGTCAATGGTATATGAAATCGGGTGTAAACCCTGTCTTATGCGCGCAAAGCGCGCTGAAATTTTGAATAAATATTAGTTCATGACAAAACCTGCATTCAGAACCTGCATCGGACACTGTCACTCCCACCAACCTATGCTATTCAGAAACGAATTTTCTGAGAGAGAATTCTTAAAAAGCACTTTTGCTCCTTTGTTCCCCCGTGAGTAGTTACCGAAAGCTATTGATAATAAGGACAACTCTGACACCAGGCTTGACGCTAGCGGAACGTGCCAAAATTTGGAATTTGTCGAGAATTTCCAAAACTTATGATAGTTTGAGAACAGTTTTGTGACAGAAAATGTTTAGAACAAATGAACCAATCATCAAAAACACATCTCACCCTACAACCTCTACAGAAATCTGTAGCTTAAACGAATTTGGGACCATTTTAAAAATTTTCAAGAAGGAATGGGGGAGGGAGTCACACGTCACCCATTGCCCACTGTGCCGACGCCACTGTCTGTTGCTTAAAACCCTTTTGAGTTCATTTTTAAACTTTTCAGACAGTTACGAAATCGAATAGAGTATGCACTCCGCTACTTTGCCTGCAACAGCTGGTCCCACTGTGCACAACAGCACGTCACCTGACAGCTTGTCTTCTGCATTCATTCTGCAAGGTCTGTATGGCGAAAACTTTGCCTCTCAATCCCTCTAGATTACAAAAAATTTCACACTTTAACACAAAATTGTTACTAAATTTCAGTGCAGCTAGCCGGGCCCATACTGCATATGTCACGATGTTTACTTATTTAGATCTTTAGTCAGGGATCATTACTCAGCTATTCACCTGTTTTCGAACATTGAAGCTCTCCTTTTGTCGCCAACCACTTTGAAAGATATCTGAAGAGATAATCCAGCTATAGCTCCACCCAACCCCTACAGAAATATATACTTTGAATACGTTCTTAGACACTTTTATTCATTTTTTGCTCTTAATTTTTCTTTCTCCTTTTCTTTTTTTCTTCTTCTTCCTTTTTTTCTCCTTTCGTTTTTTTTTTTCGTGGCGAGGGGGGGGGGGGGTCGGGCCCCCCAGGCCCCCCCCTGGATCCGCGCCTGACATTTTCAACACAAATTAAACTTGAAGCAAGCACATATAACGTCATAGCCTCACATTAATGAGCAGTCTGTTGTTTTTCTTTAAACTTTACAACTTATTTCCTCCTCCACGATCACATGTTATCTGAATGTTATTGCATTAGAGGCATAAGAATTTTATAAAACTTAAAGAATACCTAAAGTCTAGAATTACAAGAATATATTTTAAAGGTTGGAGAAGGAAACCTATCCATCAGACTCCCATCTTTATGGCTTATTTCATTGCTGAGATATAAAATGTTGAAAGATATTCACTTAATTTGAAATATTCAGTTGCATAATAACCTGTGATGCTCTTCTTGTACAACTCACATTACCTGCTTTTGTTTCTTTTGAAATTAAAATATTTTTATCACCTTGAAAAGTTTACTGTTTTCTTGCATAGCATGTTATATTGAGAGGGCGTGTATAGTCAAGTCACCCCATAACAGTAAAACAGTGGTCCGCATTTCAGGACAAGGTGCAATGGCTTTTGAAAAAAACAAAGAAAAACAAAAAAAGTAATTTGAGTAGTACAAGAATGACATCACAAATTTTTGCGCAATCTACCATTTTAAATTTAGTGAATAAGCTTAAACATTTATACCTCAGCTCAGGGATGTCCCGTGAAGATGGGTGTTGAACCATTTGAATTCATTTTTCAAGTTTTGTGACATATACATTTGAAATTTTTGACTTTAAGTACACTTTAACATTCCACATGGGGAGGTCGTATCCCTATTAACTTCAAGGTCAGCACAACAGACTGAAAAAAACAAACAAACAAAAGAAGCAAAGTATTTCTCATCAATGTGAGGAAGTGATATAAGCCCTGATTCCCTCAAGCTCACTTTGGGTCAAAAGTGTAGTAACTTGATTTGCTGATATCTCGAGTGTCCCGTCGATTTGACTGAAACTTTCACCAAATTGCTTAGATTTAGTTCTTCTTTTACATATGAAAATTAATTCTAGCGTAAACCCTTCCTTTTACGTCTGGTGACCTAGATGACCTTGAACATTCACTTAAACTAGTAAGGTTCTTTCTCTCACTATCACATATTTACATATCAAGTATGAAACGAACCAATCGGCAGGCGCGGATCTCAGATTTTGAAAAAGGGGGGGGGGGCACACACCGTTGGCAGGAGGCCGACAAGCAGGCGCCGAAGGCGCAAAGCCACGGTAGGGGGTTGGTGTCCCTTCCAAAAATCTGAATTCTAGATGCGCCAAGATGCAATTCCCCAGCATCTGGCAAGCATATTTTCCATTTTCGATTCGGATATGAGGCAAAAAAATAAATTGTTGGTCAAAAAATCGTTGGTCATCGAAAAAGAGGGGTTGCGCTCCCACCTGGATCCGCGCCTGAATCGGTCATTCCTATCTTGAATAATTGCGTTGAGACGTTTCGGTTTATGATCTCTGGTGAACCCAAGTGACCTCTATCAAAAACACTAGCAACCTTTTCCACGCAATAAGACAACCTATATACCCAGTATGAAAAGTGTCCGCCATTCTTATCTTGAAATATTGTTATTACAAGATCTATTTATTACGTCTGGTGACCTCACATGACCTCTAACGCTCCCTAAAAACAGTGGGTGTTTTTTGTCAATATTGCAAGTCCATACGCTAAGTGTGAAAATTGTCCATCCTTCCTATATTAAGATAACGCGTTCACAAGCCATTTTCTCAGTTTTCTTAGTTTCACCTCCGTTGACCAGATAATCTATGCCTTCTACCAAAAACCGATAGAGTTCATTTACTGACCATTATTACATATGTACAATATGAGTACAAATATTATCCGTGTTTCTACCTTGAGATAGCTTGTTCACAACGGGTGAACCCCAAATGACCTTAGACCTCCACCAAGTGCAATATGGACCTTTCTGTAAATATAAAAAAGACACCATATCTACCAAGTATGAAAAGTATCCGTCATTTTTGTGTTGAGATATCGTGTTTACAAGCTATGCGTCACAAACATACACACCCACCCATACGCACACTCGATACCTTACGGTGTACTGGCACAGGACCCCGCAAGGAATACAAGGGAATTTCCCAGTAGCGGAACTGCCCGTGAAGGAACCGGGTAGAAGGACGTGCTTGAGGGCGGACTGCGTTCCAAGGCAGACACGTGCAGCCGAGCGTGACTTCTCTTTGCAGTGACCGAATTTTCGAGCAGCTACGCCAGTTTCGAGCCGGGCGTGAGCTAGGACAGACGTGCGAGAGCGGAGCTCCCGCCCGCTGTGCCGGTACCCGCTAAGGCCGCGTTGGTGCGTGGACCCACACACATATCATGACTGTACACACCACGGGTGCAAACACATCCACACATTCCCAAATACACATACACACATTCGCCAGCGGAGATGCATAGATTCCTTTCACTTTCGGCAATGAGTCACAAAACAACACCATCTCATCGCCACTCATATCGAACAACAACAACACCAACAGGATGTCAGACATATAGCAGAAGAAGAGAAATCTTCAAGATTAAAGTGAAAAACCTCTAATCAGAAGGCTTTTGGGAGGAACATAATATTGTTTGAGAGTGAAGCCATTTTTAAATATAGAATGGAGATGTTACCCTGGGATATAGTTGCAGACCACAATCCAGGCATTAGGAAGATATACCTCATTGTATTTGGCAGAGAGGCAGTAGTTGATTCCACATCCAACATTTGTTGTTTCTGCCCAAACAACCTGTTAAAAGTAGAAGAATACCAATAGAATACGAAATTTCTAAGACTTGGTTTTTTCTGAGAATTGAACTATGTTAACACAAGCATTTCCGTACAACAAAGTATCTGGTTCTTTTTTAAGGATATGAACCAACGTGGAATTTCAAACTCAGTCTTCACCTTTTTCGAACAAATATCTATTGTAATTGTGATCTATTGTTTTTCCTTTCATTGCAGTGGGTCACGAGGGCAATTATGCATGGAGATAATTGATACTGACGAACGATTTTGATATCGTGTTTTGAATTCCATTATTTTCTTGGTTCCAATTACTCCTGATTGTGATCCATAGTCGTGTGAAATGGCAGAGTTGCCAGTTTAAACTGGCTCAATACATGGGGTTAAAACAAAAATTTGTGGAAAGGCCATCTCATATAGTGACTCAACATAATCTTTCTATATATACTTAAATAGTTTTTTTCTTTTTCCAGATTCTTGAAAAGCAATGCATGGCCAAAGGAGGTTCTTTTCTTTCTCTGTGGATAAGAAAGGGGTCTTGGTCTTTTTCTGTTGATTCCTTTCTCATGCATGAAAAACTGTTACATTAAGAATGATTTTGTATCATTTATAATAGACCTTATGCATATGACGTCACAGAGCAGAAAGCGCTCCCTCTTTTGGGGGCAAGCGCGTATCATTGAAAGTTACACCAACAAATGCAGACAACTGATTTGCCAACCAATCTAATACGCGCGTAAGTCTACTACACGTGCGCGCGAAGTCTAATGCGTGCGCGTCATCTGCTTCATTGCTCTGCCTCCAAAATGACTTCGTGTGACGTCAATGCATACGTTCTATAAAGTAAAGACACTGCTATTTTTATTAATCTTTCAAACATAACGTAGGAGCCATTCGTTTTTCCTGTCTGCTGTGAAGTCAGTAGAACTGTAACTGTTGACGTGGATAACAAGCAATCATGTCAAGTTTTATCATACCTGCGTGTAATGGCCGCAAACCTCTTTCGTGGCACATGCATTGTGCTCGTAGGTGTAATTCTGGACCTCGCTGTTCCATGAGTCAACCGCATCAGTGGCATCTGGTTTAGTTGTCTCTAGTCCGTGAGTGTTATAGACGGCGTGCAAGTTCTGTCCTATGCCATCGTAATCTTTGGAAACTGCGGTATTTGGATGCTCGAATATGCATTTGTCGGCCCAAACTTGGGCCTGGCTAGCCAGAACTGCATCCCATTTCTGTAAAAGAAAAAAACCATGTGGCATAAAAACTATCATCTTCGTTTCTCGTTTCGTATCACTATTTATTTTACCCTCAACGATACCCCTCGGTACTGGCCAGAACTGAATTGGTGTATTTTAGAAGCATAAGTTACAACCTCTAAAAGTGAAGATAAAAAGAACAGAATATTGGAAAAGGTAAGGTAAATATTCCATGTTGACATGTACGTAAAATTGTGTACGTTTAAGTCACAACTTGTTCCTAAGCTTTCTTCCTATTTCTCTTTCTAAAATGGTGCCAGGTTGATGCGTCAACTGCTTTTTCTTGACTTCTTCAATATTCATATCGAGTATTTTAAATACCACCCTCACCTATCCCTGCCTCACTAGTAGACTCTTTTCCCAATAGGAGTTACAAAGGATTGTGGGATAAAATTTTGGTGTGCATCGGTTTTTGCCACAGCAAAATGCCATTGACAACAACATCGCCTACCAGAACTCCATCCCACAATCCACTGCAATTGCAATTCAAGGAAACGGTTTTCATGGTGGCACTGGTTTATGCATAATTCATGATAATGCACCGAATTTTGCTGACGTGTCCAACATACTTGCCACACAGAATTTCTACTAGCCTTCTAGCAGCCTGGGGAACCTTGCAGGATTGGGCCAAATAATGAACCAAAAAATTCTATTTTAAGAGCAACGTGACCAAAGATGTGTGGGAAGGATAGCCCTAGTGTTTGTGTAGTATATTTTACATTCTGATGGAAAGCTAAACAATGATATAGTCATTTAAGGTGATTTTCATAAATTGATCGAGAATCAAGCTAATTCTTTTTCAATACGTTCAAGAGCTGACTCCTTTCATATGTGTACCTAGACTGCATCCGGAATGCAAGCTCTTTTTTATTTAAAAGTTAAATGACCACGCTAAAATGACTGTAATTGTAATAAAGCCAGCCTTACGTGGTCAAACTTGATCTTAATTAAGATGCAAAACTATGATGGCTGGACAAGGTCATGAATATAACAAAATACAATGAAAACCAACCTTGGCAAAAGTGCAATCAAAATAACTCGAAAGACAGTTGATGAGACCTAGTTTGCCCCCCCCCCCCCCCCATATTTGAAGGGGACGGTGGCCTACCAGAAGAGAGTGTCACTACCCAAAAGACATTTGAATAGTAAATGTACGATAAGAAGGATATGTAAATGTACACCATTGACCTTATAATACTTACTGCCAAAGTTACGAGTTCTTAAAATAATTTGTGAAATTGCCTGATGAAGTACAAGCTCTTACCGTCCGACCAGTGATATTACTTTGACCCTCTATCAGTTGCCCTTGACAATTGCAGCTATAACAATTCTCGACACAAATATTACATTTCAGTTTGAAGATGCTTAGTGCCTGACATAAGCTTTACTATACTCTTGTTTGACCTGAATTGTTCTTATCGGTAGTCAATTAAGAGGGAGGATTATCGGCTTTTGGTTGTTTTTATCAGATCAGTCGCTGAAGATTCCGGAGGTGTCCAAACACAACAGATTTAGGCTATTAGTCCGATTAGTAAAACAAACTTCAGATATCAACATTGGACATAATTTAGACTAAATTCATACAAAACGTTGTCTCATTTGACTTATTAGCGTTGACGTGACTTCTTAATTTCAAGAGCGCTAATACAGCAGCAAAGGATGGATTGGGTCATCTCCGAAAGGTTTTATTTGATACCAGAATGGACAAAATAACTATTTGATCTATGTAATTTGTAAAATATTAGTTAAAATTACGACGAAACGACGGTCCAATTAGAAATTGAGTAGCAGACGAAAAAGGAATTCGTGACTCCAATTATTTCTCTTCGAGCGAAAAGTTATTGTATCATTTAAGATGAATTGACATGCGAGGGCACATAACACATTTTCAAAATTATTAATAACAAGTTTATATTTTCTCAGAAGGCTCCCAAGATATGTAGACTTTTCGATGTGCGGATTCCCATTTGTGGAATAGTGTCATGGAACACAACATTGTAATTTTCTGTACATTGCTCTACTTTCATATAATGCACGAAAAAAGGGGGTCAAGATATAAGAGGAAATAAAATCTCAATTTATTTGAGGAAATACTATTCCGTCTAGGATTCTCAACTTTGAACCTTTTTAAGGAGCATACATTGCACCAACATGGCACAGGAAGAAATAAATTTATCATTTTAAAATCATAAACTTATTCGTCGCAGAAAATATTTAAATAGAAAGGGAATACTATCCAAAGAAGAATTGACAATTTAGAAATTAAAATGTAATTAAGTCATATTTTACAAAAGATACTTGAAAGAGAAAAGGGAGTCGTTCACGAAGCCTTCATAGCCCCTTTACCCCCCCCCCCCATTTGTGACACTTATGACACAGTCTCACCAACATACTTTGACAGTAGCCTTTATTCGCCGAAAATGTTACTTACACATGAGCTGATAAGCCGTTTCGCAATTTCTACAGAGAATGCGCTTATCTTGAACAACTGGAGATAAACAAAACACACTGGTTTGCCTACAACACAGGCCAAGAAACCGCTTTTTATTGGAGAAGTTATTCAAATCATCCCTTTTTAGATCAGCCCGGAGTGTAAGAAGTGTTCTTACCTGTGGTTTTGTGTCTTGAACAAAATTAATATCGTATTCTTTAAGTTATCTTAAAATGTGTCACAAATCACTTGTATTTCGCACACTATGTGTGCAAAGCAAAGTCGGCTAGTTAACTGGTCCACCCGGATGCGCTTCAGTCTGGCGCGCAACCGACTTCGTCGGCTGGGCAACCGACTTTCGAGACAAGCCTATGCCAAGTGGGAGGAAAGCCGGAGTACCCGGAGAAAAAACCACGTACATCGAGCGGGATTCGAACCCACGCACAATAGATGAAACACATTGGTGCAAACAGCAGCTTGGAATAGCGAACACAGAGCTCCTGCCCATGCACTCGACGACCTCACACTATGTGCGGCGAGCGCAGTTTGTTTTATCTTCGGTGCATCCTACTTCTTTGCGGCGATCGTAATCGGGAGAAGACAAAGTATGATGCACCTTTCAAAAAAATTTAAAAAATTTGGCCGAATTATCATTGAGTTGCCTTCTTTCTGTGTAGCCTTATTTCTTAAAAATGAAGTTACTCTTAACCCAGGTTTCGTTTACCTATTACAAATCATGGTTTTAAATTTGTGATGGGAAAAAATTCTGTACCACAATCATAAACACCACCTGACTCACCAAATTCTAGGGATTTTGTTTTCTTAACGAAACAAAAAAGGGACTCAAGCCAAAGGCTTGACTGGAGTCACTAAAATAGCTGTCGTTGACTTACCGCAAGTAGAGTGACTCGGTAGTACAACTCTGTCCTCAAGAACAAGCATTCATGTCGCTAAATTCATTGCATTTCTTTAAAGTACGAGGTCATAAAAATGGTTTTTGACCAAACTTTTTGCACACATAAAAAGGCTGAAAACAAAAGACAACCATATAATGTACGACAGTTGTTTTGCGATCAGGCTTTAAATTGCACATATAAACAAACATTTCCTAATTAGTAAGCTCCTTCGCTGAAAGAAAATTTTTTTCGCTTACCATTTCCGCCATATTGGTCGCTGGAGGTAAAACGTTGCTCCGGTAGTAATTGTGAGCTTCTAAAATAGCTTTCTGGTCTTCTGATGAGTATGCCGTTTCGGTTTCGCGCTTAGTCAAGCTCACACTCACGGCAAAGGTAGCGCTTGTAATGAAGATTAAAATTCTAGCTAGTTTGTGTAACAGTCATGATGACTATTTTTCTGGTCTGTGTTTGCACGCTTCCCGTCGTAGTCTGATCTGACTTCTTAAAAGCAAAACTGGCTGAGAAATATATCTTTTTGTTGGTGTAATAACACCTACCAGCAAAAGTTCACAGTTTGGTAACCACCTTATGGGAGGGCAAAAGTATTAAATCTGCTTGTGACGAATTATGTTGAAATGTTCCAAAGAGTCAGCGGTATTAGCAAAAGCATTAGGCAATCAATCCTTAATAAAAGACATCTTCAATGTTTTTTATTCAAAATAATCAAACTGGTCATTAAATAGCTTTATAAGATCCTTCCGTTATTATTCTTTCCGGGATGTTGACTCAATATAAGTGATAGAAAATTAATTGTGCAACAGAAACTCAGAAGGACACAGAGACAAAGGCCCATCCGACTGTTGTCACGTATTTTGTCTTACATTTTATTTTATTACGTTTTTTGTTTGAGATTGGATACCGTTTTTCATATGAGAGGGTTCACAGTTTATGGAATGAACTGTGAAAACGTTTTGCCAAATTTAATGCAAAGACTGGAAAAGAAATATGTAATTTATTGCTACAATATTTATATTAAACACATCAACAGTTAGTATTTGTTTGTATTTTTTATTGAGCAATTCGAAGAAACCGTTAACAAGAAACAAACTTAATTACATTGAATTGGTATGATATCTGGCACATTTATCTAATGACAAACTTCTCTGGTCTCAAAAGTAGTTTCCTGCTACGTTTCTATAAGTTTTAATTGGCACTGGGATCTGATTGACATAAACACATAAGACGGAAAGGTGTACGACCCAGGAACTGAAAAGTCGGGCAGTCTCTGGGCAATATGGCAGGCAATATGGGGGCAAATGGCTCAGCCCCTCGCCAAAATATCCCGTTAGGCTAGCTATCATGAACAAGGATAGTTAACCACATGTTAGGTTTAGACAATTAATAAGGTTGCACCAGGACCTCGGCTTATACTTGTTGTGACACACCTAAATTTTGATCCGTTTTTGGTACCAGAAACGTCGGTGTACGTCAACTACAGGAAGAAAAGAGGGCAAAATTTCTACAGACAGTAAAGATAAGAATTTTGAGAAGAAAAGCAAGATTGCTGTCGGGTACCGTGACCGGACAACTCCCACCCGGACAATTCCCACCCGGACAACTCCCACCCGGACAATTCCCACCCGGACAATTCCCCCCGGACAATTGCCAACCCGGACAATTCCCACCCGGGCAATTCCCACTCCGGACAATTCCCACTCCGGACAATTCCCAACCCGGACAATTCCCACCCGGATAATTCCCACCCGGACAATTACCATCCCGTACAATTGGCAACCCGGACAATTCCCACCCGGACAATTCCCACCCGGACAGTTGCCAACCCGGACAGTTGCCAACCCGGACAAATTACCTACCCGGATAATTCCCATCCTGGACATTCCCACCTTCACAATTCCACATACCAAAACGGCTCCAACCATGGCAATTGCCCCCCGAAACAATGCCCAGGAACAATTCCCCCAATAAAAATTGGCACTAGACTGTGTGACCTAAAGTGCAGGGCTGAAGGGTTTTATTTAGGATATAAGTCTAAGCGAAGAATGGTTTGAACTGCTTTCATATCAAATTTTGTGTGTTTCATACTTTTTAATGTTATATCCTGAAAATCGGGCAAAATTATATAACACGTTTTGACAGAAATTAAAAATGACAAACAAAATATAACTTAAATGCCCTCAAAAAGGGATTGGGTGAAACGGACACTCTTTAAAATGTTAGATTGCTTTGGCCTAACTCAGGCGCGTATATCGCAGAAGACGACGGGGTTGGCGTTCTAGTGTTTCAGACAACAAACCCTTCCCTTTGAAAATCGAACCACATTCTCTTTCGAACTACATGGGTGGTTCGTCTTTATATTTTTCCCTATCCTTAGCAGTACTGTCTGCCAAATGTAACATAGGCTTATACCATATGGACATTTGTTTGTTCTTGTTTTAATTCATAGTAAGTATAATTTACGCCATACTGGAGTACCCAAAATCGCTCGCTTCGTACGCGATAATATTAGTGACCTGGGTTCTTTCGATGTAGAAAGTTACGTTATACTTCTGCTACATCTCTTCTTGTACACCTTAGGCTTATGAAGGTCGTAGCCTGCAGGGTCACTGGGGAGGCTGCCTCCTGAATGTTTTACACCCCAAATGAAAGTGGTTTACTTTGAAAAGTGATGAAAAATTGCTTATTTGAAAGTCCTTCAGAACCGTGGGAAATCACATAGGTCTATAAGGTAATTTTTTTCCTGAATTTTAACCTCCATCACAGACAGACTTATGTACGGTCCCGTCCTCACGAATGACTAACCCTAACTTCAAAATGATTGGATCGCCCCGACTGAATAATGGATGAGTTTGATGGCCCAAAACTGACATCAATGGCACTGGATAGTGCAAACGACCTGTATTCAGGGTTCCCGCGGACAACTCGCCACCCGGACAATTGCCACCCGGACAATTCCCACCGGCCCCCCCCCCCCCCACCCCCCCCCCCCCCCACCCCCCGCCCCCCCCACCCCCCCCCCCAGCCCCACCAACCCCCCCCCCCGCCCGCCCACCCCGCACCGCCCCCCCCCCCACCCGACTCCCCCCCCCCCCCCCCCCCCCCCCCACACCCCCCCCCCCCCCCACCCCCCCCCCCCCCCACTTCGCCCCCCCCGCCCCCCACCCCGCCCCCCCCACACCCCCCCCCCCCCCGACCCCCCCCCCCCCCCACCCCCCCCCCCCCCCACCCCCCCCCCCCCCCACCCCCCCCCCCCCCCACCCCCCCACCCCCCCGCCCCCACCCCGCCCCCCCCCCCCCCCCCCCCACCCCCCCCCCCACCCACAACACCCCCCCCCCCCCCCCCCCCCCCCCCCCCCCCCCCCCCCGACCCCCCCCAACCCCCCCCCCCACAGCCCCCCCCCCACCACCCCCCCCCCCCCCCCCCCGCCCCCCCCGCCCCCCCCCCCCCCCACCACATTTAAAATATGATTTGCATCAGAGGTCTATGAAAATAAAATGTTAACTGATTTTTTCGTGACGTCACACCGACAAACAGCTTTTATCGGACACGCGTAGTCCGATAAAAGCTGTCTATCGATGTGACGTCACGGAATAATTCGAATAAATTTAATTTTCGTAGTCCTGCGATAAAAATCATATAATTACACAGGTTGGCAAATTTTGGGTTCTTTCCGACCCGAAATGGAGAAGATTTTAATAAAAACTCACAAAAATCGGATCGGAATCCGATCCGAATTCGTTGTAGTGTGACCGCGGCCTTAGTCTTGCTTTTAGTGATAGAGGCAGAGGACTAAGCAACACTTTCAGCCCTTTGGGTAAGATCATCTGTAGTATCTGTTATCTTCGGCTAGTCTAGAATGAACCATGGAAGCCAGACTCATGATATAGAAGTCTGAGGGCTGACCAGCTAAATTCATGGTCAGTTTAGATGTTCCTTGAGAGAATGTAGCTTTACTAGGAGAGCAGAATTGCTGTGGGGATATTAATTTGGTTTTCTTCATTTGGCCTTGGCTGCTGGGGATTCTAATTTGAATAGCTGAGAAGATTTTGACTCTATTCCTGAATCATGTGTTTATAGCTGCTCTGTACAACACTACTAAAAGGAATTTCAAAAAAGAAAAAAAAAAGAAAATCCAAAATTTTACAAAATCAGGGATATCTTTACTGATAGAATGTATCACTATAGCATGCTCATTTAATATGAAATGCTTTTAAAAACAAATAATTTTCTAGAAGCACATTGCATGATGGGAAGTGTGTGATTTATAACAGCAAACTGGAAAGAGATGAAAGTTTTTGTACTCCTCAGATTGGATATGGATGTGAATGAATTACAATATGTAAAAACTTTGTATGTAATTGTCAGCTATATTTTCCCCAATTGGTATAGTATTTTGAATGCTGCTAAAGAAGTACTCTTGTATCACATTTCAGAGGCATTTGAAAGCTTCGTTAAAAGTGTTTGCCTGAGATTCATATGGAATCATTTTGTGTGCGTGGAGAAAAGGGAAGGGAGGTGAGGGGTAGCCTGCTGGGGTGCTAGCCAAGGAATGCCATGCCCTAACCCAAAATAAGAACAAGTTAAGAACATGCTTTAAATAACTTAGAATTTTTAGAAGTATGGTTACTTCAAAGCTTCGCAAAAGGTAGCACCATCTTTCACCAAATCCACTTAACGTTAACAAAATCTTTTCAGCTGGAAGGTCATGTTCTCAACATAGAAGCAATAAAAAAGAGAAAAAATTATGAACCCCATAGCCTTTAGACCGATCCAAAAAAAGAAGTATTCTTTAAAGAAATGTAAAGTGATTCTGTATGTATCGAAAAACGAATAAAACATAAGGTCTTATTTTTTTTCTTTGTTTTTCAATATACTATGATGTTCATGAATGAAATTTCTCATTTCGTGACAAAAAGTGACAGTGAGAACTTAGAATGGTTAAATTTAAAGAAACAGTGCAAAAACAGTGAAAATTTGCAAGCTATTTTGATAAAAACATTTTTCACTATAACCAGCTTAAACCTCACCTACTTCAGCACACTTGAATATATGCAGTGAGTCACAAAGCTGCATGTACCAAAGTACTGTACATTTAGTGGGCTTTTGTACTGCAGCTTTTCATGCATCGGCTGGGGATGGTGAGATTGTGTAGGTTGTATACTGTACAGTACACTTGGCATTTTGAAACAAAAAGAAAACTCACCTGTCCAGTAAGTCCCACCATAAAAAAGTTGGGATTTTACCCTAACACAACTCAAGAAGACCCTGTCACACTTACGTTACAAGTTACACTTCTGCACCTATCCGCATCCAGGCTTGCCCTCAGGCAGTACATGCAGGTACACAAAACTTCTATATAAAATGTACAGTACAGCAGTACCTGAAATGACCAAAACTTTGTCAAGAGTGTAAAGTGCTGAATACTAATGAGCAGTAACCTGAAGAAGGACATTCTATACTACAATAAGGTAAATCCTTACCTCTGTAGCCTATGGAGGTTCTTCAAGTGATGTCATAATGGGCTTGACTTTACCTGCACCTTCATTTTGGACGTCAGACCTAGTGCATGCGCAGGAACTACATGTAAACACAGTACGGGCCAAAGTGTGAAGTGTTTTGTTCGTATTTTTCAAAGAACATTTTTATTAAACCGGACGATTGTACTACATGTACTTTGTGGGCATGTGGACTTTATGGGGTTTGGTTTAAATACTGTGTTTATACAATGAAAAAACTATTATTTTTTGGGGCCAACCCAGGGATATGCAGGGGAGCCTGGGAATTTTACAGTGTATGGGGAAACTCCTGATTTCATATTTCTTCTGCAAAATTTCAGAAACCCAGCTATCTCATGTTGCACATTTTTTTGGAAATCGGTAAAAAAAACTGTTGGCCCTTTTGTTTTTTCCTTGTGATTATGCAACAAATTTTTGGCTATCATCAAGAAAACATTCTGAAACAAAAAAATTTTACTAAACTTTTTTCCTTGACCAGTACATTTGTACAAAATTTTACATGTTGCACGTGAAAATTTTGATGTCCAAATGGTTGACGCTGTTGTTGCACATGTATTTTTTGGACGTCATGAAGAACCTTTTATAGGGGGGGTTTGTCAGGCTAAAACTGTGAAGGTGGTTTCAATCGATTTTTCTGCCCAAACCATGTTTTTCCCCCCTCTTGGTCTTTTTCAGTTATTGTAAAGGGTTTCTTTAAATTTCCCATTGTAAAAAATTGGACGGGTAATTAGGGCAACTTTGTACTTTTTTAGCTAGGAAAGGGTGTTTGGGGAAAGGTTGACCTGCTCCGATAAACTTTTTCAGGTTTCGGACCCCAAGCTGTTTGCTTTTTGGGGATCACGAGAATTTGAAAAACCCAAAGAAGTGTTCAGTATTGAAATGAGGGAAAGTCCTTGCTTTTATCAAAAATTAGGAAAAATTCTTAGTGTGAAGAGATAAACGTTTTTTCCTCTTTGAGTCATTTTTTGGAATCATGTGAAAAGCGGGCCCAGCATTTCTTCGGTGATCATGAAACCTAAATAAAAATTGCAAAATTTTTTAATGCTCCTGGGTTTCGGATTTTACAAAATAATCCCTCCACAGTATTGGGCGTCTTAAAGCTCCGTGATTTTTCCATGGCGGAATGTAAATAGCTGATACCTACCCCTTTTTTTCTCAATTTTTCCCAATACGGGGGCTGTTTTTTGTTCCAAATTGGTAAAGGTAGATTTTAAGGGGAATTAGTCTCTTCGTTTTTAAAATCGTTTAAGGGGGAAACAAGAACCCTTTTTGCTTCTCAGAATGGCCTTTTACTTCAGTCAGTAAACAGTAGTAGTAGTCAAAATTTGAATGTATACGTACAGCTCAGAATAAAAAGGACGTTCTAGGGTTAAGCGTTAAAAAATTTTGGGCCTTAGAAAAAAAAATTTCCCCCATACCGAAAAAAAACGAGTCTAACGTAGCCCAAATCACGATATTTGCTTTACTAGCGTTAAGGGCTCCCCTACTGCTAGTAACGCTAGGATCGTTAATTGCAAAAACTTCAAAAACGCTTCAAACGCAAATAGCGTTAACTGCGTTAGCCGGGCTTAAATTCTGTAAAGTGGGTTGGAAGTTTTGGTTTTGCACTTTTGTGATTTTTTAAAATGACCATCAGGCCAAACCCCTCCCCTTTCCCTTGGGATGCAATGGTTTAGGGTTCATAAAAAATGGCAGCACGTGTAGGGGTTGGTTAACAGGTGAACGAAAGTCTGATTCAGTTTTTTTAAATTTAAAGGCTTTTTGGGAAGTAAATATCAGAATGTGTCTTCCGTCATAACAAAAGTATAAATTTTTTCCCAAACACGCAAAAAATTTCGGAATTTGCCGAAAAAATTTCCGAAACACTTTCAAATTTATTCTAAATGATTTTTAATAAATGCCCGGGAAAATTTCTTTTATTGGGGGAAAGATTTTTGGAAAAAAAATAGCATTTTCCCTATGCTTCTTCCGGTTTTTATTAAAAAGCTTCATGAATTTTTTAAAAAGGGCGAAAAAATATTTTCGAACTTGCCCAAAATTTCTGAAACTTTTCAAATATTCTTTCTAGATGTTTTTTAAACCCGTGCCCCTTAAGTTTTTTTAACGGCGGAGATTTTTGGAAGAAAAATTAAAATTTCTATTTTTTCCCTTTTTATTTACAAAAAAATTCACAAGTTCAAAAACGCGAAAAAATTTTCGAACTCCCCAAAAAATTTCCAAAACATTTAAAAAATATTCTAGATGTTTTTTAAAAAATGCCCTGATGTTTTTTTTTTAATGACGGAGTTTTGGGAAAGAAAATAGCTTTTTTGGGTTTTTCCCCTTTTTAAATCAAAAAGTTTCTTTGAATTTTTTCAAACGCCCCAAAAATATTTTAAATTTCCAATAGTTTCCAAAGGTAAAAAAAGGTTTTTGGGGTTCTACAAGATTTTTAAAAATGTTGATACTTTCTTTTTAAATTTGGCAGCGATTTTCGGAGGTAAAATTACAGTTTTATGCCCTTTTCCTTTTTTAAAAAAAATTTTTTAATTTTTTTTAAACGCCCAAAAAATAAGGGAAGAAACATAAAAGTACTATTTTTTTCCCAAAAAAACTCCGTTATCAAAAAAAAAAAAAATAAGTTTATGGGGACATTTTTTAAAAAAAAATATAAAATATTCGAAAATGGCCCGGAAATTTTTTTGGCATGTTCAAAAATTTTTTTTGTGCCTGCGTAAACTTAATAAAATTTTTAAAAATAAAAAAGGGAAGAATGTAAAAGTGTGATTAATTCCAGAAATCTCCGTCATCAAAAAAAAAAAAAAAAAAACATTTTCTCCGACATATTTTAAAAAATCATCCAGAATATTTGAAAATGTTTCGGAAATTTTTTGGGCCCTTTTTTGAAAATATTTTTGGGGCTTTTTAAAAATTTAATGAATTTGTGATAAATAACGGAAGAACGAAAAATTCCCTTTTAATTCCAAAATCTTCCCGCAAAAAAAAGAAACAACAAAAAAATAGTTTAGGGGACATTCGTTAAAAAAAAAAAGGCCTCGGTAACAAGGGTAAAATTTTCAGTGAGCCCCCGGGCTGTTTGGGCGCCCGTTTCCACCCAAAAACAGCGCCCGTTGCCCCCCCAAAAAAGGGAAAAAAATGGGTGGGGGTGGGGGGGGACACGGCATTTTGTTTTAGAAATTCGGGTTGCTCAAGCGGGATCGAGCACGTTCTCCCCCGTAGGGCCTACAAAAATCGGGGGACTAAAACTATTTTTTAAACAATGTGTCTTACCATTAGAAAAAGTTTTTATTTTCCACAAAAAAAACACTTTTATGATCCAATTTAAATCCTTTAAAAATAAACCGGGCCCCCGTCAAGTATGGGGGGGATGTTAAACCCGTTGACTAATTTCGTATACCCTTACAGCAGCGTTTCCCTAAACCCGGGGGGGCCGGGGCCCTAAAGGTTATAAAAACGACAAGGACCCTGTCCCTTGGAAACGGATGCTCAAAGCGCAGTACGGGCCAGCTTGAAAAATGTCCTTTTTTTCAAAACAAAAAATGCAAGCCCCGTTCCCCCAGGGTCCAAATATTTTTTAAATTTTTTTAAATAAATACGTGAACACTTTGCACATTTGGGTCAATGCCCCATGTTTTTCTCACGGCGGATCTTTGACATCCCCCCCGAGTAAAACGCGATGTGAAACTGCCCCCAGACTTGGGCGCTGTAGACCTAAAAACCCTTGCCCATTTTTTCAAGCTCTATCAAACCCAAATCTTTTGGGAAACCGGTAACTACCCCACCGAAAACGATTTTTAATTTTTTGTTGGGCAAAAAATGGACCAGGCCCCGAAAAAACTTCTCGCCCCCAGGGCCCGAAAAATTTTTAAACTTTTGGGTTGTTTTTTTTTTGTCTTTTGACCCCAAAGGAAACATTAACAGCCGGGGTTTACTAAATTTTGGGAATAAATCGGGGCGAAAAGGTTTTGCCTAGTCTTATGGGGAGAAAAAAAAAACCTACCATTTGGCCCCTTTGAGTGAATGCATCTGCACATGGGGGGGGGGTTTTGGGACGTACTTCTCGGGCCTGGGCGAAAACCCCGGGGGGGGATGGGGGATACACCCCCAAAAATTTTAAACTAGGGGGATGGCCCATGTAATCACCCCCCCCAAAATGTTTCAGTTAATGACCTTTATTAAGGTAACAATCCCCGAAACGGGTTCGATTACAACACATTCCGAAGAACAAAGATACATCTTAACATCTTTGTGGGGACATGGGGCATAAATATGGGATTTTTCCAATCTACTGTAATATTAGAACGAGGGTAAAAGGTTTTGAAAGTACGTACAGCCTTATACATTTTTAAAAATTTTTTTTAACCAGCGCTTCGCCAGTTCGCGCTAAACCATTATCCTATAGAGGGGTGTTTGGGTTTAATAAAATTATGACAAAACAGAAACTCTGAAAACGCTTTTTTTTTAGCCCTTTTAACCCTTTTTTGTTTAAAACCCTATCTGGGGGGGTCTAATATCCTTCCCTGCTGCACCTATACTTTCCCCCTCCTTTTTCCTTGCTGGCATCTTTTTGTCCGGATTTTAGTTCAAAAGTAGAAAAAACACGATAGTTGAAAAGTTTTTTCGGCATCGTACCCCACCGGGGGGCCCTAAGGGGGGCCCCTGGCCCCAAACCCGTCAGGGCTCGCGCTTCTCCCCCGGGGCCGGGGCACTTTTTGTACATTTGCGATAGTTCCCCCCAATCACCCCCCAAATTTTAAAAGATATCTACGCCCCTTTTCTAACCCCAAACGGTCTAAACGGGGGCCTGTTGTCGTGTACGAAATTTTTCTCGTCCACAAGGGGGGGGGGGGAAGACCCCCCCCTTTTGAGAAATTTTACTTGCCCTTAGAGCATTCGGGTGCTTTTTTTTTTTCCCAGTTTTTGAACTATAGTATCGGGGGAAGGGGAATTTTTTTTTCTTCTATTTTCCCACTAACCCAAATTTTGGGCCTGCTTCACAGAAATACTGTTAAAATAAAATTTATCCCTCGGTAAATTTTCCACTCGGTGGGAAAAGCGAACAGTTCTACGTGTGCTTTTTCTTTGGATTTAAAAAAGATGTCTTTTTTTGAAACGAACTGGTAAGCCAAAATTTTTTAAACCTGTTCGGTTTTTCCTGTGAGAACTTTCGAAAAACCCCCTGCACCTGGAATAGGCCCTTGCCTTACGTGTACGGGATACAAATTTTACATATATCAATGTACGGTTCCGGGTGAAAACTTTCGGAAGTCCCCTACACCTTTAAAATGGGTTCGCCTTACGTTTTACGGATACATATTTTTAAAAATATACAAAAGTACGGTATTCCCGGGGAAAAAATTCGAGAAATTTCCCCCGCCCCATGCCCCAAAATTTTGCCTTACGGGGACGGCCCTTTAGTACCCTTAGGGACATGTACCAATGTACGGTATTGGTGGAGAACTTCCAAAAAGGGCCCCTGGACACCTGCATATTTTGCTCACGTGTCATTTCAACTAATTAATTTGAAAACTTTTTTAGCATTTTTGATAACTGTATCACTGCACTGGAGTTCCCCCGTACATTTCCCACTGGACCAGCTAGCTGCAAATACCCGCCAAGAACTGTCTGTTTTTGCAAAATGCGAATTTGGGGCCCCTGGGGTGTCTGAACATGTTCTACAAAATACCCCACGCAGCATTAACTAGCTTTAAACCCCATTAGCAGCTGGGGATATGTGAAAAAAAAACCTTGGGGCCTCCGGGGGGTCTCCACGTTCAGCTCTTGCAGTCAAAAAAATTTCAAATTCACTTGAAAACCCCAAAACAGGTAGTTTTTAAACTTTACATGCGATAAATTTTGGGGAAAAAATGAGCCTACTCATAGAATTAAACCCGGTGGAATTACCCAAAAATTTACCCGGGAAAAGGCCCTGGTTTTTTGTCAAGGTTAACTTATCAGGCCCCAAGTTACTGTAGGTCCCTTCTCGGTAAGGGAAGGGTGGAAGGGGGAAAAAGGGCTGGGTGTAAAGGAGGGGGGGGGGGGGGATTGAAAAGGAAAAGGGTCATACGGCGAGAAATCCCCTTCTATGAATTGGATCGATCGCTGGGCACTCTGGTATAATTGGAATATGTACGGGGCTTTTTCGTTGGACTTAAAAAAAGTTTTTTGTGCCTTTTCACAGAACTGGTAAGCCACAATTTTTAAAGTACGTTTAAATTTAAAGACTTTGGGGGTTCAAATTTGCCGTTTTTTTTTGTTTTTAAACGGTTTTTGGGAAACTGTTCGTCTCCCCCTAAAAGGCGGGCGGGGGGATTTTTTTTTTTTAATTTTAGATTTATTTTTCCTTTCTTTGGAAAAAATTTTCCCCTTGGGGGAGTAAAAGTAGGTCTTCAGAAAACTAAAGTTTCCCGGGGTTGGTTTGTTTGGAAAGAAGTTAAAATTTAAAATTTTTGGGCCTTTTTTTTTTTTTTAAAAAACAGGCTAAAATGTGTTTTAAAGAGGGGAGATTGGGGACCCCGGCACGGGGTTCATTGGGTTTGTTTTGGGGGAAGACCTTTTTATCGGGGAAAAATTTTTACGGGAAACCCCAAATTTTATTTAATAGATTTTATCATCCATCCAATGGGTATTTTTCTTCCCTTTTTGGCCCGGGTTTAAACTAAAAAAATCGGCCCTACAACTTAAAAAGGAAAAAAAAAAGCTGTTTGAATAGCTTTTTTACTATCGAAGTGATTACGATTAAAAAAGAAACAATAGGGGAGATATAATAGTTGAAAATGTTTCGTTTTGGGTTTTTGTATAAAAGGCTTGGCCGTAGGGGTTTTTTTGTGTTGGAGTATCTCATCATAGACCTATTTCATTGATTTAAATTTTTAAAAATATTAAGTTGTTTTTTTTTTCCTTCTGTGACTTTTTAAAACATCGAGGTTTATCATCACTAGTAGAACCGGGGAGGGCAAGAAAAGGGGGGGGGGGGGGTCCCCTAATGCATACAATAGGGAAGAAATTTTATAGGGAATCCGGCCCCCTTTGGGAAATCCCTTTTCCCAAAAACGGGGCGCAAATTTTAGTCTTGAAGAGCAAAACCTGTAGCTTATGTATTTTTGCTGTGGGGGTGGCATTTGGAACGGGGGAGGAGAGAACTTGTCCCCAAAATAGGTTTTCTGTAATCAGTTGGTTTTTCAAGTGGGGGTGCACCAGCGGGGTGTTTTGCGGGGGCCCCGGCAGACAAAAATCCACTGGGGCGGCATGCCTCAGTTTCTGTGATCTTTCTACTCGTGGTAGAAAGATCAATACAGCCCTGAGAAAAACATGGCCCTTGACCCCAAAAGTGCAAAGTGTTCATGTCTTTACAGATTCTAAGAAACTTGAACCCCGGGGGAACCGGGGGTTGCATTTTTATTTTGAAAAATAGGGGACAAATTTTACAAAAAGGGCACCGCGGCGGGGTAAATTTTGCCTATGCTTTTATGGGCAGTATGAGCAGGGCATTTTCCAGAGTAACAGCTTTTAATGTTGTTTTACTAAGGGACGGGAAGTAAGAAAATTTACTCTAAAACAAAAACAAAATTTCCCAAATCGGGAAACGCATTTTTTTTTGTTTTTCGCTTTTTCCACAGTGATCTTCTGCGGATCGGGTTTAAAAAACATGAAGCGCCCGTACAGCATGCTGGGTTTCGGCAGATTTTTCCCTTAAAAATCTTTTAAAAAATCGGGAATGCCTGATTTTTTGGGGATGCCTTTTAAATTGGTTCGCAACCCTATCAGGGGGGCGGGGGAAATCACGAAAAAAAAGGCATTTTTCGCTTCCAAAGTGTTCATTAGTGTTTTGTAGAATACCAAAAAAAAAGGGGTGAGAACAGTCAGGAAAAAACGAATAATTTTAAGGGCTCCGTTTATATGGGTAAATTTATTTTTTAAATTCGCCCAAAAAAATGTTGCCGGTTTAAACATGTAAATACTTTCCAATGCCAAATCCCCAAATCGGCACCCGTTGGGAAAATTGATCCAGTTTCAATAAAAGCTGCATATTTACTTGGACTCCCGAATAAAGAAAGGGCGAAAAAATTTTTAAATGCTAGAGGAAGTTTTACAGCCCCCAATTTTTAATTTTTTTAATATCTGGACACAATAGAATCATGTTCCCGGTAGACCCAAACCCTTTAAAGGTTTTTACGGCGTCCAAGTGAAAATAAAAACTCAAAATAAGTAACGGAAATTTCGTGTATGAATTCCCGTTTGCCGAAAACGGAATTTG
Organism: Holothuria leucospilota; assembly: GCA_029531755.1. Taxonomy (NCBI): domain Eukaryota; kingdom Metazoa; phylum Echinodermata; class Holothuroidea; order Aspidochirotida; family Holothuriidae; genus Holothuria; species Holothuria leucospilota. Next base: position 11,466,325 of record CM055979.1, read on the forward strand.
GGGGAAAGAAAGGCCGACCACATTTTTTGCGAATTGTGGGAAAAAAGATAAAAAAGAGATATTGCAGTTTTATGTCTTCCGTTATTTTTCAAAGATTCATTTAAATTTTTTAAAAGCTCAAAAAATATTTTCGAACATGCCAAGAAATTTTCCCAAACATTTGCGAATATTCCCAGATGATTTTTTTAAAAAAGTCCCATGAAATTTTTTTTGGATGACGGGAATTTTCGGAAAATTTAAAAAGCAATTTTTTTTGTTTCTTCCCCTTCACAAACGATTTATAATTTTCCCAGCGCGCAATTAAAATTTTGCAAAATGCCAAAAAAATTTTTCCCAAGGTAGAAAAAAGTTTTTTGAGTGTTCTTTGAGGGTTTTTAAAAATGTCCCGGGACTTTCTTTAACGGCGAGATTTTTGAAGTATAATTGGGAAATTTTTTGTCTTCCCTAAATTAAATTTTAAAAAAAAAATTTTATTATTTAAACCCTTTTTAACGTTTCAAAAAAATTTCCCAAAAATTTTCAAAAAAGTTTTCCCAAAAATTTCTTGTATTCTAGATGACTTTTTAAAAAATGTCCGAAAGGACTTTTTTTTTTTTTTTTTGAGGGGCGGAAATTTTCCCAAGTAAACTTTAGTTCTATGTGAATCCGTTTTTAAACAAAGGTTCATGAAGTTTTTTTAAAAAAGCAAAAAATATTCGGGACTTGCCACGAAATTTCCAAAACCCTTTTTTAATATTTTAAATGAATTTTTAAAAAATGTCCCCACTTTTCTTTTTTAAGACGGAGATTTGGTTTTTAAACAGATAGAAATTTTTTTGTTCTTCCATTAAAAAAATTTATAAGTTTTAAAAAGGCGCAATAAAAATTTTCGGGAAAATTGGGAAAAAATTTTTAAAAATTAAAAATCGTTAAGTGCTAGTGATGCAGCCTGCTGCTGGCTGGGGGGTGGGGCCCTAAAAACAGGGAGTTGGGCAAATAGCAACTCCCCCGGTACAATCCACAAACCCAACGCAGGGTATCGCAAGTAGCCCCCTCAAACGTTGCCGGAAAACCCTTTTCCCTGTATGTGAAAAAACCGATGCAATTCGTGTACCATGGGTTTTTTCTAAAAGCAAAACGATAAAGGGGCGTTTTCTTGGAGAGAAGGTTTCAGGTGCGGAAAGGCATAACCCCAGCAACGATGCACGTTTTTGGGGGGCAAATATCGATTAAAAGCGTTAACCCCAGGGGCAATGCTAACGCAACTATCGTTAGCAAAAAGGAATTTTTTTTAACCTTAAAAGCTACTTAAAGTCCTTTTTTTTCTGAGCTTTAAATGGACATTACGTATGGAAAAGTGCCTTTTATTCCTAGCCCGTTGTACCGGGCCGAAAAAAAAGCTTTTCCTTTTTTGGGGCAAAAACCCTTCTGAAGGGCCCCTTTTTTGAAGCCCTTTTTGAAAATTATTTTCCCACGTCCCGGAGCCCGTTTTCAATTTTTCAAAAAAACCACCCGTTTTTCCCCCATGGGAAAATTTTTTCTGACGTCCCCCAGAATATTCCCTTGGGGCATTTGTAAAAGAAATTCAAAAAAAAAAAAGACAAAAGCATTTTTTGGGGTTTAAAAAAAACCCAAAGGGAGGCCCAAGCATGGTGTGGTCACTCATCTCGAAAAACTTGGGAAGGGGCCCGGAGGGGCGGGTTTCATGTATAGCCTATGGCAGGGTTTTTTTAGGAAATTTTTCCCCAGTGGCAAACCCTTTAATGTTTCAGAAAGGGGGGGGTGGGGGAAAGGGTTTAAATTGTATTGCCCATGCATCGGGGGCGTTTTTATGCCAGACAAAACCCACTTTTCCGGGTTTTTTTGGCGAGGTTTCCCGCGGTCCCCTGGCACTTTTGCTCCCGAGCGCCCGTCTTTTTTTTTTGACCCCGATGTGAGCAAAGGGGTTTTTTGGGTTTTGTCTTAGACCTATTGAATATTTGTATATTAATTTCGTTCCATTTGGGTTGTTTAAGCATTTGGTTTGGGGCTAAAGGAGTTAAGATTGTTTCCCGACATTAAATTTATGACGTAGATTTTTGGGGCATTTTAATGATAATTGAACAAAATTTGTAGAAAAAATTTTTTTGTGAGGAACTTTTATTTTTTGTCTATGGAAAGAATTTTTTATGATAATTTTTATTGATTCCCTTTTGTAAACACACCAAAATTTACTTTTAAAAAAAAGGGACAGTTTGAAGCATTTCTGGATGAATGGTACATTTTTAATCTTAATCTAAAGTAATACTTTTTAAGGAGGGTATTACCCCGCTCCAAAAACATGTCAGTGCAGGCCCCCAAAACTGGAAACGTTTTACCCTCAAGGCCTAAAACCCCCTTTTCAAACCAAATTTAAGAAAAGTTCCCCCTTTTGGGAGGGGGACCCCCATCCTCTTTTGGGAAAAATTTCCCCCGAAAGTCTTCCCGCTAATAAATGACAAATCAAGGATACTGTATGTCCTTTGGGCCTTTCTAACAATGAAAAGGGACTGACTGGAAGTGTGTCTTTTTTCAAAGGGGAACAAAGATCTCAAACAGGGGAAAAGTTGGGGTTTTTGGGAAAGGGCTTTTTCAGTAGGGCCCGTAAGGTTGTGTAAAACTATTAAAATTTTTCTGTTTTTAGGCCTTTTAATTTGTCCTTAAAAACTTTCTTGAAAAATTACTTTCTATTTTAACTTTCTAATTGGATTGGGGCGTTTACTTTCACATTTTTTGACATTTACAATATAAACTGTGATAGGCATGTTGCTTTTTGGGCACCCAAAGGGTTTGTTGTAATGTTTTTGGGTTTTTAAAAATTTTATAAACCCTCAAACAGTAAACTTTTTCTTCAAAAAAAAAATGGACACTACTATAAAAAAAAAAGGAAAGGGGGACCTTGGGTATGTCCCCCTCCTCCCCCCCCCCCCCAAAAAAAAAAAAATTTGGGAGGAAGTCCTCCGATAAGTGATATATAAGGAATAAATTTTTGCCTAAGCCAAAAAGTTTTGCCCTTTTGTAAATTTACAATTCTGGTTTCTTTTTCCCTTTCTGGCTTTAAGGGCAAAAAAAATGTGATTGCATTTTGCTAAAAAAGGGTTTTTTACTTTGTGCCCCCCTATTTTAGACAGTGTCCCTAACTTTCCTGGACGATACCCGGGGTTCCCTCAGCTGGTTTTTTTAAAGGGGGCGGCACCCGGGCAAAATTTTCAGAGGGTGCTCAGCCCCAAAGCCCCTGGACAAAAAAGTTGAGCCACCTGGACAGAAATTATCAATTAAAACCTTAAAACAGAGCAAACAGCAATAATTTTAGTGTGAACTTTCCCTATGATAATCAGAAATGTACTGATCATCAAAGAAGGCTGTAATTAAAATTTCATCTATTTTACAAACATTTTCAAAGAGAGCACCCCCTCTCTTTTTAGACAGCAATCACTATTTAAACCCTTTTTAAACCCTTTTGGGGCACCCCGACAAAAATAAATCAGTGGAGAACACTGGATACTGTAAGTTTAGTGGCGCTAGGACACAAATATTATGTGTCGCCTCTTTTAGTTGATGCCAGACTTGTGTTGATAATAAATATAGATTTATTGTTACGACCAACATGGGTAGGGTTGTTTCCCTCCAAACCTTAGGGTGTAATTATGACATTTATGATTGGACTACGTGGGGGGATGTTCAAGTTCTTGGTAAAATTAATGCTGAAAAGCGACCCTGTGTTGTGGCTTTAAAAAAAGTTACAGTATATTGCATAGTTACTGAAGCAAATGATAGATGCAAAAAGATGTGGGTTATGAGTTTTAAGTAGTCTCTCATAAAATTTAGCCTCAAGTTTTGGTCACATGATTAATTTTTGCACATTTTAATAGTGAAACAGCTCGTGTTGATCATATTGTGAAATTAGTTCCTGGAGGGAAAAACTACTTTAGTCAAAAAAGGAATAGAAATATTGTAATAAAGTTTATGTTGGCATATCTTGTGATAGTAAGCCAATTTTAATATTTTTTATTGTGTTTAGTATCATGAATTTTTCAAGGAATAGTTATAAATAATTTGTGGGAAAAAATCCGTACCGTTCGTTCGATATATGGAATACCATAGAAGTCCTTCTATAAACACTTGCAAGCTATTATTGGTGTGCCAGCCACTACAGTACATGATATGAACCGGAGTGTTATATGAAGTGTTACAAGTAGTTAAAAATATGTCGCAGACTTCCTGGTAGCTTTGAAATGCAGTTGTGCTCCCCCCCCCCCCTCGGAACATTTTGATTTGTGATGATCTGCAGGAAATTGGCATGGTTTCTGTCTTGGTAAAAATTTTGTACCTACAAGGGGTAACATTAACTGAAAGTGGCTTTGATATGCCTGACCATTTAAACCTTGGGTGAGATGAAAGAGCTCTCATTTCAATGAAAAGTACAGGTTATCCCATTTTGTCTTTCATTATTTATTTGTTCATTGCTTCTTTTCACTGTCCGTCTGTCCCTCCATCCATCCATTTTTTGTCAATCATTCATCTTTTTTTTTCAACTTTATACAAGAATACCTGTCTGCTTTTGTCTTTCAGTCATCTAATCTCTTATAGCCAAAACATTTCAGTGGATACATATCAGTGCATACATTCAGCCCTTTTCCTTAGCACCAACCAAGGTATCAATGAACCCCCCCCCCCTCTTTGGGATGAAGGAAAATAATTATAAAAGGACTTTGTATGAAAGATGCGCACATCAAGCTTTGCTTACAGTAGGTGTCCCAGTTTGTTCCAAGTTTATCTTGGTAGATAGAAATCAGTTTCGTATGTGATGTATGAATATGCTGTAGGTATGACATGCCCTACATTGCACTTAAACTTCTTGCATTCGTTTCAGGCACTGGAGGGGATGCGACTGCACTCTTATGCCTCAAGAGACATTGAGTTCTGATAGGAATCTTGACTGCTTTTTCTACTTATTCTGTAATGCATGGGTTTAGCCATGTACTTCTCATTTGTATGTCAGCAAATGTAGCTTTCAAATGCTCGTTCCATGGCCTTTTTGATGGCTGTTTCAATGGTGCAGTTTGCCCTGAAGTCTTGTAAATTTTAATAAAAAGCCTTAGGTGAAAAATGTGGTGAATATTTTACATTGCAGCAAGGGATTCCATTTCTTTTTTTAATATGATCCACAGTTTGTGTTGTACTTTCAAAAGTATTCAAGTGTTTTGTTTAGTAGACTGAACTTTGAAAGGAATAGTAACTGCAGTTTTAGTAGTTACTGTACTTCCAAAAGCTGCTTGAGGATAGGCTTTTAGTCTGTGTTGTGAATGGTTTGAGGATTGATTTGCAAATCGATTTACAGTGGTGGGAGAACCCCAGTTTTAATAGAAATTCCAGATTAAACATAATCAGGGCAGAGATTATCAAGGAGGTCAAGGAGTCACAAGTGTTTCCTTAGTGGATGAGAGTAAAGACGTTTGTTGTAATAAGTGAATATCTCCTCTCCTATGACGTAGTGAGACGTAGTTATCATTTACTTATGCGACATTATGCGAACTGTATTGATTTTGAGTGTGCGCGGCATTTCTGTGGGCTCGTAGCATTATAACAAGTTCTTGCGTGGGCGATATTGACAATTGTAACAATTTAATATCTTATCTCCTTTGTCGCATTATTACGTAATAATCATCATTTACTACTCATGACATTATGCTGACAGTATTGACTTTGCGTGCGTGCGGCATTTCTGCAGGCTAGTAGCATTATGACGAGTCTTGGCTTGTGCGTCATTTACTTTTAATATAATAATTGAATATCCCATCGCCTATGACGCATTGTGATTGAATTACTCATGACATTCTGCGCATTGTTGACATTATGCGTATTATATTGATTTTGCGTGTGCGCGGCATTCTGTAGGCTCGTAGCATTATGACGAGTATTTCCGTCCGCGTCTCTTTATGATATCCGCTTTGTATGAACTTGTTTGTATTCTCGCTAGTAGCGTTGTAGTTTCATATTAGTCGCCTTTGTAAACCAGAATGCAAAAATGCATTGAGGTTTCGATGATATATGTTCTATTCCAAATAATCCCATGATGTCCCATATCTTTCAGTCACTGGTCAAGTGCTATCTTAACATGTTGGAAAAATAATTTTAGGTTCATATTTGATCTTGGGAATTCCTGGGAAATTTTGCAT